>JARBWK010000011.1:10379075-10987131 GCA_030556195.1 Anolis apletophallus
AACTATGGGGATCTACACCGGCTATTAGCAAAATTCAATGCCACAAATTTAAAACATCTTAAACAGCATATTAAAATACATAAAAACAGAGATACATAAAAACCACATTGCCATTGTGTCCACATACCGCCGACCTGGGCCTGCTGATGAGTCCAGGATCACTTAAACTGCGACCTGCGCCTCTCAGGGGAGTGCAACCCACAAGCACAGGCTGGTTGTCCTGTCTGATATTCAACCTGTCCATCTTCTTCTGATTTGCTTTTCCAGAACCGGACCTAAGTGAGATAAAAATATTCATATATACTTGCCCCTTCCAGTGTTGCTAATTGTTTAGGCCTTATTACTTCCGTACCTGTTTCCTACTCCTACTAAATTATAAGTTGACATGTAATTTAAAAAGAGGAATATGGAAAAAAATGATTGTGAATTATCTGCTTTGATTATCTGGATTATTTGGGCAGTATAGAAGGGCCCTAGATACTTTTCATATTATACTCCTGAGGGAACTGGCCGCTTTTCTCTCTTTATGCCAGCCGTCTGAGGAGTTGGAGCAGATATAAATAAAGTTTTACTTACTCACTCACACTTTCCTTCTGTGTCTCCGAGTTTACTTCAATTCTTGCAAATTACCGTGAGCTAAAGGAACCAAGTTACTCCCTCTAAACATTGCCACTAACACTGAGCCCCATCTACAATATGGATCTGCTTTGATAATCTGGATGATACAAGGGTAAAGCTCCAGCCTGGGACTTTTCTTGTTGCAATGTTCTTTCCATGTTTCATTTTGATAGATTTTACTCATTTACTGGAGTTTGGCTATTGGAGAGGCCAGAGGTTGTGGAGTTTACACAGGTTGTGAACCATGGCGAATGTGAGCAGCGCAGGAAAACCCGAGTCTCTCGAGCATCGCATCTCCAATTCTTTGCTGAGGAGACCACTGGCATCGACACCATGACCACCTCTGAAAGGGTAAGGTGGCATCCTCATAACCGAACCGGGTCTAAAGGAGGATCTGGGTCTAAAGCAGTGGTTCCCAAGCTGTGGGCCAGGTTATTTTTTGTTTAATTGTGGTACTATACTTTGAAAGTAGTTGTTATGTCTACAAACTTTGTTTTTGTGACTGCCACAAACTATGTTGAATTGCTGAGACTCTATGACAGGGGTCGGAACCTTTTTGACTCAGAGAGCCACAGCAAAATATTTGGAAATGTATTTAAAGTGAGAGCCATATAACATATATAATATATTTTAAGACTGAATTCAACTAAATGTGAGTATATGTACATACTATGAGTAGTGCTGATTCCCGGCAGAATGACGGTGCGTATGTCCAACAGAAGAATCCGTGACCAATACCACGCTGAGCAATCCTCAAACAATATGGGCAAGAAAGCGGTGTGTAAATAAAGCCCTACACCCTAGGCTCTGCGGAAGGCAGAGAGAACAGGACCATGAGGCTGCTGCAGAGGACCAAAGCAATCAATCATCGGGGGTTGAGGAACGCTCTATGCCGCCACTGGAAGATGGAAAGGCAGGAAGATCCGCCTCTTCCGCTTCCCATCTCCTGGCGGCGCCTCTCTTTGGGGTGCTTGCTCACCGCGCCGCCATGTTCAAGCCATGGGCGGAAGTCCAGCGTACGGAGGGGAGGACGAGCTTCCTAGAGAGGCAGCGAGGAGCCAGGGCGGGGCGCTCCTCAGAACTCACTTCTTGGATGAGAGGAGATAGTTGAAAGGGAATGCCTTCATGGCGCTGAAGGGAGGCCTTGGGAGAGAGAAAGGTAGGTAAGGAACTGTGGTAAGGAACTCTGCGAGCCAGATGCACCATCAAAAGAGCCACACCTGGCTCGCGAACCATATAGGCAACATAGAATCATAGTTGGGTCATCCAGTCCAACCCCTGCCAAGAAGCAGGAAAACGCATTCAAAACACCCTGACAGATGGCCAAACCAGCCCTCAGTTTAAAAGCCTCCAAAGAAGGAGCCTTCACCACCTCGGGGGCAGAGCGACTGCTGAACAATTCTCACAATCAGGAAGTTTTTCCTAATGTTCGTGTGGAATCTCCTTTCCTGTAGTTTGAAGTTATTGTTCTGCGCCCTGGTCTCCCAGGCAGCACAAATAGATTAAAACAGATAGATTATAAAAGTCCTGTTATGTCTCTAGCACTGATTCAGGTGCTTCTTTTAAATTTTGTTCAAACAGGTTGTGGATTTGCTAAACCAAGCAGCCTTAATTGTAATGAATCGAAAATCACAATCCTCAAGCAGGTAAGTGACATCATTGGGTGTTGGTTTCTGAGATTAGAACCTCTACTTGGATTTGTTTAAATCAGATTATTAAGGCCACATCTTCCATAATTCCAGTTGACTGTATCTTGTTTAGCAGGACCTGATATCTCCACATATGTATTTATTATTTTTGTTTACTGGGCAGTGGTTCCCACATCTTTTTTGGCTCCTTTCCAGAAAAAAAAAAATTTACCACCGCTCCCTAGAAATTATTTTCTACATTTTTAATAGCAATTAAACAGAAAGATATATGTATTAATGTTTCTACCTTTTTCGTAAAATTAAATGTTTTAATGTGTTATAATCTTACTTAATGTTATTTTAACGGCTGTTGTTTTTATGGCATTGGAAAACAAGGAGCCCACCTTTGAAAAAGCCCCGCTGCCTCGCCCGCTGTAGCAATACGTAACTGAACGAAGCATACTGATAGTTACGTATTGCCGGCGCGGGGCGGGGCAAGCGGGAGGCGCTTTTCAAGGTGGGCTCCTTGTTTTTTCAATGCCATAAAAACAACATGCAATTAAAATAACATTAAAATTAAGATTATAACACATTAAAACATTTAATTTTACGAAAAAGGTAGAAACATTAATTTCTGTTTAATTGCTATTAAAAATGTAAAAAAAATTTCTAGGGGGCGTTGAGTAAATTTTTTTTTCTGGAAAGGGAGCCAAAAAGTGGGAACCACTGCTGTAAACAAAAATAAATAAGTACATATGTGGAGATATCAGGTCCTGCTAAACAAGATACAGTCAACTGGGAATTATGGAAGATGTGGCCTTAATAATCTGATTTAAACAAATCCAAGTGAGGTTCTAATCTCAGAAACCAACTTGCAATGATGTCACTTACCTGCTTGAGGATTGTGATTTTCGATTCATTGCTGATTAAGGCTGCTTGGTTTAGCAAATCCACAACCTGTTTGAACAAAATTTAAAACACACCTGAATCAGTGCTAGAGGCATAACAGGACTTTTTTATCATCTATCTGTTTCAATCTATTTATTGCTGCCTGGGAGACCAGGGCGTAGAACAATGGCTTCAAACTACAGGAAAAGGAGATTCCACCTGAACATTAGGAAAAAACCTGATTGTGAGAATTGTTCAGCAGTAGAACTCTCTGCCCCGAGGGTGGTGAAGGCTCCTTCTTTGAGGCTTTTAAACTGAGGCTGGTTTGTCCATCTGTCAGGGTGTTTTGAATGCTTTTGCTTCTTGGCAGGGGGTTGGACTGGATGACCCAACTATGATTCTATGTTGCCTATATGGCTCGCGAGCCAGGTGTGGCTCTTTTGATGATTGCATCTGGCCCGCAGAGTTCCTTACCCCAGCAGTTCCTTACCTACCTTTCTCTCTCCCCGAAAGGCCTCTCCCTTCAGCCACCATGATGGCATTCCCTTCACGCTTCCTCCTCCTCCTCATCCAGAAGTGAGTTCTGAGGGAGCGCCCGCCCGGCCCTCCGCTGCCTCTCTAGAAAGCTGAGTCCTCCCCCTCCCGCGCTGACTCCGCCTGGCCCAGACATGGCGGCCGCGGGCAGGCAAGCACCCCAAAGAGAGGCATGACTTCACCAGAGATGGGAAGCGGAGAGAGAGAAGCGGATCTTCCTGCCTTTCCATCTTCCAGTGAGCGGCTTGCCTAGAGCGTTCCTCCAACCCCCCCCATTCGGCGATTGATTGCTTTGGTCCTCTGCAGCAGCCTCATGTGAACCCTGTTCCTCTCTGCCTTCCCACAGAGCCTGGGAGTGTTGTAGGGCTTTATTTACACACCGCTTTCTTGCCCATATTGTTTGGGGATTGCTCCAGCATTGGTATTGGTCCACGGATTCTTCTGTTGACATACGCACCGTCATTCTGCCGGGGAATCCTTTTCTCATAGTATGTACATATATACTCACATTTAGTTGAATTCAGTCTTAAAATATATTATATATGTTATATGGCTCACTGAAATAAATTTCCAAATATTTTGCTTTCATGGCTCTCTGAGTCAAAAGGTTCCTGACCCCTGTCATAGAGTCTCAACCAATTCAACATAGTTTGTGGCAGTCACAAAACAAAGTTTGTGGAGCATAACAACTACTTTCAAAGTAAGTACCACACAATTAAACAAAAATAACACGGCCACAGCTTGGGAACCACTGCTTTAGACCCAGATCCTCCCTTTAGACCCGGTTCAGTTTATGAGGGATGCCACCTTACCCTTTCAGAGGTGGTCATGGTGTCGATGCCAGTGGTCTCCTCTCCAGCAAAGAATTGGGATGCGATGCTCCGAGAGAGGCTCGGGTTTCCTGCGCTGCTCAAATTCGCCATGGTTCACAACCTCTGACTTCTCCAATAGCCAAACTCCACAACCTCTGGCCTCTCCAATAGCCAAACTCCAGTAAATGAGAGCAAAATCTATCAAAATGAAGCATGGAAAGGAACATTGCAACAAGAAAAGTCCCAGGCTGGAGCTTTACTGCCATGTCATCCAGATTATCAAAGCAGATCCATGTGTAGATGGGGCCTCAGTCATTCCAATGGCGATGTTTAGAGGGGGTAACTTGGTTCCTTTAGCTCACGGTAATTTGCAAGAATTGAAGTAAACTCGGGACACAGAAGGAAAGTGTGAGTGAGTAAGTAAAACTTTATTTATATCCTGCTCCAACTCCCTCAAGGCAGCTCAAAGCATAAAAGAGAGGAAAGCGAGAAACCAGGATTCTCAGGAGTATTAATAGCAGAAGAGTATCTAGGGCCCTTCTATACTGCCAAATAATCCAGATTATCAAAGCAGATAATTCACAATCATTTTTTTCCATATTCCTCTTTTAAATTACATGTCAACTTATAATTTAGTAGGAAGTAGGAAACAGGTACGGAAGTAACAAGGCCTAAACAATTAGCAACACTGGAAGGGGGCAAGTATATATGAATATTTTTTTATCTCACTTAGGTCCGGTTCTGGGAAAAGCAAATCAAGAAGAAGATGGACAGGTTAGAATATGTCTGAGCAGGACAACCAGCCTGTGCTTGACGGGGTTACACTCCCCTGAAGGCGCAGGTTCGCAGTTTGGAAGTGATCCTGGACTCATCGCAGAGCCCCAGGTCTCGGCGGTATGTGGTTTTAATGGCAATGTGGGTTTTTTTATGTATCTCTGTTTTTATGTATTTTAATATGCTGTTTTAAGATGTTTTAAATTTGTATGGCATTGAATTTTGCTGTAAGCCGGTCTGAGTCCCCCCATAGTTGAGAAGGTCGGGGTACAAAAATTTTTAAATAAATAAATAAATAATGTTCAAAGGTCTGGAAGCCAAACTCTATAGGGAAAGGTGTAGGAAGTTGACTGGGTGGTTGGATGGCCATCTGTCAGGAGGACTTGGATTGTGTGTTCCAAAATTCCTAAATGGCCCATGGGCCCCCCTTTCGAACTCTTACTGACGCAGCCTAGAATCACATTGTCCTTCCTTGTTGCTGCATCACACTCTTGGCTGATGTCAATTCAAGGCCTACTAAGGGCCTTGACCACACAGACCACATAACTCAGAATAGATAGATAACCCAGAAGATCTGCTTTGAACTGGGTTATCTGAGGGCCCTGTCCACACAGCCATATAACCAAGAAGATCTGCTTTGAACTGGGTTATCTGAGGGCCCTGTCCACACAGCCATATAACCCAGAAGATCTGCTTTGAACTGGGTTATCTGAGGGCCCTGTCCACACAGCCATATAACCCAGAAGATCTGCTTTGAACTGGGTTATCTGAGGGCCCTGTCCACACAGCCATATAACCCACAATATCTGCTTTGAACTGGGTTATCTGAGGGCCCTGTCCACACAGCCATATAACCCACAATATCTGCTTTGAACTGGGTTATCTGAGGGCCCTGTCCACACAGCCATATAACCCACAATATCTGCTTTGAACTGGGTTATCTGAGGGCCCTGTCCACACAGCCATATAACCCAGAAGATCTGCTTTGAACTGGGTTATCTGAGGGCCCTGTCCACACAGCCATATAACCCAGAAGATCTGCTTTGAACTGGATTATCTGAGGGCCCTGTCCACACAGCCATATAACCCAGAAGATCTGCTTTGAACTGGGTTATCTGAGGGCCCTGTCCACACAGCCATATAACCCAGAAGATCTGCTTTGAACTGGGTTATCTGAGGGCCCTGTCCACACAGCCATATAACCCAGAAGATCTGCTTTGAACTGGGTTATCTGAGAGCCCTGTCCACACAGCCATATAACCCAGAAGATCTGCTTTGAACTGGGTTATCTGAGAGCCCTGTCCACACAGCCATATAACCCAGAAGATCTGCTTTGAACTGGGTTATCTGAGAGCCCTGTCCACACAGCCATATAACCCAGAAGATCTGCTTTGAACTGGGTTATCTGAGAGCCCTGTCCACACAGCCATATAACCCAGAAGATCTGCTTTGAACTGGGTTATCTGAGAGCCCTGTCCACACAGCCATATAACCCAGAAGATCTGCTTTGAAACTGGGTTATCTGAGAGCCCAGCCATATAACCCAGTCCAACTGGGTTATCTGACAGCAATATAACCCAGAAGATCTGCTTTGAACTGGGTTATCTGAGGGCCCTGTCCACACAGCCATATAACCCACAATATCTGCTTTGAACTGGGTTATCTGAGGGCCCTGTCCACACAGCCATATAACCCAGAAGATCTGCTTTGAACTGGATTATCTGAGGGCCCTTCCACACAGCCATATAACCCACAACTGGAACTTATCTGAGGGCCCTGTCCACACAGCCATATAACCCACAATATCTGCTTTGAACTGGGTTATCTGAGGGCCCTGTCCACACAGCCATATAACCCACAATATCTGCTTTGAACTGGGTTATCTGAGGGCCCTGTCCACACAGCCATATAACCCACAATATCTGCTTTGAACTGGGTTATCTGAGGGCCCTGTCCACACAGCCATATAACCCACAATATCTGCTTTGAACTGGGTTATCTGAGGGCCCTGTCCACACAGCCATATAACCCACAATATCTGCTTTGAACTGGGTTATCTGAGGCCCTGTCCACACAGCCATATAACCTCTGCTTTAAATATCTGCTTTGAACTGGGTTATCTGAGGGCCCTGTCCACACAGCCATATAACCCACAATATCTGCTTTGAACTGGGTTATCTGAGGGCCCTGTCCACACAGCCATATAACCCACAATATCTGCTTTGAACTGGGTTATCTGAGGGCCCTGTCCACACAGCCATATAACCCAGAATATCTGCTTTGAACTGGGTTATCTGAGGGCCCTGTCCACACAGCCATATAACCCACAATATCTGCTTTGAACTGGGTTATCTGAGGGCCCTGTCCACACAGCCATATAACCCACAATATCTGCTTTGAACTGGGTTATCTGAGGGCCCTGTCCACACAGCCATATAACCCACAATATCTGCTTTGAACTGGGTTATCTGAGGGCCCTGTCCACACAGCCATATAACCCAGAATATCTGCTTTGAACTGGGTTATCTGAGGGCCCTGTCCACACAGCCATATAACCCACAATATCTGCTTTGAACTGTGTTATCTGAGGGCCCTGTCCACACAGTCATATAACCCACAATATCTGCTTTGAACTGGGTTATCTGAGCCATATAACCCTCTGTCCACAGCCATATAACCCACAATATCTGCTTTGAACTGGGTTATCTGAGGGCCCTGTCCACACAGCCATATAACCCACAATATCTGCTTTGAACTGGGTTATCTGAGGGCCCTGTCCACACAGCCATATAACCCACAATATCTGCTTTGAACTGGGTTATCTGAGGGCCCTGTCCACACAGCCATATAACCCACAATATCTGCTTTGAACTGGGTTATCTGAGGGCCCTGTCCACACAGCCATATAACCCACAATATCTGCTTTGAACTGTGTTATCTGAGGGCCCTGTCCACACAGTCATATAACCCACAATATCTGCTTTGAACTGGGTTATCTGAGGGCCCTGTCCACACAGCCATATAACCCACAATATCTGCTTTGAACTGGGTTATCTGAGGGCCCTGTCCACACAGCCATATAACCCACAATATCTGCTTTGAACTGGGTTATCTGAGGGCCCTGTCCACACAGCCATATAACCCAGAAGATCTGCTTTGAACTGGGTTATCTGAGGGCCCTGTCCACACAGCCATATAACCCACAATATCTGCTTTGAACTGGGTTATCTGAGGGCCCTGTCCACACAGCCATATAACCCACAATATCTGCTTTGAACTGGGTTATCTGAGTCCACACTGCCATATATTCCAGCTCAAATAAGATAATGTGGGTTTTTACTCAGCCTAAGACTCCCAGGGTCCCTTTCTTTCTAATGAGGCTATTTTACCCCTCCTCCAGGAAAGCCCCCCCCCCCCAGCAATGACCTCACCCCCTTCCTGTTGCCATGACAACCCATTACTCCCAGTAGGCTTCTTGACACTCACTAGGCCCCAGGCTCCTTTTCCCGCTTCTCTTACCGGCGAAGCCTGGCTCACTTCTTCACCGAAAGAGGCCAAACGCTTCTTTCCCTTTCCTACATGAAACCACCATATCCGCCACCGCAAATTCCTCCAAAAATTTTTAATGAGCCACCATTGCGCATGCGCAGAGAGAGAAAGGTCTCTTGGGTAATGTAGTCTTTTTCCTCCACCTCCCTTTTGCGTTTCCGGCTGAAGATGTTTTTGAGCCCAGTCACCGACGTCACTCCCTCTCAGCCTATCAGAACACGACTGCCGCTTTACAAATGGCTACCGGGCTGAAGCTGTTTTTGAGCCCAGGCACTGACGTCACTCCCTCTCAGCCTATCAGAGCACGACTGCCGCTTTACAAATGGCGACCGTTTGCTAACGCTTCTGGGTAATGTAGTTCTTTGTGGAAAGGCAAAGTATGCACGTTGGTTTGTACCACAAAGGCTCCCCCGTGGCTCAATGGATCCGGACCAAATTTGGCACAGAGACACTTCCCGACCTAACTTAACATAATGGATGGGTTTGAAGTAAAAGAATCGTCCCTTTAGGGCCCAAAACAGAGGGGAAGGAAAGGAACAAAGCTGATTGGCTGTTGCTAGGCAACAGGTAGATGAGGGGTGGGTGGGAGGAAAGAAAGGGAAGGAAGGAAAAGGAAAGAAGGGAAAGAAAAGGAGAAAGGTCTAGCGAGGAAAGAAAGAAAGAAGGGAAAGAGAAAAGAAAGAATGGAAGAAGGACAACTGCATGAGGGAATGCAAGGGAAGAAGGAAAGAAAGGGGGAAAAGTTAGAGGGAAAAGGTTTGTGAGGAAAATGGAGGAAGGAAAGAAAAAGAAGGAAGGGAGGAATGGGGCAAAAAAGTGAAAGGAAGGGAAGGAAGGAAGAAGGGACAAAGAGGAAAGAAAAAGGAAAGAGTTGGAAAGAGTATTAAGGAATTCAAGGGAAGACAGGAAGAAAGAGGACAATGGAAGAGAGAAATACAAAAGGGAAGGAAGAGAAAGAAGGATGAGAGGAAAGTGAATGAGAAAAGAAAGGCATGAAGGAAGGAAGGAAAAGAAGAGGGGGAATTATATGGGAAAGAAAGGGAAGAAGTAGGGAAAGGAATGGAGAGAGAGAGAAAGAAGAGGGGAAGTGAATGGGAGAAACAAAGGGAAGAGGAAGAGGGGGAAAGGTATATGAGGGAAAGAAAGGGAAGAAGTAGGGAAATGAATGAGGAAAGAGAAGAAAGAGGAGGGGGAAGTGAATGAGGGAAAGAAAGGGAAGAAGGAAAGAGAAAGGGGGGAAAGAAAGGGAAGAGGAAGAGGGGAAGGTATATGAGAGAAAGAAAGGGAAGAAGTAGGGAAAGGAATGAGGGAAAGAGAAAGATGAGGGGAAGAAAGGGAAGAAGAAGGGAAAGAAAGGGATGAAGTAGGGAAAGGAATGAAGGAAAGAAAGAAAAATGAATGAAGGAAAGAAAGGGGAGATGGAAAGAAAAAAGGGAAGTTTATGAGGGAAAGAAATGAAATAAAGGAAGAAAGGAGAAAAGTGAATAAAGGAAAGAAAGAAGAAGGTGGAGTGTATGGGGAAAGAGAAAAGGATGGAAAGAAAGAAAAGTAAAAGTGTATGAGGGGAAGAAAGAAAAAAGGGGGAAAGTGAATGAAGGAAAGAAAGAAGAGGGTAAAGTTTGTGAGGGAAAGAAAGGAAATAAAAAGAAAGTAGGGGAAAGTGTGAGGTAAAGAAATGAAAGAAGGATGGAACAAAAGAAAGAGGAAGTGTATGAAAGAAAGAAGGAAGGAAGGGGAAAGTGAATGAGGGAAAGAAGGAAAAGAATAGAAAGAAAGGGGGAAAGTGTATGAGGGAAAGAATGGAAAGAAAAAGAAAGGGGAAAGTGTATGAGGGAAAGAAAGGAAAGAAACAGGAAGAAAGAGGGAAAGTGTATGAGGGAAAGAAAGGAAAAAAGAAAGGGGGAAAGTGTATGAGGGAAAGAAAGGAAAGAAAAAGAAAGAAGGGCAAAGTGAAGTAAAGAAAGGAAAGAAGGACAGAACGAAAGAAAGGAGAAGTGTATGAAAGAAAGAAAGAAAAGGAGAAAGTGTATGAGGGAAAGAAATGAAAGAAGGAAAGGAATAGAAAGAAAGGGGGGAAGTGTATGAGGGAAAGAATGGAAAGAAAAAGAAAGAAAGGGGAAAAGTGTATGAGGGAAAGAAAGGAAAGAAACAGGAAGAAAGAGGGAAAGTGTATGAGGGAAAGAAAGGAAAAAAGAAAGGGGGAAGTGTATGAGGGAAAGAAAGGAAAGAAAAAGAAGGGCAAAGTGAGGTAAATAAAGGAAAGAAGGACGGAATGAAAGAAAGGGGAAGTGTATGAAAGAAAGAAAGAAAGAAAAGGAGAAAGTGTATGAGGGAAAGAAATGTAAGAAGGAAAGGAATAGAAAGAAAGGGGGGAAGTGTATGGGGGAAAGAATGGAAAGAAAAAGTAGAAAGGGGGGAGTGTATGAGGGAAAGAAAGGAAAGAAACAGGAAGAAAGAGGGAAAGTGTATGAGGGAAAGAAAGGAAAAAAAGAAAGGGGGGAAGTGTATGAGGGAAAGAAAGGAAAGAAAAGTGTATGAGGGAAAGAAAGGAAAGAAGGAAAGAAAAAGAAAGGGGAAAGAGGTAAAGAAAGGAAAGAAGGATGGAATGAAAGAAAGGGGAAGTGTATGAAAGAAAGAAAACAGGAAAGAAAGAAGAAGAGGATAACATATATGAAGGAAAGAAGGAAAGAAAAAGAAAGGGGGAAAGTGTATGAGGGAAAGAAAGGAAAGGCTGGACCGAAAGAAAAGGAAAAGTGTATGAGGGAAAGAAAAGAAAGAAAGAAAGAGGAAAAGTGAATAAAAGAAAGAATGAAGAAGAGAGTAAAATGTATGTGGGAATTCGAAGAAGGAAAGAATGAGCCACAATGAAGGTGCATGACTTGATAATGCCAGGTATATACTCTTAATATGAATATTTAAAAAAAACATTAAATCTTTTGTGTCATGAAAGATTTAATGTATATTAATATTTGTATGTATATGTATATTAAAATATATTAAAAACTACACACACACACACCCAAAAAAAGTACTGTCCTACGATTACGAAAACCTCTGTTTGGGGTCCTTTAAGCACCTCTCAACTGGCCTGTTTTGAGGCCTAACAAGAGCCCTTTCTTGCTCTGAGGCTTGTTGTGCAATGAGGTGCAGCAAAGATTGGGTTACGAAGCCTCCTCTGTTTAGGATTAGAGAGGCAGGAGGCAATTAGTTAATGGTGTTCTCTTTGGCTCCTGCTTTCTTTTGTGTGCTTTCTAGATCTTTAATCCGGAAACCCGGTGGATGGACAGAGTTTTTCTCCTGACAACGCTATACAAAAGCAATGAAACGTCTGTGGCAACCGAGGCTCTCAGGAAATATGATTCGGGGCAACAAGGACGAGATGAAAGGAGGGCGAGAGCATTAAATAAGAAGAGGGCCAATGGAAGCCAAATGGAGAAGAGCTAAACTATAGTTTGAGAATCCAGGACCAGGGCCACACTATGGAACGGGTGCAGTTTGACACCACTTTAAGTGCCATGGCTCAGTGGGATCAGAGGAACTGTAGGTTTTACTAGCCAAGAGGGCCGATGCCTCACCAAACTAAAAATCCCAGGATTTGTAGAGAATTCAGTCCCTTTCTATGATGCCATATAATCCAGATAATCAATGCAGATAATCCACATTATTCGCTTTGAACTGGATTATATGAGACCCCTTCCACACTGCCCCAATATCCCAGGATGTGATCCCAGATTATTTGCTTATCCCAGATTACCTGGCAGTGGAGACTCAATCCAGTCCAAAGTCCGCACTGTCATTGTGGGAGTTGGAGTGCAAAACACCTGGAGGGCCTATCGGCTGTTAGGAATTGTGGGAGTTGGAGTCCAAAACACCTGGAGGGCCTATCGGCTGTTAGGAATTGTGGGAGTTGGAGTCCAAAACACCTGGAGGGCCTACCTGTTAGAATTGTGGGAGTTGGAGTCCAAAACACCTGGAGGGCCTATCGGCTGTTAGGAATTGCGGGAGTTGGAGTCCAAAACAACTGGAGGGCCTATCGTCTTTTAGGAATTGTGGGAGTTGGAGTCCAAAACACCTGGAGGGCCTATCGGCAGTTAGGAATTGTGGGAGTTGGAGTCCAAAACACCTGGAGGGCCTATCGGCTGTTAGGAATTGTGGGAGTTGGAGTGCAAAACACCTGGAGGGCCTATCGGCTGTTAGGAATTGTGGGAGTTGGAGTCCAAAACAACTGGAGGGCCTATCTGTTAGGAATTGTTTGGAGTCCAACTGGAGGGCCTATCGGCTGTTAGGAATTGTGGGAGTTGGAGTCCAAAACACCTGGAGGGCCTATCGGCTGTTAGGAATTGTGGGAGTTGGAGTCCAAAACACCTGGAGGGCCTATCGGCTGTTAGGAATTGTGGGAGTTGGAGTGCAAAACACCTGGAGGGCCTATCGGCAGTTAGGAATTGTGGGAGTTGGAGTCCAAAACACCTGGAGGGCCTATCGGCTGTTAGGAATTGTGGGAGTTGGAGTCCAAAACACCTGGAGGGCCTATCGGCTGTTAGGGCTGTTAGGATTGCGGGAGTTGGAGTCCAAAACAACTGGAGGGCCTATCGTCTTTTAGGAATTGTGGGAGTTGGAGTCCAAAACACCTGGAGGGCCTATCAGCTGTTAGGAATTGTGGGAGTTGGAGTCCAAAACACCTGGAGGGCCTATCGGCTGTTAGGAATTGTGGGAGTTGGAGTCCAAAACACCTGGAGGGCCTATCGGCTGTTAGGAATTGTGGGAGTTGGAGTCCAAAACACCTGGAGGGCTGAAGTTTGCCCAGGTCTAATTTATACTGTAGAATGAATCCAATGCTATGAAGTAATGGGGGTTGTTGTTTGAGGCTTCTCTGCTAAAGAATTGTGAAGCCTCACCAAACTACAAATCCCAGGATCCAATAGGATTGAGTCAATGCAATTAAATGAGAGACGACGTCCCTCAAAGAGGAGCTCCTGAAGCAGCTTCCCCTTTGGCTTTGTCTCAGCACTAAGGGCCCATTTACACTGCTATGTAATCCAGATTATCTGCTTTGAACTAGATTATATGGCAGTGTACACTCATATAATCCAGTGCCAAGCAGAAAATAGAGACAGGTCCTTTTCAGTGGTGGCTCCTCGGCTTTGGACCGCCTTTCCTAGTGACATCAGATCAGCCCCTCCCTCCTGACATTTCGCAAGAAGGTCAAGACTTGGCTGTTTGACCGGGCATTTGCAGATGTAGTGTGATTATTGAATTGAGACCTAAGGGACGCCGCCGCAATTGGAAATCGACTTAATAATGAGACGCTGATATTGCGTTTTAACTTTTAATTGCTAATGTGTATATGATGTGATTGTGTTAGTAACTGTTGATGTATTTATCTTGGGCAGTCCTTGCCATGTGTACACCGCCTCAAGTTGCCTTCAGGCTGAGAGGGGCGGTATAGAAGTAGCTCTCTCTCTCTTGGCATTATTTTGCGAACGAAGATTCTTAGGAAGGACTCATCCCACGCTTTTTACAAGTGTGTTGATGACTAAAAAGTCCAATCTGAGATAGGCAAGTCCGGTTGCAGAAAGCACAGCAGAAAGTATCCTTGGATGATGTTGTTTCCAAGTTGCGGTTCTTTCTGCGTTGTCATTTCTCTTCGAGACACGTTTGGCGTGTCTTCTCGAAAGTGGCCGCAGCATTGTGGATAGTGCGTCTCCATGCCTCCCGATGTGAGGCCAGGGTGGACCATTGTTGGTGATCAATCTGGCCGAGCCTGAGATGTCATTTCAGGGAGTTCTTATATCTCTTTTTGGGGGCGCCTCTCTTGCGCTGACCCGTGGCAAGTATTATCTTTGGGAGGCGGTGGTCCTCCATCCTAGAGATGTGCCCTGCCCAGCGCAGCTGAGTTTTCAATAGCATGGCCTCAACGCTGGTGATCCCTGCTTGCTCAAGGACAGCAACATTCGTCACATAGTCGGTCCAGTGTACATTTAGGATTGTGCGACAGGGCTGATGAAAGTGTTCGAGGAGTCGTAGGTGTTGGCGATAGGTGACCCATGTTTCACATCCATAGAGGAGAATAGACAGTACGATAGCTCTATACACACTGATTTTGGTGCTTTGCCTCAGGTGTTTGTTGCTCCAGACTCTTTTGTGAAGCCTTCCGAATGCACTCTATGCCTTTGCTAATCTGTGATCTATCTCTTTATCAATCTTGGGGTCTGAAAAGATGATGCTTCCCAGGTAGGTGAACTGCTGAACGGACTTAAGCACAGATGTGCCTATGCTGACGTGGGGATGATGGTGTTCTTCCTGTGGTGCGGGCTGGTAGAGGACTTCCGTTTTCTTCAGGCTGACTTCCAGCCCAAACAGCTCTGAAGCTGTTGCAAAGCAGGATGTGAGGCGCTGCAGGGCTGCTTCTGAATGGGCGACAAGGGCAGCGTCGCTGGCAAAAAGCAGCTCACGGACTAGATAGTTTAGAGTCTTAGTGCGAGCCCTCAGACGGCTTAAGTTGAACAAGCTACCATCAGTACGATAGCGTATATATATGCCGTCTTCTTCTTTGAGGTCTGCCATAGCCCTTTGGAGCATCATGCTGAAGAAGATTGTAAATATACTGTAGTTATATACAAATAAATATAATACATAACAAAATAATATAAATAAATGTTTAAGATCATCTGGAGAGGCCCTGCTCTCGGTCCTGCCTTCTTCGCAGGCGCGACTGGTGGGGACGAGAGACAGGGCCTTTTCAGTGGTGGCTCCTCGGCTTTGGAACGCCCTTCCTAAAGACATCAGATCGGCCCCCTCCCTCCTGACGTTTCGCAATGTTTGTGCAGGCATTTGCTGATGAAATATAAGGCTTAATGAGATATATGGAATGACGACGATGCGATGGAAACTGATTTCAACATGACGCTGAGACTGCAATTGTATGTTTTTAATTGTTAATTTGTTATTATATGGTTTTTTTTTGGGGGGTTTGCCTTGTTGTTTGTGTTGTATTGAGGGGAGAGACTGCCTGTGTAAACCGTCCCGAGTCGCCTTCGGGCTGAGAGGGGCGGTATAGAAACGTGACAAATAAATAAATAAATAAAATAAAATGAATAATATAAATAACAAATACATATTTTATTCATAATAAATAAAATAATCAAAATATAAAATAAAATATAGTAAATGAAATAAATATTATACAAAAATATAATAAATGAAATAACATTTAATAAATAAAATAATATATTTAATATTTTATTAGATTTTTACATCAAGGCAAATATACTAAAATAAACGTAATACAAACAAAATACAATAGGTACAATTAAATAAATAGAGAAAAATTAAATAAAATGATTAAAAAAGAAAAATAAATAAATAAATATGATAAATATATCTATAAAACAATCAAAAGAATAGTTAAAATAAAATAAGTAGTACATAAGCCTTCCAAATGCTTCACAATATGCAAATAGAAGTAGAGTAAATAAATAATAAATAAATAAAAGGACAGTGTAGAAAGGGTCTAAGATTACCATATTACGTAGATATAATTGGCACCCAAATTTTGGAGAGGCCACTTAACCCCAAAAGGTGAGCATTAGATTTGGGTAAATAGGGCATGTTGTTTCTTGAGTCCTGATCCGTTTTGCGACTCTGGTTCTGCCTCATCTGATTTACCTGTAAGCATCATTTATGTCTGTTCACCTTGGCCCTGTCTTTTTTTTATTTTTACTTTTTTGGACCCTGCTAGATTGAGATGTTGGCTCTTGAGTCCCTGCCAGTAGACCCTGCCTTATGTAAAGCAACTATATCCTCTTGTTTTGGAAATGAAGGGGATGGAGAGGGAGGGAGGCCAACCTTGTTGCTAGCCACTTTTCGAACTTGTGGGATCGAGTGTCACTCCGAGTAAGAGGAAACCTTTCCATCCCATAATTGCTCTCCAATCCAATCTCCAGATGACCTCATTCCTTCCCAACAGGACCATGGATTGGTTTGGGCTAAATCCTTCCAAATCTCAGCTTCACTGTTAAATAGATGGAGCCGAGGGTGTGGGCAGCTGCTTTCCGAAACAACGGCATTCTGAGAAAGATGACCAACATGGATAGTTTGGCTGAAGTTCTTCCTATGAGGTCCTTTACCAACAATGAGGTGGCTTCTCAGGTGAAGGTCTTGGATCACCTGGAGACGAGGGACCTTCCGAAAGCTTCTCCTCGGCGCATGGCTGATTTCTCCATCCGTTCCATCCTGGCTGTGGATGGTTCTGAAGGAGAGAGAGAGGACTGCAAGGAACCGTCCGGAGATGCCATGAAGATCCAAGGCTGCTCTTGGATCAACTGTACTCGCTGCAAGCCTCCCAACGCTCCAAGTAAGGCTTCTCTGCTTCGGGAAAGCAGGGTATAAATAATAATAATGATAATAATAATAATAATTTAAACAATGTTTTTCAACCTTTTTTGAGCTGCGGCACACTTTTTACATTTACAAAATCCTGGGGCACACCACCAACCAAAATGACACAAAATGACACGCTAACACAGTAATACATATAGTTAATATGTTTTTAAATGTATTTATACACTCAGTGTGAAACCTGGGCCTGTTTTGATGAACACAACATAGATATCCTGGCAGGAATGGCAGAAAGACACAAACTTCCCACACAGAACTCACATAACCAAGAGAAAATACTATAAGAGTTTGGTGGGAATTGACCTTGGGTTTTGGAGTTGTAGTTCACCGACATCCAGAGAGCACTGTGGACTCAAACAATGTTGGATCAGGACCAAACTTGGCATGAATACCCAATATGCCCAAATGTGAACACAGATGGAGTTTGGGGAAAACAGACCTTGACATTTGGGAGTTACCGTTTCTGGGATTTATAGTTAACACACAATCAAAGAGCATCCGGAACTCTTGCAACAATGGAATTGAACCAAACTTGGCATATTGAACTCTCATTACCAACAGAAAGTACTGAAAGGGTTTGCTTGGGAATTGACCTTGAGTTTGGAAGTTGTAGTTCACCTACACCCAGAGAGCACTGTGGACTCAAACAATGTTATGTTATGTTGTTGTTTGTTTTCTATTCAAAATCACAATGTTGGAAGGAGGCTCACCACTTGAAGTTCCCTAAAACAGGCATGGGAAAACGTCGTCCCTCTGGGTGCTTTGGACTTCAACTCCCACCATTCCTAACAGCCTGAGGCCCTTTCCTGCTTAAGTGGCTGAGGAGGAAAAAGGGAAAGGGCCTGAGGCTGCTAGGAATGGTGGGAGTTGGAGTCCAAAACACCTGGAAGGTCCAGGTTTGCCCATGCCAACTTTCGACAGAGACCTCTTCCTTCCCCTTCGCGCCCTTTCTTCCCCCTCCTGCCCAACACTTACTTTTACACTGCCACTTTTGCCGCCATTTTGATCCGAGGGGGCAGCGTGAGCGTGTTCAGGAGGGAAGGGGGAGGGAGGAAGACGTGACCCGTGCGGGCGCTACTGCGCAGACTCGCCCTAGAGCAAATTGAGGCAAAGCGAGCAGAGCGAGGATGGGAAGAAGGGAGCCCCAGTGGAGAAGAAATAGTGTTCAGCAGGAGGGGGAAGAAAGGGGATTGGAGGTTCCAATTTCCCACGGCACACCTGATGATCGCTTACGGCACACTAGTGTGCCACAGCACACTGGTTGGGAAACACTGGATTTAAAGATCGAACTGCAAAGACTCTGGCACAAGCCACTCAAGGGGATCCCAGTGGTGATCAGCACACTGGCTGCAGTGCCTAAAGACCTTGGCCTGCACTTAAGAACAATCGGCACTGACAAAATTACCATCAGTCAACTGCAAAAGGTCATCTTACTGGGATCTGCACACATTATTCGCCGATACATCACACAGTCCTAGACACTTGGGAAGTGTCTGACGTGTGATCCAATAAACAGCCAACATAGTGATCTTATTTGCTGTGTACTAATCTTCTTGTATTTCAAATAATAATAATAATTATTATTATTATTATATGCCACTTTTCTCCCACAATGGGGACCCTTTGTAGGATTTTGAACTTTGGTTTCCAGATGTTCAGGTTGGGAATGTGAACTCTGGTCTCACGGTCTTAATGCATCACTAGAGCACAGTTGGCAACCAAGACAAGAACTGTTGTCATCGGATATATTGAAATTTCCTTTTCCGCAGATGTGAAGAAGGCCGGCAGCCCTTGCTCTCGGAGCCCCCGGATACCCTTCTCGGCCACTCAGCTGGGAGTCCTGGAGAACAGCTTCCAGCAAGCCTACTACCTTGGTAATGGGCAGGTGAGGGAGTTGGCGTTGCTGCTGGGACTCTCAGAGAACCGGGTAAGGCAGTGTTTCTCAACCTTCCTAATGCCGCGACCCCTTAATACAGTTCCTCATGTTGTGGTGACCCCCCAACCATAAAATTATTTTCGTTGCTACTTCACAACTGTAATTTTGCTGCTGTTATGAATCATAATGTAAATATCTGATATGTGGGATATATTTTCATTCACTGGACCAAATTTGGCACAAATACCCCATACGCCCAAATTTGAATACTGGTGGGGTTGGGAGAAGGGTTGATTTTATCATTTGGGAGTTGTAGATGCTGGGATTTATAGTTCACCTACAATCAAAGAGCATCCTGAACTACACCAACAATTGAACCAAACATGGCACACAGAACTCCCATGACCAAGAGAAAATACTGGAAGGGTTTGGAGGGCATTGACCTTGAGTTTTGGAGTTGTAGTTCACCTACATCCAGAGATCACTGTGGACTCAAACAATGATGGATCCGGACCAAAATTTGCATGAATACTCAATATGACCAAATGTGAACACCGGTGAAGCTCGGGGAAAATAGACGTTGACATATAGGAGTTGTAGTTGCTGGGATTTATAGTTCACCTACAATCAAAGAGCATTATGAAACCCACTAACGAAAGAATTGGGCCAAACTAACACAGAACCCCCATGACCAACAGAAAATACTGTGTTTTGTGATGGTCTTTGGCGACCCCTCTGACACCCCCGTCACGACCCCCCCAGGGGTCCCGACCCCCAGGTTGAGAAATGCTGGGGTAAAGCATCTGTCTGTCTGTCTATCTTATCTATCTTCCTATCTATCCAAGCAAAACATTTCAGCTTCTGCCTATTCCAGCTGCTAAAGCTGAAACCAAGCTGCATCTCAGATGGCATATTTATATATTCCTATCTTATATAATGACCCCCTGGTGGCACAGCAGGTTAAACCGCTAAGCCACTGAACTTGCTGACCAAAAGGTTGGCGGTTCGAATCTGGGGAACGGGGTGAGCTCCCACTGTTAGCCCTAGCTTCTGCCAACATGCCAGTTCGAAAACATGTAATTGTAGGTAGATCAATAGATACTACTTCTGCGGGAAGGTAACGGTGTTCCATGCAATCATGCCAGCCACATGACCTTGGAGGTGTCTATGGACAACGCCGGCTCTTCAGCTTAGAAATTGAGATGAGCACCAACCCACAAAATCAGACACGACTAGACTTAATGTCAGGGGAAAACCTTTACCTTTACTATCTTATATAACAAGTTATGAGAGTTGGCATGGTGTACACTGGAATACAATGCCTCTGGCCTCCTTCTACACTGCCATATTATAATAATAATAATATAATAATAATAATATACTTTACTTATATTCCGCTCTAATGTGGATTATCAAATCAGATAATCCACATTAATATTTGCTTTGAACTGGATTATATGAGTTTACACTGCCATCTAATCCAGTTCAAAGCAGATAATCTGGATTATTTAGGGCAGTGTAGAAGGGGCTTCCAACCAGGGTTCAAATCCTAACCCTGCCATGGAAACCTACTGAATGACCCCAGACACATCACACTCTCTCAGGCTGGATCTACACTGCCATATCGTCCAGTTTCCGAATCCAGATGATTTGCTTTGAACTGGATTATATGAGGCCTCTTCTACACTGCCATATAAAATCCAGATTATACTCAAGTATAAACTGACCAAAATGTAAGATGAGCCACCTAATTTTACCACAAAAAAACTGGGAAAATTTATTGTCTCGCGTATAAGCCGAGGTTGGGAAATAAAGCAGCTACTGGTACATTTCAAAAATAAAAATAAAAATTAGATGCCAATAAAATTACTGTATATACTTGAGTATAAAACAACCCGAGTATAAACCGAGTGGGGCTTTTTCAGCCTTAAAAATGTCCTGAAAAACTCAGCTTATACTCAAGTATATACGGTATCTGCTTTGTATTTATTTATTTACAGTATTTATATTCTGTCCTTCTCACTCTGTAGGGGACTCTGGGCGGTTCACAATGCACACATACATGCCAAACATTCAATGCCATAGACCAGTGTTTTTCAACCTTTTTTGAGCCGCGACACATTTTTTACATTTACAAAATCCTGGGGCACACCACCAACCAAAATGACACAAAATGACACTCTAACACAGTAATACATATAGTTAATATGTTTTTAAATGAATTTATACACTCAGTGTGAAAACTGGGCCTGTTTTGATGAAGACAACATAGATATCCTGGCAGGAATGGCAGAAAGACACACACGAAGGTCTTGCTCAACAGCTGTCAGTCTCTCTCTGTGTTCTTATGCATCAATAAGGAAGGAAGGAAGGAAGGAAGGAAGAATGGAACCAAAGAGCAAAGAAAGGGAGGAAAGAAACAGGTAGAGAAGGAAGGAAGAAAAAGGGAAAGAAGAAGGAAAAGAAAAAGAGGGAAGGAAGGAAAGAGGGAGGGAAGGAGAGAAAGAGGGAGAGAAGATTGGCCACAGCAATGCATGGCGGGTACAGCTAATAAATTTATACAGCATATATATATATATATATATATATATATATATATATATATATATATGAATGGTGGGAGTTGTAGGCTAAAACACCTGGAGGGAGGGCCCAAGTTGGCTCACGCCTGCCTTAAGTGAGCAAACCCTGTTAGTTTTCGGCCCCTGCTTAAAGGTGCCTCAACCCTGTGCCTCAAGCCCCTTGACCCGCCTTGGCTGAGTGCGAGGGAATCACGGGAGTGGTAGTTTGACACCATCCTGAGCCTCCCCAAACTACAAATCCCGGGATTCCCCAGCCTTGAGCCCTGGACGACCGAGGGGTGCGTCACTGCATGAATGCTATGGTGTAGATCCGCCCCCAGGCAGCCGGAGAAGTCCCATCCCAGGATCGTCTCTCTCTCCTCGCGGCTCTTTCCGCCTGACGCAGTCCTCGCCTTTCGGCTCAAACCCTTCCGAGGCCGAGGAAGGAGCGGAGGGGAGGAGGAACCCCAAGAAGGCAAGTGGTGAGTAGAGGCTGTGTTTGCGGGACTCAGGCAAGGGATCGAGCCCCGGCTAGGTTCTTCCCGGTAGGACAGGAGGGCTCTCTCTCTCTCTCTCTCTCTCTCTCTCTCTCTTCTATCCCCAATTTCCCACGGCACACCTGATGATCGTTCACGGCACACTAGTGTGCCACGGCACACTGGTTGAGAAACACTGCCATAGACACACAACATATAAAGACAGGCACAGAGAGGCTATTTAACTTTCCAGCTTCATGAGGGTATGTTCGAATTCCAGCCACCAGGGGAGCTGTTGCTCCACCATCCACTTGTGACACCGATGAAGTACTTCCTCATTCTTTCGCACGCTGCTGGAGATTTTTATGGCATCGTAAATTAGTTAAATCAGCCTCCCCGCATAAGCGGTACCTAAATTTCCTACTTCACAAATGCAATTGTCTTTCGGGCTGCAAAGGTCAACAGTAAGCTAGACAAATAGTCGGGAGCTTACTCCAACCTGTGATTTTAATGCAGCTGACTCCCAACCAGTTTATATGGCAGTGTAGACTCATATAATCCAGTTAAAATCAAATAATCTGGATTATATGACAATGTAGAAGGGGCCTCAACTGCGGAGGAAAGCAAAGGCATGCCTTGTCAAGAAAATCCCCGATAGGGTCTATATTCTTATTGAAAGGAGCAAGCGGGCAGAGTTCCTATGTGGTTTCTGACGTCCTCTTTTTCCTTAAAGGTAAAGATTTGGTTCCAGAACCGGCGCGCTCGTGAACGGCGGGCCTTCCTGAAGCAGCATCCAAGTGGCCGTGCTGACATAAAGGGCAACCTGCTAAAGAGCCAATGCCATTTTGGGTGGCATTAACACCAAGCTAAGGCATTGGGGATGAAGTTGTATACGTCTCTCTCTGTTATTTTACCCATCAAGCCCCAGTTCTTAAACTCTGTAACTCTTAGGCCCTTTTCACACCATTATTCCATTTGAAATTCCCCCCAGGATAGTAGATACTTAGTACTCTCTATTGCGCAGCTGGTGCATCTGTGCTTTCAAAGCATTGTTTATACAGGTTTGGTCCCCATTCATTACCTTTACTTTGATATTGATTCATCTGATCTTTTGAAATATTGTAGCTGTAAGAGCGCTACAATGGCAAAATAGCATGACAGTAGGATGTACTGTGACATTATGGTAATAAGTAATAAGAAGCAGGATATAAGTGGAAATTAATAATAATAATACTTTATTTATACCCTGCCACCATCTCCCCAAGGGGACTCGGGGCGGCTTACATGAGGCCAAGCCCAGCAATAATAATAATAATACTTTATACCCCGTCATCATCTCCCCAAGGGGACTCGGGGCGGCTTACATGTGGCCAAGCCCAGCAATAATAATAATAATAATACTTTATACCCCGTCATCATCTCCCCAAGGGGACTTGGGGCGGCTTACATGAGGCCAAGCCCAGCAATAATAATAATACTTTATTTATACCCCGTCATCATCTCCCCAAGGGGACTCGGGGCGGCTTACATGAGGCCAAGCCCAGCAATAATAATAATAATAATACTTTATACCCCGTCATCATCTCCCCAAGGGGACTTGGGGCGGCTTACATGTGGCCAAGCCCAGCAATAATAATAATAATACTTTATTTATACCCCGTCATCATCTCCCCAAGGGGACTCGGGGCGGCTTACATGAGGCCAAGCCCAGCAATAATAATAATAATAATAATAATAATAATACTTTATACCCCGTCATCATCTCCCCAAGGGGACTTGGGGCGGCTTACATGTGGCCAAGCCCAGCAATAATAATAATAATAATACTTTATACCCCGTCATCATCTCCCCAAGGGGACTTGGGGCGGCTTACATGAGGCCAAGCCCAGCAATAATAATAATAATAATACTTTATACCCCGTCATCATCTCCCCAAGGGGACTCGGGGCGGCTTACATGAGGCCAAGCCCAGCAATAATAATAATAATAATACTTTATTTATACCCCATCATCATCTCCCCAAGGGGACTCGGGGCGGCTTACATGAGGCCAAGCCCAGCAATAATAATAATAATAATAATACTTTATTTATACCCCGTCATCATCTCCCCAAGGGGACTCGGGGCGGCTTACATGAGGCCAAGCCCAGCAATAATAATAATAATACTTTATTTATACCCCGCCACCATCTCCCCAAAAGGACTCGGGGCGGCTTACATGAGGCCAAGCCCAATGACACATAATAAAACAACACAGCAGCAAATAATAAAACAATACAAATTAAACATATTTATGGATCATTCGTGGAATAAAGCTCTATGAGGCTCCTTCTACACTGCCATATAATCCAAATTATTAAATCAGATAATCCACATGATCTGTTTTGAACTGGATTATATGAGTCTACGCTGCCATATAATCCAGTTCAAAGCAGAAAATAATGTGGATTTATAGTCAGTATAGATGTGGCCTGAGGGCCCTTCCAGACAGGCCTTATATCCCAGCACCTGATCCCAGGTTTTCTGCTTTGAACTGGATTATATGAGTCCACCACTGCTAGATAATCTGGGATAAACAGAAAACCTGGGATTGGATCCCTTATCTGGGAGGTCCCTGAGATATCTGCATACAAACTAGTTTCTGAATTATAATTAGAGTTATTTGGAAAGTGGGACATTAATGGGTTATATCCAGGGTGAAATAAAAACAAAAAGTCAACAACACTGGTTGGATCTACACTTCCATATAATGCAGTATGAAACTGCATTATATGGTCAGTATAGACCCATATAATACAGTTTAACTGCACTGAACTGCATTATGACGCCAGTGTAGACTCATTTATAGTGCATCCACTCATATAGTGGATTCATCACCGAGCCTGGAACCCCAGGTCTCGGCGGTGGCCAGGAGAGCTTTTGCACAATTAAGACTTGTGCGCCAGCTGCGCCCATACCTTGGGAAGTCTGACTTGGCCACGGTAGTCCATGCTCTGGTTACATTCCAAATAGATTACTGCAACGCGCTTTATGTGGGGCTGCCTTTGAAGACGGTTCGGAAACTTCAGCTAGTACAACGGTCGGCAGCCAGATTACTAACTGGGACAACATATAGGGAGCATACCACCCCCCTCCTGAGTCCCCCCCTCAGGGGGTTGAGAAGTTGATGGGGTATAAATGCGGTAAATAAATAATAATAAATATTTTTTTAGTGTACCCTGGCCATATAATGCAGTTTCAAACTGCATTAAATGGCAATATAGACCTAGCCATGGTGCGGTACGGTTGAGGCACAAGTGGAGCTAATGTAGTGCTAAGATCAGACCTGGGCATCTTATGGCCCGCGGGCCGCATGTGGCCCACCGACTGATTCTGACCGGCCCGCGGATCCTTCGGTGCCCGGGGATAAGGGTGTCGGGAGGGGGGCGGCATTTCTACAAGAGGAAGGGCTGCCACTGCCGCCATCCCATCGTGAGCTGAGTGCCGCCGCCATTTCACAGAAGTGGGCCTGCATCGGCAGACAGCCCGCCGCTCCAGGGAACGATCGGAGGAGCAGCGGCTTTGGAGTGCCCGCCATCCCTAGAGGCGATCCGGGCCTGCAGCGGGAGCAGTCTGTGACCTGCGGCGGCTGATCGCCCTGGCAACCCGGAGGACGATCGAGGGAACGCCCTGACGGAACGGCTGTTGGTGGGGGCGGGAGCGGGCGGAGGCCTGCAGCATCTGATCGTCTGCTGCTCTGTTTTGCTCTGCTGGGGCGGCGACTGGGTCCTTCTTGAATTTCATTTTATTTTATTTTAGTGGTTTTTATTATTATTTTATAACAATTTTATAATAATAGTATAATAAATAATATAATATAATGTTATATTATAATGTCTATATATATACTATAATATAATAATTATGATATTAATACTAATAATATATGAATATTTCTTGGTATATTAATATGTTAATATTAATGATGTGTTAATATATAAATATATTGTTATTTTATAATAATAATAGTATGATTACGGTATAATGTGTTGTATATGCATTTGGTATTGATGTTGTTGTAATGCAATACAGTATAATACTGCCAATGATAATGTGATATAATAATTATATCGTGATATTATAATTTGTATATTTGTATTACATGCAATATTGCTAATCGATATTGCGATATGTTGTGGTGCAATATGATGTGTATTGCTGATGTTGTGCTATGACAGTAATGTTATTTGTTGTTTTTCAATTTGTTGTAAGCCGCTCCGGCAATATTGTTATATGTACATTGTAAGCCACTCTGGCAGTATTGTTGTTTGCTGTAAGCTGCTCTGAGTCCCCTTCGTGGTTGAGAAGAGCAGCATATAAATATAGTAAACTAGCTGTACCCGGCCACGCGCTGCTGTGGCTTTTTCTCTCTCCTGTGTCCCAGTCTATATATGTGTGTTTTGTGTGTGTATGTATGTATATATATGGATTTGTGTCTATGTGTACATGTGTGTGTATATGTGTGTGTAGTTATGTATATGTGTATATGTATATGCGTGTATATGTGTGTACTTATGTATATGTGTGTTTTTGTATATGTATATGCGTGTATATGTGTAGATGTGTGTAAGTACAGATGTGTGTATGTATGTGTGCATGTGTATATTTCAGTGCATGTATATATGTGTGTATATGTACATGTCTATATGTACATATGTGTGTGCATGTGGCGAAGACCAAAAGTAACATCCCTTCCTGCCTTTTATACTTCCTTTCTTCCCTCTCCCCGTCATCCCTCAGCTTTTCTCTTCTCTCTGTCCTCCTGCCTCTTCTCCTTCCCTTTCTTCTTTCCTTTCCCTCCTTCCTGCCATCCCTCCCCTTTCTGTTTCAGTTCTTGCTCCCCTTGTCTCCCTCCCTCCATTCCCTCCCTTTTTTCCCTTCCTTTTGCTAGTCCCTTCACCAGCTTCTACCTTTTGGATTGCCTTTTATTACCTGTCTTTTTTGCATAACGGCTCTGAGTGGCCAGCACCACCAACATTCCGACACTCTAAACTGCCGGGGGTGGGTGGCTCCCAGCTTCTACATTCTAACTGAGGGAGTATTTGCATAATGCCTCTAATTGGCCAGCTCCGCCAACATTCCGACACTGTAAACTGCCAGAGGGAGGTGGTGTGTGGGATCATGGGAGTTGTAGTCCATAATGGTTTTTTTGGATTTGTGGCCGTTGGTTCTTTTGGGGGGGGGGTTGTGGTATGCATACCTCATAGGGTTTTCTGGGTATGTGGGCTGTTTTTGTGTGTCTGCCTTGTGTGGTTTCTTTGTCTATAAGACAGGAACCACCACATGAAGGATTTTATATATATAGATAAATAAATAAATTATGTTGATAAGAATGTAGTTCCGCCTTTTAGGTGCGGCCCTCCATAATATTTTTTGGTTCTCGTGTGGCCCCTTGGAAAAAACAATTGCCCACCCCTTGCTAAGATAATATAATTACATGGTGTGAAAATGCTCTCGGAGACCTGGTACTTTTGTCCAGGAATGCAACAAATGAATTCCCATTGATTTTGCATCTGTAAACTACTAGATTTTTGACCTGTTGCTCTTTATATGAACTGCCAAAGTCTAGATTTCTTCTTGTTCCAATCTGTAATGGTCCAGAGCCTGTCTTGTTGCAACTACCATTGCCCGATGTGTGCGCCAATGTACTTTCAATTAAAAAAGACTTGTCAATAACTACTGCATTTGGACTATCCCTTATTGCTGCTTTGAAAACCTGCCATATAAAATACAGGTTATCTGTTTTGAGCCTGATTATATGGCAGTGTAGAAGGGGCCTCAAATGTATTCATTGTATTCCAGTGCCTGTTACTGTAGTGCTCCCTTGTGGCCAATTGTTAAATGGTATTCATTCATTTCCCCAAAACCATTGATTGATTGATTGCATTGGGGAGTTAATAACAATATCTAGATCAGTGTTTCCCAACCTTTTTTGAGCCGCGGCACACTTTTAACATTAAAAAAATCCAGGGGCACACCACCAACCAAAATGACACTCTAACACAGTAAAGAACGGCTGGGGGATGGTGACCTGCTGGGAACAGCTGTTGGGAGTGCCGAAGCTGGGGAGGGGGAGGAGCCAGGCCACACCATGCCCCGCCCCCTCCCTCTGGCCTCAGTTCTCCCACAGCTTTGCCAGCCTTGAGGGGGCAGTGCCAAGCCAGCGGTGGCAGAGCCAGCACAATGCTGGCTTGGCACTCCCCCCTCAAGGCTGGCGAAGCTGTGGGAGCGCTGAAGCCGGGGGAGGGGGCGGAGCCAGGCCACGCCATGCCCCGCCCCTCCCCCCCCAGCTTCAGTTCTCCCACAGAGGAGAAGCATGAGCGGTGGGCGGGTTTCAGTAGGCGGGGCTCCTCCTCCGCGCAGCTTCAGCGAGCGAGGGGTGCGAGCCATGGCGGGAGTCATGGTGGATTGGAGGCTGGCTGGGGAAATGGCCGAAGGAGGCGGCGCCCTGGCCCCTTCTTCTTTTTCTTTGCCGCCTCTCGGCCCTTCCTCCTCCTCTCCCAAGCAGCAGGCGTTCAGCAGGAGAGGGGGGGGAAGGAAGGGGGGCAGAGAGCTTTTCTCGCGGCACACCTGATGATCACTCACGGCGCACTAGTGTGCCACGGCACACTGGTTGAGAAACACTGATCTAGATTAACAGCATTGGGGATAAATTTTAGCAACTTCACTTTATCGGATAATTATTACAACGTTCCCAATCCTAATAATCAAGTGGAATCATGAGTTTAACATACTTTATGGCTTTTATGTTGTTTTTATTGTGTTGTTGTGTTGATGGGCTTGGCCTCATGTAAGCTGCCCCGAGTCCTCGTTGGGGAGATGGTGGCGGTGTACACATAAAGATGATGATGATGATTATTTATATATTTTTTCTTTATTTACTGTATTTCTAATCCGCCCTTCTCAACCCCCCAGGGGGGACTCAGGGCGGCTTACAAGGCACAATTAGATGCCAGCACAATATAAAAAACACTAATACAGTAGGATTAAAACATCAGCATTAAAACATTAGCTAACCAATTAATTTAAAATTAATTTAATTAATATTATTATGCAAAGATTTGCTAAAAGTCAGGCCCGGATTAACAGATTGTGGCACCCTAGGCCATACTCTGGAAGGCCCTCCCCTGGGGGCGGGGCTGGTTGCAGGGGGCGGGGCCGATGCAGGCATGCACTTGCGGGGGGCGGGGTCGCTGCGGGCATCCACCTCTTCCTCGCCCTCGCCGCTGCCGTGCCTGATGTCACCACCGCTGTGCCTCACGTTCTGCATGGCGCCCGCCCCTTTTCGGCGGGGCTGGGTGACGTCAGGTGCGGCGGCGGCGGCGAGGGCAAGGAGGAAGAGGCGGAGGGAAGCCGCAGCGCCTCTTCGCGAGCGCCGCAGCCTCTGCCTCCTCCGCCATGTTCCTGGGTGCCGCAGGGGTCAGAACATGGCGGAGGAGGCAGAAAGGACGCGGCGCCGCAGCTTCCCTCCACCTCTTCCTCCTCGCCCTCGCCGCAGCGCCAGACATCACCCAGCCCCGCCGAAAAGGGGCGGGTGCCACGCAGGACGCTGGGCATGCGCAGCAGGGTGCAAGCAGTGCGGCGCCCTCCGCCATGTTCCTGAGTGCTGCAGCAGCCGCCCGGGGGTTTCCGTTCCTTCGGAGAAGGAAGAGGAAGGAAGGTAAGCTCCCGGGCGGCCGGTGCAGCACCCAGGAACTTGGCGGGGGGCACCGAGCCGCTCTGTGAAGGAAGGAGCGGCGCCCGCGCGAGTGACGAACAGGCGGGGGGAAGTCCCGCCCCTAGGGCATCTGACGTGGCTTCCCTCCGCCTCCTCGCTCGCGTCAGCCCCGTCCCTCCTTCCTTCACTGCGCAGGCGCAGAAGCAAGCACCCAAAGATTGAATTTTTTTAAAAAAAAATTAATTTTAATTTTGGGGGGTCCGGACCTGCCGCCCCCCCCCCCCATGGCTGCCACCCTAGGCCATGGCCTAGGGTGGCCTTATGGGTAATCTGGGCCTGCTGAAAGGGAACCAGGGAATGCTCCTATTTTATAGGTTTGGCACATTGAGGCCCCTTTTACGCTTTGGGTCTTAAAAACTGTTCGGCCTCTCCTGATGTTATGTGTAGTTTATTGCTACTGTTTTAAACTTATGATATGGTTTTAATATGATGCTGCAATTGTTTGTTTTATTATATGTGAGTCGCCCCGAGCCGGTTGGGAGTGGCGGTGAATAAGTTTGCATAAAGAAAGAAGAAAAGAAAGAAAAGGCTTGTGATCCCACCAGTTCTTTGTCGCAGGCAGATGGTATTTGTGGCACAAGTTCCAATAGATTATCTAAGCCAGTGATTTTCAACCAGTGTGCCGCGGAACACTAGTGTGCCGTGAGAGATAATCAGGTGTGCCGTGGGAAATTATTTTCGAACTTCATTCATATATAAACTATAAGGCGCATCTGTCCCTTTAAGAAATGGAACCATAGCACTCTCGCGTCACCTAAGAAGTGACGCGAGAGTGCTATGGTCGCGCCATCTTGGATTCGCTCAGTAAGTAAACAAAGTTAGAGTTAGTGCTGCAGCTGCGTGTCAAGTGACAGTGGCAATTTGGGATCAAGAGCTTCGTGTGTGTCTTTCTCCCATTCCTGCCAAGATATCTATGTTGTGTTCATCGAAACAGGCCCAGGTTTCACACTGAGTGTATAAATACATTTAAAAACATATTAACTATATGTATTACTGTGTTAGAGTGTCATTTTGTGTCATTTTGGTTGGTGGTGTGCCCCAGGATTTTGTAAATGTAAAAAATGTGCCGCGGCTCAAAAAAGGTTGAAAATCACTGATCTAAGCAACAGTATTATACCATCGTTATGGTGTAATAATAATAATCATCATTATTATTATTACTACAGGGATTGGATGGCCATCTGTTGGGGGTGTTTGATGGAGTTTCCAGCATGGCCGAAGGAGGTTGGACTGAATGGCCCCTGGGGTTGCTCCTATTATTATTGTTGTCATTGTGGTTGCAAAGGCTGGATGGCTATCTGCTGTGGGTACTTTGACTGTGAGTTTCCTGCATCCCAGAAGGGGGTTGGATTGGATGGCCCCTGGGATGTTCCACTGAAATACTGTTAAATTTATGTTGCTTAAAACTAATTAGGTCACCCAACGTCTTTCAATTTTTAAAGCACAATGCGGCCTCTGTACCCAAAATTATGTGACATAATTGTAAATTATATATAATATAATACATAATATATAAGATAGGTAGGTTTTTCCCTGACATTAAGTCCCGTCGTGTCTGACTCTGGGGGTTGGCGCTCATCTCCATTTCTAAGCCGAAGAGCCAGCGTTGTCCATAGACACCTCCAAGTTTATGTGGCCAGCAAGACTGTGACCCCGCCGGAGCGGTACCTATTGATCTATTTACATTTGCGTGTTTTCGAAGTGCTAGGTTGGCAGAATCTGGGGCTAACAGCGGGAGCTCATACTGCTCTCCAAATTTGAACCTGCGACCTTTTGGTCAGCAAGTTCAGCAGCTCAGCGCTTTAACCCATAAGATAATATTATAAGATAATATATAATAATATATAACACTGATTCTCAAAGTGGGCAGTACTGCCCCCTGGTGGGCGGTAAGGTAACCCAAGGGGGCGGTGGGAGGCTCCGGGGAATTTGGGGGGCGGTAAGCCCCTTTAAGGGGGCGGTGAATGATTCATCATTTAGGAGGGGTCGCGCAGCCCTCTTCTTTTGCCGCCTCCTTCGCTTTGACCCCCACACGCAGTGCAGTGCGAAGGCTGCAGTGCAAAGGCCTCCGCGTCCTCTGGCAGAGCCTCCCGCCACCGCGGAAGAAAGCGCGGCTTTCCCTGGTGGAGGCAGTGATGGAGGGAGCAGGAGAGCCCGGGGCTTCCGCAGGGAGAGCAGGCTTCACTTCTTCATCCCCTCAGGCCGCGGCTGCCCGTCCCCTCAGAGTCCTCTCCGGCGGCGGCACGGCGAGCAGCACTGCCACTGGAGAGGGCTCTGAGGGGTCTCAGTGGTCTGTGGAAGTCAGAGCTGAATCGATTGAAGGTACTGCAAATCCCACCATCCGTTGTCCATACTCCCCCAAACATATTGTTTTTGTGATTAATCACTATGCTTTAATTATGTTCAATTAGTAACAATGAAAATACATCCTGCATATTAGATATTTGCATCAGAATTCGTAAGAGTAGCAAAATTATTTATGAAGTAGAAACGAAAATATGGTTGGGGGTCACCACAACATAAGGAACCTTATTTAGAGGTCACGGCATTAGAAAGGTTGAGAACCACTGCATTAATACATATATCTTTCTGTTTAATTGCTATTAATTTTTTTTTAAAAATAATTTCTAGGGGGGTAGTGAGTAAATTTTTTTTCTGGAAAGGGGGCAGTAGGCCAAAAAGGTTTGGGAACCACTGATATATCTATCTATCTATCTATCTATCTATCTATCTATCTATCTATGTATATAATAAAAGTCAGTGTTTGCGGGCGGTGGTGCGGAGGGAGGAATATGTGCCAGCGTTTCTATTGGCTGCCACTCTGGGATTATTTGCATAAAGGGCTCTGATTGGCCAGCCTCAGAACTACGGCCCCAGACAGAGAGGATTTATTGCCACTGAAATGGTATTTGCATAAAGGACTCCGATTGGCCAACCACATTCCAACATTCTAAGGTGACTCAGAGGAAAGAGGAAAGGCCTCAGGCAGTCAGACAGCAGTGACGGATCAGGACCCCAAAGCCCAATGGCCCACGGATCAGGACAAAACAATTACAAACAGGCCCCCATGGCCCACACCCTTGCTGTTTCAAGGAGGATGGATCACAGCTGATGGGACTTGAAATACCCACTCACCCAATGCCCCTCACAAAAGAATGATAAGACCAAATGTGACAGAGCCCCCATGACCCACTCTACACCTGGTGCTGTTTCAAGGAGGATGGACCACAGCTGATGGGACTTGAAATACCTTCACTCACCTTCCAAAGAATGATCAAGACCAAATGTGACACACAGAGCCCCCATGACCCAACCCCTCTGTTTCATCCAATGGGACTTGAATGACCTCAGAGACCAAAAGAATGATGACAAATGTGACAGAGCCCCCATGACCCACTCTACATCCTGGTGCTGTTTGGAGGGGGATGGACCATGGCCAATGGGACTTGCAGTACCTTCACTAAGTTCCTGAGACCACTGCAAGCCACATAAACATCTAATAGGAACCAACCTTGGCACACAATGCCTTCCTCAAATAACCCAGGCACCACCAGGTTCCCAAGCTAGTAATATATTAAACATTGAGGCTCCACGATAAACTTTTGCTTCAAAAAGAGCTTCCTGACTGAGAGCTGTTGAGCAGTGGAACTCTCTGCCCTGGTGTGTGGTGGAGGCTCCTTCTTTGGAGGCTTCTAAGCAGAAGCTGGATAGCCATCTGTCAGGAGTGCTTTGATTGTGATTTCCCAACTTCTTGGCAGAATGGGGTTGGAGTGGATGGCCCACGAGGTCTATACCATCTCTAGGATGCTACGAATAAGAGCTCCGCAGCTGAAAGGGTTTGAGACCCCCTGCACTATGCATTTGGGAGCCAGACTCCATTGGCCAAAGGTTTGTGAGGAGCTTCCAGACGTATCTTTTCTCCTGCCAACTGTGTTAAGGGCTAACCCCGCTTGCATTACAAGTTATCAGGCAGGGAGTTTCGCAAAGTAAACAGTTCTGGGGCTGCATTGGGAAGCCCCTTCCATGGAGAGAGCCGCCACTCTCCTCTTAACCTCTTGGCCTCTGGAGCCAACGCAAACATGGAGAGGAAGCTCTACAGATGTGGGTCCAAAGTCTGCTCCAGATCCTGTACGTTCCACATGGGTTTGGAGCAGTTGGAAAGGGGACTTGTCCTTTCCCCCCATTCCCTTCTGTTTCTGGCCAGGATAGAAAGATGGCAATGTGAAGCAACAGGATACAAGCATTTTCCAACTGGTGCTTTTGTGTGCATCCACACTGCAAAATAAATGCAGTTCGACACCAATAAACCGCCATGGCTCAATGCGATGGAATGACAACAGTTTTAGTTGTTGGAGAAAACTAAACATTTTAATGGGTTTTGGGCCTAGCAGTAGTTTGGCGAGGTGCCTGCACTCTTCAATAACAACAACAATAATAATTAGTATTATTATTATAATCTCGGCATTATTACTTCGCGAACAAAGGTTCTTAGGAAGGACTCATCCCACGCTTTCTACAAGCGCGTTGATGGCTAAAAAGGCCAATCTGAGATAGGCAAGTTCAGTTGCAGAAAGCACAGCAGAAAGTCTCCTTGGGTGATGTTGTTTCCAAGTTGTGGTTCTTTCTGCGTTGTCATTTCTCTTCGAGACCCATTCGGCGTATCTTCTCGAAAGAGGCCGCAGCATTGTGGATAGTGCGTCTCCATGCTTCCCGATGTGAGGCCAGGGTGGACCATTGTTGGTGATCAATCTGGCCGAGCCTGAGATGTTGTTTCAGGGAGTCCTTATATCTCTTTTGGGGGGCGCCTCTCTTGCGCTGACCGTGGCGAGTTCACCATAGAGTAGTATCTTTGGAAGCCGGTGGTCCTCCATCCTAGAGACGTGCCCTGCCCAGCGCAGCTGAGTTCTCAATAGCATGGCCTCAACACTGGTGATCCCTGCTTGCCCAAGACAGCAACATTCGTCACATAGTCCAGTGTATATTTAGGATTGTGCGAAGATAGCACTGATGAAAGCGTTCGAGGAGTCATAGGTGTTGGTGATAAGTGACCCATGTTTCAGACCCATAGAGGAGAATAGACAGTACAATAGCTCTGTACACACTGATTTTGGTGCTTTGCCTCAGGTGCTTGTTGCTCCAGACTCTTTTGTGAAGCCTTCCGTACTCTACGCCTTTGCTAATCTGTGATCTATCTCTTTGTCAATCTTGGCGTCTGAAGAGATGATGCTTCCCAGGAAGGTGAACTGCTGAACGGACTTAAGCACAGATTTGCCTATGCTGATGTGGGGATGGTGGTGTTCTTCCTGTGGTGCGGGCTGGTAGAGGACTTCCCTTTTCTTCAGGCTGACTTCCAGCCCAAACAGCTCTGCAGCTGTTGCAAAGCAGGATGTGAGGCGCTGCAGGGTGGGATACTTGAAATAGCATCCTGTTCATGGAACACAACCGTTATGGGGGAGGGATGGACTCCAAGAACGGGGACATTGAGAAGAGCAATGATAGAAATTAATTAACTACTCTCCAAAAGCACAGCGGAACAACCAAGTTTTCAGGTGTTTTTTAAAGCCCAGAGTGGGGGCTTTCCTAATCTCTCAGGGCAAGGAATTCCAGAGTCGTGGGGGCCACAGAGGAGAAAGCTCTCTCCCTTGTGCCCACCAGACAAGTCCGTGAGACTGCCAGGGGCGAAAGGAGGGCCTCCCCCAAGGAGCAGAGGGTTCGAGCTGGTTCATGGAGGGAGATCCGGTCACGAAGGTATTTATTTATTTACTTTACTTACTTACTTATTTACTTCATTTATATTCCGCTCTTCTCACCCCAGGGGACTCAGAGCAGATTACAGTACACATACATTGCAGACAATCCCTGCAGTTTAACATATACATATATTGACGAACATAGACAAACAAAGACAAACAAAGAGGCAATTTTCTGGTAAACGTCTGACAAACTTCTGGCCACCACAGGGAGCTGACGCACTCCACATCTCTCTCAGCATTTTTCAGCTTCCCTTGTTGTTCTTCCGCATTCCTATCAGCGATTCCTGGAGTTCTTTAATGGCCTCATAATTCAGTCAAAATTTGCCTTCCACTTTATCTCCTACTTGACAAATGAACTGTCTTTCGGGCTGCAAAGGTCGACAGCAGGCTACACTTAAGGTCGGGCACCCACCCCGACCCGGGCAGGCCTCAAACTCATGACCTACAGGTCAGAGAGATCTTATGCAGCTGACACTTAGCCAGCTGCGCCACTTCCCGGTGCAGGTAGGCGGGTCCCGAACCATTTAGGGCTTTGTAGGTGATCGCATGTACCTTGAATTGGGACCGGAAAATAAATGGCAGCAAGTGCAGTTCTTTAAACAGGGGGTTGACTGCTCCCTGTAACTTGCCCCAGTTATTAATCTGGCTGCTGATCGCTGGACAAGTTGTAGGGTAGCCCCACGTAGAGTAAATCGCAGTAATCCAGTCCAGAGGTAATTAAGATGTGGCTCACCATGGTCAAGTCAGACTTCACGAGGTATGGTCGCAGTTGGTGCACGGGGTTTGACTGTACGAAGGCCCCCCAGACCACCACCTACACCTGAGCTTCAAGCATCAGCGCTGAATCCAGGAGGACCCCCAAACTGCAGACCTGTGACTTCAGGGGGAGTGTAACCCCATCCAGCACAGGTTGCCACCCAATACCCCGATCAGACAGGCAACTGACCTGGAGGACCTCAGGATTCATCCTCAGCTTGTTCCTTCTCATCCAGACCGTCACAGCGGCCAGGCACTGGTCCAGCATCCGAGGGGCATCCTTGGAATCTGGTGGAAAAGAGTAGTGGAGTTGGGTGTCATCTGCGTAGAGGTGGCACCAGGGGCGGATCTTAGTGGAGGCAAAATAAGCGGCTGCCTCAGGGCGCCACGTGGTCAAGGCCGCATACGGCCCTGGCCGCCAGGTTCGGCGCATCATGCCACGCCATTGCTGTGGGCGGACAGCGTACATGCGGGAGGCTCCGTCCCGGCTGCAAAATGTTCCCTGGCTTGTCCTTTTCATCCTCTTGGGAGTGCTCTGTTTTAATAGCGCATGTGCAAAACTTTCATGCATGCGCCATCAGGTCGGAGCGCTTCTGGTGGAGAAAGTAGTGAAACACGCCGTAAAGGACAAGCCAGGGAACATTTTGCAGCCGGAGGCGGGAGGCTCCGCCCTGGCTGCAAAATGTTCCCTCGTCCTTTTCATCCTCTTGGGACTGCATTTCGCTATTCCCTCCACCAGAAGTTCTCGGTCCCAATAGCATATACGAAACTAGCTGTTTGCGTGCATGTGTGCTCCAGCGCATGTGCGCGCACCATCATCACCACACTGAAGACCCAGGGGGCACCAAAAAAAAGGTTCGCTTACTACAATTTTTTACCTTCGTCTGGTCCTGGGTGGCACCGTACTCCAAAACTCCGGATGACCTCACCCAGCGGTTTCATGTAGATGTCTCTTTGGAAGAGAAGGCTCAAGACTGCACCAAACTACAACTCCCAGGGTTTCCTGACATGCGACCCCAACATGGAACCAAACTGAATTAGATGCACCCTTGGATGGTCTGAGTTGGACGTCAGATTCCAAAATACGGTATAAATATGTAAGACTTAAGATAAAAGGAAATAATATTTTGGGGTTGAGGAAAAATGCTTCCCCTGCACTGGTTTCAATGCACCATGTATGATTATATGCAAGCTTAAAGCAACATAATTATCGTATCAACACTATCTAGAACAGGCATGAGCAAACTTGGGCCCTCCAGATGTTTTGGCCTTCAACTCCCAACATTCCTAGCAGCCTCAAGTCCTTTCCTTTCCCCCCTCAGCCGCTTAAGCTGAGTACTGGGCCCATAACCACGGTTAAGCGGAGTGCTGGGCCCATAAACAAAGTTAAACTGAGTGCTGGGCCCATAACCAATGCTTCAGCGGCTGACGGGAGGAAAGGAAAGGGTCTGAGGCTGCTAGGAATGGTGGGAGTTGAGGTCCAAAACACCTGGAGGGCCCAAGTTTGCACATGCCTGTTCTAGAACCACTAGAGCAGGGGTCAGGAACCTATGGCTCGGGAGCCAGATGTGGCTCTTTTCATTATCGCATCTGGCTCTCCAGAGCAGCCCGGGCCTCGGTTTCCCAGCATGCAGTGGGAGAGGAGTGACGCTCGCTTTCCTTCCTTTCTTTCTCCCCCTTCACCCTTTCCTTCCCTTTCTCTCCTTCCTTTCCCCTCCCTCTCTCCCCTTCCTTATTTCCTCCATCCTCCCCCTTCCTTCCTTCCTTCCTTCCTTCCTTCCTTCCTTCCTTCCTTCCTTCCTCTTTCTTCCTTTCTCCCCCTTCACCCTTCCCTTCTTCCTTTTCCCTCCCTCTCTTCCCTTCCTTCTTTCATCCATTCTCCCTCCATCTTCCTTCCTTCCTCTTCTATTCTTTTCCCTAAGTCTTCCTTTCCTTCTCCTTCCTTTCTTTTCACTTCCCTCTCTTTCCCCTTCTTTATTTGCTTCTTTTCCCTTCATTATTTTACTTTTTCCTCCCTCCCTTTCCTTTCTTTTCCCCACCCTTTCCTCCCTTCCCATTTCATTCTTTCTTTTCCCCTCCTTGTCTCTCCTTTTCTTTTCTTCCTTTTCCATAGTTCGTTCTTCTTTTCTTTCTTCCTCTCCCTCTCCCTCCTTTATTTCCTCTGTCTGTCTTTCCTCCTTCCTTCCTTCCTTCCTTCCTTCCTTCCTTCCTTCCTTCTCTTCCTTCCCAGAGTCCTGAGCATGCCTTATGCAGAGCCAGGTCTGAAGTGTCCCGTCATTCTGCCAGGGGAATCCTTTTCTCATCGTATGCACGTATAGACTCACATTTAGTTGAATTCAGTCTTAAAATATATTATAGACTAGCTTGGGGACCCGGCCCTGCCCGGGTTATTTGTGAAGCGCAGCAGGATGTAGAGTGGGTCATGGGGGCTCTGTGTGCCAAGTTTGGTCTTGATCCATCATTATTGGGAGTTGCAGTGGTATCATGAAATTACTGAAGGTAGTGCAAGTCCCATCATCTCTGCCCCCCCCCCCCCAAAAGTGTAGTAGGATGTAGATTGGGTCATGGGGGCTCTGTGTGCTAAGTTTGGTCTGTATTGGTGAATGGATGAGGGATGCATTCTTTTTCGGAAGTGAGTGAAGGTACTTCAAGTCCCATCATCTGTGGTCCGTCTCACAGTAAACTGCACCAGGCTGTAGAGTGGGTCATGAGGGCTCTGTGTGCCAGATTTGGTGTTGATCAGTCATTGGATTAGGTTTGTAGCAGGATTGGGAAGTGAGGGAAGGTACTGCAAGTCCCTTCAACAATGTTCTCTCACCCTCCAAACTTCAGTAGGATGTAGAGTGGGTCACTGGGGCTCTGTGTGCCAAGTGTGGACTTTCTCGGTGTTTTTGGGGGGCCACAGTGGTCTGTGGGAACAGAGGGGTGTGAAAATACTACAAATTCCATCATCCATTGTCAGTCCTCCCCCGAACCTCACCAGGACGTGAAGGCAGTCATGGGGGTTATGTGTGCCAAGTTTGGTCTCAATCGGTAATTGGATGAGGGTCGCAGCAGACTTGGGAAGTGAGTAGAGGTACTTCAAGTCCCATCATCCATGGTCCACCCTCCTCCGAACTGCACCAGAATGTAGAGTGGGTCATGAGGGCTCTGTGGCAAGTTTGGTGTTGATCAATCATAGGATTAGGTTTGTAGCAGTCTTGGAAAGTGAGGGAAGGTACTGCAAGATCCATCATCCATGTTCTGTCCCCTCCAAACTTCAGTAGGATGTGGACTGGGTCACTGGGGCTCTGTGTGCCAAGTGTGGTCTTTATCAGTGTTTGTTGGGGGCCACAGTGGTCTATGGGAACAGAGGGGTGTAAAAGTACTACAAATCCCATCATCCATTGTTAGTCCTCCCCCCAAACCTCACCAGGACATGAAGGCAGTCATGGGGGTTATGTGTGCCAAGTTTGGTCTCGATCAGTGATTGGATGAGGGTTGCAGCGGACTTGGGAAGTGAGTAGAGGCACTTCAAGTCCCATCATCCATGGTCCACCCTCCTCCGAACTGCACCAGGACGTAGAGTGGGTCATGGGGGCTGTGTGTGCTGAGTGTGGTCTGTATTGGTCCTTTTTGGTGGCCTCAGTGGTCTGTGGGAACCAAAGTGTTGGGAAGTACTACAAATCCCATAATCCGTGGGTCATGTCCCCCGCCCCGTGCCAGGACGTAAAGGGGTTTAGGGGGGTTATGTGTACCAAGTTTGGTGCAGGTCCATCACCCGCGCTGGTCGCTGTGGCCTGTGAAAGTGGCTGCCACATATCCGCCCTGGCCTGTGAAAGTGGCTGCTTCCGCCTCTTCTGCCCCTCCCCTGCCCTCCGCCTCCGCATACACACATACAAACATTCCGTTTTATAAAGGTATCCAGATACAGATATTATATGGCTCTCACTGAAATACATTTCCAAATATTTTGCTTTCATGGCTCTGAGTCAAAAAGGTTCCCGACCCCTGCACTAGAGGCTGAGATTTCCACATTAAGAACGCATATATGCCATGAATAGCTATTTATGACTCATTTAAATAAATACAAATAGTTTATTTGGAGGCGGGATGTATCCCAGAATTATGATTTGTGTGTAACTGTATCTGTTGATTGACTAAAATTGTGGAAAGAATTACCTTTCTGGGTCATAAGGGGGCACTAGTCGCCTGCTGGACTGCAAGTCCAAAATAAAGGTGAGACACTTTGAACACACATACATACACACACAAAACATAGGCGCGCACACACCCATATATAATATACCCTAAACAAGATCAAAGACAATGATAGTAGAAAATTGTCACAAAATTACAAGAGAAACTTGTAAGCGAAGTTTGTCACAACTCGGGGTTACAAAGAATTACAATCTGAACGCCTTTAAAACTTCTCATTTAAGTTGGAATTGGTAACCCCGATTCAAGTGTTATTGTTACATTTATTATTCAATATTAATCAACACAGATATAGCAATTTCTGGAGACATCCTGAGTATATAAGTTTGGGGGTGTGGGTGTGTGCATGTGTGTATGTATAGTGGCTGTTTAGCTTTTGTTATATCACAAACACACACACATATATATATCTCCAAAGTATGCATGCTTGCCTGTTTGTTTGTGTGACAAAGGCCAGGTTAGCTGTTGGTTTGTGACGTGGCCCTCCGCGGTGTCACTGGATTGGTTGTTGCTAGGTGAAGTGGCCCTCTGGGATATTGCTAGGTAAGGTGGCCCTCCGGGATGTGACCGGATTGGCTGTTGCTAGATGGAGTGGCCCATTGTGATATTTCTAGGTGAGATGGACCTCCATGATGTCATCAGATTGGCTGTTGCTAGGTGGAGTGGCCCTCTGAAATACTGGTAGGTGCAGTGGTCCTCCATGATGTCATCAGATTGACTGTTAGGTGAAGTGGCCCTCTGGTATGTCACTGGATTGGCTGTCACTATGTGATCTGACCCTCTGTGATATTACTAGGTGAAGTGGCCCTCTGTGATGTCTCCGGATTGGCTGTTTGCTAGTTGAAGTGGCCCTCTGGGATATTGCTAGGTAAGGTGGCCCTCCACAATGTCACCGGGTTGGGTGTTGCTAGGTGAAGCGACCCTCTGGGATATTGGTAGGTGCAGTAGTCCTTCATGATGTCATCGGACTGACTGTTGTTAGGTGAAGTGGCCCTCTGGTATGTCACTGGATTGGCTGTTGCTAGGTGATGTGACCCTCTGTGATATTGCTAGGTGAAGTGGCTCTCTGTGATGTCACCAGATTGGCTGTTTGCTAGTTGAAGCGGCCCTCTGGGATATTGCTAGGTAAGGTGGCCCTCCACAATGTCACCGGGTTGGGTGTTGCTAGGTGAAGCGGCCCTCTGGGATATTGGTAGGTGCAGTAGTCCTTCATGATGTCATCGGATTGACTGTTGTTAGGTGAAGTGGCCCTCTGGGATGTCACTGGATTGACTGTCGCTAGGTGATGTGACGCTCTGTGATGTCGCTAAGTGAAGCGGCCCTTTGTAATGTCACCAGGTTGGCTGTTGCTGGGTGAAGTTGCTCTCTGTCATATTGGCAGGTGAAGTGGCCCACATATGTATGGAAGGGAGGGAGGAAAAAGCCACAAAGACAGCCATGTTTCCACAACACAACCCGTTCTTTCTTCCTAAGATAACCCCAAAAGGAAAAGAAGGGGATCGAAGTACAATCAGCAAATAGATATTTCAGTTTTGTTTTGGTAAGGGTTTCAATGCAGTTTTTTTTTCAAAACTTGGATGCTGTTCGACATAAACATAATCGTGAAGTTTTCCCCTTCGTGCGTTTGAAACAGCCGTCTTCTGGCCTATTAATGATCAACTAAACACATCAATCCCTTCTTGCTAGCGTTCCTATCTCTACTGCCTAGAAAGATACGGATATTGGGACGGGGCTTCGGGAAACTAGTATCTGCTAGATATTTTTTGGATAGCCTTATCCCAGTGTTTCCCAACCTTTTTTGAGCCGCGGCACACTTTTTACATTTACCAAATCCTGGGGCACACCACCAACCAAAATGACACAAAATGACACTCTTAACACAGTAATACATATAGTTAATATGTTTTTAAATGTATTTATACACTCAGTGAGAAGCCTGGGCCTGTTTCGATGAACACAACATAGATATGACTTTCTCTCACATACTTATACATGGCTATCATGTCTCCTCTCAGCACTTCTCTTCTTCAGGCTAAACATGCCCAGCTCTTCAAGCCGCTCCTCATAGGGCTTGTTCTCCAGACCCTTGTGAAATTTCACCCTGAGTGAAACTTGTTTCCAGATAACTATGGATGTCATGAAGCTGTTATAAACAGTTCCGGGGATTTCAAAAAATCCAGTAAAATAGTAAAAAAATAAACATTTCCAAGCGGAGAGGCTCAATTTGTTTCTTGGAAACTTGTGAATGCTTCAGCCTCTCGATGCTCCCAGGTTTGCTCACTGCCCAATTCACCGATGTGGAGCTTCCGGCATTCGGTGGAGCCCTTCCTTTGCCTTGGGGAGGATCTTTGGGGAGGGAAAGAGGGAGAAAGAGCTGCTAGGAGGGGGAAGAGTGCCAATTTCCCACGGCACACCTGCTGATCGCTCACGGCACACTAGTGTGCCACGGCACACTGGTTGGGAAACACTGCCTTATCCTACTAAGAGGACACAAGGCTTGCCTCTACACAATACCGGGTGCAGAAAGGCCGCTGGGCCCCGCTTTCATTGCCAGGGCATCGCAAGAGTTGCGATTTTACAATGCCTTTCTTCTTCTTTGCTAAAGAATGCAAAATACAACGCCAACGATTCCATAGCATTGAGCGACGGCGGTCAAAGTGGCGTCAAACTGCATTAATTCCACAGTGTAGATGTACCTATAGATTGAACTGGTCTACATTGGGATAAACAGATAACCTGTAGATCCAGCCTGAGAGTCTATATGTTACGCTATATATGGCCTATGTCTGTTCTTCCTTGGCCAAAGGTGCCACAAAGGGGTTTGGGCGATACCGGCCATCCCTCCTTTGTCCTTCTGCCTCTTTTATTCCTCCAGCGAGACGGGCCTTTCTCTGCCATGTTTCGGGCGGCCAACAGGAAGTCCTGGTTAATCATCCACCGGGCAGCTTCAGGATGGCAGGTGTGGGCCAAGGACGCCCAGAGATAAGCCCAGAACAGACGGTGGTGGCGGCCGCAGAAGGGCTGCTGGAGGACCCACCCCACTGATAACAACACGTAGCCAACACGCTTAACCTCTTCGATTCCATGGCATCCACAGCATCGTAGGCCTCAAAGGAGAGGCAGGAGGACTGGCACTAATTTCCCCCACCAAAAGTCCTAACAAGCTTACCAATCAGCCGATCGATCTATCGTCAATGAGCTTTATTTATTTAACTTGCATGCCTCTTGTCTCCCAGAGCTGGACCTGACGCGGCTTACGAAACAAAAGACATATATCACAACAAAGCTACAGAACCTCTCTTGTTGGTAACTTGGGGACTGCCAGTAAAGGATTTGCAAATTAAAAACATAGAGAAGTTCAAAGAGCATCAAGTATAGTCTATCCATCCATCCATCCATCTCTCCTATCTATCTATCTATCTATCTATCTCCATCCATCCATCCATCAATCCATCAATCTCTCTGTCTATCCATCCATCCATTCTTCTCTCTGTCTGTCTGTCCATCACTCAATCTCTCTCTCTGTCCATCCGTCGGTCTGTCCATCCATTCTTCTCTCTGTCCATCAATCTTTCTTTCTCTCTCTCTCTCTCTCTCTCTCTCTGTGTGTGTGTGTCTGTCCATCTGTCTGTCTGTGCATCCATCCATCTCTCTCTCTGTCTGTCCATCAATCTCTCTCTCTCTCTCTCTCTCTCTGTCCATCCGTCGATCTGTCCATCTATCCATCCATCCATTCTTCTCTCTGTCTGTCCATTAATCTCTCTCTCTCTGTGTCTGTCCATCTGTCTGTCTGTGCATCCATCCATCTCTCTGTCTGTCTGTCCATCAATCTCTCTCTCTCTCTCTCTCTGTCCATCCGTCGATCTGTCCATCCATCCATCCATCCATCCATTCTTCTCTCTGTCTGTCTGTCCATCAATCTCTCTCTCTCTCTGTGTCTGTCCATCTGTCTGTCTGTGCATCCATCCATCTCTCTGTCTGTCCATCAATCTCTCTCTCTCTCTCTGTGTCCATCCGTTGATCTGTCCATCCATCCATCCATCCATTCTTCTCTCTGTCTGTCTGTCCATTAATCTCTCTCTCTGTCCATCCATCTGTCTGTCCATCCATCCATCTGTCTGTCTGTCTTCTCTGTCTGTCTGTCCATCATGTCTGTCCATCAATCTGCTCTCTGTCTGTCTGTCCATCAATCTCCATTAATCTCTCTCTGTCTGTCCATCCATCCATCTGTCTGTCCATCCATCCATCTGTCTGTCTGTCTTCTCTGTCTGTCTGTCCATCAGTCTCTCTCTCTCTCTCTCTCTCTCTCTCTCCATCCGACGGTCTGTCCATCCACCCATTCTTCTCTCTGTCTGTCTGTCCATCAATCTCTCTCTGTCTGTCCATCCATCTGTCTGTCCATCCATTCATCTGTCTGTCTTCTCTGTCTGTCTGTCCATCAGTCTCTCTCTCTCTCTCTCTCTCTGTCCATCCGTCGGTCTGTCCATTCATCCATTCTTCTCTCTGTCTGTCCATCAATATCTCTGTCTGTCCGTCCGTCCGTCTGTCTGTCCATCCATCCACCCTTCCTCCTCTCCTATCTGCCTGCCTGTCTGTCCGTCCGTCCATCCATCCTTCTCTCTGTCTATTCATTCAACTTTCTCCCTCCCTCTATCCTATCCTATCCACCCATCCCTCTCATTTATTTATCTGTCTAGTTGGCTGTCTGTCCATCAATCTAAATCTCTCTCTCCCTCCCCCCTCTTTATCCATCTCTCTCTCTCTGTCTATCCATCTATCCATCTATATTACCCACAGGTAACAACACGTAGCCAACACACTTAACCATCCACCCATCCATCTACCTAGTTTAAATGCTGCCTTTCTCCCAGATCTGGACCCAAGGTAGCTTACCTAACAACAACAACAACTTTATTTTTGTACCCCGCCTCCATTTCCACGAAGGGACTCGGAGCGGCTTACATGGGGCCAAGCCCGATCAACACATAAAACATAACACAGTGAAATACATGACAACAGTCAATAAGAAATGAAACAACAACATCATAACAATATATAATCAGGCATCAAAACCAACAAGTCAAAAATATATTACATAATGCAAAACAAATAAGATCATATAATATATCTATCGTCTCTCTGTATCATCTCTTGATCTATGACCCTGTAGCTAATGCATAGTTCCCACACGTGACCTTTTGTGTTCCATGACACCCTCAATGTAATGTTCGAAAGCAGGCGGGAGAACCAACATGAAAAAGAAACCTTACCCAAAATATAACCACGGAGGGAAATTTATTTTTGAACACAGACAAATGAAACCAAGGGCAAAGGGGAGAGGGTGTGCTACAAATTAGTATTGATGCAACCTGTAATTGCATTTGCCTTTTTCGTTGCAGCTAATGAAGATGGCTTTCTATTCAGATTTATGGGAAGATCCACTGATGGTGCCGCCTCCTCCTCCTCCTCATTATTATTATTATTATTATTAGAAACACAACAAGATTAGTACACAACAAACAAGATCACTCTGCTGGCTGTTGTATTGGATCACACGTCAGACACTTCCCAAGTGACTAGGACTATGTGATGTATCGGCGAATAATGCGTGCAGATCTGAGTAGGGTGACCTTTTGCAGCTGAAAGATGGTGATTTTTGTCAGCGCCGATTGTGTTTAAGTGCAGGCCAAGGTCTTTAGGCACTGCACCCAGTGTGCCAATCACCACTGGGACCCCCTTGAGTGGCTTGTGCCAGAGTCTTTGCAGTTCAATCTTTAAATCCTCATATCATGTCAGCTTTTCCAGTTGCTTCTCTTCAATCCTGTTCTCGCCTGGGATTGCAACATTAACAGTCGTGAGGTCAAGAGTCTAGTGCTCCAAAACCCTGTCAGTCTGAATTCGGAAGTCCCAGAGTAGTTTGATGTGTTCACAGGGGCGGTCTTACCTCTCCCATCATGGTAAGCGAAGATTATTTTGCCCCCGGTGGCTTCTGGATGCCACCGCGCATGCGCGCCGGTGTCCCGGTTCACGCATGCGCGCTGGCGTCCCAATTCGCACATGCGCACTGGCGTCCCACGCGCCCGGCTGCGGAGGCGCGGCGCGGGCAGCACTGGCTCCCAAAGCACGCCTCCACCCGGCGGCGCGGCGGGCGGTGCAGGGTGGGCGGCGGCACTGATCTGTGCTGTTCAGCTGGCGGCGCGGCCAGCGCCGATCCCGGCTGCTGCCTGCAGCAGCTTCTGAGCATGCGCGGACATTTTCGCGCATGCCCAGAACTGCCGGAGCTGAAGTTCAGCTCTGGCAGTTCTGGGCATCTTGCGAATGTCCGCATGCTCAGAAGCTGCTGCAGGCAGGGGCAGGGAGTTCCGCTTCGGCAGCGCAGCCAGCGCCGATCCCTGCTGCTGCCTGCAGCAGGGAGTTCCGCTTCGGCGGCGCCCATCCATGATGGCGCCCGGCGCGGCCGGCGTGGCGGCACCCATCCATGATGGCGCCCCACGCGGCCGCGTAGGTTGCTTACATGGACGGACCGCCCCTGTGTGTTCATTTTCTGCAACTTTTTCCGGCTTGTGATCCCACCAGTTCTTTGTTGCAGGCAGATGGTGTTTGTGGCACAAGTTCCAATGAATCACCTGAACAGCGGTGTTGTGCCTCTGCTTATAGTCTGTCTGTGCAATCTTCTTGCAGCAGCTGAGGATGCGATCCATCATTGCCATTGTTAGCCGCTCTGAGTCCCCTTGCGGGGGTGAGAAGAGCGGGGAAACGATGTAAATAAACATAATAAATTGTACTGACACAAAACACAGTATGTCACAGCAAACGAGATCTACATGCTGGATTTCGTATCACGAAATCACAAGTCGAACTCTTCCCAAGTGTCTAGGACTGTGTGAATGTATTTTCGAATGATGATGATGATGATGATTTGGAAAGTACTGCTTTACACCTGTACCTTTAAGGGTTGGCCTGCAAACTGCCCTTTAGAAGGGTATAATCCATTGGGGACTAGCCCTGCGGTACTCCCTTATGGCAAACACGGCTTGTGTGCTCAAGATACCACCCTGACGATAGGCTCTTAACCCTTTGGTTCGCAAGGCAGAGGCCCTGGCCACCAAGGTCCCCCGCCATCCAAGGGCAGAGCGAATTCCTCCAACTGGGACAAGCTTGCTGGCGACCCATTAAACATTAACCCCGGTGTCGTTTTGTTCCATTTTCGACAGCCCTGGCAGGGTGTTACCTGGGTTGGGTGGGGTTCGGCCTTTTCTTGCTATTTATATTGCCACTTTAAATATAGATTAATTGCGCCTTGGAGACACACATATAAAGAGGCTTGAACTTTCTGACCGTAAGTGCTGTCCAACAGTGGAACTCACTGCTTCGGATTCCGGTGGATGTTCCTTCCTTGAAGGCTTTTAGATCTAGGGAAGTCATGCTCCCCATGCTCTATTCTGCCTTGGTTAGACCACACCTGGCACCACACTGTGTCCAATTCTGGGCACCACAATTGAAGGGAGATGTTGACAAGCTGGGATGTGTCCAGAGGAGGGCGACTCAAATGATCAAGGGTCTGGAGAACAAGCCCTACGAGGAGTGGCTTAAAGAGCTGGGCATGTTTAGCCTTCGGAAGAAAAGGCTGAGAAGAGACATGATAGCTATGTATAAATACGTGAGAGGAAGTCATAGGGAGGAGGGAGCAAGCTTGTTTACTGCTGTCCTGGAGACTAGGACGCTGGAACAATAAGAACATAAGAACTAAGAAGAGCCAATGACCTCAGCCCATCTAGTCCAGCATTCTGTAATGGCCCACCAGTTGTACAAATCTCGAGGAAGGGAGGGCAAAACCCTGATTCCACTTGAACTTGGCACTGACTGTGGAAAGGAGATTCCACTGAACTTTCAGACTGTGAGAGTTGTTCAGCAGTGGAACTCTCTGCCCCGGAATGTGGTGAAGGCTCCTTCTTTGGAGGCTTTTAAACTGAGGCTGGATGGTGACGGGGTGGAGCCAAACATGGTTCTCATTTTCAACTAAGGGGAACAATGGCTGGAAAGGAGATTCTAACTTCCCGACTGTGAGAGCTGTTCAGCCTGGAGGGGTGAAATGAGGGAGTAGGGGTGGATTGGCTGGTAGAGAAGGGGCGGAACCTAACTAGGAAAAGAAAAAAATGCTCTCAGGAAGAGGCGTTTTGAAATCTGACAGCAGATTGCGACTGGGTGTTGAAGAAGAGAGTAGCAGATTGAGTTTGGGAAGACGAGAAGGGTCAGGGTTAGTGAGTGATAGAAAGAAGAGGCCTGAAAAGTGATCAGGTGGCTAGCAGGGATAGCTGGCGAATAGAAATCTACAGCTATCAGGATAGATAGTGAGTAGATTTGTAGTTTAGATAGATCCAGAGTTTGGACTATCTGTAGCAGTGTTAAAGTGTATTAGGCAGAGAGAAAAGTTCCTGTCAGTAAACTGTTAGTTAGCTGAGAAAGAATTTGTGCCTAGTAACAAAAATTGTACTGATTAAAGTAACCACACACATTCATGCCAAGATTTTGAAACCATTAATCTTGTTAACTATTTTTGAAAGTTCTCTCAAATAAACTTTATTGTTTGTTTGTTCAAACAACTGCCTCACAGGTGCCTCAGTAAAAAAGAACTTAAATCAGTTCCTGCAGCAATCAAGAGTCCAATGGTGGCAGCACACCTTATTTGAAGAAGAAGTCACTTCAATTTTACCTCCTGTGAGCCTAACGGCTTAACCCTGTTAATAACTGTGGTGGTGGCCAGTGGGTTTTCCAAGGCGTTTCGGCCAGTAGGTCAGGGGTAGGGAACCTATGCCTCGGGAGCCAGATGTGGCTCTTTTCATGATTGCATCTGGCTCTCCAGAGCAGCCTGGGCTTCGGTTTCCAAGCATGCAGCGGGGAGGAGTGACGCAAATGTGCTGCAACTGCCGCTTCCGCACCGCCATCGCCGCCTCTTCCTCATTCCTCACTGCTCTCAGGGCTCTGCGTTCTCTCTCCCCTTCCTTTTTCCTCCATTCTCCCTCTTCCTTCCTTCCTTCCTTCCTTCCTTCCTTCCTTCCTTCCTTCCTTCCTTCCTTCCTTCCTTCTGAGGTCGAATCAGGAAGCCCCAAATCCAGGAGATCTAACTGCAGAGAGTCCCCAGTATTCCTCTTGGCCCATGGCCTAAGTTGCACCAGTAACAGACCTTTTTCCCCCATCAATTTCCCATACACACTGTCCCAATTTCGTCCCTCCCCAATAAGCCTAGCCACCATTGCCTCCCTTCACCCCATCTGCACCACATTTACACAGAAAACATCAAACAGCACATTAGCAATAAAACCAGGACATTTTCCCCAGCAACCACCAAAACCTTCCACATGGCAATAACACATTGAACTCCATGAGCAGCCCGCAGCAAGACAAAAGCCAAATGCATTTCCATCCCTTCCCCAGAGCCCAGGCACCAAAACATCCCCAAGCACCTTTATACTTCACATAACATTTCAAAAAAATAGAAAAGAACATTTCTTCCCAGCATCCTCCTGCCCCACATATTACAATAACACTCACAACCCCATCAGCAAACCACCGCATGAAAATAACAAATACATTCTACTCCTGCCAAGCCACAACAGCCTGGCTAACCTCCACCCAGGCCTATGCAAGGCCGCTGCAGTACCACCACCCACCACTAGGGCCGAAACGCCCGTCCCTCCCTCAACCGTTTAAAGAGAAACTTCCCCCAAACAAACAAAACACTTTAGAAAACAATAAACAAACCCTCCCAATGGCTGCCCCTTTCCCTTACCTGGTCTTCTGTCCCGCCCACCGATCGTCCGTGCTGCAACCGGCCTCTAACGGGGGCCCGGCGAGCGGACGGCACTTTCTGCACACCCGCTCGCCCCGTCGCCATCATGGAAAGGTGGGGGGAGAGCGCCCCCAAAGGGAGGGGGGAAGGAGCGATCCGCGGATAAGTGAGATCTCCATAGGGACCAATGTATTCAGTATCCACACTTTGAAAGTTTCCCCGATTTGCCCCGTTGTTGTCCCAAAGCACTCGGCCCCCTCCTCCTATATTGTCTCCACTCTTTCTTCTCCCCGTTTTTCCTCCCGTGCCTGGGGGAAGCCCGGGAAAGCAGCCGCTCGCAATCAGCGACTTGACTCTACCGCTGGCGCGCTCAGTTCATCTGAGGACAATTGGCCCCCACCTTTTCTCGCATTAAAGTTCCATCAACTCTGCAGCAAGTCAACGATTTTGGACTATAAGGATCCTGAAGGGGGGAACTTCTGCCAACGAGGGGGAGGGGCATGGAGCTCAAGCACCAGAGCTCACTTTTCTCCGTTTTTGGCCACCTCTTTCTGAACGAACTCAAGGTCCCTTTTCCTGGCTGGAAACTGTCAGAGGGGCCCAAAAGAGCACCCATGGACTTTGGGGGGGGAGGGAAGATGCCTTTGCCTCGGTAGATCGCCTTCAGGAGGTTTCTGGGAAGGGATCTGTGCGAGTAGGGAGGCTGCAAACCCCCATCCCGAGTCCGTGTGGGCTGGGACAAGGAGTTCACCAAGGACCTCATGCAACCCGGACTTTCATGCTGTTTCACCGAATTTGGCCCCCTACAAGTGGGCTTGCAGGAGTGGACATGGATCCTCTCCCACGCATTCTGGACCTTATAGTTTCCTCAAGGACGTTTTTCCAGTTTGACATTTCCTGTTTCCCCCCTTTACACCATGGACCCTCAATGACTTTGCTACTCCTTTGCACCCCAAGCCCAAAGGCTCTGCAGTTCCCAAGGACAGGGGTTACATCAAGGAGGACTACAACTCCCCGGAGGAAAGCAGCATTGTGCTGCCTGTTTTAAAGATCATTCCTCTGGGAGCAAGAGCTGCATGGGAATGTAATTGGGATGATTGCTGGGGGGCATCTGGGTTGTCTTGTCTACATTGTACCCCTATGTGTTCCCTTTTGTGTCCCTGTAACGTTAAGATAATGCCCTCAGCAGAGAGTTCCAGAGTTTAACAGAGCATAATAACCCACTTTTCCCATCCATTTTGCCTTGCACAAATAATAACTTTGGGAGGGACGTTGGGTTTCTTTGTGGGGTGAGGCCCACACTCTTTATGCCCAGGACTCCCCACATATGTCTCTGTCATTTTCGGAGCTTGGCCAATGCTAGGGAATATGTATGGTCATACAATCATAACTCAAAACACGGTTGTTTCATGCGAGCTTCAGACCCTCGCAGCCAGCCCCAATAGCTATTTTTCAGGACCATTTTAAACTGAGCAACCATGCTTCCAAGCTCAGCCAGGACTCCCTTTGCGGTGAGTCCCCCTGGTAAACAAATGATACATTTTTCTGGCCATATGATGCTTTGCACCAATAAATGGGTGAAGGTCAGCTGTTCTGTGGAACATAGATTCCGCCACTATGGGCCTGGATTCACCCGCTCGTGTCTCCCCTTGGCCTCGGAGCTTGGCCTCCAAGGGACCCATGGGCTCTGGCAACCCCAAGTCACTCAGCCACACCATAGCTGGACCAAAGTGGGCTTCGGACCCCCGCTTACCGGCTGCAATAAGTTATGATTTTCCCATCTTAACTGAGAAGCCATATTTTCCTGCTAGACCGAAACTCTCAACACAAAGGAGTTTCGGCCAGGACAAAAGACTGCCATTGAGGAATTCAAGACAAACAATAAACAGGAAGGTGAGCCCCACGTCGGAAGCTCACCAGCCGCAGGGCATCCTTTAGCCACAGGTTACTTCCTTCACCCAGCCGTTTTCCTTTGTGTCCTTTCCCGCCTTGCATAGCCGGCCAGGATTGGCTCGTTCGAATCTTGGCGCGTCTTTTCCTATTGGTTAAAGCGCCCGCCGCCTCCTGGCCCAGCTGACTTTGACAGCTCGGCCAATCAGCTGGAGCTACACGTGGGAGGAGGGCGCCCGATTCAAATGTAAATGACTGCTTTTCTATATATTTGCCTGCATTTCCCATTAAAGACTATGTTTTGCCTTTGGAGACCTGTGTGGTTGGCATTCATCCTTTCATCAGCTGAGAAAGAATTCTTCTCTCGGTCCGTGCGTGCTTCCAGTTTGGGTGAGAACTGAATTGGGTCTTGGTGGGATTTGTAGTTTTAGGAAGATCACCCTTACTTTAGGCCTTGATCCTCGCATTTTAGGGGTGGCCTGGGCCCTGTCCCCTTAAGGGAAGGGCCCTTCTAATCCATTGTTCGGCAACACTTCCTTCCTTTGTTCATCTTCCATTCTTCTCTCCTTCCTTTTCCCTCCCTCTCTCCCCTTCCTTCTTTCCTCCATTCTCTCTCTTCCTTCCTTCCTTCATCTTCCATTCTTTACTTCTCTCCTTCCTTTTCCCTCCCTCTCTCCCCTTCCTTCTTTCCTTCATTCTCTTCCTTCCTTCCTTCCTTCCTTCCTCTTCCATTCTTCTCTCCTTCCTTTTCCCTCCCTCTCTCCCCTTCCTTCATCCATTCTCCCTCTTCCTTCCTTCCTTTCTCCCCCTTCACCCTTTCCTTCTCTCCTTCCTTTTCCCTCCCTCTCTCCTTCCTTCTTTCCTCCATTCTCCCTCCCTCTTCCTTCCTTCCTCTTCTATTCTTTTCCCCCAAGTCTTCCTTTCCTTCTCCTTCCTTTCTTTTCACTTCTCTCTTTCCCCTTCTTTCTTTTCTTCTTTTCCCTTCATTATTTTACTTTTTCCTCACTCTCTTTCCTTTTCCCCCACCCCTTCCTTTCCTCCCCATTTCCTTCTTTCTTTTCCCCTCCTTGTCTCTCCTTTTCTTTTCTTCCTTTTCCATAGCTCGTTCTTCTTTTCTTTCTTCATCTCCCCCTTCCTCCTTTATTTCCTCTGTCTTTCTTTCTTCCTTTCCCCATTCTTCCTTCCATCTTCTCTTCCTTCCCAGAGTCCTGAGTGTGCCTTTTGCAGAGCCAGGTCTGAAGTGTCCCCTCATTCTGCCGATGAAATCCTTTTCTCATCGTATGTACGTGTATACTCACATTTAGTTGAATTCAGTCTTAAAATATATTATGTACAGTATATTATCTGGCTCTCACTGAAATAAATTTCCAAATATTTTGCTTTCATGGCTCTCTGAGTCAAAAACGTTCCCGGCCCCTGGTTTATAGAGAGCAACTCCGAGACAACGGTTGCTTCCACAAGCAGAGGGGATAAAGGAGACTCAACCTAATGGGAATTGTAGTCCCATGTTATTTGGAAATGCTTGGTTGGGAAAGGAAATTAGTTCCTTCCAAAACAGAGAGAGTAAGAGAGACTCAACCTAAAGTAATGGGTATTGTAACCCCACGTATTTGGAGAGCATTCAATTGGGGATGGATGAGGGAAAGGTCTCCCACTTTGGCCCAAAGTGGCAAGCTTTCCGCTCAAAGAAGAGCAACTTCCCTCCTTCCTTCCTTCCCTCCCAATATCATTAGTTCCTTCCAAAAACAGGACGAATAAGGAATAAGAGAGACTCAAGCTACGTGGGAACAAGAGTACCTCGGAGATGTCGGTTCCTTCCAAAAATGACAGGAATAAGATAGACTCAACCTAAAATAATGGGAATTGTAGTCCCACGTATTTGGAGATCAAAAATTTGAGGATGTTGACCAAAAAAAAGTCTCCCACTTTGGCCCAAAGTGGCAAGCTTTCCATTCAAAGAGGAGCGACTCGGACACATTGGTTCCTCCCAAAAACATAGGGGATAAGGGAAAGTCACCCTAAAGCGATGGGAATTGTAGTCTCACGTATTTGCAGAGCAATCAATTGGGGATGGATGTGGGAAAGATCTCCCTCTTTGGCCCAAGGTGTCATGCTTTCCGCTCAAACTAGTAAAGCAACTCGGAGACCAAAATCAGAAGGAATAAGAGAGATTCAAAGCGATGGGAATTGTAGTCCCATGTACTTGGAAAGTGCTCTGTTGGGGAAGGCTTCCAGAAAGGTCTCCCACTTTGGCCCAAGGTGTCATGCTTTCCGCTCAAACTAGTAAAGCAACTCGGAGACCAAAATCAGAAGGAATAAGAGAGGCTCAAAGCGATGGGAATTGTAGTCCCATGTAATTGGAAAGTGCTCGGTTGGGGAAGGCTTCCAGAAAGATCTCCCACTTTGGCCCAAGGTGTCATGCTCTCCGCTCAAAGCAGTAAAGCGACTCGGAGACTTTGTTCCTTCCAAAATCAGAAGGAATAAGAGAGACTCGAAGCGATGGGAATTGTAGTCCCATGTACTTGGAAAGTGCTCGGTTGGGGAAGGCTTCCAGAAAGGTCTCCCACTTTAGCCCAAGGTGGCAAGCTTTCCGCTCAATGGAAAGCAACTCGGAGAGACTTCCCAAAAACCGAAGGGATACGGGAAAGATTCCATAAAGCGATGGGAATTGTAGTCCCATGTACTTGGAAAGTGCTCGGTTGGGGAAGGCTTCCAGAAAGGTCTCCCACTTTAGCCCAAGGTGGCAAGCTTTCCGCTCAAAGGAGAGCAACTCGGAGACGTGGGTTCTTCCCAAAAACCGAGGGGATACGGGAAAGTCACCGTAAAGCGATGGGAATTGTAGTCCCATGTACTTGGAAAGTGCTCAGTTGGGGAAGGCTTCCAGAAAGGTCTCCCACAATGGCCCAAGGTGGCAATCTTTCCGCTCAAAGGAGAGCAACTCGGAGACGTGGGTTCCTTCCGAAAACAGAGGGGAAAATCGTTGGGAGTTTAACTTTCCCCGACGAGTTTTGGAAATCCACCTTGTTCCACATCAAGTGGGACCTTCTTCTCCCGAAAGGGCCCCCTCCTCCGTCCGGTGGCCCCCACCCCACCCGCCTCCCTTTCCACCCTCGACGCTGTCCGTCTGAGTCGTCCTCCTGTCTTGCACCTTGGGAGGAAACTGGCAGCCGGGACAGGAGCATCTTTATGCTCTCAGCCGGGAAGCCCAGGTCTTCGCACCCGGCCCACCGAGCCGCACACAAAGCCCCGAGTGTTTGGTGCCTGCCCCCCTGGCCCTCTCCGGCTAGGCCCAGCGGCCTGGAAAAGACACAGGCCTCCGTGTTGGTTTAATAATGTATGGATATATATAAAGCGACTCCAAGCAACCAGGCCAGGAGACGGATGTTTTCAGGGAAACCAAGTGAGGATGTGAGCAAGGAGGGACCAGGCGGTGGACCAGCCAGACCAGGCCCAGTGTGGTCGCACATCAGCTACTGTGCAAGGAAATAAAATAAAGTAAAATAAAATAAACCAAAGTAAAGTAAAGTGAAATATCTCTCTCTCTCGGCATTACTTCGCGAACGAAGATTCTTAGGAAGGACTCATCCCATGTTTTTTTTACAAGCATGTTGCTGACTAAAAAGGCCAATCTGAGATAGGCAAGTTCGGTTGCAGAAAGCACAGCAGAAAGTCTCCTTGGGTGATGTTGTTTCCAAGTTTCTGCGTTGTCGTTTCTCTTCGTGTCTTCTCGAAAGAGGCCGCAGCATTATGGATAGTGCGTCTCCATGCCTCCCGATGTGAGGCCAGGGTGCACCATTGTTGGTGATCAATCTGGCCGAGCCTGAGCTGTTGTTTCAGGGAGTCCTTATATCTCTTTTTGGGGGCGCCTCTCTTGCGCTGACCCGTGGCGAGTTCACCATAGAGTAGTATCTTTGGGAGGCGGTGGTCCTCCATCCTAGAGACGTGCCCTGCCCAGCGCAGCTGTGTTCTCAATAGCATGGCCTCAACGCTGGTGATCCCTGCTTGCTCAAGGACAGCAACATTCGTCACATAGTCGGTCCAGTGTATATTTAGGATTGTGCGAAGACAGCGCTGATGAAAGCGTTCGAGGAGTCGTAAGTGTTGGCGATAGGTGACCCATGTTTCAGACCCATAGAGGAGAATGGACAGTACGATAGCTCTGTACACACTGATTTTGGTGCTTTGCCTCAGGTGCTTGTTGCTCCAGACTCTTTTGTGAAGCCTTCCAAATGCACTCTATGCCTTTGCTAATCTGTGATCTATCTCTTTGTTGATCTTGGCGTCTGAAGAGATGATGCTTCCCAGGTAGGTGAACTGCTGAACGGACTTAAGCACAGATTCGCCTATGCTGACGTGGGGGTGATGGTGTTCTTCCTGTGGTGCGGGCTGGTAGAGGACTTCCGTTTTCTTCAGGCTGACTTCCAGCCCAAACAGCTCTGCAGCTGTTGCAAAGCAGGATGTGAGGCGCTGCAGGGCTGCTTCAAGTGAAATATAATATGAAATAAAATATAACGTGAAATAAAATATAATGTGAAATAAAAAAAATAAAAAAAATAAAAACCAAAATAAACCAAAGTAAAGTGAAATATAATATGAAATAAAATATAACGTAAAATAAAATATAATGTGAAATAAATAAAATAAAATAAAGAAAATATAAACCAAAATAAACCAAAGTAAAGTGAAATATAATATGAAATAAAATATAATGTGAAATAAAATAAGCAAAATATAAACCAAAATAAGCCAAAGTAAAGTGAAATATAATATGAAATAAAATATGGCCAATTGAAACAGTCATACCTACTCCCAACAGACAAGAGTTCTTTCCCCCACCCTGGACATTCCACAGATATATAAACCCAATTTTCCCATTTTCCAACTGACTTCACAACCTCTGAGGATGCGTGCTATAGATGCAGGTGGAACGTGAGGAGAGAATGCTTCTGGAACATGGCCATGTAGCCCGAAAAACCTACAACCCTAAAATAAAATACAATATAATATTACAATATAATACAATAGTATATATATATATATATATATAGATATATATATATATAAATATATAATAACACATACAAGAAAATAAAATCTCTATCTCTATATATAATAAAGCGGAATGTTTGTTTGTTTGTATGTTTGTATGTATGCTTGTAAGTACTGTATGTGGCAGCGTTCTGATTGGCTCCCGGCCTCTACATTCTCACAACACGATTGGTTGCCAGTGAGGTAGTATTTGCATAACGCCTCTAATTGGCCAGCCAACACGAACATTCCGACACTCTAAACTGCCAGAAGAGTATAAGGCAAAGGCCTGAGGCAGTCGCCAACACGAACATTCCAGACACTCTAAAGTGGCAGAGGGGGGTAAGGAAAAGGCCTGAGGCAATCAGGCATGGTGGGAGTTTAAGGCCAAAACACTTTGCGACCCCTTTGCGACCCCAAACAATGAGAGAACAAGACCAAACTTGGCACACAGAACCCTCAAGACCCACTCTACATCCTGGTGCAGTTTGAGGGAGGATGGACCATGGGTGATGGGACTTGCAGTACTTTAACTCACTTGCTTAGAGCACTGTTGCCCACACCAATGACGGATCAGGACCACACTTGGCACACAGATGCCCACTGGCCCACTTTACAACCTGGTGCAGTTTAGGACAGGATGGGCCACAAATGATGGGATTTGCAGTACCTTCACCTGATTCATTTTCCACAGAACATTGAAGCCCCTACAAATCACAGGCCAGGCCCAAATTTGGCACACAGAGTACCCATGACCCACTCTACGTCCTGCTGCAGTTTTGAGTGGGACGGACCACGAATTATGGGACTTGAAATATCTTCACTCACTTTCTGAGACCACTGCGACCCTCATCCAATTACCAAAAAAGAACAAACTAGGCACACAGAGCCTCCATGACCCACTTTACATCCTGGTGCAGCTTGGAGGAGGGCAGACCATGCATGATGGGACTTGAAGTACCTGCACTCACTTCCCAAAATTGCTGCAAACCTAATCCAATGACTGATCAAGACCAAACCTGACACACAGAGCCCTCGTGACCCACTCCACATCCTGGTGCCGTTTGAAGGGGGATGGACCATGGATGATGGGACTTGAAGTACCTTCACTCACCTTCCGAGACCGCTGCGACCCTCATCCAATGAATGATCAAGACCAAACGTGGCACACAGAGCCCACATGACCCACTCTACATCCTGGTGTTGTTGGGAGGGGGATGGACCATGGCCGATGGGACTTGCAGTACCTTCACTAACTTCCTGAGACCACTGCAAGCCACGTAAACATCTGATAAGGGCCACCCTTGGCACACAATGCCTTTCTCAAATAACCCGGGCAGAGCCGGGTTCCCAAGCTAGTATAAAATAAAACAAAGTAAAATATAAAATAATACAAGATCCAATGGCATGAATTCTCTACATGGCAGTGTGGATAGAGCCTCAGTTTTGGATTTTGGAGGATTTCTGGATAAGAGATGCTCAACCTGCACACCAGCGGTGGCATACTATCCGAACAGGGGAGGGCTGTCTAAAATGTCTCCTCTTCTTCCTGTTCCATTACCTGAAAATGCCACCTTGGTCTTTTTGAAAGCCTTTCTCTACCTCTCTTTGCTTTGCCACCTGTCTGTGGTCAGGACTTTCCACTCGCAGGCCACGCTTCCACTCCTAGGAATTAAATGCGAATATTGTGCTGAAACAGAAGCACTTATGGCCTCGGAAAATGAACTTACATAAGCAAACTGGGGCCCAAAAAGCATCACTTTATACTCCTCGGCTGTTTACTTTCCTCCAACTGGAGACCTGTCCATGCTATGGGATGCTGGGATTTGCAGCATGTAAAACTATAACTCCCAGGATACATAGAAGTGATTCCACCACCACCCGCATTATGGAATTCTGGAATTTGTAGTTTGGTGAGGCACCAGCCCTCTTTGGCAGAGAAGGCGAAAGACCTTGGAAAACTACAACTCCCAGGATACATAGCACTGGTCGTCGTCGTCGTCCGCCCACTGCTATGGAATCCTGGGATTTGTAGTTGGTGAGGCATTAGCCATCTTTAGCTGAGAAGGTAAAATACCTTGGAAAAATACAACTCCCAGGATGCATAGCACTGGTTCTCCCCCCCCCCACACACACACACACACACACTGCTATGGAATCCTGGGATTTGTAGTTGCTGAGGCACCAGTCCTCTTTGGCAGAGAAGGAGAAAGACCTTTGAAAACTACAGCTCTCAGGATACATAGCACTGGTTGTCCCCCCACTACTATGGAATCCTAGGATTTGTAGTTGGTGAGCCATCAGCCATCTTTAGCTGAGAAGGTAAAATACCTTGGAAAACTACAACTCCCATGATACATAGCACTGGTCCCCCCACTGCTATGGAATCCTGGGATTTGTAGTTGGTGAGGCATCAGCCATCTTTAGCTGAGAAGGTCAAAGACCTTGGAAAACTACAACTCCCAGGATACATAACAATTTTTTCCCCTCCCCCACTGCTATGAAATCCTGGGATTTGTAGTCTGGCGTTTAACCAGCCCTCTTTGGCAGAGAAGGCAAAGGACATTGAAAAACTACAACTCCCCAGATACATAGCACTGGTTCCCCCTTCCGCTACGGAATCTTGGGATTTGTAGCTTGGTGAGTCATCAGCCATCTTTCGCAGAGGTGAAGACCTTGAAAAACGACAACTCCCAAAATACACAGCACTGATTTTTTCCCACGGCTATAAAATCTTGAGATTTGTAGTCTGGTGTGACACCAGCCCTCTTTGGTAGAGAAGGCAAAAGACAACTCCCAGGATACATAGCACTGATATTTTTCCTCCACTGCTATGGAATCCTGGGATTTGTAGCTTGGTGAGGCACTGGCCTCTTTGGCAGAGAAGGCGGACTACCTTGGAAAACTACAACTCCCAGGATGCATAGCCACCTTTCCCCCCCTCTCTCACTGCTATAGAATCCCGGGATTTGTAGTTTGGTGAGGCATCAGCCATCTTTAGCAGAAAAGGCAAAGACCCTGGAAAACTACATCTCCCAGGTAATATAGTAATGATTTTTCTCCCACTGCTATGGAATCCTGGGATATGTAGTCTGGTGTGGCAGTGTAGATAAAAGACCTTGGAAAACTACAACTCACAGGATGCACAGCATTTAATTTTTTTCTCTCCCACTACTATGGAGTCCTGGGATTTGTAGGCTGGTGTGGCACCAGCCCTCTTTGGCAAGAAAAAAACAAAAGACCTTGGAAAACTACAACTCACAGGATACACAGCATTTAATTTTTTTCCCTCTCCCACTACTATGGAATCCTGGGATTTGTAGTCTGCTGTGGCACCAGCCCTCTTGGGCAGAGAAGACAAAAGACCTTGGGAAACTACAACTCCCAGAGCATCCAGCTGTGGGGGTTCAAGTGGTGCCAAACTGCATTAATTAATGTTTGGCTCTTTTTGCACATTTCCTTGTTCTCGTCCCGCTTTTCTAGTTATTTCCTGCCTTGGATCTATAAAAATATATATATATCCCACGTCGCTATTCATTTTGGCCTCTTAATTTTACCAGGAAGGAAGAAATAGAATAATAGTGCTTTGGGTCGTCACAGCCACACTTTTTTTGTTTGTTTGACCCCACTTGAACTCAAGGCTATGGGATCCTGGGAGTTGCAGTTTTCCAAGGCCTTAAAACAAGAGGTCGGGTGCCTCCCCAAACTAGAAACCCCAGGATTCCATAGCAGATGCATCCCTAAACATCTAAACACATGGAAAATATAACATGTGCAATAAAAGAGTAGTATATATATTCAACTCTAGCAGCGTCAATATTAGACCATATCAAAGCCGGATTTAATACTGACCATTGTATATAACTTTAGATTTTTACAACGGGGGGGTTTTTTTTTGCCTAGCAGAAGGGGATTGGACTGGATGGGCATCTGTTGGGAAGGTTTTGGTTGTCTTTTGACCTGGTAGAAAGAGGTTGCTGGATGGCCATCTCTCAGGAAGACGTTGGTTGTGTTTTTTGGCCTGGCAGAAAGAGCTTGGACTGGATGGCCATCTGTCAGGAAGGCTTTGGTTGTGTCTTTTGGCCTAGCAGAAGGGGGTTGGACTGTACGGCCCTTGGAGTCTTTTCCAACCATCTTGTTATATGATGCAACAGAGACTGGATGGTCATCTGTCTGAAGAGCTTTGTTTGTGTCTTTCTGCCTGGCAGAAGAGGGTTGGACTGGATGGCTATCTTTCGGGAAGGCTTCGGTTGTGTCTTTTGACCATGCAGAAAGGGTTGGAATGGATGGCCATCTATTGGGAAGGCTTTTTTGTGTCGTTAGGCCTGGCAGAAGGGGATTGGACTGGATGGCCATCTTTTTGGGAAGGTTTTGGTTGTGTCTTTTGGGTTGGATTGGACTGGATGGGCATCTTTTGGGAAGGCTTTGGTTGTGTCTTTAGTCCTGGCAGAAGGGGATTGGACTGGATGGCCATCTGTTGGGAAGGCTTCGGTTGTGTCTTTCGTCCTGGCAGAAGGGGGTTGGACTGGGCGGCCATTTGTCAGGAAGGCTTTGTTTGTATGCCTGGCAGAAGGGGGTTGGATTGGATGGCCATCTGTTGGGAAGGCGTTGGTTATGTCTTTTGGCCTGGCAGAAGGGGGTTGGACTGGGTGGCCCTTGGAGTATTTTCCAACTATCCTGTTATATGATCCAACAGAGACTGGATGGTCATCTATCTGGAGGGCTTTGAATCCTGGAGTCTTTGCCCAGGGCAAGGCAGGGCCACTCCTGTGGGCCATTCCCCCGCTCCTTGAACCCCTTGGGATATAACTGGGTGAGGCCTTTGCTCTCAAGAAGTAACAGCGAACAACCAAGAGCCCCCTGCATTCAAATTGATTTGACCTGCAGCAGGGAGTTCCGCAGTTCCTGGTTGTCCAATGAGGCCAGCATCGCTGGGAGTGTGGCTACAGCAGCAGCTTCAACAAGCAATCTTTCTTTTGCTTTGCTTTCTTCCCCTGACCCTAACATTGTAACAAATCCCCCAATAAAGTATAATTTAATTGTAACTTTTCCTTCTCCGTTGTGATTCATTGCGTCCTTTCACTGTCTCCAGCACTCTCCTGCATGAACTCTCTCTTTCTCCTGAGCTGCAGATCACGGTCGGCTCGCCTGGGATGCGTTTCGAGCATCCCGGGGAGGCTGAAACTGCATTCCCCTGAACCGCGGATACGGAAACCCCCTCGGGCCCCTGTATCCGCGAATCAGCAGATCAACGGATCGTTTCCAAACCAGGACCAATCTTTCCCTGAGATAATTTTAAGACTGACTGCTATCTCACTCTTACGCTTTGGGCCCCTATGCCCCGGGAATAACCTTTTTAGTCAATAAGAAAAAAACTTCAAGTGGAGACCAGCTCATTGTCGTCTATGGGTCCTTGCTGCTATGCCGGTCCTGCCGCCGTCTTGCCGATGCCCAGGAGCTCATAATCCGGGGAACTTGCTGCGGTCACAACTTGAGACCCCCAGGAAGCAAGTAGGCCACCCTGCCCCCCCCCCCCGACGAGACGGGATCTATAGTTTTCTCACCCGGATGGACTGATTTTGGCCCCGTGCGAACTCAATGAACTCTCAGAGCTATCCTTTTTTTTTTTTACACTTACGGACTCAGGGCTCTTTATGAAACTTTTCTCAACTTTTGGAAACTTTTTCCCATGGACTCTGGCTATGAACGGTGGACTTTCAATGGACCCTGGCGGGTGGGGGAACGGGTTGAGATAATGAGATGTAGTATTCTATTCCCTCCAACATGAATGTACCCCCACGCCCTTGCATGTCTCTTTCCTTCTCTCCCCCCCTAATTCCTGTATGAAATATAAAATATGAGGTGCCACCTCTTCGTGAACCCAGCATGCCTAGGTTCAGGGAATCTCCCATTTCCTGGGCCAGTTAATCCCTTCGCAATAAGGACCCAACAGAAACTCTTGCATGGACAATAACAAAGGGCATATCTCTTCAGACATCAGAGTAAGGCCATCTGAAGGCTGTGCCCCCTGGCATGATTCAATCACTCATCACAAAGAGTGACATTCTGCCCGCGGGGGACTTGGACGCCACTGCCGCCTCTTCCTTGCTACTACCCCCATGGCTGATACCAAGATCAGAGACTATCTCCAGATCAATATCCCGGATTATAGGATCACAAAGGGTTTGGTGATCGCGCCAGACAGAAATATATATTTCACGCCCACTCAATAATAAAAGAATCCAGCTTGAGGACTTAACGGGTTATCGCTGGTGATTGTGCACATTTTAATCCGCTTATACATTCATCCCCGCCTTCCGATTCATTGTCTCCCGCCTGGACCACCTCCTTGCTTCCCACTGGCTGAGAGGCAGGGGAGGATCTCAGTGGAGGCAAAGTAAGCAGCCGCCTCAGGGCGCCACGTGGCCAAGGGTGCATCCGACCGCAGCCGCCAGGTTCGGTGCATCATGCCACGCCATTGCTGCGGGCTGCCAGCGCGTGGGCGGGAGGCTCCACCCTGGCTGCAAAATGTTCCCTGACTTGTCCTTTTCATCCTCTTGGGAGTGCTCTGTTTTAATAGCGCATGCACGAAACTTTCACGCATGCGCCATCGGGTCGGAGTGATTATGGTAGAGGGAGTTGCTAAACGCACTCCCAAGAGGCCGTAAAGGACAAGCCAGGGAACATTTTGCAGCCGGAGGCGGGAGGCTCCGCACCGGCTGCAAAACGTTCCCCCGTCTTTTTCATCCTCTTCTTGGGAGTGCATTTCGCTACTCCCTCCACCAGCTCGGTCCCAATAGCGCATGCGCAAAACTAGCTGTTTGCGCGAATGCGTGGTCCGGCGCGCGTATGCGCACACCATCATCACCACGCTGAAGACCCACGGGGTGCCAAAAAAAGGTTCGCTTACTACATTTTTTTACTTTCGTCCGGTCCTGCTGAGAGGCGAAAACGGCGCTGGCTTTCTGATTGGCCGAGGTGCAACTCAGTCGGCCGCGCCTCCCCTCCAGCTGATGACATCAGCCAATGAGCTTTAAGCCGTCTTGGGGGGAAGGCGGGAGTGGGAAATTCGAATCTGATAATTCTGTTTCTCTATTAAAATGTAATGTTTTGCCCTGTGCGGCATGTCAGCTTTTGGCAAATGATTGCAGTTTGACGTCCGCTCCAGCTGGAATTAAATAAAACAACTCGGTGGCATTTCTTCAACTTTGGGGAGATTTTATTTGGGAAAATTCAGGGAAAATCCAATTGGTCGCTTCCTCTCTCACCAGGGTTATTCTGGATCCTCTTTGGTGGGCCTGACTGGTCCCCAAATTCTTGCTCGATATCAGAAGGAAGGTTAGCTTCCTGAGCAACAAGCCCATCTGTCATGGAAGTGACGGAGGAGGAGGAGGCAGCCGTGGTAGGGCTGGTCCCCGGCTGCCGCATCAGCAGCATGAAAGGTGCCTTTGTAGTCTCTGGCTCTCTGTGCCAGGAGCCAGGGGAAAGGGCAGGGTGGTGTGCCCTCCTGCCGGTTATTTATAACCGACAGCAGGTATTCCACGTCCCCACCCAGCCCCACTGCCAGACCAAAGGCAAACTCACCTGATCCGGCAAGGATGCGGGCTCAGCAAGCGCCCCCGGCACTAAACACCGACCCTCCGAAATTGCCAGTTAGTCCTCTGTCTTCCCACTGTTCCATCTGATTTTGAAATGTCCCAGTTTCTCCCTCTGACTTCCTCCTTGGTTTGCTTCTCTTGCTGCAAACAGCACAAAAGTAGCTTGTGCTCTATTGACTTTGCTAGGAAGGGTGCATCTACACCAGGCATGGGCAACCGTCGGCCCCCCGGGTGTTTTGGACTTCAACTCCAACAATACCTAACCATTATCCCTTTTCCTTCCTTCCTTCCTCTTCCTTCCTTTCTTTCTCTCCCTTCACCCTTTCCTTCTCTCCTTCCGTTTCCCTCTCTCTCTCCCCTTCCTTCTTTCTTCCATTCTCCTCCTTCCTTCCTCCTTCCTTCCTTTCTTCCCCTTCACCCTTTCCTTCTCCTTCTCTCCTTCCTTTTTCCCTCCCTCTCTCCCCTTCCTTCTTTCCTCCATTCTCCCTCTTCCTTCCTTACTTTCTCCCCTTCACCCTTTACTTCTCTCCTTCCTTTTCCCTCCCTCTCTCCCCTTCCTTCTTTCCTCCATTCTCCCTCTTCCTTCCTTCCTCTTCCTTCCATTCTTTCTCCCCTTCACCCTTTCCTTCTCTCCTTCCTTTTCCCTCCCTCTCTCCCCTTCCTTCTTTCCTCCATTCCTTCCTCTTCTATTCTTTTCCCCCAAGTCTTCCTTTCCTTCTCCTTCCTTTCTTTTCACTTCCGTCTCTCTCCCCTTCTTTCTTTTCTTCTCTTCCCTTCATTATTTTACTTTTTCCTCACTCTCCTTTCTTTTCCCCATCCTTTCCTTTCCTCCCTTCCCATTTCCTTCTTTCTTTTCCCCTCCTTGTCTCTCTCCTGTTTTTCTTTTCTTCCTTTTCCTTAGTTTGTTCTTCTTTTCTTTCTTCCTCTCCCCCTCCCTCCTTTCCTTCTTCTTTCTTTCTTTCTTTCTGTCTTTCTTTCTTTCCCCTTCCTTCCTTCCTTCCTTCCTTCCTTCCTTCCTTCCTTCCTTCCTTCCTTCCTTCCTTCTCTTCCTTCCCAGAGTCCTGAGCATGCCTTTTGCAGAGCCAGGTCTGAAGTGTCCCCTCATTCTGCCGGGGGAATCCTTTCCTCATCATATGTACGTATAGACTCACATTTAGTTGAATTCAGTCTTAAAATATATTATATCTATTACATGGCTCTCGCTGAAATAAATTTCCAAATATTTTGCTTTCATGGCTCTCTGAGTCAAAAAGGTTCCCGACCCCTGGCCTAGCAGGTAGATGACCTCTACTCTCACAAGGAAATGTTTGCAAAGGAGGATTAAGATTTGGGTACTTTTCACCCCCATGAATGGAAATCCCACGGACACCCACCAGGATCCCCGGCATCCTGATCCCACACCCTCCAGGTCTTTTGTTGTTGTGCCTCGGAGGTGGCAACGGACACGGCACTCCACCTAGCTTCCCCTCGACTTGCTCTGTGCAATTCAATCTGTTTGCTTTGCCACGAGGGATCCCTTCCCAGCCGTGCGTTGCAGAGGGCAAACACAGCCGGCAAAGCGCCTCGCCTAGCCGGATGTGCCCCTTTCGCCCCAGGCCTGGGCTGTGGGAAAAGGGGGGCAACACCCAGGTTATGAATGGCGGGATCACCGCCGAAACCCTCTTGACTGGGACGGAGTTTGCCGACAAGAAGGAAACCTCTTTCTCACAGGCCGCAGGTGCAGCACCCAAACCCAGGCCTGTTGTGTTATGTGCAAACAAAGGAAAAGAAAAGGGCACCAGGAATTAGATGTCCTACGCATTTGGGGAGATTCTCACTTCTGCACCTTTGGAAATATGCACTTGCATCCTGTTGGTGATGAGGCAGCGTTTCTCAACCTGGGGGTCACGACCCCTGAAGGGGTCGCAAGAGGGATGTCAGAAGGCTCGCCAAAGACCATCAGAAAATACATTTGGTCATGGGGTTTCTGTATGGGAAGTATGGAGCGACATACAGGGAACATACCACCCCCGTGTTATGTCAGCTCCACTGGTTGCCGGTCCATCTCCAGACAAGAGTTCCTTCTCCCACCCTGACATCATTCCACGGATAGAAACAGGCAGAATGAAAGCACACAGACCTTTCAGCTGCAAGGCCATTCAATGCTGATCAATGTGGCCAATGGGACATTCAAAAATGCATCCAGACAAGCAGGGCCGGTTCGTCCATTAGGCGGACTACTCAGGCGCGTAGGGCGGCGTCACCCGGGAGGGGCGTCACCACCTGGGAGGGCTGCCGCAGTGCCGGCTCCGCCCCGCCCCGCCGCCCACGTCGCACTGCCCCGCCGTGACGTTGCGCCGGCCAGGCCTCCGTAGCCGGCTCTGCGGCCTCCACCACGCCGTTGCGCCCGGCCAGGCCTCCGCAGCCAGCTCCGCGGCCTTGCCACGCCGCCGCGCCGCCCGGCCTTTGTTAGGCCGCCCGCGCGCCTCTGCATGCGCAGAAGCTTCTACAGGCGCTACAGCACCTGTAGGAGCTTTTGTGCATGCGCGAAAAAGCTCTGCGCATGCGTACTGGCTCTAGAGCGCACCTCCCGCTTTGGAGCCAGTGCGCGTGTGCGCAGTTTCGCACATGCGCACTGGGCTCCAAAGCGGGAGGCGCGCTCTGGAGCCAGTGCGCGTGCGCACAGATTGGCGCATGCGCACTGGGCTCCCCTCGGGAGCAACGGGGGGGGCAATTTTTTCCCCGCGTACCCCCGGGAACAGGTACTGTAGGTCCACCCCTGCAGACAAGAGTTCTTTTTCCCACCCTGACATCATTCCACAAATAGAAACAGGCAGAATGAAAGCACACAGACCTTTCAGCTGCAAGGCCATTCAGTGCTGATCAATGTGGCCAATGGGACATTAAAAATGCATCCATACAAGAGTTCCTTTTCTCATCCTGACATAATTTCACAGATATAAACAGGCAGAATGAAAGCACACAGACCTTTCAGCTGCAAGGCCATTCAATGCTGATCAATGTGGCCAAGCAGATGAACTCCTCGCAGTCGCAGATGGCTTTGGTAGGAAATAGCTGCCAAAGCCTCCTTGATGTTGTGCTCCCTCGTGGCTCATCTTCGTGTGCCGCCACACGCTCCAAATGCGCATGCGGGGGCCTGGCACCCGCCCCCTCCTTTGCTCTGCTGCCCTCCTTCTTCTTCCTCCCTCCTCCTCAGGCCACGCTGCGACAGCACTGAGGATGGAGGCGGGGGAGTCGCCTCAGGGGCAGCATGAGGAAGCCCCGAGGGAGATGCACCGTGCGCGGGGCAGAAGCGCCCCACAGAAATCCGGATGCGATCTATCAGCTCGGGACTGCGATTGACTGGTCGATTGCAATCGACGCTGTGAGCAGCCCTGCTCTATACGGTTCTGGCCCAGCTTACTTTTCAAAAGGCACCTGCCTCTACGTCCCACCTCATAACCTAAGATCATCCGGGGAGGCCCTGCTCTCGCTTCAGTCAACATCACAAATACATCTGGCAGGGACGAGGGACAGGGCCTTCTTGTCCGTGGCCCCTCGCCTATGGAATGCGCTCCCAATTGAGATTAGATCAACCTCATCCCTTCTGGCCTTCAGGAAGAAATTAAAATCGTGGTTTTGGGACCAGACTTTCGAACAATAGACAGAAAGAGCATTGTAGTTGGATATGGACTGGACGGACATTATGGCTGATGATATTGTGACAATGTTTATGGTTTTAATTAATGTTGTATTTATTGTTTTAATGATTGCTGTTGTATTTAATTGTAATTATTTGTAGTGGCATTGTACCGCTACCGTACTATATGTAAGCTGTCCTGAGTGCCCTTTCGGGGGGTAGAGAAAGGATGGGATAGAAATACCGGAAATAATAATAATAATAATTCTATAATTGGTGGGGTTGAGAGGTCTCTTTGATCATTGGTGGGCTTCAAGGGGCTCTTTGATTGTAAGTTGCAGCACACCCAAATACCTGGGAGTTACCCTGGACTGTGCTCTGACGTACAAGAAGCACTGATCAAATATCAAGCAAAAAGTGGTAACTAGAAACAATACCATACGAAAGCTGATCGGCACAACCTGGGGATCACAACCAGATACAGAGAAGACGTCTGCCCTTGCGCTATGCTACTCTCCTGCTGAGTATGCATGCCCAGTGTGGAACACATCTCACAGGCCGGGATTAACACCTTTTTGCGCCCTAGGCCACACTTTGGAATTACGCCACCTTTAAGCCAACCTCTACCACACCCCTCCCCCCCCCACACACACACATCACTCAGACCCACACTAAAAATAAATCATATCATACAACTTACCTGAAATTCACTCAGATAGCCCAATACATCTCAGTTGATCAGTAATATCCAAATAAATCAACAAAAACCCGCACCAATCAGCACAGGTGTATCCGCGGGACTCGCGGGGCGCCTGGGCTGGACCCACCTGCAGCAGCACCGTGCTCGGGCTCATTTTTAAAAATGCCATCCCAATGCAGTGGCAGGGAGTTCCACAGTCACGCTTTCTGCCCAAAGCGGGACTCGAGCTCAGGACACTAAGACAGAAGAACCGCCCCAGAAGAGGAGTCAAGGGAAGCGGGAGCCAATCACAGAAGCGCTTTCCTAAGGGCGGGAATTCAAATGGGTGATACCCAGCAGGGCAATGAGGGGACGGGATGGCACCGAGGGGGTGGGGCCACCTGAGGCAAGCGACGCGGGCTCCCTGAGGGAGCAACTCCATCTCCAGCGGGGCCTTCCCGGTCCCCATCGCCCGGCGCCCCGGCGCTTACCTGCTCGAAGCGCACCCTCCACGGCGCCCTCCGCCATCCCCGCGAATCCATCCTCTCTCTCTCCGCTGCCCGGCCATGCTCCCTGGCTCTGCCCTCGCCGCCTCCCATTGGCCCGGCCCCACTGCAGCCCCCACAGGGCATGCCGGGAGGCATCGTCTTTCTCCTGCGGGGAGGGAGGCGGAAGCGGAGAGAGGTGCACGATGGGAAATTTAGTCTTCAGGACAGGGACCGCTCTCATAGACATCTATGGGCGAGGCCGAGGGAGGGTGGGAAAAACGCGTTGCGTTTTTATTTGCTTCAACATTTTTTTTGGTCCGTGATCTCTGCCCCCCCTCGGCTTGCGCCCCTAGGCCATGGCCTAGGTTGGCCTTATGGGCAATCCGGGCCTGACATCTCACCACGCTAAAACAGTAGATGTGGCTCTTAATGAGACATGCCGCATTATCAGGGGGTGCCTGCGCTCTTACACCACTGGAGAAATTACACTATTTAGCCGGTATTGCACCACCTGAAATCCGCCGGGAAGTAGCAACCAATAGTGAAAGGACCAAGGCAGTGACATCTCTGGTCCATCCCCTGTTTGAATATCAGCCAGCATGCCAACGACTTGAATCAAGAAATAGTTTTCTAAGATCTACAGAGACACTCAGCAAGCGAGAGTCCAAAAGTGGCAGGCTAAAACCCAGAACCTCAATCAATGGCTGATACCAAATGAGGGACTCCCTCCTGGGCACACAGAAAACTGGGCAACTTGGGAGGTGCTGAACAGACTGCGCTCTGGCACCACGAGATGCAGAGCCAACCGTAAGAAATGGGGCTAAACAATGGAATCCACGACATGCGAGTGCGGAGAAGAGCAAACCACAGACCACCTACTACAACGCCACATGCACAATGGAGGGCCTTCTTATAGCAACACCAGAGGCACTCCAAGTGGCCAGTTTCTGTCAAAGGACATTTAATAGAATACCAAGTCTGCAAACTTTGTGTTTTGTTTGTTTGTTTTTAATGCAATACAACTGTCTGGTTCTCTCCCGACACGATAAATAAAATATTTGATTTTAAGTGAACTATAAATCTGTGCAATTACAGCTTCCAAGTGTCAAGGTTAATTTCCCCCAAACTCCACCAGTATTTGGTCCAGATCCATCATTGTTTGAGTACACAGTGGAGCACACTACTCCTGACCTCACGATCGTGTCAAAAAACAAAGTATGGATTGTCGATGTTGCAATCCCAGTGACAACAGGATTGAAGAGAAACAACTGGAAAAGCTGGCATGATATGAGGATCAAACTGCAAAGATTCTGGCACAAGCCAGTCAAGGTGGTTCCAGTGGTGATCGGCACACTGGGTGCAGCGCCTAAAGACCTTGGCCTGCACTTAAAAACAATCGGCACTGACAAAATTACCAGCTGCCAGCTGCAAAAGGCCACCCTACTGGAATCTGCACCCATTATTCGCCGATACATCACACAGTCCTAGATACTAAGTGTCCGACGTGTGATCCAATACAACAACCAGCAGAGTGATCGTGTTTGCTGTGGACTCATCTTGTTGTGTTTCAAATAATAATAATCTCTTGGCATTACTTCGCGAATAAAGATTCTTAGGAAGGATTCATCCCACGCTTTTTACAAGTGCGTTGATGACTAAAAAGGCCAATCTGAGATAGGCAAGTTCACTTGCAGAAAGCACAGCAGAAAGTTTCCTTGGGTGATGTTGTTTCCAAGTTGCAGTTCTTTCTGCTTTGTTGTTTCTCTTCGAGACCCACTCGGCGTGTCTTCTCGAAAGAGGCCGCAGCATTGTGGATAGTGCGTCTCCATGCCTCCCGAAGTGAGGCCAGGGTGGACCATTATTGGTGATCAATCTGGCCGAGGCTGAGATGTTGTTTCAGGGAGTCCTTATATCTCTTTTTGGGGGCGCCTCTCTTGCGCTGACTCATGGCGAGTTCACCATAGCGTAGTATCTTTGGGAGGAGGGGGTCCTCCATCCTAGAGACGTGCCTTGCCCAGCGCAGCTGTGTTCTCAATAGCATGGCCTCAAAGCTGGTGATCCCTGCTTGCTCAAGGACAGCAACATTCATCACATAGTCATAGTCGGTCCAGTGTATATTTAGGATTGTGCGAAGACAGCGCTGATGAAAGCGTTTGAGGAGTCGTAGGTGTTGCCGATAGGTGACCCTTGTTTCAGACCTATATAGGAGAATAGACAGTACGATAGCTCTGTACACACTGATTTTGGTGCTTTGCCTCAGGTGCTTGTTGCTCCAGACTCTTTTGTGAAGCCTTCCGAATACACTCTATGCCTTTGCTAATCTGTGATCTATCTCTTTGTCAATCTTGGCGTCTGAAGAGATGATGCTTCCCAGGGAGGTGAACTGCTGAACGAACTTAAGCACAGATTTGTCTATGTTGACGTGGGGGTGATGGTGTTCTTCCTGTGGTGCGGGCTGGTAGAGGACTTCCGTTTCCTTCAGGCTGACTCCCACAGCAACATTAGTCACATAGTCGGTCCAGTGTATATTTAGGATTGTGCGAAGACAGCGCTAATGAAAGCATTCGAGGAGTTGTAGGTGTTGGCGATAGGTGACCCATGTTTCGGACCCATAGAGGAAAATAGACAGTACGATCGCTCTGTACACATTATTATTATTATTATTAATCATCACCATCATCTTCTGGGGAGGCCCTGCTCTCGGTCCCACCTTCTTCACAGGTTCAGTTGGCGGGGACAAGATTAGGCCTTCTCAGTGGTGGCCCCTCAGTTGTGGAACATCCTCCCTAGGGACATTAGATTGGCCCCCACCCTCTTAATATTTCGTCAAAACCTGGCTTTGCGAGCAGGCTTTCTCAAATGCAGTGTAGCAGATAACTTCTTGACCTCGGAACGACTGGGCAATTGTGATCGGATAACGATTTTGGTATTGAGATGCGGAGGATTTATATTTTTATTGATTTTACGTACTGTTTATGGAATTTTATGTAAGTGATATGCTTTTAACTGTTTTTATATTATTGTGGCATCGAATTCTGCCGTTTTGTAACTTGCCCTGCGTCGCCCTCGGGCTGAGAAGGGCGGTATAGAAATATATATCATCTATCTATCTATTTATCTATGTATATAATAAAAGTCAGTGTTTGCAGTGGTGTGGTGGGAGGAATATGTGCCAGTGTTTCGATTGGCTGCCATTATGAGATTATTTGCATAAATGGCTCTGATTGGCCAGCCTCAGAACTCCAACATTCTACGCCCCAGACAGAGGGGATTGGTTGCAACTGAAATGGTATTTGCATAAAGGATTCCGATTGGCCAACCACATTCCAACATTCTAAAGTGGCTCAGAGGGAAAAGGAAAAGCCTCAAGCAGTCAGCCACTGCGGCTCACAGCAATGACGGATCAGGAACAAACTTGGCAAACAGGGGCCCAATGGCCCACTTCACAACCTGGTGTGGTTTAGGGCAGGCTGGGCCCTAAACCACACCAGGTTTGCAGTACCTTTCCTGACTAGGCCCCCAACAATGACAGAACAAGACCAAACTTGGCACACAGACCCCCCCCCCTAAGATGCACCCTACATCCTGGTGCAGTTTGAGGGAGGATGAGCCATGGATGATGGGACTTGCAGTAGTTTAATTCACTTCCTTAGAGCACTGTGGCCCACACCAATGACAAATCAGGCCCAAACTTGGCACACAGAGGCCCAATGGCCCACTTTACAATCCTGCTGCAGTTTACGGCAGGATGGCTCACAAATGATGGGATTTGCAGTACCTTCACCCAATTCATTTCCCACAGAACATTGCAGGCCCTACAAATCAGAGACCAGGCCCAAACTTGGCACATAGAGTACCCATGCCCCACTCTACATCCTGGTGCAGTTTTGAGTGAGACGGACCACGGATGATGGGAGTTGAAGTACCTTCACTCACTTTCTGAGACCGCTGTGACCCTCATCCAATGACTGATCAAGACGACACTTGGCACACAGAGCCCCCATGACCCACTCTACATCCTGGTGCTATTTGTAGGGGGATGGACCATGGCCAATGGGACTCGCAGTACTTTCACTAAGTTCCTGAGACCACTGCAAGCCACATAAACATCTAATAGGAACCAACCTTGGCACACAATGCCTTCCTCATATAACCCGGGCACCGCCGGGTCCTCAGCTAGTAGTAAATAATAATAATAATAATAGGGTCCCGTGCCGTGAATGAGGAGAGCACTTTACTTCCAGACTAATTTTGTAGTCACCTGTACAGAAGCTCAGCCTCAAGAGGCGTCTTCCCTTTCCCACCTGCAGGACTCTGCCGCCTACCTGCTCTCTTTCCCCAGTACTTTTCCACTCCTGTTTTCCTCCTCGCCCTCCTCCATTCCAATCTCCCCGCATTGCCCACCTCTCCGCCTTGAAGGCCAGTGCCAGGCCCAGGGCTGGTTTGGGATTTTTGTATGTGTGTGCGTGTGTGTGTTTGCAGGTTCCATGCGGGCGCTGTGGTCAAACCCGGTGGGCACGCCGAGACTCAGAATAAACCCGCTTTGCTCAGGGAAAAAAAGAGTGAAAGAGTTTCTCACTTTTGGAGAGGAACGGCGGGTGAAGCCAGGTCGTGGGCCTCTGGCAGATAAATTTAGACTTCGCTTGGAAGCCACGTGGCGGGTGTCTTTATATATTTATGATTTTGCAAAAGCCCCCCTTGGAAGAAAAAAAAGGAGGCATTGAGCGGCGCTCACCTGGGCCCCATGTGCGCCACTTGCTCACATCAAAGGCCTCCAAGACCTGGACTGAGTCTTTATGAGACCAAAAGAGGTTTCCAGAAAGGGTTTGGCGTCCACTTCGGAGCAACACAGGCCTCCTTTTTCCACGACCGGGGGAATGCGTCTACACTGTTGAATCAAAGCAGTTTGACCCCACTTCAACTTGCCAGGCCCAAGGCTGGCTCTGCAGTCTTCGTATAACTTGTGTGTAACTTTACACAATTCATTCTATTGCAGTTGCGGACTCATATAATGCAGATCAATGTTCTTAAACTGCATTGTACAGTTAGGGCAGTGGTTCCCAAACTTTTTTTTTACTTACTGCCCCTTTCCAGAAAAAAAAAATTACTCACCGCCCCCCTAGAAATTAATTTTAAATTTTTTAAATAGCAATTAATCATTTTTGTATGAATGCAGTGGTTCTCAACCTTTCTAATGCCGTGACCGCTAAATAAGGTTCCTCATGTTGTGGTGACCCCCAACCATATTTTCGTTGCTAGTTCATAAACAATTTTGCTACTCTTACGAATTCTAATCCAAATATCTAATATGCAGATCAAAGCGAATAGGGCAGGGCGAGGCCAAAGAAGAGGGCCAATTGTTCACCACCCCCCAAATTCCCCTGAGCCTCCCACTGCCCCCTTGGATCGCCTCACCGCCCACCAGGGGGTGGTACCAACCACTTTGAGAATCAGTGAGTTAGGGCAGTGTTTCCCAACCGGTGTGCCATGGCACACTAGTGTGCCGTGAGCAATCATCAGGTATGCCGTGGGAAATTGGGACCTCCAATACCCTTACTTCCCCCTCCTGCCGAACACTTTTCCTTCTCCACTCAGGCTCCCTTCTTCCCAGCCTCACTCTGCTCGCTTTGCCTCGCTTTGCTCTGGGGCGAGTCTGCGCAGTAGCACCCGCACGGGTCACGTCTTCCTCCCTCCCCCCTCCCCTCCTGAACACGCTCACGCTGCCCCCTCGGATCAAAATGGCGGCAGAAACAGCAGCGTGAGCAAAGCGAGGCAAAGCGAGCAGAGCGAGGCTGGGAAGAAGGGAGCCCGAGTGGAGTAGAAAAAGTGTTTGGCAGGAGGGGGAAGAAGGGGCGCGAAGGGGGAGGAAGAGATCTCTGTCGAAAGCTGGCATGGACAAACTTGGACCTTCCAGGTGTTATGGACTCCAACCCCCACCATTCCTAGCAGCCTCAGGCCCTTTTCCTTTTCCCCCCTCAGCCATTTAAGCAGGAAAGGGCCTCAGGCTGTTAGGAATGGTGGGAGTTGGAGTCCAAAGCACACAGAGGGCCGAAGTTTTCCCATGCCTGTTTTAGGGACCTTAAAGTGGTGAGCCTCCTTCCCACATTGTGATTCTGGAAAGAAAACAAACAACAACATAACATAACATTGTTTGAGTCCACAGTGCTCTCTGGGTGTAAGTGAACTACAACTTCCAAACTCAAGGTTAATTCCCAAGCAAACCCTTTCAGTACTTTCTGTTGGTAATGAGAGTTCAATATGCCAGGTTTGGTTCAATTCCATTGTTGCAAGAGTTCAGGATGCTCTTTGATTGTGTGTTAACTATCAATCCCAGAAACTGTAACTCCCAAATGTCAAGGTCTATTTTCCCCCAAACTCCATCTGTGTTCACATTTGGGTATATTGAGTATTCATGCCAAGTTTGGTCCTGATCCAACATTGCTTCAGTCCACAGTGCTCTCTGGATATAGGTGAACTACAACTCCAAAACTCAAGGTCAATGCCCACCAAACTCTTATAGCATTTTCTCTTGGTTATGGGAGTTCTGTGTGGGAAGTTTGTGTCTTTCTGCCATTCCTGCCAGGATATCTATGTTGTGTTCATTGAAACAGGCCCAGGTTTCACACTGAGTGTATAAATACATTTAAAAACATATTAACTATATGTGTTACTGTGTTAGAGTGTCATTTTGTGTCGTTATGGTTGGTGGTGTGCCCCAGGATTGTGTAAATGTAAAAAACGTGCAGCGGCTCAAAAAAGGTTGAAAACACTAATCTAGATTATCTTTTTTGAACTGGATTATATGAGTCTACGCTGCCATATAATTCGGTTCAAATAAGATAATCTCGATTTTATATGGCAATGTAGAAAGGGCTGGATCTACACTGGATTATAATCCACATTATCTTCTTTGAATTGGATTATGTGAGTCTATACTGCCATATAATCCAGTTCAAAGAAGATAATCTGGATTTCATATGGCAGTATAGATGGGGCCAGAATCTCAAGGTGGCCGTATAGAAACTAAAAAAGCAGCAAAGAGCCCTTTGGCACCCTAAAAATGAATATATTTCATATGTTTTGATGGTTATTTGACAAGAACTTTAGTCTTCAGTGACAGCTCTCGAATGGCAGCTCTCAGGATGTCATAGCACTGAGCCATGGCCATTAAAGCGGAATCAAACTGCATCAATTCTACCGTGTGGACGCACCCTTTGGGAAGTGTAAATATTTAAACACCAAAGGCAGGTTCAACTATAGCCCTGAGCAACCCTTTCCACTGTTTGGCTGTGGGGCACCTTTGGGCAGGTTTTACAGGGCTTAACCTGTGGCGAGGCCCTTCTGAAGTCACCTGTTTGGGAAATCCAGGTGTGCCTTCTTTCCCCCCTTTTGGAAAGCAAGCCTTCTGACCTCCTTTCGGCAGAGGTGGAGCTGGCATGCTGGCACCCTCCCAAAGCGAATGTGGAAGATAGTCATCACCCTTTGGGGTTTTTCTTTTCTTTTTTTACTACTGTGAACTGTAAATCCCGAACCAGGAAACCGTATCCTGTTCGGCTAGGTCTTTTGCAGCCACACCTGCTTTATCACCAGAGAAAGGGAAGACGGAACCAGGAAATCAATATATCCACCTGAATGAAGTCAACATCAGGCCAAAACGAGGGCCGGTTAGCCGTATTCTATTGTGTTTTGGATTTGAGGGGCATCACAATGCACATTAATGGCCTATATATGTACCCTCCAATGTCCCCATTTGGGGAGAATCAGTCCAATTAATTCTTTGCCATCCCACTTTTTCCCAAATGCTTAAAAAATGTCCCAGTTCCTCTTACTTCCTCCCGCTTTCGTCGTCAGTTTACTTCATTTGCTGCAAACTGAAATACATTGTCGTTTTCATCAAGGTGGCATCACTTATCTGGGCCCATCTACACCGCCATATAAAATCCAAATTATAATCTGCGTTGAACTGGATTATGTGGCAGTGTAGATGCATAATAATAATAATAATAATAATAATAATCTATATCTATCTATGTATATAATAAAAGAGAATGTTTGCGGCGGGAGGTGTGGGCGGCTGGAGGTGCGGAGGAATATGTGGCAGTGTTTCGATTGGCTGCCACAGTGGGATTATTTGCATAACGCCTCTGATTGGCCAGCCTCCCAACATTCCAAAACTCCTAGGCAGCAGAGAGAGGAAGGGAAAGGGCCTGAGGCAGACATGGTTTGGGCAGTTAGGCAGTTGACAGTTTTTTCCCATTGGAAATGGAATGTTCAGTACCTTCACCCAATACACTTCACAAAAAACACGAATCACAAACTAGGCCCAAAATTGACAGTAAGGCTTCATTAACTTGATTTTCCTGACAAGGCCTCACTTAATGGGATACTGTTTAAGGCAGTGTTTCTCAACCTGGGGGTCGGGACCACTGGAGGGGTCACGAGGGAGTGTCAGAGGGGTCGCCAAAGACCATCTGAAAACACAGCATTTTCTGTTGATCATGGGGTGTGTGTGCTGGGGAAGTTTGGCCCAATTCTATCTTTGGTGGAATTCAGAAGGCTATTTGATTGTAGGTGAACTATAAATCCCAGCAACTACAACTTCCAAATGTCAAGTCTATTTTCCCCAAACTCCACCAGCGTGGAGCATATTGATATTCATGCCAAGTTTGGTCCAAATCCAACATTGTTTTGAGTTGACAGTGCTCTTGGGATGTAGGTGAACTACAACTCCAAAACTTAACGTCAGTGCCCACCAAACCCTTCCAGTATTTTCTGTTGGTCATGGGAATTTTGTGTCCCAAGTTTGGTTCAATTCCAACATTTGGGGGGGGGGGGGTTCAGAATGCTCTTTAATTGTAGGTGAACTATAAATCCCAGCAACTACAACTCCCAAATGATAACATCAATCTCGCCTTTCCAATCCCACCAGTATTCAAATTTGGGTGTATTGGGTATATGTGCCAAATTTGGTCCAGTGAATGAAAATACATCCCGCATATCAGATATTTATATTATGCTTCATAACAATAGCAAAATCACAGTTGTAAAGTAGGAATGAAATAATATGATTGGGGGTCACTACAACATGAGGAACTGTCTTAAGGGGTCACAGCATTAGGAAGGTTGAGAACCACTGGTTTAAGGCATGAATTGACAGTAAGGCTTTATTAACTTGATTTTCCCGACTAGACCTCAGCTCATGGGACATTGTTGGAGGAGGATGGACCATGGACGATGGGACTCCCAGCCCCTTCCCTCACTTCCTGAAACCACTGCAAGCCACATAAACAACTGATAAAGACCAACCTTGACACAAAATGCCTTTCTCAAATAACCCGGGGCAGCACCGGGTCCCCAAGCTAGTATCTATTATATAAATGGGTTCACGTCATGTGATGTATACCTCAAACAAAGAAACCATACAACGCAGAAAAACAATACTTGCCAACAGAAATAGGCCTCAAGCAAGGTACGTTTGTAGCAAAGAAACTCCCCCCCCCAAAACCTAAAAGGCCCCCAAAACAACGAGTAAAAATAAAACTACATTTCCCAGTATCCTCCGGGGCAGCCAATGACTCACCCAGCCTCTACATTCTGAACAACATGATTGGCTGCCAATAAGGGCGGATTTGCATAACTGCTGTAACCATAGCAACGCTGGCAAGAGCCATCCAAGGCTAGGATAGCATGCTGAGAGATTTCAGTTGGTGTTTGAGGGTTAAACTGCCAAAACCAAACTCTGAGGGAGCAATTCTCCAGCAAATTCCTACCCACACAACACAACACAACTTCCAATCACAACCCATCCCACCAACCTTACGGGACCCGTACACACAACACCTACAAACACCACAAACAAAAACCATTCCTTCCTTCCACACAGACATAAACTGACCCAAAAGACAAGCCATGCCTTATAAAAATAACAGCATCGGACGACACACTCACAGCGCTACATACATTTAAAAAAAGGGCAGAACAAACGCCAGAACAGAAACACACTGCGCAGCAGAGACACAGACAACAGGTCACTGCACGGCGCACAGCTGAGAACCAAATGCAAAGAACTGCATGGCAAGAAGAAGCGCGCAGCCAGGAACAACAAAGACGTAGAAATGCAACACAACAGCAGCGCGCAAAGAGCGCAGAAAAACGACGTCGCAACACAGAAAACAAACTTCAAAAACACCACAACCAATTCCACCGCCTAGCCTTCAGATACAATGCTGCAGAAGACTACAGCATGGCGCCAGAGGCCGACATTGGCACCCTAACGCACATCTGCACACACTGCAAAGCCCTGAAATACCCAGCAGAAACACCAGGAATGTGCTGCCTAGCCGGTAAAGTCTCTCTACCACCACTTGCCACTCCTCCACAACCACTACAGACTTTCCTGAGTGGACACACTCCAGAATCAAAACACTTCCTCCGCTATATAAGACAATACAACTCATGCTTCCAGATGACATCATTTGGAGCACACATAGAAAGTGCGCAATTCATGCCTACATGACCCCACCAAGACCGTAAGTAACATCATTTCCAACCCTTACATACTCAGACTTTCTCGCATCTCCTAAATAGGGCACAGCAACGCGTGCCGGGTACAGCTATATATATATATATATATATAAATGCTGTTGTATATATATATATATAAATGCTTAATAACCAAAAAAAACTACAGGGCCAATACCCACCAAATTTGGCAGCAAAACGTCTCACAACACAAGGTGTGACCAACAATAAAAATCCCTCCAAAGAACCCTCAAAATTCATTAAATTAACAAAATACAGATCCTCCATTGTCCGGCTCTGGCCCCCCCCCTCTCCCCCTCGCCGCACCCCCTCCTTCCCTCTAGCGTTCCTTCCTTTCTTTTTTCCCTTTGGCAAGGGAAGTAGAAAGGAAAGAAAAAAGAATGGCAGGAAAGAGGTAAAGAAGGAAGGAAGGAGAGCAGACAGGAAGGAAGGAGAGAAGAAAGGAGGGAAGGAAAAGGGAAGGAATGGAAGAGGGAAAGGGGGAGGAAGGAAAGAGAGAAGGAGGAAGGGAAAGAAGGAAGGAGGGAAGGAAGTTAGGAAGGAAGGAAGGAAGGAAAGAGGTACCGATGGAAGAAAGAAGAGAAAGTAGAAAGGAAAGGAAAAAAGGGCAGGAAGGCAGGAAGGAAGGTAAAGAAGGATGGAAGGAGAAGGCAAAATGGAAGAGGGAAGGAAGGAGAGAAGGAGGAAAAGGAGGAAGGAGGAAGGAAGTTAGGGAAGGAAAAGAAAGAGGGAAATGGAGGAAGGAAGGAAAGAAAGGAAAAGGAAGGAAGGAAGGAAGGAAAGATGGAAGGAGAGCAAACAGGAAGGAAGGAGAGAAGAAAGGGAGAAAGGAAGGAATGAAAGGAAAGGCAGGAAGAAAGGTAAAGAAGGAAGGAAGGAAGGAAGAAGAGAAATAAAAATGAAAAAAGGAAGGAAAGAAGGGGAAGGGGAAATAAAAAAATGAAAAAAAGGAAGGAGACAAAGAAAGAGACAAAGTAGAGACAGGGGGAGGGAAGGAAAGAAAGAGAGAAGGAAGGATGAAACCAAAGAGTGAAAGAAGGAATAAAAGAAAGAGGTTGAGAACGAAGAAAGGATCGAAAGGGGAAGAAAAAGGGGGGAAGGAATAGGTAGGTACCTCTCTTTCATAATAGTCCAGATAGCTACCTCTGCTTCAAGAATTTGTACTATAGGCCACAGCAACGCGTGACATGAACATTTTTATATATAAAGATAATAATGCTGTATTTATATCCTGCTCCCTTCTCCCCAAAGGGACTCGTATAATCCATATAATTATATAATCCAGTTCGAAGCAGATAATATGGATTATCTGCATTGATAATTTGAATTATATGGCAGTGTAGAAGGGGCCTTAGTTGATCTCAAGACGAACATGAGCCAACGGTGTGATGAGACAACGAAAAGGGCCAATGCGATTCTAGGCTGCATCCATAGGAGTCTAGCGTCAAAATCAAGGGAGATAATAATCCCACTCTCTTCTGCTTTGGTCGGATCTCACCTGGAATGACCCTGTGTCCAGTTCTGGGCAAAGCCATTCAAGAAGGACATTGACAAGATGGAATACGTCCAGAGGAAGAGCAGCCAAAGTGGTCAAAGGTCTGGAAACTACGAATCCCTCTTAGGAGCGTGTTAGGGAGCCAGTGATGTTTAGCTTGGATCCACTAAACCGCTTTCTTATCTATAGAATAAATAAATCCATCGTGTGCCGCTTCAGGATTATTTTGACTGCATTTCAGTCTGATGGTTTTAAATGATAAATAATTCAATGTATATTTTTACGCTGCTTGATTAAAGTCACACCTATTTCCACATTGTTTTGATTGCCCTGAGATACATACTTTTCCTAGCTATAGGGCAGGATAACTACAACTCCCACTGTTGACTTCACCATGATAGCACATCTTTAGACTTCCATTTCTTTGCATAGACTATTCTCACTACAGTAGCCATATGGAAAAAGAGTACCGTATTTTCCAGCGTATAAGACAACTGGGCGTATAAGACGGCCCCCAAATTTTCCAGTTAAAATATAGAGTTTGGGGCATACTCGCCGTATAAGACTACCCCTCTTCCAACGCACACCAAATAAAAATTTAAAAGCATCAGATTAGTAAGCATATAAAGAGACCCCCGCGGATAAGCCGACTTCCGCTTATAAGGCGACTCCCGCGTATAAGGCGACTCCCGCGTATAAGGCGACTCCCGCGTATAAGGCGACTCCCGCGTATAAGGCGACTCCCGCATATAAGGCAACTCCCGTGTATAAGGTGACTCCCGTGTATAAGGCGACTCCCGTGTATAAGGCGACTCCCGCGTATAAGGCGACTCCTGCGTATAAGGCTACACCCGCATATAAGGTGATTCCCGTGTATAAGGCTACTCCCACGTATAAGGCTACTCCCGCATATAAGGCTACTCCCACGTATAAGGTGACTCCTGCGCATAAGGTGACTCCTGCGTATAAGGTGATTCCCATGTATAAGGCGACTCCCGCGTATAAGGCAACTTCCGCGTATAAGGAGACTCCCACGTATAAGGAGACTCTCGCATATAAGGCTACTCCCATGTATAAGGCGACTCCCACGGAGAAGGCTACTCACGCATATAAGGAGACTCCTGTGCATAAGGCGATTCCCGTGTATAAGGCGACTCCTGCGTATAAGGCGGCTCCCGTGTATAAGGCAACTCCCGCATATAAGGAGACTCCCACGTATAAGGAGACTCTCGCATATAAGGCTACTCCCATATATAAGGCGACTCCCACGGAGAAGGCTACTCACGCATATAAGGTGACTCCCGCGCATAAGGCGATTCCCGTGTATAAGGTGACTCCCGCGTTTAAGGCGGCTCCCATGTATAAGGCAACTCCCGCATATAAGGAGACTCCCACGTATAAGGAGGCTCTCGCATATAGGGCTACTCCCATGTATAAGGCGACTCCCACGGAGAAGGCTACTCACACATATAAGGCTACACCCACGTATAAGGTGACTCCTGCGCATAAGGCGACTCCTGCGTATAAGGTGATTTCCGTGTATAAGGCGACTCCCGCGTATAAGGCAACTCCCGCGTATAAGGAGACTCTCGCATATAAGGCTACTCCCATGTATAAGGCGACTCCCACGGAGAAGGCTACTCACGCATATAAGGAGACTCCTGCGCATAAGGCGATTCCCGTGTATAAGGCGACTCCTGCGTATAAGGCGGCTCCCGTGTATAAGGCAACTCCCGCGTATAAGGAGACTCCCACGTATAAGGAGACTCTCGCATATAGGGCTACTCCCATGTATAAGGCGACTCCCATGGAGAAGGCTACTCACGCATATAAGGCGACTCCCGCATATAAGGCAACTCCCACGTACAAGTTGTCTATATTGGAATCATGCCAGTAGGGAGGTGTAGTCAATCCCCTACCTGGGAGGCTAGGAGAAGCCTGAAAAAGCTAGGCCCAAAACCTCGGCAGCCATTTTAGATGGGATGTAATGGAGGCATCCATCTTAGGTTCTCATTTCCAATAAGGGGGCGTGGCTAAGTGCAGCCTGGAGGGAAATGAGGGGAGTAGGATTGGCTGGTAGAGAAGGGGCGGAGCCTAACTAGGAAAAGAAAAAAATGCTCTCAAGAGGGGGCATTTTGACAGCAGAAGGAGTTTTGGGGGTGAAGAAGAGAGTAGCGGATTTAGTTTGGGCAGGAGAGAAAGTTCAGGGTTAGTGAGGGTTAGAAAGAGGCCTGAAAGTGATCAGGGATAGCTGGTGAATAGAAATCTACAGCTATCAGTTTGATAGGGGACAGCTGAGAAAGAAGTAGTACTTAGTAACAAAGAATTGTACTGATTAAAGTAACCACACGCGTTCATGCCAAGATCTCTAAACCATTACACTTGTTAACTATTTTGAAAATTCTCTCAAACTTTATTGTTAGTTTGTTCAAACAACCGCCTCACGTGTGCCTCTGTCAAAAAGGACTTAAATCAGTTCCTGCAGCAATCAAGAGTCCAATGGTGGCAGCATACCTTATTTGAAGAAGAATTCACTTCAATTTTACCTCCAGTGAGCCTAAGGACTTATCCCTGTTAATAACTGTGGTGGTGGCCAGTGGGCTTTCCAAGGTGTTTCAGCCAGTAGATCAGGGGTAGGGAACCTATGGCTCGGGAGCCAGATGTGGCTCTTTTCATGATTGAATCTGGCTTTCCAGAGCAGCCTGGGCCTCAGTTTCCCAGCATGCAGCGGGAAGGAGTGACGCAAATGCGCCGTGAGGGACTGCCTTGCTGATGTCAACACCAAGGTCCGCCTTGGCCCTGCGCCCTCCTCCCCCTTCCTTCCTTTCTCTTCCTTTCTTTTTCCCTCTCTTTTTCTTTCATTCTTTTTCCTCCCTCTCTCCCTACCTTCTTTCCTCCCTACCTCTTCATTCCTTCCTTCCTCTCTGATTCTTTCCTTCTCTCCTTCTTTTTCCCTCCCTCTCTCCCCTTCCTTCTTTCCTCCATTCTCCCTCTTCCTCCCTCCCTCTTCCCTCCTTCGTTTCTCCCCTTCACCCTTTCCTTCTTCCTTTTCCCCTCCCTCTCTCCCTTCTTTCCTCCATTCTCCCTCCTTCTCTCTTCCTTCCTTCCTCTTCTATTCTTTTCCCCAAGTCTTCCTTTCCTTCTCCTTCCTTTCTTTTCACTTCCCTCTCTCTCCCGCTTCCACACCGCCATCGCTGCCTCTTACTCATTCCGCGCTGCTCTCGGGCTTTGCGTTCTCTCCCCCCTTCCTTCTTTCCTCCATTCTCCCTCTTCGTTCCTTCCTTCCTCTTCCATTCTTTCCTTTTCTCCTTCCTTTCCCCTCCCTCTCTCCCCTTCCTTCTTTCCTCCATTCTCTTCCTTCCTTCCTTCCTCTTCCATTCTTTACTTCTCTCCTTCCTTTTCCCTCCTTCTCTCCCTTCTTTAGTCCATTCTCCCTCTTCCTTCCTTACTTTCTCCCCCTTCACCCTTTACTTCTCTCCTTCCTTTTCCCTCCCTCTCGCCCCTCCATTCTTTTCCTTCCTTCCTTCCTTCCTTCCTTCCTTCCTTCCTTCCTTCCTCTTCCATTCTTTACTTCTCTCCTTCCTTTTCCCTCCTTCTCTCCCTTCTTTAGTCCATTCTCCCTCTTCCTTCCTTACTTTCTCCCCCTTCACCCTTTACTTCTCTCCTTCCTTTTCCCTCCCTCTCGCCCCTCCATTCTCTTCCTTCCTTCCTTCCTTCCTCTTCCATTCTTTACTTCTCTCCTTCCTTTTCCCTCCTTCTCTCCCTTCTTTAGTCCATTCTCCCTCTTCCTTCCTTTCTTTTTTCCCCTTCACCCTTTACTTCTCTCCTTCCTTTTCCCTCCCTCTCGCCCCTTCCTTCTTTCCTCCATTCTCCCTCCCTCCCTCTTTCTTCCTTCCTCTTCCATTCTTTACTTCTCTCCTTCCTTTTCCCTCCTGCTCTCCCTTCTTTAGTCCATTCTCCCTCTTCCTTCCTTTCTTTTCCCCCTTCACCCTTTACTTCTCTCCTTCCTTTTCCCTCCCTCTCTCCCCTTCCTTCTTTCCTCCATTCTCCCTCCCTTCCTCTTTCTTCCTTCCTCTTCCATTCTTTACTTCTCTCCTTCCTTTTCCCTCCCTCTCGCCCCTTCCTTCTTTCCGCCATTATCTTCCTCTTCCTTCCTTCCTTCCTCTTCCAGTCTTTACTTCTCTCCTTCCTTTTCCTTCCCTCTCTCCCTTCTTTCCTCCATTCTCCCTCTTCCTTCCTTCCTTTCTCCCCCTTCACCCTTTCCTTCTCTTCTTCCTTTTCCCTCCCTCTCTCCCCTTCCTTCTTTCCTCCATTCTCCCTCTTCCTTCCCTCCCTCTTCCCCTCAGTTCCTGCAGCAATCAAGAGTCCAATGGTGGCAGTGTCGGATTCTGAAGAGATTTTAAAGCATTCTTTGTTATAATTGGTGGCAGCAGTTTTGGTTTCGGGGTTTCAAAACACCCCTGATAAACCTTATTCCTTTTTATAGTGGGCTGTTAGGAATTGTGGAAGTCCGAAACACCTGGAAGGCCCAAGTTGACCCATGCCAAAGCTCAGGCCTTCCTTGTTCTTGATTTGAATTCCGCAGCCAAGTGGGTCTCCTTGGCACAGATTTTTGCCCCCTATTTTGTTTCCTCCCTTCTTTTTTTTCCAAGGGAAAAAGGGGGCAGTCGCAGCCTGCGGATGGCTGACCTTCTCCCTGAGCAGCCTGCGGTGTTTTCATTAAGAAGGTGTTGGCGGAATGACGTTTTGACTGCCCAGATCCAGGGAATAAAGAGCCCTTTCTGGACATGGCCTTCTTGCACTGGCCTGCCTTGGAAACTGTTAAAAACAGCTCCAAGAGGAAGGAAGAAGGGAATGAGTTAGAGAGAGAGAAAGAGAGAGAGAGAAAGATTGCTTGGGCGGGGAAGGACGCGGAAGGAGGTAAAGAAGAAATCAGACTGTCTCCTAGCAATATGCGAATCAGAGCTCTTTTTTAAAATATACTATCCAACTTTCTGGATTTGGATGGCATAATCCCAATTAATCTCCGCTCCTTCCACTTTTTCGTCTATTCTTTTTTTTTTCCGGGTGTAGAATTTGACACCACTTTAATGGCCTTTGGGTGCATCTACCAGGCTTGGGCCAACTTGGGCCCTCCAGGTGTTTTGGACTTCAACACGGCAAAGCAAGATGCAAATACAACATACTATGTTATTACCTATAACATCATACCGCAATATTATTAGTAATATTACCTATAACATAAAATATACAATTAGGCGTTGTTTGGTGCCTTCTCCCTTTATATCCGGTGCCAATTTTCCCGTTTGGTGAACACTAGGTGTTGTTTGGTGCCTTCTCCTTATATATCTGGTGCCAATTTTCCCATTTGGTGAACACTAGGCTTTGTTTGGTGCCTTCTCCTTATATATCTGGTGCCAATTTTCCCGTTTGGTGAACTCTAGGCTTTGTTTGGTGCCTTCTCCTTATATATCCGGTGCCAATTTTCCCGTTTGGTGAACTCTAGGCGTTGTTTGGTGCCTTATCCTTATATATCTGGTGCCAATTTTCCCATTTGGTCAACACTAGGCTTTGTTTGGTGCCTTCTCCTTATATATCTGGTGCCAATTTTCCCGTTTGGTGAACTCTAGGCGTTGTTTGGTGCCTTCTCCTTATATATCCGGTGCCAATTTTCCCATTTGGTGAACTCTAGGCTTTGTTTGGTGCCTTATCCTTATATATCCGGTGCCAATTTTCCCATTTGGTGAACTCTAGGCTTTGTTTGGTGCCTTCTCCTTATATATCTGGTGCCAATTTTCCCATTTTTCCCGTTTGGTGAATTCTAGGCGTTGTTTGGTGCCTTCTAGGCCAATTTGTTTAGGCGTTGTTTGGCCTTCTCCTTATATATCCGGTGCCAATTTTCCCATTTTTGGTGAATTCTAGAACTCGTTGTTTGGTGCCTTCTCCTTATATATCTGGTGCCAATTTTCCCATTTGGTGAACTCTAGGCTTTGTTTGGTGCCTTCTCCTTATATATCCAGTGTTTTTCCCATTTGGTGAACCTAGGCTTTGTTTGGTGCCTTCTCCTTATATATATCCGGTGCCAATTTTCCCATTTGGTGAACTTTAGGAACTTTGTTTGGTGCCTTCTCCTTATATATCCGGTGCCAATTTTCCCATTTGGTGAACTCTTGTTTGGTGCCTTATCCTTATATATCCGGCCAATTTTGTTTGGTGCCTTCTCCTTATATATCTGGTGCCAATTTTCCCATTTGGTGAACTCTAGGCTTTGTTTGGTGCCTTCTCCTTATATATCCGGTGCCAATTTTCCCATTTGGTGAACACTAGGCTTTGTTTGGTGCCTTCTCCTTATATATCTGGTGCCAATTTTCCCATTTGGTGAACTCTAGGCTTTGTTTGGTGCCTTCTCCTTTTTCCCATTTGGTGAACTCTAGGCTTTGTTTGGTGCCTATCTGGTGCCAATTTTCCCGTTTGGTGAACTCTAGGCGTTGTTTGGTGCCTTCTCCTTATATATCCGGTGCCAATTTTCCCATTTGGTGAACTCTAGGCTTTGTTTGGTGCCTTCTCCTTATATATCTGGTGCCAATTTTCCCGTTTGGTGAACTCTAGGCGTTGTTTGGTGCCTTCTCCTTATATATCCGGTGCCAATTTTCCCATTTTGGTGAACTCTAGGCTTTGTTTGGTGCCTTCTCCTTATATATCTGGTGCCAATTTTCCCGTTTGGTGAACTCTAGGCGTTGTTTGGTGCCTTCTCCTTATATATCCAGTGCCAATTTTCCCATTTGGTGAACACTAGGCTTTGTTTGGTGCCTTCTCCTTATATATCTGGTGCCAATTTTCCCGTTTGGTGAACTCTAGGCGTTGTTTGGTGCCTTCTCCTTATATATCCGGTGCCAATTTTCCCATTTGGTGAACACTAGGCTTTGTTTGGTGCCTTCTCCTTATATATCCGGTGCCAATTTTCCCGTTTGGTGAACTCTAGGCGTTGTTTGGTGCCTTCTCCTTATATATCCGGTGCCAATTTTGCCGTTTGGTGAATTCTAGGCAAGATGCAAATACAACATACTATGTTATTACCTATAACATCATACCGCAATATTATTAGTAATATTACCTATAACATAAAATATACAATTATAATATCAAGTTATTATTAGTAGTACTATATTGCATTACATCAAAACATTATCAATATTATATGCATATACAATATTATACCATACCATATTATACTATATTATATCATATTATATTATATTACATTATATTATAAAGTAATAAATGAAATATTTATTTAAATAAAAATAATTATATATATAATTAATAATAAAATTATATCTATCTATAACTATAATAAAAGAGAATGTTTGTGGCGGTGCAGAGTTGTGGGGGGATATGTGCCAGCGTTTCGATTGGTTGCCACTGTGGGATTATTTGCATAAAGGACTCTCATAGGCCAGCCTCATAACTCCAACCCTAAGGCACCAGACAGAGGGGATTAGTTGCCACTGAAGGAGAATTTGCATAAAGGACTTTGATTGGCCATCTACATTCCAATATTCTAAGGTGACGCAGAGGGAAAAGGATAGGCCTCAGGCAGTCAGTCACTGCGGCCCACAGCAATGACAGATCAGGACCAAACTTGGACACAGGGGCCCAATGGCCCACTTCACAACCTGGTGTGGTTTAGGGCAGGATGGACCATGAATGATGGGATTTGCAGTAACTTCACCTGATTCACTTTCTCAAACAAACACACCAGGGTACTTGTCCCACAAGAACTGCACACGGTATGCTGAAACACAATAACAATACACAAAAATAAAGGTCTGGACTACAAATCCTCATGTAGGAGTGGGCTATCTCCCACGGGGCCGGGAGAAAGCACCAGTGGGACTGTGTGCTGCCCCCTCGATCCACTCACTGGAGAGATGCTCCATAGAGCCAGACTAGTGGGGAGATAAGACCATCATCCCCACCCCCCTTGGACACATACAATGTTGCAATCAATAAATTAAAGGATGAACAACGCACAATAGGGGTTACATAACCCACGGGCCGAAATCAACACATGATCATACAAAGCAATAGAGTATATGTAGGTCCGCCACGAAGGAGGCCTATGTACATACATAGAAGGGAAGCGGGGAAGCCGCTGGATGGGGGGGGTGTGGAAAGGTCGTCCCGCTGCGTCTGCTGCTAATGACGTAGCACGGAGGTGGGCGCAGTGCGGAAGAACTCTAGGCTTGCGGCATGTCCAGCACTGATGGCGTAAGGTGTAAACACTGTGCCGCCCGATGACGTGGTGCAGTCGCGGAGCGCCCCGTCGGACATGCTGAGCGAGGAGCGACGTGGGCAAGCCTCCGACGTCCTGTCTTGATGACGTACCCGGAAGCGGAGAGTGCGGTCCTATGCAGTAAAAGGGCCAGCACCCGCCGAAGTGGGGGCCAAAAAGGCCCGGTGTGTAGAATGTTACTGGTTCAATCCTCTAGAAAATAAAGTTATCGTGAGCCAAATGGCTGGGGATAGCCCGGGCCCTACCGGCGATGCCACGGTGAGGGTGCTGGAGTAGGAGGCCCACGGTGTCCCGATGCTCCCCGGAAACCGTTGGGCAGACGCCGTATCCCAGGCGAAAATGCCGCTCCGTCACAGACCCAAGCAAACGATGATGATAATAATCAAAATAGCTTTTATTGGATCCGCAAGCTCATGCCTGTCGAACCCGGATGGTTCCAAATGGATCCCAGTTGCACCAACACACACCAGCCAAAATCATATGATGAATGGGCCCTGCGACTTGCAGTACCTTCACTAAGTTCCTGAGACCACTGCGAGCCACATAAACATCTGATAAGGACCAACCTTAGCACACAATGCCTTTCTCAAATAACCCGGGCACTGCTGGGTCCCCAAGTATATATATATCGCAATTAAGCAAATAAAATAACATACACAAACCATTCTACCTGAACATTAGGAAGAACTTCCCGACTGTGAGAGCTGTTCAGCAGGGGAACTCTCTGCCCCGGAGTGTGGTGAAGGCTCCTTCTTTGGAGGCTTTGAAAAAGAGGCTGGGTGGCCATCTGTTGGGGGTGCTTTGAATGTGATTTTCCTGCTTCATGGCAGAATGGGGTTGGACTGGATGGCCCACGGCGTCTCTTCCAAATCTATGATTCTATGCGTTGATAGAGAAGGATTTCTATGCAGTGACACTCAAGGTATTGATCTGTGAATGGTTGCCAGTCCAGAAGGGATCATCTGCCAATGCCTGGAAACAATGACAACTGTAGTGATGACCCTCTGAGCAAGAGACGTCTAACACCCCCGCTGGTCATCAATGTTTCAATTGCTTTCCTTGATTGAATCAACCCACCCGTCTTGCCATCTTCCTCTTTCCCGATTCCATTCCCCTTCTCATCATTATCACCTTTTCGGTGAGTCATATATTCCTATGATATGTCCAAAGCAGAACAGTTGGAAACCAGTCGTCTTGGATTATATCAAACTACAAGAAAGAAGACTCCATTTGAGCATTAGGAAGAACTTCCTGACTGTGAATGCCGTTCAGCAGTGGAACTCTCTGCCGCAGAGTGTAGTGCAGGCTCCTTCTTTGGAAGGTTTTAAACAGAGGCTGGATGGCCATCATGCCCAAATGTGAACACTGGTGGAGTTTTATGGAAAATAGACCTTGACTTTTGGGAATTGTAGTTGCTGGGATTTATAGTTCACCTACAATCCAAGAGCATTCTGAACTCCACCAACGATGGAATTGAACCAATCTTGGCACACAGAACTCCCATGACCAACCAAAAATACTAGAAGGGTTTCTGTTGACCTTGAGTTTGGGAGTTGTAGTTCACCTACATCCAAGGAGAACTGTGGACTCAAAAGATAGATCTGGACCAAAATTGGCATGAATACTCATTATACCCAAATGTGAACACTGGTGGAGTATGTGGAAAATAGACCTTGACATTTGGGAGTTGTAGTTGCTGGGATTTATAGTTCACCTACAATCAAAGAGCATTCTGAACTCCACCAATGATGGAACTGAACCAATCTTGGCACACAGAACTCCAATGACCAACAGAAAATAATGGAAGGGTTTCTGTTGACCTTGAGTTTGGGAGTTGTAGTTCACCTTCATCTACTGTGGACTCAAACAATGAAGGATCTAGATCAAACTTGGCATGACTACTCAATATGCCCAAATGTGAACACTGGTGGAGTTTGGGGAAAATAGACCTTAACATTCGCAAGTTGTTGTTGCTGGGATTTATAGTTCACCTACATTCAAAGAGCATTCTGAACCCCAATAATGATAGAATTGGGCCAGACTTCCCACACAGAGACCCCCATGACCAACAGAAAATACTGGGTTTCTGTTGACCTTGAGTTTGGGGGTTGTAGTTCACCTACATCCAGGGAGAACTGTGGACTCAAACAATGATGGCTCTGGACCAAACTTGGCATGAATACTCAATATGCCCAAACGTGAACACTGGTGGGGTTTGTGGAAAATAGACCTTGACTTTTGGGAGTTGTAGTTGCTGGGATTTATAGTTCACCTACAATCAAAGAGCATTCTGAATTTCACAAACAATGGAATTGAACCAATCTTGGCACACAGAACTCCCATGACCAACCAAAAATACTAGAAGGGTTTCTGTTGACCTTGAGTTTGGGAGTTGTAGTTCACCTACATCCATGGAGAACTGTGGACTCAAAAGATGGATCTGGACCAAAATTGGCATGAATACTCATTATACCCAAATGTGAACACTGGTGGAGTATGTGGAAAATAGACCTTGACATTTAGGAGTTGTAGTTGCTGGGATTTATAGTTCACGTACAATCAAAGAGCATTCCGAACTCAACCAACGATGGAATTGAACCAAACTTGGCTCAAAGAATTTCCATGACGAACAGAAATTATTGGAAGGGTTTGGTGGAGATTGACCTTGAGTTTGAGAGTTGTAGTTCACCTACATCCAAGGAGAACGGTGGAGTCAAACAATGATAGATCTGCACCAAAATTGGCGTGAATACTCATTATACCCAAATGTGAACACTGGTGGAGTTTGAAGGGAATGGACCTTGACATTTTGGAGTTGCAGTTACTGGGATTTATAGTTCACCTAAAATCAAAGAGCAATCTGAATTGGGCCAAAGTTCCCACACATAACTCCCATGGCCAACAGAAAATGCTGTTTTTTCTGATGGTTTTTGGCATCCCCGGGTTCTCAATCACTACTTTAAGACTTCATAGACTTTATCTGCAAGTCTCCAAAGGTATTTTTCCCCTGGGACGGTGGGACAGATGAATGCAAGTATCCTTTGGCCGGGAGGTGACATTGGCGCAATGCCTTTCCAGCCTCCTTTGGTGCATTATTTTAGCACTCTTTCCAACATTGCTTGTAAATAATATCTCTGCTATCTCACTGGTGGAAAATCAGATTGGGGACAATACAGCCAGATTACTGACTTACCTCGAAAGATTGTGTGTCCGAGAATGCAGAAGGCATAAGATTGCCAGTCGCCTGCAACAGATGGCTAGCAAGCTTTCCTTCAATTTACTGACTTTTTTCACATGAAAACATCACCCAAGGAGACTTTCTAGTGCTTTCTGCAACTGGACTTGCCTATCTCAGATTGGCCTTTTTAGTCATCAACGTGCTTGTAGAAAGCATGGGATAAATCCTTCCTGAATCTTCATTCGTGAGGAAAAGCCAAGCAAATAGCTGTGTATACTTGTATGTATTTTGATAGTGTTTTGGTTTACCTTTCTCATTCAACCATGGTCCCTTCCTCACAGCTATATAAAATCCAAATAGAACTGGATTATATGGCAGTGTGGACTCAGATAACCCAGTACAAGGAGGAGGTCTCCGAGGGCTCCCCATTAGTTTGTGGAGTTCCTCAGGGGGGCATCCTCTCCCCTCTGTTATTTAACATCTATATGCAGCCGCTTGCACAGCTGGTGCGGAGTTTTGGGCTTGAGTGTCACCAGTACGCTGATGACACTCAGCTCATTCTGAGGATGGAGGGCAGGCCGGGATCTGTCCCCGATAATTTCCAACACTGCCTCGAAGCCGTTACTGGATGGCTGCGAGCCAGTAGGTTGAGGGTGAATCCAGCGAAGACGGAGATCTTGTGGCTGGGTCGTCCGGGTGGTGGGGATGTCCAGCTTCCAACCCTGGACGGTGTGGCGCTATGCCCATCGCCTTTAGTAAAGAGCCTGGGAGTCCATTTGGACTCCCAGCTGACCATGGAGGCCCAGGTCTCCATGGTCAGCAAGTCTGCTTTTTTCCATCTTAGACAGGCGAGGCGGCTGGCCCCCTATCTATCCCGGAACGACCTGGCCACGGTGATCCAAGCCACGGTCATCTCGAGACTAGACTACTGCAATGCACTCTACGTTGGCCTTCCTTTGTTGGTGACCCGGAAGCTCAGGCTAATGCAGAATTCTGCTGCCCGACTCCTGTCTGGGACACCAACTGGTAGTCATATAACACCTACCCTGCGGGATCTGCACTGGCTGCCAATCGAGCACCGGATCACCTTCAAAGTGTTGGTTCTTACCTTCAAGGCCTTACACGGCCTGGGGCCAGCGTATCTGAGGGACCGTCTCTCCCCATATTGTCCCACGAGATCACTGCGGTCGGAGGATACCAACCTCTTGGATGTCCCTTCTGTGAAGTTCGCTAGGCTGACGGCAACCCGCAGGAGGGCGTTCTCCGTTATTGCACCCACCTTGTGGAACGCCCTCCCCACAGAAACACGCGCCATTCAGGACTTGCTTCCCTTTAGGCGGGCGTGCAAGACCTACCTCTTTCAGCTGGCTTTTGGCCTGTAGGTCTTGCTCGTACACAGCCCGCTTTGTTATTCTAGTGTTGTATTCCACACACTTGATTTTAAACTGTTATTGTGCTATGTGTTATTTTAATTGCCGTGTTTTAAATTGTTTGCTGTATTTTACTGTGTTTTACCCGGCGCTTGTGAGCCGCCCCGAGCCACCCGGGAGTGGCGGCATAGAAGCCCAAGAAATAAATAATAAATAAATAAATAAATAATACAAAACAGATATTGTGGATTATCTGTTTTGACATTCTTGACACCACTGGGACCAACTTGACTGGCTTGCGCCAGAGTTTTTGCAGCTCAATATTTTAAACCTCATATCGTGTCAGCTTTAATATAATAATAATAACCAGGGGCGGTCCTACAAGATAGGCCAAGTAGGCGGCCGCCTAGGGCGCCATCTGGGAAGGGGGCACCATCCTGGCCGCATGCTGCCTGCTTTTTGACCCCGGCCTTGTGCGCTCCAATGCCGCTTCTGGGCACGCGCGGAGGTTTTCACGCAGGCACAGTTGCTCCGGAGCTGAAGTTGAGCGCAGGAGCAACTGCACATGTGCGAAAACCTCCGCGCATGCCCAGTAGCTCCCTTGCGCAGAAGCCTGTAAGCAAAGCACTCCCTATCGGGCAGGCAGGGAGTACTTCCCCTCTCTCTTTGTCTCCGCCGTGTGCGCGCGTTTGCAGGGAAGGAGAAAAGAATCAGTGAAGGAAGTGTAAGTGTCCTTTCTTCGGCTCTATTTCTGTCTAGACCTGAGGGGCCTGAGGCTATGAGGAGTTGTGGGAGTTGGAGTCCAAAACACCTAGAGGGAGGGAGGGAGGGCCCAGGTTTGCCCAGGCCGCGCTGCCTGTATTCGACTTCATTTGAACATTTTAGCTGTTTTTCTATTTACATTTACATTGGGATCCTAATTTTGGACTTATGGGAGACTCCTATGAATCATGAGACAGGTGGTAGGTAATATATTCTGATTTTGATGCATTTACATTGCATTTCTTGTTGATTATTAGACAGTTCTGCTTAATATTGTCATACAATATAATACAAATACAATATAACAATAGAATGATATATTTTATATTACATGTTTGTATATTACAAACAATATTGCAGTATAGTGGTATTGTACAAAATAGTAATATATAATATTTTATTTTACTTTATTTTGGGTTATTTGAGTTTTATAGGAGTAATGAAAATATTTAGTAGAGGATAATTTTATTTAAATAAATAATTTTATTATTTTATAATAATAATATAATAGAATGTTACATTATATTATAATGTCAATATATTATAATATAATTATATTGTAATGTAGTATAATATAATTATGATATACCGGTAATATAGCATGAGTATGGTATAATATATTGTATATACATTGATACAATATAATACTACTAATGGTATTGTGATATTATAATTGTATATTTGTTTTACATGGGGGGCGGCAAAATAATGTTTTTTTGGGGGGGCACCAAAATAATGTTCACCTACCATTTAAAATTACCTTAGACCGCCCCTGATAATAACCATGGATCCTCTCCTCAGCTGCTGCAAGAAAACCGCACAGACTACAAAAAGAAGCACAACTCCATGGCTGAAATGATTCATTGGAACCTATGTCACAAGTACCACCTGCCAGTAGTAAAGAACTGGTAAAGGGATCATAAACCTGCAAAGGGAGTGGAAAATGAACACATAAAAATGCTGTGGAACTTTCGAATCCAGACTGACAATGTTTTGGAACACAATACACCAGACATCACAATTGTGGAAAAGACAAAAGTTTGGATTATTGATATCGCCATAACAGGTGACAGCCGAATTGACGAAAAACAACAGGAAAAACTCAGCAGTGCTCAGGACCTCAAGATTGAACGGCAAAGGCTCTGGCATCAACCAGTACAGGTGGTCCCAGAGGTAATCGGCACACTGGGTGCCGTGCCAAAAGATCTCAGCTCGCATTTCGAAACAATACACCAGTGTTTTCCAACCACTGTTCCGTGGCACACTAGTGTGCTGTGAGCGATCACCTGGTGTGCCGTGGGAAAACCTCTCTTCCCCCCTTTCTTCCCCCTCCTGCCGAACTGCTGCTGCTTGGGGGGGGGGGGGGAGGAAGGGCCGGGTGGCGGCGGCAAAGAAGAAGAAGGGGCCAGGGCGCCACCTCCTTCAGCCGTTTCCCCAGTCAGCCAGCCTCCAATCGAGGGAAACCCCACGCCTGGCTTTCGCCGCTTGCCAGTCCCGGAAGGCGGTGCAAGTCAGGTGAGGGGCTTCCCGCGAGGCCAGGCCACGCAGTTGTGCCTCCCACACCTGGCTTTTGCTGCTTGCCAGAACCGACGGATGGCGCAAGCCAGGCGAGGGGCTTCCCGCGAGGCAAGGCCACGCAGTGGTGCCTCCCTTCCCTGGCTTGCGCCACCCGCTGGGTCTGGCAAACGGCAAAAGCCAGGGGTGAGGGAGGCTGTCCCGCATGGCTTTTGTTCTTGCCAGACACGGCCAATGGCGTGAGAAGGATGAGGAGCTTCCCTCAAGGCCAGGTCATGATGAGGTGCCTTTCTCGCCTGGCCTTCCCCATTTGGGGGTGCCGCAAGCCAGACGAAGGGGTTCCCGCGAGGTGAGGCCATGCGGTGTGGCCTCCCTCGTCTGGCGCACACCTCCCAACCAGATCCTGGCCTGGAATGCTCAGGTAAAGTATACATCCCAGCAACTCCCAAATGGCAATGTCTTTCCCCCCCAAAACCCTCTGGTATTTTCTGTTAGTCATGGGAGTTCTGTATGCGAAGTTTGGTTCAATTCCATTGCTGTTGGAAGTTCAGAGTGTTATTTGATGGCAGGGAACTATACATCCCAGCATCTCCCAAATGTCAAGGTCTATTTTTCCCAAACTCCATTTGTGTTCACATTTGGGCATATTGAGTATTCATGCCAAGTTTGGTCCTGATCCAACATTGTTTGAGTCCACAGTGCTCTCTGGAAATAGGTGAACTACAACTCCAAAACTCAAGGTCAATGCCCACCAAACTCTTATGGCATTTTCTCTTGGTTATCTGAGTTCTGTGTGGGAAGTTTGTGCCTTTCTGCCATTCCTGCCAGGATATCTATGTTGCGTTCATCGAAACAGGCCCAGGTTTCACACTGAGTGTATAAATACATTTTAAAACATATTAACTATATGTATGACTGTGTTGGAGTGTCATTTTGTGTCATTTTGGTTGGTGGTGTGCCCCAGGATTTTGTAAATGTAAAAAGTGTGCCGCGGCTCAAAACAGGTTGGGAAGCACTACAATACACATTGACGAAATCACAATCTGTCAACTGCAAAAAGCCACCTGACTTGGATTTGTGTGCATCATTCGAAAACACACCACACAGTCCTAGACGCTTGGGAAGTGTTCGACTTGTGATTTTGTGATATGAAATCCAGCATATAGACCTCGTTTACTGTGACATACTGTGTTTTTGTGTCAGATACCCAGTTCAAAGCAGATATTGCAGATTATCTGCCTTGATATTCAGGGGCCCTTCCACACAGCCCTGTATCCCAGAATATTAAGGCAAGAAACCCCACAATATCTGCTTTGAACTGGGTATTTGAGTCCACACTTAAGTAAAGTGGGATTTTCTGCCTTGATATTCTGGGATATAGGGCTGTGCGGAAGGGCCCTATGATACTATGATGGGTTCGGCCACAAGGGTAGAAGCAACTTAGCTGGGTGGAGCCCTTGCTTGCCACAGGGCATGCCAACCTTAGCCAAAAAATAAGTCGGATACCAGTCTTCCAAGGTGGATCCTCTGGGATCTTTCTTTTCCTGGCTATCTGAGCAGAGGAGTAGGAGGAGGAGGCTCGCCTGAAGTCCCTGGGCAGGGCTTCCACCTGGGCACAGAAAGCCCCCTTTGCTGCCTGTCTCCGACCAGGGGGTGGGTACTGTTGTTTTTTCCAGAAATGTGCGGAATCGCCCGGCGTCCGGCCAGCCGGCGGAGCCACACGCGCGTCCGTGTGCACACTGGCTCCATTCAGGCCCCGGCGGGCTTGGCTTGGCACCCCTTTGGGCACCGGATCCAAGGCCCTGAGAGTGGCACACCTCTGAGCCCACAGAGTGAGAGAGAGAGAGAGAGAGAGAGAGAAGGAGAGAGGGAGAGAGGAAGACATGCTTTTGCATTAAGACTTTTCTGCATGCTCGAAAAGTGGCATAGGTTTTCGCAGTCATACAAACAGAGAAGGAAACAAATGTGCCCAATTCTGTACTCAGGCATGGCTCATACTTTTTTGTATTGAGACTTTTCCACATGCTCGAAAAGTTGCATATATGTCAACAATACTACAAACAGAGAGTGGAAAAATATACGTGCCCAATTCTGTGCCCACGCATGGGTCATACCTTTTGCATTAAGAATGCGCCACCTGTTAGAAAAGTTGCATATGTTTCAGCAGGGAACAAAATCAAAACAAAAAAGTGCCCTATTCTGTACACAAATACGGGTACAGAATACTTTTTGTATTGAGGCTTTTCCGCATGCTGGATTATCTGGATCCGGCACAGTCTGGTTTTGGCCGGGACAAGGAACCGAGACAGCCTTGGTCGCCTTAGTGGATGGTCTTCGCTGGGAGCTAGACGGGGGAGAGTGTCCCTGTTGGTTCTGCTGGACCTCTTAGTGGCCTTCGACGGGGCCGGTTCGTCCATTAGGCGGACTACGCAGGCACTTAGGGCGACGTCACCCGGGAGGGGTGTTGCCACCTTTGTTAGGCGGCCCCACCGCCCGGGGCGCTCCGGCCGCACCTCCGCATGTGCGGACGCGCGGCTCCGTGGCTCCGCAGCTCCACACATGCGTACTGGCTCCAGAGCGCACCTCCCGCTTTGGAGTCAGTGCGCATGTGCACAGTTTTGCGCATGCACACTGGGCTCCAAAGTGGGAGGCGCGCTCTGGAGTCAGTGCACGTGCGCACAGATTGGCGCATGCGCACTGGGCTCCTCTCGGGAGCAAATGGGGGGGCGCAAATTATTTTCCGCGTACCCCCCGGGAACAGGTAGGTCCGCCCCTGGCCTTCGATACCGTTGATTTGGCTACGGTCGTCAACGCTCTGGTCACATCCCGAATAGATTACTGCAATGCGCTCTACGTGGGGCTGCCTTTGAAGACAGTTCGGAAATTGCAACTAGTCCAACGGGTGGCAGCCAGATTACTAACCAGAGCAACATACAGGGAGCATACTACCCCCCTGTTGTGTCAGCTCCACTGGCTGCCTATCCACTTCCGAGCTCAATTCAAAGTGCTGGTTTTGACCTTTATGTGGTTCTGGCCCAGCTTACTTGTCCGAACGCATCAGCCGCTACATCCCACCTCGTAATCTAAGATCATCCGGGGAGGCCCTGCTCTCGCTCCCGCCAACTTCTCAAACGCGGTTGGTGGGGACGAGAGAGAGGGCCTTCTCGGTGGTGGCTCCCCGTCTGTGGAACGCGCTTCCAAGCGACATACGATCGACCACATCCCTCCTGGCATTCAGGAAAAAAGTGAAATCTTGGCTGTGGGACCAGGCGTTTGCACACTAGCACAATACAGCACTTGGGACTGGATTTGTAATGGCAAGTTGATGGATATGGCTCAATGCTCTTGTTATGGATGGAACACTGTTTTTAACTTAAGTGAATGTGTATGATGTGTTAATGTTAACTGTATTTTAATGTATTTTAATGCTGAATGTTTTTGGTTTTATATTGTATTTATATTGTGTTCGGCATCAAATTGTTGCCTTTTGTCAAGCCGCTCTGAGTCCCCCCTCGAGGGTTGAGAAGAAATGTTGGAAATAAATAAATAAATAAATCCTTCTGGGACACCTCGTGGGAATGGGCCTTGGAGGTACTGCTTTGCAGTGGCTCCGGTCCTTCCTAGAGGGCCGTTCCCAGAAGGTGTTATTGGGAGACTCCTGTTCGACCCCACAACCATTGTCTTGTGGGGTTCCTTAGGGTTCAATACTGTCTCTCGGGTTGTTTAACATCTATATGAAGTCGCTGGGGGAGATCATCCAGAGTTTCGGGATACGGTGTCACCTGTACGCAGATGACATCCAACTCTGTCACTCCTTCCCACCTGCGACTAAGGAAGGCTGTTCAGGTCCTGAACCGGTGCTTGGCTGCCGTGATGGTCTGGATCAGTGTTTCTCAACCAGTGTGCCGGGGCACACTAGTGTGCCGTGAGCGATCATCAGGTGTGCCGTGGGAAATTGGAACCTCTGGGGGGAGTCTAGTGTGTTGAAGTATAAAAACCCTAAGAAACCTACCTCGATAAAGGCACAAAATTACAAACACCCCCCCCCCCACCCGTTGTCTACTTGATCTCTCCCTCTCCGTGCATTGGGAAGGCCCACCTCCCTTTCCCCAAGTAGAGACCTCCTCTTGCCTCCTGGGGATTCTGTGTGGGAAGTTTGGCCCAGTTCTATCATTGGTGGGGTTCAGAATGCTCTTTGATTGTAGGGGAACTATAAATCCCAGCAACTACAACTCCCAAATGTCAAGGTCTATTTCCCCTGAACTACAGCTGCATTCATATTTGGGCATATTGAGTATTCATGCCAAGTTTGGTCCTGATCCAACATTGAGTCCACAGTGCTCTCTGGGTATAGGTGAACTACAACTCCAAAACTCAAGGTCAATGCCCACCAAACTCTTATAGCATTTTCTCTTGGTTATGGGAGTTCTGTGTGGGAAGTTTGTGTCTTTCTGCCATTCTTGCCAGGATATCTATGTTGTGTTCATCGAAACAGGCCCAGGTTTGACACTGAGTGTATAAATACATTTTAAAACATATTAACTATATGTATTACTGTGTTAGAGTGTCATTTTGTGTCATTTTGGTTGGTGGTGTGCCCCAGGATTTTGCAAATGTAAAAAGTGTGCCACTGCTCAAAAAAGGTTGGGAAACACTGGTCTGGACAATGGTGAACAAATTGAAATTGAATCCAGACAAGACAGAGGTCCTCCTGGTCAGTCGAAAGGCCAAACAGGGCATTGGGTTACAGCCTGTGTTGGATGGGGTGACACTCCCCCTGAGGTGCAGGATCGCAGCTTGGGTGTGATCCTGGATTCATCACTAAGCCTGGAACCCCAGGTCTCAGCGGTGGCCGGAAGAGCTTTTGCACAGTTAAAACTTGTGCACCAGCTGCGCCTGTTCCTTGGGAAGTCTGACTTGGCCACGGTGGTCCATACTCTTGTTACATCCCGAATAGACTACTGCTACGCACTCTACATGGGGTTGCCTTTGAAGATTGTTCGGAAGATTCAAATGGTCCAACGAGTGGCAGCCAGGTTGATAACAGGAGCAGCACTAAAGGAGTGCACATCTCTGCTGCGTCAGCTCCACTGGCTGCCAGTTTGCTATCGGGCACAATTCAAAGTGCTGGCTTTAGCCTTTCAAGCCCTAAACGGTTCTGGCCCAGCTTACCTGTCCAAATGCATCTCTGCCTATGAAACATCTAGGTGTTTAAGATCGTCCGGAGAGGCCCTGCTCTCGGTCCTGCCTTCTTCGCAGACCCGATTAGCAGGGACAAGAGACAGGGCCTTCTCAGTGGTGGCTCCTCGGCTAAGGAACGCCTTCCCTAGGGACATCAGATCGGCCTCCTCCTGTCTAGACATGGCTGTTCGAGCAGGCATTTGCAGATGAATTATAATTGTTTAATTTTCATTTATGGAATGATATGGCGATGGGACGGAAAATGATTTTAACGAGAGATGCTGATAATTGTATTTGATGGTTTTAATTGCTAAATTGTTTACTGTTTTTATATAGTTTATGGCTTTAATTGTTTTTAATTGTATTTTATCTTGTGGGCATTGACTACTACCATACGTAAACCGCCTCGAGTCGCCTTCGGGCTGAGAGGGGCGGTATAGAACTATAGTAAATAAATAAATCCTACCAGATTGGTTAGTGTAGATGGGGAGGAACACGAAAGACGTGAGCTCTTCCACCTGGGATAATTACTCTTTCTTTTTTCTTCTCCGAGGACAAAATATAGAGCCATTCCATCTGTGAAATGGGTTCAGCCCATTGAACAATCTCACTGATTTCCAACTATAGACAACTCAGACGCTGCTGATGGAATAAACCAGGGGTAGGGAACCTATGGCTCGGGAGCCAGGTGCGGCTCCTTTCATGATTGCTTGTGGCTCTCCAGAGCAGCCCGGGCCTCAGTTTCCCAGCATGCAGCTCTCCCTCTTCCTTCCTTCCTCTTCCTTCCCTTCTCCCCTTCATCCTTTCCTTCTCCTTCTCTCCTTCCTTTTCCCTCCCTCTCTCCCCTTCCTTCTTTCCTCCATTCTCCCTCTTCCTTCCTTCCTTTCTCCCCTTCACCTTTACCTTCTCTCCTTCGTTTTCCCTCCCTCTATCCCCTTCCTTCTTTCCTCCATTCTCCCTTTTCCTTCCTCCTCCTTTCTTTCTTTCTTTCTTTCTCCCCTTCACCCTTTCCTTCTCTCCTTCCTTTTCCCTTCCTCTCTGCCCTTTCTTTTCCTCCATTCTGCCTCCCTCTTCCTTCCTCTTCCTTCCTTCCTTCTTCCTTCCTTCCTTCCTTCCTTCCTTCCTTCCTTCCTTCCTTCCTTCCTTCCTCTTCCTTCCATTCTTTCTCCACTTCACCCTTTCCTTCTCTCCTTCCTTTTCCCTCCCTTCTCCCTCTTCCTTCTTTGCTCCATTCTGCCTCCCTCTTCCTTCCTCTTCTATTCTTTTCTCCCAAGTCTTCCTTTCCTTCTCCTTCCTTTCTTTTCACTTCCCTCTCTCTCTCCTTCTTTCTTTTCTTCTTTTCCTTCATTATTTTACTTTTTCCTCACTCCCTTTCCTTTCTTTTCCCCACCCTTCCTTTCCTCCCATTCCCATTTCCTTCTCTCTTTTTTCTCTTCCTTGTCTCTCTCCTGCTTTTCTTTTCTTCCTTTTCCATAGTTTGTTCTTCTTTTTTTTTTTCCTCTCCCTCCCTCCTTTATTTCCCCTTCCTTCCTTCCCTCCTTTCTTCCTTCCCCCTTCCTTCCTTCCTTCTTTCCTTCCTTCCCCCTTCCTTCCTTCCTTCCTTCCTTCCTTCCTTCCTTCCCTTCCTTCCCCTTCCTTCCTTCCTTCCTTCCTTCCTTCCTTCCTTCCTTCCTTCCCAGAGTCCTGAGCGGGCCTTTTGCAGAGCCAGGTCTGAAGGGCCCCCTCATTCAGCCGGGGGAATCCTTTCTCATTGTATGTACGTATAGACTCACATTTAGTTGAATTCAGTCTTAAAATATATTATATATATATTTATATGGCTCTCACTGAAATAAATTTCCAAATATTTTGCTTTCATGGCTCTCTGAGTCAAAAAGGTTCCCGACCCCTGGAATAAACTCTATTCTTGCCTTTCACCCAATGCTGGAAACGGTGTATCCGAGAGCTTTGGGTGTTGTGCTAGGACTCTGGAGAGCAGGGTTCATTTCCCTCCTTGGATAGGAAAACCCAATGGGTAATATGGGCATGTCACACTCTCTCGGCCTTAGAGGTGAACCTTGCTAGGAAAGGTATTGCCAAGTCGGTAGCTTAGCCATGAGTCGGAAATGACTCAAAGGCACGTAACCGTCACATAGGACCCTGGCCTTGGCGGTGCCAGCTAGAGAACACTGGCAAAGGGACGGCCAGTTCCCAATTGTACCCAAAATGACAGGAACTGCACTTTTTTGGAAACTGCACTGTTTTAGGAATGAGAGGATGTGCTCTGGAGTGCGTCGCATTGTTGCCGGCGTGATCCTTGTGCCAAAGAGCCAGTTAGTGATTAATCCTTATTGCAAGGGCAGCATTGGTGGGCGAGATCGAAGAAGTCCGGGCGCTTCTGGCCCCCCTTTCCATAGAAGCGTGTGGGCACCGTGTTTGATGAGCAAACAAACCCAACGGTCAGGGACTGTCGTGGGCGGGTGTTGCATGGCGGAGGGCAAAGTTGAGGGCCCTAAGGGGAGGGCGTAAGGGTTAGGTGGCCATTAGGATACAAGGGAGGGACTTCAAAACTTTGGCCTTTTCAGGGGTTGGTCTCCAAGTGACCACAACTTCTTCTCCATAAGTCAAAATGTCTAAGACTGCCCTGTTTTCTAAACCAGTGGTTTTACTATAGGTTGAGTATCTCATATCCAAAATGCTCGGGCCAGGACATGTTTGGGATTTTTTTTTCTACTGCAGCCTCAGGACCCTTCCTTTTCTCCTTCAGCTGATGTATAGCCATGTTCCGGTAGCATTCTCTCCTGACATTTCGCCTGAATGTGTGGTTAAAGGAGGCCTGGGCAAACTTGGGCCCTCCAGGTGTTTTGGACTTCAACTCCCACCATTCCTAACAGCCTCAGGACTCTTCCTTTTCCCCTTCAGCTGCTGTATAACCATGTTCCGGTAGCATTCTCTCCTGACATTTCACCTGAATGTGTGGTTAATGGAGGCCTGGGCAAACTTGGGCCCTCCAGGTGTTTTGGACTTCAACTCCCACCATTCCTAACAGCCTCAGGACTCTTCCTTTTCTCCTTCAGCTGATGTATAGCCATGTTCCGGTAGCATTCTCTCCTGACATTTCACCTGAATGTGTGGTTAAAGGAGGCCTGGGCAAACTTGGGCCCTCCAGGTGTTTTGGACTTCAACTCCCACCATTCCTAACAGCCTCAGGACTCTTCCTTTTCCCCTTCAGCTGCTGTATAGCCATGTTCCGGTAGCATTCTCTCCTGACATTTTGCTTGAACATGTGGTTAATTGAGGCCTGGGCAAACTTGGGCCCTCCGGGTGTTTTGGACTTCAACTCCCACCATTCCTAACAGCGTTAGGCCCCGTCCTTTTCCCACTCAGCCGCTGCATGGTAATGTTCCAGTACCATTCTCTCCTGACGTTTTGCCTGAATCTGTGGCTAATGCAAGCACGGGCAAACCTGGGCCCTCCTAATGTTTTAGATTTCAGCTTCCACTCTTCCTAACAGCCTCAGGCCCTGTCCTTTTCCCCTTCAGCTGCTGTATAGCCATGTTCCGGTAGCATTCTCTCCTGATATTTCACCCAAATAAGTGGTTAATGGGGGCATGGGCAAACTTGGGCCCTCCAGGTGTTTTGGACTTCAACTCCCACCATTCCTAACAGCCTCAGGCCCCTTTCTTTTCCCCTTCAGCTGCTGTATAGCCATGTTCCGGTAGCATTCTCTCCTGACATTTCACCTGAATATGTGCTTAATGGAGGCATGGGCAAACTTGGGCCCTCCAGGTGTTTTGGACTTCAACGTCCACCATTCCTAACAATCTCAGGACTCTTCCTTTTCCCTGTCATCTGCTGTATAGCCATGTTCCAGTAGCATTCTCTCCTGACATTTCGCCTGAATCCGTGGCTAATGCAGGCACGGGCAAACTTGGGCCCTCCCAATGTTTTAGATTTCAGCTTCCACCATTCCTAACAGGCCCTTTCCTTGGCTAATGTTTGCTCAGGCCTCCATTAGCCGTAGATTGAGGCGAAATGTCAGGAGAGAATGCTACTGCAACATTCCCATGCAGCGGCTGAGTGGGAAAGCCATTGAGGGTCTGGAATGGTATTCTTGCACATATGGGTCTCATGATTATAATGAGGAATAATAATAATAGGATTTAAAGATCGAACTGCAAAGACTCTGGTACAAGCCAGTCAAGGGGAACACCCTGTGGTGATGGGCACACTGGGTGCAGTGCCTCAAGACCTTGGCCTGCACTTAAAAACAATCGGCGTTGACAAAATTACCATTTGTCGGCTGCAAAAGGCCACCCTACTGGGATCTGCATGCATTATTCACCGATACATCACTCAGTCCTAGGCACTTGGGAAGTGTCCGACGTGTGATCCTATACAACAGCTAGCAGAGTGACCTTGTTTGCTGTGTACCAATCTTTTTGGCTTCTAATAATAATAATAATAATAATAATAATAAAAATTGTTTTGTGGTTTCCCGGCTTTTATATGTGTTTTATTCCCTTTTGAAAGATTGGGATGCCACTTGCAGTAAAGCTCTGAGCATGTAAGCCGCCCCGAGTCCCCTTGTGGAGATGGTGGTTGGGTATAAATAAAGTTGTTTATTATTATTATTATTATAGGGGGGATTTTATTGTTGTATTTTTATGTTTTATATTTACTTTGCTGTATTGTTGGGCTTGGCCTCATGTAAGCCGCCCGAGTCCCCTTGGGGAGATGGTGGTGGGGTATAAATAAAGTTATTATTATTACTATTATTATTATTATCGGGGGGATTTTATTGTTGTATTTTTATGTTTTATATTTACTTTGCTGTATTGTTGGGCTTGGCCTCATGTAAGCCGCCTGAGTCCTCTTGGGGAGATGGTGGTGGGGTATAAATAAAGTTATTATTATTACTATTATTATTATTATCGGGGGGATTTTATTGTTGTATTTTTATGTTTTATATTTACTTTGCTGTATTGTTGGGCTTGGCCTCATGTAAGCCGCCCCGAGTCCCCTTGTGGAGATGGTGGTGGGGTATAAATAAAGTTGTTTATTATTATTATTATTATTATCGGGGATTTTATTGTTGTATTTTTATGTTTTATATTTACTTTGCTGTATTGTTGGGCTTGGCCTCATGTAAGCCGCCCGAGTCCCCTTGTGGAGATGGTGGTGGGGTATAAATAAAGTTGTTTATTATTATTATTATTATTATCGGGGGGATTTTATTGTTGTATTTTTATGTTTTATATTTACTTTGCTGTATTGTTGGGCTTGGCCTCATGTAAGCCGCCCGAGTCCCCTTGGGGAGATGGTGGTGGGGTATAAATAAAGTTGTTTATTATTATTATTATTATAGGGGGGATTTTATTGTTGTATTTTTATGTTTTATATTTACTTTGCTGTATTGTTGGGCTTGGCCTCATGTAAGCTGCCCCGAGTCCCCTTGGGGAGATGGTGGTGGGGTATAAATAAAGTTGTTTATTATTATTATTATTATAGGGGGGATTTTATTGTTGTATTTTTATGTTTTATATTTACTTTGCTGTATTGTTGGGCTTGGCCTCATGTAAGCCGCCCGAGTCCCCTTGGGGAGATGGTGGTGGGGTATAAATAAAGTTATTATTATTACTATTATTATTATTATCGGGGGGATTTTATTGTTGTATTTTTATGTTTTATATTTACTTTGCTGTATTGTTGGGCTTGTCCTCATGTAAGCTGCCCCGAGTCCCCTTGGGGAGATGGCGGTGGGGTATAAATAAAGTTTTTAAAAAATTATTATTATTATCTGGGGCAGTGTTTCCCAACCGGTGTGCCGTAGCACACTAGTGTGCCATGAGCGACCATCAGGTGTGCCGTGGGAAAACCTGCAATATACCCTTTCTTCCCCTCCCTGCCGAACCCCTGCTGCTGCTGCTTGTAGGAGGAGGAGGAAGGGCCGGGCTGCAGCAAAAAAGAAGAAGGGGCCGGGGCGCCGCCTCCTTCGGCCGTTTCCCCTCCCAGCCTCCAGTTGAGGGAGGGAGGGAGGAGCAAAGGGTGACGTCACCCGGGCCCCGCCCCCTTCCCAGCGGTTGCCATTTGAGGAGGAGGAAAGGCCAGCAGAGAGGCTGAGGTGAGCGGAGGGAGGGTCGGAAAGGGGTGGAGTGTCCCCCTCCCTATGAGGAAGAGGCCTGCCCATCATTATTTGAGTCCACAGTGCTCTCTGAATGTAGGTGAACTACAACTCCCAAACGTCAAGGTCTATTTTCCCCAAACTCCATGTGTGTTCATAATTGGGCATATTGAGTATTCATGCCAAGTTTGGTCCTGATCCAACATTGTTTGAGTCCACAGTGCTCTCTGGATATAGGTGAACTATAACTCCAAAACTCAAGGTCAATGCCCACCAAACTCGTATAGTATTTTCTCTTACTTATGGGAGTTCTGTGTGGGAAGTTTGATTCCATTCGATCATTGATGGAGTTCAGAAAGCTCTTCGATTGCGGGTGAACAATAACTCCCAGCAACTACGACTCCCAAATGACAAAATCAATTTTTTGACGGATGGTCCCTCCTTGAGTTAGTATTAGTATGTTTTGTGGCCAAATTTGGCAGCAATTTGTCCAGTGGTTTTTGAGTTATGTTAATCCCACAAATGAACATTACATATATATAGCAAGAGAGAGAGAGAGAGAGAGAGAGAGAGAGAGAGCAACAGCGCAGGCAGAAAAGCAAACATCACAGGGAAGCATGTCTGTGTAGGAGGGTGAACATTAGGAAGAACTGACTGTGAGAGCTGTTCAGCAGTGGAACTCTCTGCCTCAGAGTGTGCTTCCGTCTGGATGCTCTCTTTCCAGCCAGCTTCCCTGAGGACCGGGTATGTTTTCCCTGAGGACCGGGTGACTGCGATAAAAACTAAACACAGAGAGAGAGACTGACAGCTGTTGAGCAAGACCTTTGTGTGTGTCTTTCTGCCATTCCTGCCAGGATACCTATGTTGTGTTCATCGAAACAGGCCCAGGTTTCACACTGAGTGTATAAATACATTTAAAAACATATTAACTATATGTATTACTGTGTTAGAGTGTCATTTCCTGTCATTTTGATTGGTGGTGTGCCCCAGGATTTTGGAAATGTAAAAAATGTGCTGCGGCTCAAAACATACTGATCTGGGGGATTATGGGATCTATAGTACACTAAAGCAGTGCTTACTGGCATTCGCGTACAGGAGAGTTGCTCTTCCTGTTTTCACGTGGTTGTGGACACGTTAAAGGCGAAACAGAAGAGCAAGGAAGGCTGACGACTGTCATCTGAATTGGTGACAGTAGCACAGGACAAAATGGGGCAATCGGCAGCAGGGTTTCAAAGGCACAATCTTAGATATGTATCCCAAAAGGATAAGCCTATCAACAGAGGATAAAGCTATCGGAGATGGCTACCAGTCATGATGTCTTCAAGCAACTCCGATTATCATCAGATACTTGGGTCTCCATTCCAGGTGCTGGGGAAGTGGAGCATTCCTTCCCATTCACGCCCTACTTGTGGGATTCCCGGAATAGGTCTTTGGATTAGATCCATCACAGCAATTCTCAGGTTTTGAAGACGTTCACAACCCCAACCACACTGTTTCCTTTATTGACCCAGACTTTGTAGGATTTGTACCTCCAACATGTCTTGAAATGGGATACAAGAGGACCATGTAGTTTCGCCCATCCAATTCTAACTTTCTGAAGGTCAAAGTAGCCCTAGAGAAGGATCGCAGTCTGGAAGTGATCCTGGACTCATTTCTGAGCCTGGAACCCCAGGTCTCGGCGCTTTTGCACAGGGCCAGGGGAGCTTTTGGGAAGTCAGACTTGGCCATGGTGGTACATGCGGTTACATCCCGTAGACTACTGCAACACTCTCTATACTGCCTTTGGAAGTCAGACTTGGCCAATGGTGGTACATGCTCACTGGAGCAATGTACATCCCACAGGGGCGGTCTCACTAGACTACTGCAACACTCTCTATGTGGGGCTGCCTTTGAAGACTGTTCAGAAGCTCGAAATAGTCTCAATGGGTGGCAGCCAGGTTGCTCACTGGAGCAACGTACAGGGAGCATACAACCCCCTTGCTGCACCAGCTCCATTGGCTACTAATTAGTTACTGAGCACAATTCAAAGTGCTGGTTTTAACCTACAAAACCCTATACGGTCCCTATATTCTCCCCTATGAACCCTCAAGAGTGTTAAGATCGTCTGGAGAGGCCCTGCTCTCTGTCCCACCTCCTTCGCAGGCGCGGCTGGTGGCGACAAGGGACAGGGCCTTTTCTGTGGTGGCCCCCCGGTTGTGGAATTCCCTCCCAAGTGAAATTAGATCTGCCCCCTCCCTCCTGACTTTTAGGAAGCTGGTGAAAACATGGTTGTGCAATGAGGCCTTTGCACAGTGAGGGCAGAGATCACTAATTGACCAGAGTCGCTGACCACCAGACATGGACTGTATACAAGGACTGAGCTGGACATGATTTTACTTTGGCGAATAGTTTTTCTAATGTATTTATTGTATTGGTAATTGTAAATTTTAGATGTTTTTAGATTTTAAACGTTACCATTGAATTCTTGCTTTTTGCCGGTCTGAGTCCCTCTATTGAGGCGAGAAGGTCGGGGTACAAAAGTTTTAAATAAATAAATAAATGTTAAAGATATAGGATTTTGCAATTCTGGCAGACGTTGATGTTAGGGTTGGGAAATCTCAGGACCTGGCTCATCTTCTCCAGCTCGTAGAGGAAGAGGGAGGAGTCTCAGGGTGAGAGCACCGCCTATAAAGTGGGAATCTATCGCCTTGGGAGATAACTTCCCAATCCCTAGTCCAGTGTTTCTCAACCTACCGAATGCCGCAACCCCTTAATGCAGTTCCTCATGCTGTGGTGACCCCCAACCATAACATTATTTCTGTTGCTACTTCATAACAGTAATTTTGCTACTGTTATGAATTGTAAATATATGATACGTGGGATGTATTTTCATTCACTGGACCAAATTTGGCACAAATACCAAATACGCCCAAATTTGAATACTGGTGGGGGGGGGGGGAGGATTGATTTTGTAATTTGGGAGTTGTCGTTGCTGGGATCTATAGTTCACCTACAATCAAAGAGCATTCTGAACTCCACCAACGATGAAATTGGACTAACCTTGGGACAGAGAACTCCCATGACCAACAGGATTTGGTGAGCATTTACCTTGAGTTTTGGAGTTGTAGTTCCCCTACATCCAGAGAGCAATGTGGACTCAAAACAATGATGGCTCTGGATCAAACTTGGCACAAATGCTCAATATGCCAAAATGTGAACACTGGTGGAGTTTGAGGAAACTAGGCCTTGACATTTGAGAGTTGTAGTTGCTGGGATTTATAGTTCACCTACTATCAAAGAGCATTCTGAACTCCACCAACGATGGAATTGAACCAAACTTGGCACACAGAACTCCCATGACCAACATAAAATACTGGAAGAGTTTGGTGGGCATTGACTTTGAGTTTTGGAGTTGTAGTTCAAATACATCCAGCGAGCACTGTAGATTCAAACAATGATGGATCTGCACCAAACTTGGCACACAGACCCAACGTGGCCAACTTTGAATACTAGTGGGGTTTGGGGAGGATTGACCCACGATTTTGGGAGTTGTAGTTCACCCACATACTTATGCATTTCCTAATGGGAGCATTAATAAAAAAACAAAAGGAAAAACTGACTTTTTTCTAATAAATAGCGTTACAAATTACCTAAACCGCTCCTCCTCCTCCTCCTCCTTCTCCTCCTGATGCTGCCTTTCTTTTATGTAAAGGAACTACATAAAAGAAAGAATCGAGCCCTCTCCTCATATGGATATTAAGAAACGACTACTACAGTTAGAAAATCAATGGATCATCAACTTAAAATCTGAATTCCCCCTGGGCCTCAATGATAAATTATCTCTTAACGAGCTCCTTGTGTAACTCATTTCATCTGCTATATAGCTTGTATTATTTAAAGAAATCTATTGCGCATCTGTGTTGTCCGGAGATACTGACCATGTGGCTGCGTCCACACTTTATTTGATGTGAAGAATTGAATTGTGATTATTGGTATGTATACTTGCTCAGTTTCTTTATGTAGTTCCTTTATGGGGGTATATACTTATCTCTAGATATTATGTTAATGATACAATACTTTCAGTGATACCCCGGACCAAGTGCATTCGGATTTTCCTCCCAAACGGAAACGGCCACGGTCCTGAAGAAGCCCCAGAGGGCGAAACGGCATCGCGCAGGGACTCCCCCTGATAATACAAACACTATTTCTTCTGTGAATCTACACTCCCGTGTTTTCTTCTAATGAGTTGGACTGAACCATCTGTTTCTTGGAATAGACCTGGATTTCAACCCAAACAAATATATTTTTGTGTGTATTGGGAACGATATTTCTTTGCACAAGATCAGAGTGATAACCGTGGGTTTTAATTATTGATAATACCAAAAAGATAGACAGGAACAAAAGGCACCCCCCTGAATTGTCTCTAAAGTACGATATATTAAATCAACTCTGACCCCTTTCCCCCGACAGAAGGCACAAATATTTAAATATAAAGCCGCATTTACAAAAAAAATAAAATAATAATATCGGAACTATTCTTCTTGCTCCTCTTTAGTCGTAGACCTAAAATGTCTTTGGTGTAACCAAACCCCTTTGAGTGTAACAACGGAGTTTGCCAAGCGTGATTCTGACCTAATGGTGGGTTCGAGAAGCTGAAGACGAGAGTTCGATCCTTGACTGTAACATCTGCGTTGGAGCTGGAAAGCCAACCTGTCTTGGACCAAGGGATGGTCCTCAGATCGGCCTGTCTTTCAGAATGACCTTTCCTATATGTTCCTTCTCACGTGTGCATGGATTCCCATCAATGCTCCACGGGTGACAGTATCGACAAGTGGGGCCGATCCGTTGGAGATGGCGGGATTTGGGAAGAGTGCAATCGAGTCAAGGTGAAGACGGATGGATCCAGGAATCACTGAGTCCAAAATCCAATCCTTCGTACCCATGCGGCGGTTTGAGGGTCACAGCAAGACACAGACTTTTTCTTCCTTGCTGCTCTCCTAATCATTATGGGCAAATGAGTCTATTGAAATGACAGGCCGTTGACCACTACGACGCAACGTTGGTCTGGAAAGCTTAAGAGTCCAGAAGATCAGGTCTCTTGATGATGGCTTTCCACTGGCCTTGTGGCAAGAGATTGGCGCTGGGGAGGGCTTGATGACGAGGACACCGGGAAGAGCATCTCGTATACTTCTGGCCTCCTTCCCCTTCTCCCCTGTTTCATGTTTTGTCTGCATTGCAACAAGACAATCCTACGAGGCGTTGAGCAAGGAGCGGTTGTAGAGGCTCTGATAGTAGGAGCCGGTCTCGCTGAGAGAGGTGGAGGTCTCGTAGGGATGTTTGCTTTCCACCGAATGTGGGGAGCCGTAACCGCTGTACGCCATGGCTTGCTCATAGGACTTGAGGTCAACCTTCTGGCTCTGCTCTGTTGACATCAGGTTGGTGATGGAAAAAGGGTGGTTGAAGTTGAACTGAGGGTCCATTTTGAGGTCACTGGGGAGATCTAGGTTGGTGATGGAGGTGGCAAAGTAGTGGCTATTCAAAGACTGGGAAATGGGGGCCGGGGAGGCCTCGGAAGCTGGGGACGAGCCCTGACCCCCCGAGCAATCCAGCTGGACCAAGCCCCGTTGCTCCTCCGAGCCGTGAGAGGTGTCGGAGTGGCCCGACTCGGCCCCTTCCGAACCAGTGTTGGGACTCTGCCCTTCCTGGAGCCCTTCCAAAACCTTGGAGGCCGGGTCTTGGCCGCCGGAAGCCTTTGCGTTGACCTTCTTGGCCTTGTCCTCGATTTTGAAGCGCTTCTGGCGCCGCAGGTAGCAGCCGTTCTCAAACATGTTGCCCGAGTTGGGGTGGAGGGCCCAGTAGGAGCCTTTGCCGGGCTTGTCCGGGGAGCGGGCCACCTTGACGAAGCAGTCGTTGAAGGAGAGGGAGTGGCGGATGGAGTTCTGCCAGCGCTGCTGGTTTTCGCGATAGTAGGGAAAGAGGTCCATGATCCATTGGTAGATCTCGTTGAGGGTCAACATCTTGCTAGGGGCCTGCTGGATGGCCATGGTGATGAGGGAGATGTACGAGTAGGGCGGCTTGGCATGGGTCAACGTGCGCCGGTAGGACTTGCCGATCTCCTTGGGCCGGTTCATGCTGGATGGAGAGTAGCCCAGCGGGGTCATCGCTTGGCCAACGTTTTGGTACGGTGACAGGGAATTGAGGCCGGAGGGCTGGCTGCCCAGTGGAGTCAACACTGGACTGACTGGCGAGGCCACGGTCGAGAGGCCAATAGGACTGGCAGCGTTGGTCAATCCGGTGAGAGAAGGGCTGCTCAAGCCACTGTTGGGATACCCCATGTTCATGGAGCTGGGAGACGTCAGCGGGTTCAACGTCACGTAGGAATTTATCGAATTCATGGGCCCCAAACTGGAGGTCATCGTGCTCACGGAAGGAAATACCTAAAGGAAGCAAAGAGAGGCTGTTTAGCAAAGAGATTCATCACACCTTCTACATTAGCAAGATTGACTTTAGCAGCTTTGCGTTGCTGTAAGTTTTTCGGGTTGTAGTTATTTATTTATTTACCATATTTATATACCGCTTTTCTCAGCCCGAAGGTGACTCAAGGCGGTTTACAGCCGATGCCCCCAACAACACAGTTTGATGCCCCCAACGACATAAAATACAATTAAAAATATTATCCTATAAAGCCCTAAATGGTTCTGGCCCAACTTACCTGTCCGAACGCATCTCCCCTTATGAACGTTACCAGACGATCTTAGAGCCCTAGATGGTTCATAAGGAGAGATACATTCGGACAGATAAGCTGGGCTGGAACCATTTAGGGCTTTATAGGCTAAAGCCAACACTTTGAATTGTGCCCAGTAGCAGACTGGCAGCCAGTGGAGCTGGCGCAACAGAGGGGTTGTATTCTCCCTGAGCACTGCTGCTGTTAACCGGTTAGACCAGGGCTGTCCAACTGGCGGCCCGGGGGCCGTATACGGCCCCAGCCCCTTCCCTATGGCCCCCTAAGCTTTTAATAAAAATAAAAATACAAATTAAATTAAATAATATTTTTTTAAAATTACCCACTTCTGGGTTCCGGAGCAAGTATCGCAAGACTACGGAAGCCACACGGGATTTCGCTCTCAACGCGGGATCACGCCTGTGTTGAGAGCGAAATCCCGTGTGGCTTCCGTAGTCTCGCGATACTCCTGTTGCTGAAATCTCGGCTACTTAATCCCTGCGGCCCACGCAGACGCGATTTGGACCTTCTCGGCTGCTGCCTCGGTCAGTCGTCGCCTCTGCTCGTGGTCTGGCTACTCCTGGATCCTGCGCGTTTGGGAAGGTAGGCTAACCTTTATGTTATTATTATGTAAAAGATTGTTGTATGGATGCCCCTTATGTATTCCCTCCCTGCATTTCCCCTTAGTAAAAGATTATATTTGATTGTATGGATGCCTCTGATGAGGGGGCGGGGTGGAGCCGGGGAGGGGGCAGAGCTGGGGCAGAGCCGGGGCGGGGGCAGACCCTTCGCCCCCCCCCCCCGGTCATCAGTGACCGGAATTCAGGCCCCTGGGCCAGAAGAAGCTGGACAGCCCTGGGTTAGACCATTTGGAGCTTCCGAACAGTCTCCAAAGGCAACCCCACGTAGAGTGTGTTGCAGTAGTCCAGGGGTCAGGAACCTTTTTGACTCAGAGAGCCATGAAAGCAAAATATTTGGAAATGTATTTAAGTGAGAGCCATATAATATATATATAATATATTTTAAGATCGAATTCAACTAAATGTGAGTAGATACGTACATACAATGAGAAAAGGATTCCCCTGGCAGAATGAGCTGGCTCTGCAAAAGGCATGCACAGGACTCTGGGAAGGAAGAGAAGACGGAAGGAAAGAGAGAAAGAGGAAATAAAGGAAGGAGGGGGAGAGGAAGAAAGAAAAGAAGAACAAACTATGGAAAACGAAGAAAAGAAAAGCAGGAGAGAAACAAGGAGGGGAAAAGAAAGAAGGAAATGGGAAGGGAGGAAAGGAAAGGGTGGGGAAAAGAAAGGAAAGAGAGTGAGAAAAAGTAAAATAATGAAGGGAAAAGAAGAAAAGAAAGAAGGGGAGAGAGAGGGAAGTGAAAAGAAAGGAAGGAGAAGGAAAGGACAACTTGGGGAAAGAGAATAGAAGAAGGAAGGAAGAGGGAGGGAGGGAGAATCAAGGAAAGAAGGAAGTAGAGAGGGAGGGAAAAGGAAGGAGAGAAGGAAAGGGTGAAAAGGAGAAAGGAAGGAAGGAGAATGGAGAAAAGAAGGAAGGGGAGAGGGCATTTGGGGCGCATTTGCGTCATTCCTCCCCGCTGCATAATGGGAAACCGAGGCCTGGGCTGCTCTGGAGAGCCACAAGCAGTCATGAAAAGAGCCACATCTGGCTCCCGAGCCATAGGTTCCCTACCCCTGCTCTATAGGAATCTGTTACGGTGCTCCGTGCAGTCATGCCGGCCACATGACTTTGGAGGCATCTGCAGACAATGCTCGCTCTTCGGCTTAGAAATGGAGATGAGCACCAACCTGCTGAGTCGGACACGACTGGACTTAACGTCAGGGGAAAACCTTTACCTTTACTATAGGAATCAGAGCTTTCCAAACTGTGTGTCATGACATGTTAGTGTGTCGGCTGCAGCATGCGCAGTAAGTGTGTCACGCAAACATATGGAAAGATGATCGAAATGTATGTTATTATCTTACGAATCATACATTTTCAAAAACATAAAATGCATGTTTTTCGTAAGATATGTTGGGTCCCGATATATTTTGTTAGTACAATGTACATATGTGCCTCATAAGGGGTTGTATTTATTATTAATATTAATAATATAAATATTTCTGATGTATTTGGTTATGTATTTTGCATTTTACTGTGTTGTATTGTATTTTAGAAGGGCTTGGCCTCCTGTTAGCCGCCCCGAGTCCCCATTGGGGAGATGGTGGCGGGGTATAAATAAATATTATTATTATTATAATATTTAGAAGGGCTTGGCCTCATGTTAGCCGCCCCGAGTCCCCATTGGGGAGATGGTGGTGGGGTATAAATAATAATAATAATAATAATAATATTTAGAAGGGCTTGGCCTCATGTTAGCCGCCCCGAGTCCCCATTGGGGAGATGGTGGTGGGGTATAAATAATAATAATAATAATATTTAGAAGGGCTTGGCCTCATGTTAGCCTCCCCGAGTCCCCAATGGGGAGATGGTGGTGGGGTATAAATAAATATTATTATTATTATTATATTTAGAAGGGCTTGGCCTCCTGTTAGCCGCCCCGAGTCCCCATTGGGGAGATGGTGGCGGGGTATAAATAAAGATTATTATTATTATTATTATTATATTTAGAAGGGCTTGGCCTCATGTTAGCCGCCCCGAGTCCCCATTGGGGAGATGGTGGCGGGGTATAAATAAAGATATTATTATTATTATTATTATTATATTTAGAAGGGCTTGGCCTCATGTTAGCCGCCCCGAGTCCCCATTGGGGAGATGGTGGTGGGGTATAAATAAATATTATTATTATTATTATATTTAGAAGGGCTTGGCCTCATGTTAGCCGCCCCAAGTCCCCATTGGGGAGATGGTGGCGGGGTATAAATAATAATAATAATAATTATTATTATTAGAAGGGCTTGGCCTCATGTAAGCCGCCCCAAGTCCCCATTGGGGAGATGGTGGTGGGGTATAAATAATAATAATAATAATAATAATAATAATATATTAGAAGGGCTTGGCCTCATGTTAGCCGCCCCGAGTCCCCATTGGGGAGATGGTGGTGGGGTATAAATAAATATTATTATTATTATTATATTTAGAAGGGCTTGGCCTCATGTTAGCCTCCCGAGTCCCCATTGGGGAGATGGTGGCGGGGTATAAATAAATATTATTATTATTATTATATTTAGAAGGGCTTGGCCTCATGTTAGCCACCCCGAGTCCCCATTGGGGAGATGGTGGCGGGGTATAAATAAAGGTTATTATTATTATTATTATTATATTTAGAAGGGCTTGGCCTCATGTTAGCCTCCCCGAGTCCCCATTGGGGAGATGGTGGCGGGGTATAAATAAATATTATTATTATTATTATTTAGAAGAAGGGCTTGGCCTCCTGTTAGCCGCCCCAAGTCCCCATTGGGGAGATGGTGGTGGGGTATAAATAATAATAATAATAATAATATTTAGAAGTGCTTGGCCTCATGTTAGCCACCCTGAGTCCCTATTGGGGAGATGGAAGCGAGGTATAAAGGTTATTATGATTATTATTATGATTATTAGTTTAATCTCTGGTTTGCTAGTAAAACTGAATGGCTGTGTTGCAAAACGATGCCTGCCTGCAAGGGGTGCCTCTAACATGAAAAGTTTGGAAAACTCTATTCTGAACCCCCCAGCATGACTCAGTGATGGATCATTCTCAATGTTTGTTCCTACAAACACTTTGGACTTCCATTCCCACTACCTCGACCCGTCATGACTATTATAAGTTGGGAAACTTCTGGAAGGACCAAAGTTTGAGAACCATTGCTCCACGAAAGAGTATTGAACAAATAATAAGAACCAGGAAGGAACTTCTCCACATTTCCTTCAGATAAAGAACCTACAAACGACTCATAGTTAAGAACATATGGGGTAAAACAACAGAAAGTGAGAGAAATCTACCACTTGGGGAAAAAAACCATGGGGAAAAGGGGTCTGCACTGAAGCTTTCCCTCCGATCCTTGTTTCTACAACAAGCCAAATTTTGCAAAATCCAATTCTCACAGAGACAGAAAGTGAGGTGAAATAATAATAATCTATCTATCTATGTATATAATAAAAGTCATTGTTTACGGCGGTGGGTGTTGTGGTGTTGCGGAGGGAGGAATATGTGCCAGCATTTCGATTGGCTGCCACTGTGGGATTATTTGCATAAAGGCCTCTGATTGGCCAGCCTCAGAACTCCAACATTCTACAGCCCCAGACAGAGGGGATTGGCTGCCACTGAAATGGTATTTGCATAAAGGACTCCAATTGGCCAAACACATTCCAACATTCTAAGGCGACTCAGAGGGAAAAGTAAAGGCCTCAGGCAGTCAGCCACTGCGGCCCACAGCAATGACGGATCAGAACCAAACTTGGCAAACAGGGGCCCAATGGCCCACTTCATAACCTGGTGTGGTTTAGGGCAGGATGGGCCACGAATGATGGGATTTGCAGTACCTACACCACATTCACTTCCTAAACAACACTGCAGCCCCTATAAATCACAGACGAGGCCCACAATTGACAGCAAGGCTTCCTTAACTTGATTTTCCTGACTAGCCCTCAGCTCATGGAATATTGTTAGGCTTCCTCAACTTGATTTTCCTGACTAGCCCTCAGCTCATGGAATATTGTTAGGCTTCCTCAACTTGATTTTCTTGACTAGGCCCCCAACAATGACAGAACAAGACCAAACACAGACCCACCCCCCCCAAGATGCACCCTACATCCTGGTGCAGTTTGAGGGAGGATGTACCATGAATGATGGGACTTGCAGTACTTTAATTCACTTCCTTAGAGCACTGTGGCCCACACCAATGACTAATCAGGACTAAACTTGGCCCACAGAGGGCCAATGGCCCACTGTACAAACCTGCAGTTTACGGCAGGATGGCTCACAAATGATGGGATATGCATTACCTTCACCAAATTCATTTCCCACAGAACATTGCAGCCCCTACAAATCAGAGACCAGGCCCAAACTTGGCACACGGAGTACCCATGACCCACTCTACATCCTGGTGCAGTTTTGAGTGGAACAGACCATGGATGATGAGAGTTGAAGTACCTTCACTCACTTTCTGATACCGCTGCCACCCTCATCCAATGACTGATCAAGACCACACTTGGCACACAGAGCCCCCATGACCCACTCTACATCCTGGTGCAGTATGGAGAACGGAGGACCATGGATGATGGAACTTCCAGTACCTTCCCTCACTTCCAGAGACCGCTGCAACCCTCATCCAGCGAATAATCAAGACCAAATGTGACACACAGAGCCCCCATGACCCACTCTACATCCTGGTGCTGTTTGGAGGGGGATGGACCATGGCCAATGGGACTTGCAGTACCTTCACTAAGGTCCTGAGACCACTGCAAGCCACATAAACATCTAATAGGAACCAACCTTGGCACACAATGCCTTCCTCAAATAACCCAGGCACCGCCGGGTCCTTAGCTAGTAATAATAATAATAATAATAATAATAATAATAATAATAATTTATACCCCGCCACCATCTCCCCAAAGGGTGGCTTACATGAGGCTAAGCCCAGAAGTTCATTTCAATACAGTAACATAAAAGACATAAAGCTACATTACAGTAAAAAAAAATAATTAAAAAATAAAAATATAAATAGGCAAGTAGTTGATTCCAATCCTCAAAACACTGCAGAGTCCTGGTCACAGTTTCACAGCCTCTGACCTTATAAAGTAGCTCATCTCTTGAGTTCTGATTTTCATCCAAAATCCTTGAAGATTTTATTCTGGATTTATTTGCTACTTATAACTATTTACAAGTCTTCTCTTAATATACAAAGATATTCTGAACAGGGGCACAGACAGCAAAAGAAACTCCACAAGGATGTTTACCCATCCCTATGCTATCCAAAGCTCTCTCTATGTGTGTGTACACACAGACACACACAGACACACACACATATATATATGAGCCCCCGGTGGTGCAGAGTGTTAAACTGGTGAGCTGCTGAACTTGCTTACCAAAAGGTCGCAGGTTCGAATCCAAGGAGCGGGGTGAGCTCCCGCTGTTAGCCCCAGTTCCTGCCAACCTTGCAGTTTGAAAACATGCAAATGTGAGTACATCAACATGTACCACTCCAGCGGGAAGGTAACGGAGCTCCATGCAGTCATGCTGACCACATGAGATGTCTACGGACAATGCCGGCTCTTCGGCTTAGAAATGGAGACAAGCACCAACCCCCAGACTTGGACATGACTGGACTTAATGTCAGGGGGTAACCTTTACCATATATATACGGCTGGAGTTACACTTCAAAAATGTACCTGTTCTGACTTACATACAAATACTTCAACTAGTCCAGCGGGCGGCAGCTAGACTACACATGGGAGCGTCATACAGGGAGCGTACTACTATACGGTTCCAGCCCGGCGTACCTTTCCAAACGTATCTCCTTCTACGTCCCACCTACGTCCCATCTTCTGGGGAGGCCCTCCTCTCGGCCCTGCCCCTGTCACAAACACGGTTGGCGGGGACGAGGGACAGGGCCTTCTCGGTGGTGGCCCCCCGCCTGTGGAATTCACTCCCCGGGGAAATTAGGTCATCTTCATCCCTCCCCTCATTTAGAAAGAAATTTAAAACGTGGCTGTTGGACCAGGCCTTTGAGTAATCTTGCAGACTTGACGATGACAATGACGACAATGGCTTTGGAAATGGTTTATGGACAAGCTGATTACAGAACTCAACGGGACGACGGCCACCAGACTGGCCCCCTTTTTAAATAAGCTTTACTGTATTAATTTAATGTTTTAACTATTTAATTATTGATTTTGATGTGTATTTTATTGTATTTTATTTGTGGGCATCGAATATGTGCCAGCTAGAAGCAGGCCCGGATTAAGACTTTTTTGCGCCCTAGGCCACACTTTGGAATTACGCCCCCTTTAAGCCAACCTCCCGCCACCTCCAAGGTCCCCATTCCCACCGGCTGGAAAGCTCCGCTGTGCTCTGAAGGTCTCCTCAGGAGTCGGGAGGTTTGAGGAGAGCACAGGAAGTGCAAACTCGCTCTAAAGGCGCGCACGAGAGAGTGTGCGCGCGCAAGAGAGAGCGTGCGAGAGAGAGAGGGGGCGAGAGTGAGAGAGAGAGCGCAAGCAAGAGAGAGAGCGTGCGTGAGAGAGAGAGAGCATGTGTGCGAGAGAGAGAGCGCGTGCATGCGCGAGAGAGAGCGAGAGTGAGAGAGAGGGCACAAGCAAGAGAGAGAGAATGCGCGCGAGAGAGAGAGAGCAAGAGAGAGAGTGAGAGAGGGCACAAGCAAGAGAGAGAGAGAGAGAGAACGCGCGCGAGAGAGAGCAAGAGAGAGAGCGCACGAGAGAGAGCACGAGAGAGAGCACAAGAGAGAGAGCGAGAGAAAGACAGCGTGTGCGCGAGAGAGAGTGAGAGAGAGAACGCGAGAGAGAGAGAGAGAGAGAGAGCGGGAGAGAGCGAGAGTGCACGTGAGTGAGAAAGAGCCCAAGACAGAGAGAGCATGTGAGAGAGAGCGCACGTGAGAGAGAGTGAGAGAGCGCAAGCAGAGAGAGAGTGCGAGAGAGAGAGAGAGAGAGAGAGAGAGAGAGAGAGAGAGAGAGAGAGAGAGAGAGAGAGACGGAGGGGATGGAGCAGAGACTTTGCCGGGAGAAGGAGTGAGAAGGGGCATGAGAAAGGAGGAAAGAGGGGCGCAGACCAGTTTTGGGTTTTTTTGGTCCGTAATCTGCGCCTCCCCCCCGGCTTGCACCCCTAGGCCATGGCCTAGGGCAGTCTTTCTCAAGAGAGTGTGCCGTGGCACTGAGTGTACCGTGACGGACCTCCTGCTGTGCAGAGAGAGCAAGAGAGAGAGCCCCCTTCCTCCCCCCTCCTGCTGAACTCCTGCTGCTTGGGGAGGAGGAAGAGCCGGGCAGTGAGAGAAGAAAGAGAGACCTTCAGCTGTTTCCCCAGCCAGCCTCAATCTGCCATGAGAGAGAGAGATGACTCTCGCCCCTCAAGACTGAAGAGAACGAGGAGGAGCCCCGCCACTGAAGCCCGTCCACCGTTCATGCTCCTCATCTGTAGAAGAGCTGAAGCTGGGGGAGGGGCGGAGGCATGGAGCGTGTGGCTCTGCCCCCTCCCCAGGAGAGCACTCCCAGAGAGCAAGAGAGAGAGAGAACGCGCCTTGAGGGAAACAGTGCCAAGCCAGCATTGTGCTGGCTCTGGCACTGAGAGAGCTGAGCTTGGCACTGCCCCCTCAAGGCTGGAGCAGCAAGCTGGGAGAGTGAAGCCTGGAGAGAGAGAGAGGCAGGGACAGACAGCACTGGCTCCACCCCTCCATGGCTTTGGCACTCCCAGCTGCTGCTCCCAGCAGGCCACCACCCCCCAGCCGTTCTTTACTGTGTTAGAGTGTCAGTTTGTGTCATTTTGGTTGGTGGTGTGCCCCCGGATTTTTTTAATGTTAAAAGTGTGCCGCGGCTCAAAAAAGGTTGGGAAACACTGGCCTAGGGAAGCCTCCCGGGGGTGAGAAGGGCGGGGTACAAAAAATCCAAAATAAACAAAATAAATAAGTCCAACTTAAGAACAAACCTACAGAACCTATCCTTTTGCAAATATTGTATTGCTGACAGTTTCCCTTGTCTTATAAAGAAGTCGGGATGTGATTGATGGAATCAAGGATGTTCCCCTTTGGGGTGCCATTTTTGGTTGACCAAACGTCTGCTTGCTTATCAGAGGTGAACCAGAGGCCGAGGAGAAGAGAAACAGCCACTGTACCTGTGCCTACAGAAGATAGGGACTTAATTAGCAAAGCTATTGGTTGCCATTGGTGTTGGGTGATCCCGATCAATACAGGGCTTCGGAAGCCATCTGGTCTTCTGTTTGAGGCTGTGTTGACCCAGCCCGAGGATCTGTCTGCAAGGCTTACGAGCCACCGTGTCCTTCAGGGATGTGAACTGGGGATTTTCCAGCAGCGACAGCTCATTTCTCCCTCTCGCTTCGTGGACTGAATCCACCTAAAGCCACTAACTCATATGTTTGTCTAAGGCAGCCTTATACAACCCGTTTCCTTGCTCCACCCCAGCAGCCTTGCCGTTGAGGGTGGTGAGGCGGGAAGCCCGTCGGATGGCTTGGCCGACTGCCCTTGTTCCTTGCAGAAAGAAGACCCTGCTGATCTTCCTTCAAGAGTCTTCTTGAATAGGTCCACCCCAATTCGCTCTAGGATCTCCACCCGATCAGTAGGAATAATTATGTCCCTACTCCAGTGTTTCTCAGCCAGTGTGCCGGGGCACACTAGTATGCCGTGAGCAATCATCAGGTGTGCCTTGGGAAATTGGAACCTCCAGGAGGGGAGGGGGGAGAGTCTAGTGTGTTGAAGTATAAAAACCCTAAGAAACCTACCTCGATAAAGGCACAATATTACAAACACCCCCCACCCGTTGTCTACTTGGTCTTTCCCTCTCCATGCATTGGGAAGGCCCGCCTCCCTTTCCCCAAGTAGAGACCTCCTCTTCCCCCCCCCCAGGCCTAATGCCGGATGGTTCAGTGCAGCACCGGCCCCGCCCCTCCCTCCTCCCCGGTGCGCGCAAAACCGCTCTCGGCCTCCGTCCAGCTCCCTGCCCGCCGCCGCCTTCCTTCCTGCCTGCTTCGCCAGCCCAGAGATGCCCACCCGGGCCGCCCCGCTGACCCCCGAGGAGCTGCGCAGGTGATAAGTGAGGCTCCTGCTCCCCACAACCCCAATTCAAGGCTGGCGGGGAGGGAGGGGGCAACCTAAGTGAGAGGGAGACTGCTGGTCTTTCGAGGCCCCCCCACTCCAGAAACTGTAACTCCCAAATGTCAAGGTCTATTTTCCCCAAACTCCATCTGTGTTCACATTTGGGCATATTGAGTATTCATGCCAAGTTTGGTCCTGATCCAACATTGTTGCAGTCCACAGTGCTCTCTGGATATAGGTGAACTACAACTCCAAAACTCAAGGTCAATGCCCTTCAAACTCTTATAGCATTTTCTCTTGTGCCTTTCTGCCATTCTTGCCAGGATATCTATATGTTCATCAAAACAGGCCCAGGTTTCACACTGAGTGTATAAATACATTAAAAAACATATTAACTATATGTATGGCTGTGTTAGAGTGTCATTTTGTGTCATTTTGGTTGGTGGTGTGTCCCAGGATTTTGGAAATGTAAAAAGTGTACGGCGGCTCAGAAAAGGTTGGGAAACACTGCCCTACTCAGTCTGGTTTAGGAAGGGGGAAAGCACTTCTAAAGTGGCCATCTCCATCTATTATTTATGGTCTTCCAAATGTGTTACCTTACCACTGTTTATGCTGGGTGTTGCAGTCTAACACATTTGGAGACAATGGTTTGAAGGAAGACTCTTCCAAAATGGCCCTACATATGACTTGATAGACCCTGCCTTCTCTTGGAAGCTAAGCAGATCTTCTACCCAGGTGAGTACCTGGATGGAAGACCACCAACGAATCCCAGTTTCTATTGGCTATATTTCAGAAGAAGGAACTGGCAAACCCACCTCGGAGGATTCCTTGCCTACCAAACTCATGGGTTCACCGTAAGTCAACAAGAGACACACACAAGTCTTGGAAATACAACCAGGAATGACATTTTTGTCCAAAATGAGAGTTGGGTTTGGTATTCCTTTCTGTACGTCCTTCCAGTGCAACAGACTCAAATGTGGATGTCCCTGCATGTGATGATCTGTCCACAGCAATAAGAGGGTTGGGTTGAGAAGGAAAGATGATATCTCAGAATAGGCCCGGATTAACCAATTTTGGCGCCCTAGGCCAGTGTTTCCCAACCTTTTTTGAGCCACAGCACACTTTTTACATTTACAAAATCCTGGGGCACACCACCAACCAAAATGACACAAAATGACACTCTAACACAGTGATACATATAGTTACTATGTTTTAAAATGTATTTATACAGTCAGTGTGAAACCTGGACCTGTTTTGATGAACACAACATAGAAATCCTGGCAGGAATGGCAGAAAGACACAACTTCCCACACAGAACTCCCATAACCAAGAGAAAATGCTATAAGAGTATGGTGGGCATTGGCCTTGAGTTTTGGAGTTGTAGTTCACCTATATCCAGAGAGCACTGTGGACTCAAACAATGTTGGATCAGGACCAAACTTGGCATGCATACTCAATATGCCCAAATATGAACGCAGATGGAGTTCAGGGGAAATAGACCTTGACATTTGGGAGTTGTAGTTGCTGGGATTTATAGTTCCCCTACAATCAAAGAGCATTCTGAACCCCACCAATGATAGAGCTGGGCCAAACATCCCACAGAGAACCCCCAGGAGGCAAGAGGAGGTCTCTACTTGGGGAAAGGGAGGCAGGCCTTCCCAATGCATGGAGAGGGAGAGACCAAGTAGACAACGGGTGGGGAGGGGGGGGGTAGGTTTCTTATGGTTTTTATACTTCAACACACTAGACTCTCCCCCCCTCCCCCCTTGGAGGTTCCAATTTCCCACGGCACACCTGATGATCACTCATGGCACACTAGTGTGTCCCGGCACACTGGTTGGGAAACACTGCCCTAGGCCACACTTTGGAATTATGCCCCCAAACCAACCTCTACCGCACCCCCGCCCACGTCCTCCTCCGGGCGCGTCGCGGAGGCGGAGGAAGGGAAGCCTTACCCCCGGAAGCACCAGAAGATTGGCTTTTTTAAAAGAGGGGGGGGTCCGGATCTGGTGCCCCCCCTCGGCTGCACCCCTAGGCCGTGGCCTAGTGTGGCCTTATGGGTGATTCGGGCCTGTCTCAGAACATTGGTCTTCCATGTTGGGGACCTCCACACCCAGAACCCAAGTGGGAAACATGGTGTAGACTAGATGTCTCCAACCATTGATCCTTCAAGTTTGGGGGATAATAATAATAATAATAATAACAACTGGGAAACATGGTGTAGACTAGATGTCTCCAACTGTTGGTCCTCCACATTTTGGAAACAATAATATAATAATAACGGTGAAGACTAGATGATTCCAACTGTTGTTCTTCCATATTTGGGGAATAATAATGTAATAATAATGATGATGGTGATGAAGACTAGTTGTGTCCAACAATTGTTCCTTCACATTTGGGGAATAATCTATCTATCTATCTATCTATCTATCTATCTATCTGTCTAATAAAAGTCAGTGTTTGCGGGCGGTGGGTGGTGCGGAGGGAGGGATATGTGCCAGCGTTTTGATTGGCTGCCACTGTGGGATTATTTGGATAAAGGGCTCTGATTGGCCAGCCTCAGAACTCAAAAAATTCTACGGCCCCAGACAAAGGGGATTGGTTGGCACTGAAATGGTATTTTCATTAAGGGCTCCGATTTGCCAACCACATTCCAACATTCTAAAGTGCCTCAGAGTTAAAAGGAAAGGCCTCAGGCAGTCAGCCACTGAGGCCCACAGCAATGATGGATCAGGACCAAACTTGGCAAACAGGGGCCCAATTGCCCACTTCACAACCTGGTGTGGTTTAGGGCAGGATGGGCCACGAATGATGGGATTTGCAGTACCTTCACCTCATTCACTTCCCAAACAACACTGTAGCCCCTATAAATCACAGACCAGGCTCAAAATTGACAGCAAGGCTTCCTTAACTTGATTTTCCTGACTAGGCCTCAGCTCATGGGATATTGTTAGGCTTCCTCAACTTAATTTTCCTGACTAGGCCTCAGCTCATGGGATATTGTTAGACTTCCTTAACTTGATTTTCCTGACTAGGCCCCTAACAATGATAGAACAAGACCAAACTTGGCACACAGACCCCCCAAGATGCACCCTACATCCTGGTGCAGTTTGAGGGAGGATGGACCATGGATGATGGGACTTGCAGTACTTTAATTCACTTCCTTAGAGCACTGTGGCCCACACCAATGACGAATCAGGACCACACTTGGCACACAGAGGCCCAATAGTCCACTTTACAAACCTGCTGCGGTTTACGGCAGGATGGCTCACAAATGATGGGATTTGCAGTACCTTCACCCAATTCATTTCCCACAGAACATTGCAGCCCCTACAAATCAGAGACCAGGCCCAAACTTGGCACACAGAGTACCCATGACCCACTCTACATCCTGGTGCAGTTTTGAGTGGGACGGACAACGGATGATGGAAGTTGAAGTACCTTCACTCACTTTCTGAGACTGCTGCGACCATCATCCAATGACTGACCAAGACCACACTTGGCACACAGAGCCCCCATGACCCACTCTACATCCTGGTGCAGTTTGGAGAACGGGGGACCATGGGTGATTGGACTTCCAGTACCTTCCCTCACTTCCAGAGACCGCTACAACCCTCATCCAGAGAATGATCAAGACCAAATGTGACACACAGAGCCCCCATGACCTGGTGCTGTTTGGAGGGGGGTGGACCATAGCCAATGGGACTTGCAGTACCTTCACTAAGTTCCTGAGACCACTGCAAGCCACATAAACATCTAATAGGAACCAACCTTGGCACACAATGCCTTCCTCAAATAACCCGGTCACCGCCGGGTCCCCAAGCTAGTAATAATATAACTCAACCCCAACCTTCAAGAATTCTGGGAGCTGAAGTCCAAACACTTGGAGGACCATAGGTTGGGGACCTTTGATGCAGAGGATAATGACAAAGGAAGTCACCCAGTGGGTTTCTATGGCTGAGCAGAGACTCGAACCTAGGTCTGCAGAGTCAAAGTCCTTTGCTCCAACCACTATACCATGGGATAGTCCTTTGCTCCAACCACTATATCTGCTTTCACCTCGTCCTTCTGCCTGATCCGTCCTTGTCCTTCTGCCCTGCTGCTAGGTTTTGTGAGCCAAACATTATGAAACCCTTCTTGGATGAGTGAAGAAGATTACTCCTCTCCCAGCCAAGGCCGGATACCTATTGTCTTCGTGGCTTTTGAACCTTCTTTCATTATCTGGGATTAGAGGGAGTTATTTCAGGGCCGGTTCTGAAACTCCCTTGGAATTTCTTTCGGAGTCCCATCAGAAACTTTCCCTCCGTTTGAGACAACAGCCTTTGGCTACGATTGACAAATAAATGCTTTATGGGGAAGGTATTGCCATGACTTGGAGCACATCTACGTCAGGGGTCGGGAACCTTTTTGACTCAGAGAGCCATGAAAGCAAAATATTTGGAAATTTATTTCAGTGAGACTGAATTCAACTAAATGTGAGTCTATACGTACATACGATGAGGAAAGGATTCCCCGGCAGAATGACGGGACACTTCAGACCTGGCTCTGCAAAAGACGGAAGGAAGGGTGAAAGACAGAAAGAAAGAAAGAAAGAAAGAAAGAAAGAAAGAAAGAAAGAAAGAACAAACGAAAGGAAGGAAGGAAGGAAGACAGAGGAAATAAAGGAGGGAGGGGGAAAGGAAGAAAGAAAAGAAGAACGAACTATGGAAAAGGAAGAAAAGAAAAGCAGGAGAGAGACAAGGAGGGGAAAAGAAAGAAGGAAATGGGAAGGGAGGAAAGGAAAGGGTAGGGAAAAGAAAGGAAAGGGAGTGAGGAAAAAGTAAAAAAATGAAGGGAAAAGAAGAAAATAAGAAATAATGAAGGGAAAAGAAGAAAAGAAAAGCAAGAAGGGGAGAGAGAGGGAAGTGAAAAGAAAGTAAGGGGAAGGAAGACTTGGGGGAAAAGAATAGAAGAGGAAGGAAGGAAGGAAGAGGGAGGGAGGGAGAATGGAGGAAAGAAGGAAGGGGAGAGGGAGGGAAAAGGAAGGAGAGAAGGAGAAGGAAAGGGTGAAGGGGGAAAGAAAGGAAGGAATAGGAAGGAAGAGGGAGGGAGAATGGAGGAAAGAAGGAAGGGAAAAGAGGGAGGGAAAAGGAAGGAGAGAAGGAAAGGGTGAAGGGGGGAAGGAAGGAAGGAAGAGGGAGGGAGAGTGGAGGAAAGAAGGAAGGGGAAAGAGAGGGAGGGAAAAGGAAGGAGAGAAGGAGAAGGAAAGGGTGAAGGGGAGAAAGAAAGGAAGGAAGAGGAAGGAAGGAAAAGGGAGAATGGAGGAAAGAAGGAAGGGGAGAGAGGGAGGGAAAAGGAAGGAGAGAAGGAGAAGGAAAGGGTGAAGGGGGGAAAGAAAAGGGTGAAGGGGAGAAGAAAGGGAAGGAAGAGGAAGGAAGGAAAAGGGAGAATGGAGGAAAGAAGGAAGGGGAGAGAGGGAGGGAAAAGGAAGGAGAGAAGGAGAAGGAAAGGGTGAAAGGGGAGAAAGAAAGGAAGAGGAAGGAAAGAAGAGGGAGAATGGAGGAAAGAAGGAAGGAGAGGGGGAGGGAAAAGGAAGGAGAGAAGGAGGAACTGCATGCTGGGAAACCGAGGCCCGGGCTGCTCTGGAGAGCCAGATGCAATCATGAAAAGAGCCACATCTGGCTCCCGAGCCATAGGTTTCCTACCCCTGATCTACACTCTAGCATTAATGCAGATCGACAACACTGCTCTCCTTCAGGGATTTGCAGAGACTCAACAATGCCGTACGCTTTTATGGTGTTGACTACTACAAGATTGTGTGTACATATCAAACATAACATGCCCCATAACTTGTGATTTGGGTCAAGCACATAGGCTAAATCGATACTGCCTTATATCCCAGGATATGATTCCAGATTATCTGTTTTCCCAGATTGTCTGGCCATTTAGATTTATATAATCCAGTTCAAAACAGATAATCTGGGATCAGATGTAGTCGCATTATCCTCACAAGTAAATGGAGATTTTAGCTTTCCACTTGTCTATTTGTATATTCTTCCAACTTTTTTCGATGTTGTCATCTTACACCATTTCTACACTGCCATATAAAACCCAGATTAACTGCTTTGGACTGGATTATATGTGCTATATGGAGCCCCCAGTGACGCAGTGGGTTAAACCGCTGAGCTGCTGAACTTGCTGACCGAAAGGTCGCAGGTTCGAATCCGGGGAGCAGGATTTGCTCCTGCTGTCAGCCCCAGCTTGTGCCAACCTAAACATTCAAATGTGAGTAGCTCAATAGGGACCGTTCCGGAGCGAAGGTAACGGCGCTTCATGCAGTCATGCCGGCCACATGACTTTGGTGGTGTCTACGGTCAACGCCGGCTCTTCGGCTTAGAAATGGCGATGAGTCCCAGAGTCAGACAGGACTGAACTTAATGTCAGGGGAAAACCTTTACTTTTACTATATGTGTTTCAATGTAATCTTTGTCCTATGTATTTAATGTATATACTTTTATGGTATTGTGTTTTTAATTGTGGTCCCATCTATGATGCCACACAGTGTAGTTTGGAACTGCATTATGTCGTCAGTGCAGACTCATATAATGCAGTTCTATGCATTATATGAGTCTTCCGTGTGTTTTTACTATCTGTAGCATGTTTAAAGATATGTATTTTATTGTATGTATTTTATGGTGATGCATTTTGACTGTGTTGTTCCTTGCTTCAACCATAAGGATTGGTGGGTAACAATAATAATAATAATTATTATTATTAGATACATAACAAGATTAGTACACAGCAAACAACATCACTATTCTGGCTTTTGTATTTGATCACATGTTCGAAACTTCCCAAGTATTTAGGACTGTGTGATGTATCAACAAATAATGCTTGCAGATCCGACTAAGGTGGCCTTTTGCAGCTGGCAGCTGGCAATTTGGTCGGGACCGATTTTTTAAAAGTGCAGGCCAATGTCTTTAAGCACTGAACCCAGGGGCGGTCCTACCGGTAGGCAAAGGACGCCGCTGCGTGGGGCGCCATCTGGGTAAAGGCCCGCCAGAAAGCGTCCGGCCGATGTTCCGCTTTTGGGCCTTGTGCGCTCCGACACTGTGCCGTAGCAAACCTCCCTGCGTGCCGAATAGGGAGTGCTGTGTTTACAGGCTTCTGCGCCTGCGCACAGGAGCTTCTGGGCATGCGCGGAGGGGGGGGGTGCCGAATAGGGAGTGCTGTGTTTACAGGCTTCTGCGCCTGCACACAGGAGCTTCTGGGCATGCACGGGGGACGGGCGTGCCAAATAGGGAGTGCTGTGTTTACAGGCTTCTGCGCCTGCGCACAGGAGCTTCTGGGCATGTGCGGAGGGGGGGCGTGCCAAATAGGGAGTGCTGTGTTTACAGGCTTCTGCGCCTGCGCACAGGAGCTTCTGGGCATGCGCGGAGGGGGGCGTGCCAAATAGGGAATGCTGTGTTTACAGGCTTCTGCGCCTGCGCACAGGAGCTTCTGGGCATGCGCGGAGAGCGGGCGCCAAAATAATGTTTTTTGGGGGGGCGCCAAAATAATGTTCACTTACCATTTAAAATTACCTTAGACCGCCCCTGACTGCACCCAGTGTGCCAATCGTTATTATTATGCTGACTTTCAGTGTGGGTGTGGCTTGTGTTGTACCCTGTCTCAAGCCATAAAGAATGGCGGGTGACAAAAAGCATTATTATTATTATTATTATTATTAATGTAATCATTAGTATAGATGTGGCTTGTGTTGCACCCTGACTCAAGCCATAAATAATGGAGGGTGACAATAAACATTATTATTATTGTTATTATTATTATGAATCAAATCATTAGTATAGATGTGGCTTGTGTTATACCCTGCTTCAAGACATAGGAATAATGGGTAACAGGCTCTAAACTATTTAGTCTGTGAGCTGCTTTTTGCTGACGATGCTGCCCTTGTCGCCCACACAGAAGCAGCCCTGCAGCGCCTAACATCCTGCTTTGCAACAGCTGCAGAGCTGTTTGGGCTGGAAGTCAGCCTGAAGAAAACGGAAGTCCTCTACCAGTCCGCACTGCAGGAAGAACAGCATCATCCCCACATCAGCATAGGCAAATCTGTGCTTAAGTCCGTTCAGCAGTTCACCTACCTGGGAAGCATAATCTCTTCAGACGCCAAGATTGACAAAGAGATAGATCACAGATTAGCAAAGGCATAGAGTGCATTCGGAAGGCTTCACAAAAGAGTCTGGGGCAACAAGAACCCGAGGCAAAGTACCAAAATCAGTGTATACAGAGCTATTGTACTGTCTATTCTCCTCTATGGGTCTGACACATGGGTCACCTATCGCCAACACCTACGACTCCTCGAACGCTTTCATCAGTGCTGTCTTCACACAATCCTAAATATACACAGGACCGACTATGCGACTAATGTTGCTGTCCTTGAACAAGCAGGGATCACCAGCGTTGAGGCCACGCTATTGAGAACACAGCTGCGCTGGGCAGGACACGTCTCTAGGATGGAGGACCACCGCCTCCCAAAGATACTACTCTATGGTGAACTCGCCACGGGTCAGCGCAAGAGAGGCGCCCCCATAAAGAGATATAAGGACTCCCTGAAACAACAGCTCAGGCTTGGCCAGATTGATCACCAACAAAGGTCCACCCTGGCCTCACATCGGGAGGCATGGAGACGAACTATCCACAATGCTGCAGCCTCTTTGGAGAAGACACGCGGAATAGGTCTTGAAGAGGAACGACAACGCAGAAAGAACCGCAACTTTGAAACAACATCACCCAAGGAGACTTTCTGCTGTGCTTTCTGCAACCGGACTTGCCTATCTCAGATTGGCCTTTTTAGTCATCAACGCGCTTGTAAAAAGCGTGGGATGAGTCCTTCCTAAGAATCTTCGTTCACGAAGTAATGCTGAGAGAGAGAGAGAGAGATGCGCTGCTTCAAGACATAGGAATGGCGGGTAAGAATAAAAACTGTTACTACTACTACTACTATTATTTTCTGAAGCATTAATTCTGTACTTCAATCAGGATGAAAGTGGAAACCAATTTCCTGGGGATGCCACCGACTGAATCCGGTTCATGTAGGCTTTGCAACCCTTGCTCCATTGGTGAAAAGGCACATTTTCCATGTCAAGTTTTGCAAGCCTGCGGAGGAGGAAGCCCGCAGCTTCAGGGGCCCGAGGATGGATTTTTTTCCATGGCCTCTCTCCTCTTCCAGATAGCCCCAAATCCTTTCCAAACAGCAGAGCAGACTCTGTGGTTGTGCAAAGCAGGCCAGCCTTGGACATTCGAACCCTGTTGTTTGCAAGGAGGGGGCTCTGGCATGCCCGGCCTTTCCCCAAAAGGACAGAGGGAACTCTCCTTTTAAGCCGTGCGCAAAAAAAAGGACCTTTGAAACATGACAACGGCGGCGGAGACGTTGCAACCCACTTCTCCATTGGGAAACCATGTGCTAAACCTCCCTGTGTCACCCCATTCCTGCCAATCCATGAATACAAAGGGAGAAAGAGGCATTGTGCTATCTATCTAAAGGAAGGAGAGAAGGAAAGGGTGAAGGAGAGAAAGGAATGAAGAGGAAGAGGGAGAATGGTGGAAAGAAGGAAGGGGAGAGAGGGAGGGAAAAGGAAGGAGAGAAGGAGAAGGAAAGGGTGAAGGGGAAAGGAAGGAAGGAAGAGGAAGCAAGGAAGAGGGAGAATGGTGGAAAGAAGGAAGGGGAGAGAGGGAGGGAAAAGGAAGGAGAGAAGAAGGAAAGGGTGAAGGAGAGAAAGGAAGGAAGGAAGAGGAAGCAAGGAAGAGGGAGAATGGTGGAAAGAAGGAAGGGGAGAGAAGGAGGGAAAAGGAAGGAGAGAAGGAGGAAAGGGTGAAGGGGAGAAAGGAAGGAAGGAAGAGGAAGCAAGGAAGAGGGAGAATGGTGGAAAGAAGGAAGGGGAGAGAGGGAGGAAAGGAAGGAAGGAGAAGAAGAGAAAGGGTGAAGAGGAGAGAAAGGAAGGAAGGAAGAAGGAAGCAAGGAAGAGGGAGAAAAGGTGGAAAGGAGAAGGAAGGGGAGAGGGGGAAAGGAATGAAGGAAGAGGAAGCAAGAAGGAAAGGGATGGTGGAAAGAAGGAAGGAAGAGGAGGAATGGAGGAAAGAGAAGGAAGGGGAGAGAGGGAGGAAAAAGGAAGGAGAGAAGGAAAGAATGGAAGAGGAAGGAAGGAACGAAGGTGTTGAAGAGGCAGTGGCTCTAGAGTTGTCCGACAATGGGGGCGATGAGCTGGGCGTCCCCTGGGGGCATTGAGGCCAGGGCTGCGGCACCAGCGCCAGGCCCGCCTCTGCTGCCTCCCCCGAGGCCCGAGGTGGAGGACGAAGAGGAAGACGAGGATGAGGTGCCACCCCCGGGCTCCGCCATCCCCGACGAAGAGGGCGCGGGGCCCCGAGAGTAGCGGGGGATGGCGGTGCGGAAGCGATAGTCACGGCGCATTTGCGTCACACCTCCCCGCTGCATGCTGGGAAACCGAGGCCCGGGCTGCTCTGGAGAGCCAGATGCAATTATGAAAAGAGCCACATCTGGCTCCCGAGCCATAGGTTCCCTACCCCTGGTCTAGTGTATTTACATTGTGCCATTATGATGGGTACACACAGAGGTTCCGGTTGCTCATTTGGGACTGGAACCACATTGCAGAAGTCGAACGAAATGAATGTATGCCATGCGAGTCTTATGAAAGAGTCAGTATATAAGTTATTCTTTCGAACCAATTGTTTTGCCTCCGTCATCCGGCTTTGGATATATTTATGGTGCGCCACCGGAATCTCCCTGGCTTATATTGCCCCCCATAAAGCATTGTTACGCATACAATCAAGACCAGCAGAGGTTAAACAACAAAAAGCCCAGCCTTTTCCGCTATCGGTAGTTGGCAGCTATAATGGACAAGGTGGTTCCAGTCTATTCAGGGCGAAAGGGTTGGGCATTATTATTTTGCCTGTTTGTTCCAGAATAGCTAACCTGGAATAATGACCTCTCACTTTCCAAGCCTGTGTCTCAAACTGTGCAAGTTTTTATACAAAAGTGACTTTTTTCAGAGTCTAAATATCCTAATGGCACCAGTTCATGGCCGATCTTGGAAGCTAAGCAGGGCCGGTCCTGGTTGGCACTTGGATGGCAGACCACCAATGGATACAAGGGGCTGGACGCTCTATTTTGGAGGAAAGCAATGGCAATGCACTTCTGCATATTCCTTGCCTCGAGGCCCCATCTACACTGCCACATAAAAAGCCATTGAAAGCTGTACTATATGAGCAACCACTTCATCACACTAAAAACTCATATAATGCATGTAAACCCTATGGAATTATTGGAGGCTCCATAAGTCGGCAAGTGACCTGAAAGCACACTTGCATATCTGCATCATATGGCGAGCGTAGACTCATATAATGCATGCAAACCCTATGGAATTATTGTAGGCTCCGTAAGTCGGCAAGTAATATGAAAACACACTTGTATATCTGCATCTTATGTTGAGTGTAGACTTATATAATGTACTAGCTTGGGGACCCGGCCCTGCCCGGGTCATTTGAGAAGTGCAGCAGGATGTAGAGTGGGTCATGGGGGCTCTGTGTGCCAAGTTTAGTCTTGATCCATCATTATTGGGAGTTGCAGTGGCATCATGAAATTACTGAAGGTAGTGCAAGTCCCATCATCTCTGTGTGTCCCGTCCCCCCCCCCAAGTGTAGTAGGATGTAGATTGGGTCATGGGGGCTCTGTGTGCTAAGTTTGGTCTGTATTGGTGAATGGATGAGGGATGCATTGTTTTTCGGAAGTGAGTGAAGGTACTTCAAGTCCCATCATCCGTGGTCCGTCTCACAGTAAACTGCACCAGGCTGTAGAGTGGGTCATGAGGGCTCTGTGTGCCAGATTTGGTGTTGATCAGTCATTGGATTAGGTTTGTAGCAGGATTGGGAAGTGAGGGAAGGTACTGCAAGTCCCATCATCCATGTTCTCTCCCCCTCCAAACTTCAGTAGGATGTAGAGTGGGTCACTGGGGCTCTGTGTGCCAAGTGTGGACTTTCCCGGTGTTTATTGGGGGCCACAGTGGTCTGTGGGAACAGAGGGTGTAAAAGTACTACAAATCCCATCATCCATTGTCAGTCCTCCCCCAAACCTCACCAGGACATGAAGGCAGTCATGGGGGTTATGTATGGCAAGTTTGGTCTCAATCAGTGATTGGATGAGGGTTGCAGCGGACTTGGGAAGTGAGTAAAGGCACTTCAAGTCCCACCATCCATGGCCCACCCTCCTCCGAACTGCACCAGGACGTAGAGTGGGTCATGGGGGCTGTGTGTGCTGAGTGTGGTCTGTCTTGGTCCTTTTGGTGGCCTCAGTGGTCTGTGGGAACCAAAGTCTTGGAAAGTACTACAAAACCCATAATAAGTGGGTCATGTCATAGGGGGGGGATATGTGTACCAAGTTTGGTGCAGGTCCATCACCAGCGCTGGTCGCTGTGGCCTGTGAAAGTGGCTGCCACATATCCGCCTGGCCTGTGAAAGTGGCTGCCACATATCCGCCCTGGCCTGTGAAAGTGGCTGCCACATATCCGCCCTGGCCTGTGAAAGTGGCTGCCACATATCCGCCCTGGCCTGTGAAAGTGGCTGCCACATATCCGCCCTGGCCTGTGAAAGTATACCGGTGTAAAACAGAAAGGAGTAAAAAAAATGGAAAAGGCCTGCATGGAATTAGCAGTAATGAGGCTGGGTGAGGGGTTTTGGGCCAGAATTATTTATATAAGCATTAAAAAGGCATTAGAGAAAGGTATTTATTGTTTTCTCTTGTGTCTTTTAGTGAAGTAGGGCCTTACCTTGTAGAGTGACAGTGCCTGTTCTAAAGATCCTGTCAGAAGCTGCCTTTCTCTGACACTGTGTTGAAGAGGGAAGATGGATGCCTCTTTTGGGCCTATCTGGGAGAAGGGGATTTGTAGGGGCTACAATGTTTTCTGGGAAGTGAATTGGGATGCAAATCCCATCATTCGTCGCCATCCTGCCCTAAACTCTATTTGGGGCCTGTAATGTTATGGCCTGCTATTGGTAACTTTAAAAGGGTGCATGGCAGGCAGCCGTTTTCTAAAAGCTGAGGGGGAGGAGAATACAGGAATCCATTTTGTTTTCACAGAGCCAAGTGGGGAGAGAATGTTGATGGTGCATTTTTTTCCCTCAGTGGGAAGAAAATCCTGTTGTTTGAATGTAGAGGCCTGGAGTCTGGGTTGCTGGCTAATCAGTGGCTATCAATGCCCTCTGTCTGGTGCCTTAGAATGTTGGAGTGGCGAGGCTGTCCAATCAAAGGACTTTATGCAAATAGCTGCCACATATCCGCCCTTCCGCCCTCCGCATACACACATACACACATACACACATACAAACATTCCGTTTTATAAAGGTATACAGAAGATGTAAACCCTATGAAATTATTGGAGGCTCCATAAGTCGGCAAGTGACCTGAAAGCACACTTGCGTATCTGCATCTTATGTTGAGTGTAGACTCATATAATGTATGTAAACCCTATGGAATTATTGGAGGCTCCATTAGTTGGCAAATGACATGAAAGCACACTTGCATATCTGCATCTTATGTTGAGTGTAGACTCATATAATGCATGTAAACCCTATGGAATTATTGGAGGCTCCATAAGTCGGCAAGTGACATGAAAACACACTTGCGTATCTGCATCATATGGTGAGTGTAGCCTTATATAATGCATATATAATATATTTTTATATTACATGTAATATTACTAATAATATTACAGATAGTGGTATAGTACAATATAGTAATACATAAAACTAATATTGTGCTGTGGTAATAATATAATATATTGTATACACATAATGATAGTGTAAAATGAAAAATGTAATCATAACAATAATAAATGGAGTAACATAATAAATTTAATAATAATAATAAATTATGGATAAAGTAAAATAATAAATGTAATAAAAATAAAAATAGTAATAATAGAGTAAAATAAATAAATAAATAACCTTGACTCGAGTATAACCCGAGGGGGCCTTAAAAAAGGTCTGAAAAACTCGAGTGTATATACAGTAATTATACAATCCTTTATCAGTTCTGTTTCCATTTCCATCTTCAATATTTTATTCTATTTTTTTATACACATAATAAAAGTGAAAATATGAATGTGTGTATGTGGCTAGGCTGTCCACAAACAGCTATAGCTCCCACTACTCAGGAGACACCAATGGCCCTCCCTCCAATGACACTGCAGGTTATAGTGAGCATCGTGAACATGTCCAAAATCCCTGCCAATGTTCTCCACCGACACCACACTGGCCACCACCCAAGTCAAGGCTTTCATACAGGGATAATTTCAACATAGATTGTACGTATTTCCTCCACCACAGACATCCCAGTGTTTCTGACTCTCTCCCTTGGTATGGAATTTGCATAACCCCGCCCACTGCGGGAGACACCAATGGCCCTCCCTCCAATGACACTGCAGGTTATAGTGAGCATCGTGAACATGTCCCTTAACCCTTTCCTGTTCTTTTCAATGGCACACAGCAAACAGGAAAGGATCAGCAACTGAACATACTCGAACGGTTTGGGGAGAATTCACCATGATGTATAGGAGTTGTAGGTCCTGGGATGTATAGACCACCTGCAATCTAAGCGCACTCTGCACTCCACCAACAATAGACCTGGAACTAACTTGGCACACAGAACCCCCATGAGCAACAACAAAAATACTGGAGGCCTTGAGAGGGATTTGTAGTTCACCTACTTCTATGAACCCAAACTATAATGGATCTGGATCAAACTTGGCGCGCATACCCACATTTGAATACTGGTGGATTTGGAGGGGAATCGGTCTGGACATTTTGGAGTTGTAGGTACTGGGATTAATAGTTCACCTGTAATCAATGAGTGCTCTGAACGCCACCAAAGATGGAATTGGACCAAACTTGGCACAGAGAACCTCAACGACCAGCACAAAAATATTGGAGGTCTTTGGGGAAAATTCGTCTTGATTTGGGGGAGTTGTAGTTCACCAACATCCAGGGAACACCGTGAACCCAAAGGCCGATGGATCTGATCCAACCTTGGCACACATACCTGATTTGCCAACATTTGATAACTGGGAGGGTTTGGGACATTCCTTTCTGGGAGTTGTAGTTCACCCACAACTAGAGAAATTGTGACCTCCACCGATGATGGAAATAGACCAAACTTGGCACACAGAACCCCCCACAACTAACTCAACCTAGTGGAGGGGTTTGAGGAGATTGGCTCATCATAGTGGGAGCTGTAGTTTACCCTACAGCCAGAGAGCACACTGAACCCCCCACCGATGATGCATCTCTAGAGCAAACTTGCCCAACATAACAAACTTTAAGTAGGCCTACTGATGGAGATTGCAGGGTTCACCTGGGGTGATGTGAGTTGTAGTTCACCCACAACCTTATGCATTTTGGACAACTGACTTTTTCAAATAACCCAGGTAACGCCAGGTACCCAAGCTAGTACTTTTTATATTTTTCCAATAAAATGTTCTTCTTCATTAGTATACAGTAAAGGTTTTCCCCTGACATTAAGTCCAGTCGTATCCGACTCTGGGGATTGGTGCTCATCTCCATTTCTAATCCAAAGAGCCGGCGTTGTCCATAGACACCTCCAAGGTCATGTGGCCAGCATGACTTCATGGAGTGCCGCTACCTTCCCCACTGGAGCGGTACCTATTGATCTACTCACATTTGCATGTTTGTTTGAACTGCTAGGTTGGCAGAAGCTGGGGCTAACAGCAGGAGCTCGCCCCGCTTGCCATATTCGAACCTACGACCTTTCGGTCAGCAAGTTCAGCAGCTCGGCGGTTTAACCCACTGTGCACCCTATATTCCGTAGCTCCCTTTTGGTCCGAAACCTGGCTTGAACAACATCTTCCAACCGTTCTGCAGAATTCCACCTTGATCTCTAAAAGATCGGTTTTTGCCCCAAAAACAAAACGACACCCTCCTCCTCTTTGACCACCTATGTGTTCCACCCTCTGGCCATATCCTGTCCTCCCCTTCCTCCGATGGGCAGCCATTGGTTCCTGGGCAAAAACGGCATATCCTGCTTTGCAGGTTTTCTGTTTGCTCCCTTTCCACCCAGACCACAGACGGGGCTAAAATTAAGTCTCTTTTTTAACTTGCGAAGGAGGGAAACTTTGGGGGAAAAATAAGAAGAAGAATCTGGGGGCCGGGAGAGAAAAGAGCCCTTGTCTTTCCAAAAAGAGGGGCGAAAGGTGTCAACCTGAGCCTGCAAGAGGCCTATTAATAGACCCCATTCCTTTCATAGGCTTTAACTACGTGATATGAGTCTACGCTGACTATAGGATGCAGATCTGTGAGTGTGCTCTCATATGACTTGCAAACCTATGGAGACTCCATTCATTTCATAAGGTTTCCCTACATCAGTGTTTCCCAACCGCTGTTCCGCGGCACACTACTGTTCCGTGACGGATCATCTGGTGTGCCACGGAAAACGTCTCTCCCCCCCTTTCTCCCCTTCCTGCCTAACTCCTGCTGCTGCTGCTTGGGGGGGGGGGGGAGGAAGGGCCGGGCAGCGGCGAAAAAGGGCCTGGGGCACCACCTTCTTTGGCCATTTCCCCTCCGTGCGCCAGCCAGCCGGCCCATCCCGGCTGCCAGGGAGGGCCTGGGCACCTCAGGGAGCCTCGGAAGAAAGGCTCCCCGCAGGGCCCAGGCCTGCCTGGGAGCCGAGTTTGCATCTTGTGCCGGGCCCGGCGAGAGATGCGAACCGGCCAAACCCGGCTCCCAGGCAGGGCCTGTTCCTTGCGAGGAGACCTTCTCCTGGTTTCCGGCTCCACCAAGCCCAGCGAAGCCACAAACCAGGAGAACGGCTCCCCGCAGGGCCCAGGTCCTGCCTGGGAGCCGAGTTTGGCCGTCTCGCATCTTCCACTGAGCCCGGCGGGAGAAGCGAACCGGCCAAACCCGGCTCCCAAGCAGGACCTGTTCCTTGCGGGTAGCCTTTCTCCTGGTTTGCGGCTCCACCAAGCCCAGCGAAGCCACAAACTGGGAGAACGGCTCCCCACAGGGCTCAGGCCCTGCCTGGGAGCCGAGTTTGACCGTCTCGTGTCTTCCACCGAGCCCGGCGGGAGACGTGAGCTGGCCAAACCCGGCTCCCAGGCAGGGCCTGTTCCTTGCGGGGAGCCTTTCTCCCGGTTCGTGGATTCACCAAGCCCAGCGAAGCCACAAACCGGGAGAACGGCTCCCCACAGGGCTCAGGCCCTGCCTGGGAGCCGAGTTTGGCTGTCTCGCGTCTTCCACCGAGCCCAGCGGGAGACGCGAGCCGGCCAAACTCGGCTCCCAGGCAGGGCCTGTTCCTTGCAGGGAGCCTTTCTCGTGGTTCGCGGCTCCACTAAGCCCGGCGGAGCCGCAATCCAGGAGAACGGCTCCCCATACGGCCCCACCCCTCCCTCCTCCCCATCCTACCCGGTAAGCGGGAAACTGCTCTCGGCCTCCCTCCAGCTCCCTGCCCGCCGCCACCGCCGCCTTCCTTCCTGCCTGCTTCGCCGGCCCCGAGATGCCCGCCCGGGCTGCCCCGCAGACCCCCGAGGAGCTGCGCAGGCAGTGAGTGAGGCTCCTGCTCCTGTAACTCCCAAATGTCAAGGTCTATTTTCCCCAAACTCCATCTGTGTTCACATTTGGGCATATTGAGTATTCATGCCAAGTTTGGTCCTGATCCAACATTGTCTGAGTCCAGAGTGCTCTCTGGATGTAGGTGAACTACAACTCCAAAACTCAAGGTCAATTAACTATATGTATTACTGTGTTAGAGTATCATTTTGTGTCATTTTGGTTGGTGGTGTGCCCCAGACTTTTGTAAATGTAAAAAGTGTGCTGCGGCTCAAAAAAGGTTGGGAAACACTGCCCTACATCATGCTGGTGCCCCTGGGGACGTGGCACCCTATGCAACTGCGTAATTTGCGTAGCGCTTGATCCGCCCCTGCATATGAGTCTACACTGATATATAAGTGTGCTATCATGTCACTTGCCGACTTATGGAGCCTCCAATAATTCCAAAGGGTTTACACACATTATATAAGTCTACATTCGCCATATGATGCAGATATATGTGTTTTTTCATAGCACCGATCGACTTATAGAGCCTCCATTAAGTTCATAGGGTTTACATGCATGATATGAGTCTACACTCAACATAAAATACAGATATATAACTGTGTTTTCATGGCGCTTGTGGAATTACAGAGCCTCTAATTATTTCATAGGGTTTGGGTGCATTATACGTCTACACTCTATAAGATGCAGATAAGCAAGTGTGTTTTCATGTCACTTGCCGACTTATAGAGCCTCCAATAATTTCATAGGGTTTACATGCATTATATGAGTCTACACTCAACATAAGATGCAGATATATAAGTGTGTTTTCATGTCGATCGCCAACTAATGGAGCCTCCAATAATTTCATAGTGTTTACATGCATTATATGAGTCTACACTCACCATATGATGCAGATATATGTGCTTTCATGTCACTTGCCAACTTATGGAGCCTCCAATAATTTCATAGTGTTTACATGCATTATATGCGTCTACACTCAACATAAGATGCAGTTATGCAAGTGTGTTTTCATGTCTTGTATGAGTCTATACTCAAAATAAGGTGCAGATATGCATTGTGTTTTCATGTCACTTGCCGATTTATGGGGCCTCCAATAATTCATGGGGTGTACATGCATCATATAAGTCAACATTCGCCATATGATTCAGATACGTAAGTGGGTTTTCATGACACTTGCTGGCTTATGGAGCCACCAATAATTTCATAGTGTTTACATTCATTATATAAGTCTACACTCTCCATATGATGCAGATATATGTGCTTTCATGTCACTTGCCGACTTATGGAGCCTCCAATAATGTCATAGTGTTTACATGCATTATATGAGCGTACACTCACCATATGATACAGATATGCAAGTGTGCTTTCATGTCACTTGCCGACTTATGGAGTCTCCAATAATGTCATAGTGTTTACATGCATTATATGAGTGTACACTCACCATATGATGCAGATATGCAAATGTGCTTTCATGTCACTTGCCGACTTATGGAGTCTCCAATAATGTCATAGTGTTTACATGCATTATATGAGTGTACACTCACCATATGATGCAGATATGCAAGTGTGCTTTCATGTCACTTGCCGACTTATGGAGCCTCCAATAATGTCATAGTGTTTACATGCATTATATGAGTGTACACTCACCATATGATGCAGATATGCAAGTGTGCTTTCATGTCACTTGCCGACTTACGGAGCTTCCAATAATTTCATAGTGTTTACATGCATTATATGAGTCTACACTCACCATATGATGCAGATATGCAAGTGTGCTTTCATGTCACTTGCCGACTTACGGAGCTTCCAATAATTTCATAGGGTTTACATACATTATATGAGTCTACACTCACCATATGATGCAGATATGCAAGTGTGCTTTCATGTCACTTGCCGACTTACGGAGCTTCCAATAATTTCATAGTGTTTACATGCATTATATAAGTCTACACTCTCCATATGATGCAGATATATGTGCTTTCATGTCACTTGCCGACTTATGGAGCCTCCAATAATGTCATAGTGTTTACATGCATTATATGAGCGTACACTCACCATATGATACAGATATGCAAGTGTGCTTTCATGTCACTTGCCGACTTATGGAGCCTCCAATAATGTCATAGTGTTTACATGCATTATATGAGTGTACACTCACCATATGATGCAGATATGCAAGTGTGCTTTCATGTCACTTGCCGACTTATGGAGTCTCCAATAATGTCATAGTGTTTACATGCATTATATGAGTGTACACTCACCATATGATGCAGATATGCAAGTGTGCTTTCATGTCACTTGCCGACTTATGGAGTCTCCAATAATGTCATAGTGTTTACATGTATTATATGAGTGTACACTCACCATATGATGCAGATATGCAAGTGTGCTTTCATGTCACTTGCCGACTTACGGAGCTTCCAATAATTTCATAGTGTTTACATGCATTATATGAGTCTACACTCTCCATATGATGCAAATATATGTGCTTTCACTCTCAAGCAACCAGAAATGTCATTTATCCGGCATCTAGCAAACCCCCATGGGTGCCATATGAGTTTACTCGATCACCATCCTTTTGAACTAATTTTATTTATTTTATTTATTATTTATGCTATGGCAAATACTCTCCTTGCCCCCGCTATATGCATTCTCACACACGCACATATATAGCACATGAATGGGGAAATCAAGATTATTTCCATTTCCTTGGCGCGCCCATCAAACAATCTCATATCAAAGGCTTGGCGCGCTTTCGTGCATTTGCGCCTTCGTCATAGAGCTGGGTGTGGGTTGCACACCTTGTCATGATATAGGCATCCTTCGCACGTCAGTTATAGGGGGAGCCAACCAGTATAGACTGCCTTGTTCATAGAATCCTAGAGTTGGAAGAGGCTCCAAAATGTCATCCAGTTCTGAAAGGCAGGAAGACACAATTTGATCCCTCTCAACAGATGGCCATCCAGCCTCTGCTTAAAAACACCCAGAGAAGGTGACACCATTAAACTCCAAATAATTCTATATAACACTAGAGTTGGAAAAGAACCATAATGCTATCAAATCCAACCCCCTTCTGATAGTCAGGAAGACACAATTCGATCCCTCCTAACAGATGCCCATCCAACCTCTGCTTTTAAAAAAAACCTAAAGAAGGAGACTTCATCAGACTCCAAAGCAGTCTTTATTACACTAGAGTTGGAGAGACCCAAAATGCTATCAAGCCCAACCTCCTTCCGATAGGAAGACACAATTCGATCCTTCCTAAAAGATGGCCATCCAGCCTCTGCTTAAAAACACCCAGGGAATGAGACTCCATTAGACCTCAAGGCAGTCTATATTACACTAGACTTGGAAGAGACCCACAATGCCATCCAATCGAACCCCCTTCTGATAGTCAGGAAGACACAATTCGATCCCTCCTAACAGATGGCCATCCAGCCTCTGCTTCAAAATGTCCATAGAAGCAGGCCCGGATTAAGCCCATTTGGCGCCCTAGGCCACACTTTGGAGGCCCTGCCCCCAGGGGCGGGGCCGCTGCCGCGCATGCACGGCAGGAGGGAGGGTGCGAGCACCGCGGCCTCCTCCGCCATGTTCCTGGGTACCGCGCATGTGCGGCAGCGGCCCCGGGGCTTCCCAACCTTGGGGGAGGAGGAGGAAGGAAGGAAAGCCCCTGGGGCCGATGCGGCACCCAGGAACATGGCGGAGGAGGCAGAGGCCGCGACGCTCGCACCCTCCCTCCTGCCGCACATGCCCGGAAGCGGCGGGCTTCCCTTCCTTCCTCCTCCTCGACTCAAGGAAGGAGGGTGCGGCAAGGAGGAGGAAGAGGCGGAGGGAAGCCCCGTCCCTGGGGCTGCTGCCGGGCATGCGCGGCAGGAGGCATGGCACGAGCGCCGCGGCCTCGCCTCCTCCGCCATATTCCTGGGTGACGCAGCAGCCCCGGGGCTTCCCTTCCTTCCTCCTCCTCCTCCGAGGAGGAAGGAAGGGAAGCCCCGGGGCCGCTGCCGTGCATGCGCGGTACCCAGGAACATGGCGGAGGAGGCTGCAGCGCTTGCGCCTCCCTCCTCTTCCGCCATGTTTCTGGGTGCCGCGCATGCCCGCCAGCGACCTCGGGGGCTTCCCTCCACCTTCTCCTCCTCGCGCCCTCCTTCCTTGACAAGGGGGTGATAGCGAGGGGGGGCGCCATTCCCTCCTCCCCCACCCCTTGCAGCGTTCTACCCCCGCCCTCTCCCGAGAGAGAGAGAGAGAGAGAGAGAGAGAGAGAGAGAGAGAGAGAGTCCTCTCCATGCCGCGCGTGGCGGTTTTGTTGCAACATCTTTTTGGGGGGGCTCTGAACTGCGCCCCTTTCGGCTTGCGCCCCTAGGCCATGGCCTAGGGTGGCCTTATGGGTAATCCGGGCCTGCATCAAAGGGGACTGTACCAGATTCCAAGGCAGCCTATATTACACAAGTTGGAAGGGAGCTCCAAAGGCCATCCAACCCAACCCTATACTGCCAGGAAGAAAGACACAAACCAATCCTTCCTGACAGATGGTCATCCAGCCTCTGCTTAAAAGCCCGAAGGAGACTTCACTGAACTCCAAGTCATTATATTCTACTATCAAATAGGTCTAACCAAGTTCTTCTTAATGTCTAAGTCAGTGTTTCCCAACCAGTGTGCCGTGGCATACTAGTGTGCCATGAGCAATCAACAGGTGTGCCGTGGGAAATTGGCACTCTTCCCCCTCCTAGCAGCTCTTTCTACCTCTTTCCTTCCCCAAAGATCCTCCCGAGGCAAAAGAAGGGCTCCGCCGAATGCCAGGGCCAGGCCCGCCTTGAGGAAGCCTTCAGGAGCCTCGACTCAGCATGGCTCCAGCTCCCGCTCAGGGCTGCTTCAGCCTCCCGATGCTCCCAGGTTCGCTCACTGCCCAATTCACCGACGTGGAGCTTCCGGCTTTGGCTGTTCTCGCAAGAAATCCAAGCCAACACGAAAACGTCAACTCAATCACTTCCGCCCAGTGCTCTGCTTTTGCGGAGGGAGGCAGCGAAAGACGCCACACAGATCTATGAAACTTATAGAGTCTATAACGGTCTATAAGGATCTGAAGAACAAGCCCTATGAGGAGCGGCTTGAAGAGCTGGGCATGTTTAGACTGAAGAAGAGAAGGCCGAGAGAAGACATGATAGCCATGTATAAGTATGTGAGAGGAAGTCATATATATGTTGTGTTCATCGAAACAGGTTCCACACTGAGTGTATAAATACATTTAAAAACATATTAACTATATGTATTACTGTGTTAGAGTGTCATTTTGTGTCATTTTGGTTGGTGGTGTGCCCCAGGATTTTGTAAACGTAAAAAATGTGCCGCGGCTCAAAAAAGGTTGAAAAACACTGGTCTAAGTGGAATATTATTTTCACCATGTGTGTCAAGAACGCACATACGTCAACATGTGAGGCTTGTTGGCTGGCTGAAGACGCTCGAAACGATTTTATTTCTAACCGATTGAATTGATGACCTACTTTGCAAACTTTTTTACCTTTGCGCAGAACCAAAAAAAAAAAAAGGAGCCAAAAGTTATTTATTAATCCCGATCTTTCGAGTGACTCAGAGAGAAAGAGAGCGGCCCAATCGTAAAATCTTCAGCCATACAATAAACATATATTAATCTATAGGAGGGGCTGCTCCAACCGCCGCGGTGACCCAGAGCCTGAATTCAAGCCATTGTTTGTCAAGCCTGCAAATCTATAGCATCGGTTTGAAATCGGGAAAATAAATCAGCTTTGGGTGAAATCCTGATCGATGTAGACATTAATGTGGGTTTAAATGCATCTACACTGTAGAATTAATGCAGTTTGATACTTGGAAGTGTCCAACCCAAAGCACTTCTGGTCCAAAATATTTTTGGGATACTCAACCTATATGGTTGTTGTTGTTGTTGTTGTCTGATTTAATTTAGAGGGAAAGAGGGAGGAAGAGAAAGGAGGAAGGAACGAAGGAAGGAAGGAAAGGAAGGAAGGAAGGAAGGAAGGAAGGACAAAAGGGAAGGATGGAAGGAGAAAGAGGTAGAGAGAGGAGGGAGGAGAAGGGGAAGGAAGAACGAAAGGGTGGAAGGGAAGGATAGAAGGAAGGAAAGAGAGAAGGAAGGAAGGATGAAAGGGAGGAAGGGAAGGATGGAAGGAGAAAGAGGTAGAGAGGGAAGGAGGGAGGGAAGGAAGGAAGGATGAAAAGGTGGAATGGAAGGATAGAAGGAAGGGAGGGAGGAAGAGAAGGAAGGATGAAGGAAACAAAGGATAAAGGAAAGGAAACAAAGGATAAAGGAGGGAGGAAGAGAAAGAAGGAAGGAAGGATGAAGGAAGAAGGATGAACAGGAAGGAAGGAAGGTCAAAAGGGAAAGGAAGGATGGAAGGAGAAAGAGGTAGAGATGGAAGGAGGGAGGAAAGAGGGAGGAAAGGAAGGAAGGACGAAAGGGTGAAAGGGAAGGATGAGAGGAGAAAGAGGTAGAGAGAGAAGGAGGGAGGAAAGAGGGAAGGAAGGAAGGACGAAAAGGAAGAAAGGATGATAGGGTTGAAGGGAATGATAGAAGGAAGGAAAGGGAGAGAGAGGGAGGGAGGGAGGGAGGAAAGGGAAGAAAGGAAGGAAAGAAAGAAGGAAAGGAAGGATGAAAGAAACAAAGGGGAAAAAAGAAAATTAAGACAAAAGGGAAGGAAGGAGAAAAGCCGGGGGAGGAAAGAGGCAAGGAAGGAAGGACAAAAAGGTGGAAAGGAAGGATGGAAGGAGAAAGAAGGAGGAGGGTAAGGAAGAAGGAAAGACAAAAGGGAGAGAAGGACAAAAGGGTGGAAAGGAAGGATGGAACGAGAAAGAGGTAGAGAGAGAAGGAGGGAGGAAAGAGGGAAGGAAGGAAGGAAGGACAAAAGGGAAGGAAGGAAAAAAGGGTGGAAGGGAAGGATAGAAGGGAGGAAGAAAGGGAGGAAGAGAAAGAAGGAAGGAAGGAAGGATGAAGGAAACAAAGGATAAAGGAAAAAAGAGAAGAAAATAAAGACAAAAGGGAAGGAAGGAGAAAAGCGGGCGGGGGAAAAAGGAAGGAAGGACAAAAAGGTGGAAAGGAAAGATGGAAAAAGAAAGAAGGAGGGAGGTGAAGAGGAAGGAAAGACAAAAGGGAGGGAAGGACGACAGGGTGGATAGGAAGAATAGAAGGAAGGGAAGGAGGAAGAGAAGGAAGGGAGGGAGGAAGGAAGGATAAAGGGAAGCCAGGATAAAGTAAAGAGAGAGAAAGAAGGAAGGAAGGAAAGACAAAAGGGAAGGAAGGAGAAAGAGAGAGAAAGACAGAGGAAAGAGGCAAGGAAGGAAGGTCAAAAAGGTGGAAAGGAAGGATGGAAGGAGAAAGAAGGAGGTAAGGAGGAAGGAAATACAAAAGGAAGGGAAGGACAAAACGGTGGAAGGGAAGGAAGGGAGGGGGAAGGGAGGGAAGGGTGAAGGAGTGAAGGAGTGAAGGAGTGAAGGAAGGAAGGAAGGAAGGAAGGAAGGAAGGAAGGAAGGAAGGAAGGAAGGAAGGGGAAAGGAAAGAGAGGAAGGAAGGACTCAAGGGTGGAAGGGAAGAAGAAAGAGGGAGGGAAGGAAGAAGGAAAGAGAGAAGAAAGAACAGAGCCCAAAGGCCTGGATTTGCTCATATTTGAGAGAGAGAGAGAGAGAGAGAGAGAGAGAGAGAGAGAGAAATAAATAGATTATAGGATGGATGAATAGATAGACAGACAGACAGACAGACAGATAGATAGATGATAGATAATCGATAATGGGATTAAATTTTCTATACTTAGGAAAACAATGACTTCATTGAGCTATTTTAAACTATGAATTAGAATTTTACATTTTATTAATATCAGTGTGTTAATCTTCTATGTTTTTAATATATGTATTTTTCATGGTCCTTTGCTTTATCCATGCATTTTGATTATGTTGTACCCCACCTCAAGGTGTGAGGAGAGGCAAATAACAAACAACAACAACAGCAACAACAAACATGTCAAACTACTTTGGGATTTCCGAATCCAGACTGACAGTTTTGGAGCACAATACTCCTGATCTCACAATCATGTTTAAAAACCAAATATGAATCGTCAATGTCGTAGTTCCAGGTGACAGCAGGATTGAAGAGAAGCAACTGGAAAAGCTGACACGATATGAGGATTTAAAGATCAAACTGCAAAGACTCTGGCACAAGTCAGTCAAGGGAGTCCCAGTGGTGATCGGCACACTGGGTGCAGCGCCTCAAGACCTTGGCCTGCACTTTAAAACAATTGGCGCTGATTAAATTACTATCTATCAACTGCAAAAGGGATCTGCACGCATTATTCGCCGATAGATCACATAGTCCTAGACACTTGGGAAGCCAGCATAGTGATCTTGTTGTGTATCTAACAACGACAACAACAACAATAATAATATATCCAACCAAACTTTAAAAATTGGGCATTTAAATTATTATTATTATTATTATCTCACCTAGGATTTTATCATTTTATTTTGTCCACTTGGCCTGCCCATCCTATAAGGTTTTTATTGTGTGACTTTCCTGTATTTTTCCATTTGTTATTGTAATTGTATTTATTATTATTATTTCTGATGTATTTTGTTTTGTATTTTACTGTGTTGTATTGTATTTTAGAAGGGCTTGGCCTCATCTTAGCCGCCCCGAGTCCCCATTGGGGAGAAGGTGGCGGGGTATAAATATAGTGTATTTCTTTATTTATTATTATTATTAATATCTCAAACCAAACTTTAAGAAATTGGGCATTGGAGTTATTATTATTATTATTATTATTATTTCCAGCCAAATTTTTTAAATTGAGCATTGACATCATCATCATCATCGCCGTCTTCTTCTTCTTCTCTGTAGACCAGTGTTTCCCAACCAGCGTGCCGTGGCACACTAGTGTGCCGTGAGTGATCATCAGGTGTGCCGTGGGAAATTGGAAACTCCAATACCCTTTCTTCCCCCTCCTGCCCACAGTGCTCTCTGGGTGTAGGTGAACTACAACTTCCAAACTCAAGGTTAATTCTCAAGCATACCCTTTCAGTACTTTCTGTTGGTAATGAGAGTTCAATATGCCAAGTTTGGTTCAACTCCATTGTTGCAAGAGTTCAGGATGCTCTTTGATTGTGTGTTAACTATAAATCCCATTTGTAACTCCCAAATGTCAAGGTCTATTTTCCCCAAACTACATCTGTGTTCACATTTGGGCATATTGAGTATTCATGCCAAGTTTGGTCCTGATCCAACATTGTTTCAGTCCACAGTGCTCTCTGGATATAGGTGAACTACAACTCCAAAACCCAAGGTCAATGCCCACCAAACTCTTATAGTATTTTCTCTTGGTTATGGGAGTTCTGTGTGGGAAGTTTGTGTCTTTCTGCCATTCCTGCCAGGATATCTATGTTGTGTTCATCGAAACAGGCCCAGGTTTCACACTGAGTGTATAAATACATTCAAAAACATATTAACTATATGTATGACTGTGTTAGAGTGTCATTTTGTGTCATTTTGGTGGTGTGCCCCAGGATTTTGTAAATGTAAAAAATGTGCTGCGGCTCAAAAAAGGTTGGGAAACACTGCTCTAGACAAACTTTTAATATTTGGGTATTAACATAATAATAATAATAATAATTTCTTCTCTCCAGACAAACTTGGACAATGAAAAAATATTCAAACATCCATTGCTTGACCCAAACTTCCAATCAATCAAAATAAAGGCCATAATGTTTCTGTGAGCTGCGTTGAGCCAGTTTGGGAACGCGTGGCAGAGCTCTCTAAATAAATAATAGTCACCCAGCAAATGTAAATGACGTACATGGCTGCAGGGACCACCCCTTTGCTGCCTCCTGTTTGCCAAGGGAATTACTTTCAACACATATCCTTATTTCCAGAAAATTAGGTGGAAAGATTTCCCCAAAGATAAAGCTAGAGAGAGGTCAGATCTACACGGCCATAGAATACAGTTTGGATTTCATTACATGGCAGTGTGGATCCAGCCAGAGATAGGTCAATGAGAAAATGTGGCTGGTGATCCCCTTGAAAATATAATACCTTCCCTGGCATTATAAGAAACTTTTTCCATATAGTAATGTATGCCTTCAAAGGTGCATCTACACCAGTGGCTCCTAAACCTTTTTGGCCTACCGCCCCCCTAGAATTTTTTTAATGTAATAGCAATTAAACATAAAGATATACGTATTAATGCAGTGCTTCTCAATCTTTCTAATGCCGTGACCCCTAAATAAGGTTCCTCGTGTTGTGGTGACCCCCAACCATATTTTCGTCGCTACTTCATAAATAATTTTGCTACTCTTACGAATTCTAATGCAAATATCTAATGTGCAGGATGTATTTTCATTGTTACAAATTGAACATAATTAAACATAGTGATTATTAATCACAAAAACAATATGTTTGGGGGAGTATGGACAACAGATGATGGGATCTGCAGTACCGTCAATCGATTCAGCTCTGACTTCCACAAACCACTGAGACCCCCACAAATTACAGAACTGGACCAAACTTGGCACAGAGAAACCACATGACCAACGGAAAATACTGGAGGGGTTTGGGAGGAATTGGCAGTGATTTAGGGGAGATGTAGTTCACCTACATTTGGAGAGCACTATGAACCCAAACAACTATGGATTTGGATGAAATTTGGCACAAATACTCAATATGCCCAAACCTATCATCAAAGAGCATTCTGAGCATGATGAAATTGAACCAAATTGGCCACACAGAACTCCACGACCAACAGACTGGGTTTGGTGGGCATTGACCTTGAGTTTGGGAGTCGTAGTTCACCTACATCCAGAGAGCACTGTGGACTCAAACAATGATGGATCTGGAATTTTTTTTTTTTGCAGATACTCAATATGCCCAAATGTGAACACTGGTGGAGTTTTGAGGAAATAGCCCTTCTCATTTGGGAGTTGTGGTTGCTGGGATTTATAGTTCACCTACAATCAAAAAAAAGCATTTTGCACTCCACCAACAATGGAATTGAGCCAAACTTGGCACACAGAACCCCCAATCATTCACCGCCTCCTTAAAGGGGTTCACCGGCCCCTTAAAGGGGTTCACCGTCCCCCAAATTCCCCTGAGCCTCCCACCGCCCCCTGCATTAATTCTACAGTGTAGATGCAGTTAACATGGGCCCCAATCCCAAGCCATTGCATATTGGCAATTAGGAATCCCAAACCATCACTGAACTCATTAAAAAAGGTGTCAGTCCCATTTGGCTTCCTTAGCTAAAAATACATCCTGTTTATTGGCACCAAGATGTTATCTGCTCCCACTTTGTCAAAGTTTTGCCTAATCTTTATGGGAAACCCCAAACCCATCAACACATCTTTGTTTGTGTATTGAAGGACTGTCAGTAGTATAGACTTTTTTTGGGTAGTGATTTAAAGAGCGCTCCTTGCAACCAAGTTATATGTTGGTAAGTTGCATCTATTTCCAACTGACTAAATATTGCTGTTGAAATGTACATATACAACCCCAAAGCACGGACCTCCTATACAATAATAATAATAATAGTAATAATGACAACTTATGTGTTTCTATCCCTTTAAGAGTGCAGTCTAGACTATGAACCCCATATCCGTGGAGCCAACACTTTCTGTTTAATTTATCCACAGTTGCATTGCTTCACTTAGGACCTCCTATTCAATAATAGTAATAGTAGTAATAATAATAGTAGTAATAATAATAACAACAACTTATGTGTTTCTATCCCTTTAAGAATGCAGTCCAGGCTATGACCCCGTATTTGTGGAACCAACACTTTCTGTTTAATTTATCCACGGTTGTATAGCTTCACATAGGACCTCCAATTCAATAATAGTAATAGTAATAATAATAACAACAACAACAACTTATGTGTTTCTATCCCTTTAAGAGTGCAGTCTAGACTATGACCCCCATATCCGTGGAGCCAACGCTTTCTGTTTAATTTACCATGGTTGCATTGCTTCACTTAGGACTTCTTATTCAATAATAGTAGTAGTAATAATAATAACAACAACTTATGTGTTTCTATCCCTTTAAGAGTGCAGTCCGGACTATGACCCCCGTATCCGTGGAGCCAACACTTTCTGTTTAATTTACCCACGGTTGCATTGCTTCACTTAGGACCTCCTATTCAATAATAGTAATAATAATAGTAATAATAATAACAACTTATGTGTTTCTATCCCTTTAAGAGTGCAGTCTAGACTATGACCCCCATATCCGTGAAGCCAACGCTTTCTGTTTAATTTACCATGGTTGCATTGCTTCACTTAGGACTTTTTATTCAATAATAGTAGTAGTAATAATAATAACAACAACTTATGTGTTTCTATCCCTTTAAGAGTGCAGTCCAGACTATGACCCCCCCCCGTATCCGTGGAGCCAACACTTTCTGTTTAATTTACCCACGGTTGCATTGCTTCACTTAGGACCTCCTATTCAATAATAGTAATAATAATAGTAATAATAATAATAACAACTTATGTGTTTCTATCCCTTTAAGAGTGCAGTCTAGACTATGACCCCCATATCCGTGAAGCCAACGCTTTCTGTTTAATTTACCATGGTTGCATTGCTTCACTTAGGACTTCTTATTCAATAATAGTAGTAGTAATAATAATAACAACAACTTATGTGTTTCTATCCCTTTAAGAGTGCAGTCCAGACTATGACCCCCCCGTATCCGTGGAGCCAACACTTTCTGTTTAATTTACCCACTGTTGCATTGCTTCACTTAGGACCTCCTATTCAATAATAGTAATAATAATAGTAATAATAATAATAACAACTTATGTGTTTTTATCCCTTTAAGAGTGCAGTCTAGACTCTGGAAAATGTGTGTTATCATCCGTCCAGTGGGGCTCAACTGGGAACGATGGAACTTGTAGTCCAATGGCAATAGGTTGGGAAAAGCTAGGCTGTAATATATATATTAGAAAGGAAAATAATGGAATAATATAGGTTTTGATGTATAACCTCCACTTGGGTTTGTTTCCCGGAGCTTCATGGAAAGCAAAACCCATGGATGCTTTAAGCAGAATCTCCCGCAATAAGAGAAAAACGGCGATATAGGGACACTATATTTATTTTAATATTTATACATTATTTCAGTAGTTATACACTATTTTAAGTCTTTATAAACTTTAAATAAAAGGAAGAAAGGGAGGACTGAGGAGTGAAAGTGCCTTGGAGAGCGGTGGCGGCAAAACACCACAAACCAGCAAAAATACCATAATATGGTACATATTCTAAATTAATATTTTTTGAAATCCGTGAAACAGCGAGTCCGCAATAAGCGAACCATGAAGTAGCGAGGGAACACTGTATATCCAATGGCAGAGTAAAAAGGTGTCCCTTATATAAAATCAAGGAATGCTTTAGGGATTTTTTAAAAAAATGAAACATGTGGATCTATCTCTACCTGTCATCTCCGTAAATGGAAGGAGATATATATGGGAAATTGATGCTTCTGTTCTATGTTGATATAATTTGTTCTACGTTGATATAATTTATTTCATAAGTTAAATCTTACCTTAATTTTAGATGTTAGGTTATAATTTGTTTTTATAATTTGGGTTATTATTTTTTTTTGCTATTATGTGTGTATTGGTTGTTATATCCAGGCATTGAATGCTTGCCTTTTTGTGACTGGAATCTGTCCTGAGTCCCTTTGGGGAGATAGGGTGGAATATAAATAGAAGTTAATATAATATAATATAATAAATATAATATAATATAATATATCTTAAGAGCCAGTCCTGATATCTCTCTACCTCTATCTCTCCACTGACATCTATCAATATCTATCGATATCTATCTATCTATCTATCCTTTTCCTTCCTATCATCTATCTATCGATCAATCCTTTCTGTCATCTCCATAGATAGATAGATAGATAGATAGATAGATAGATAGATAGATAGATAGATCACTTAAGGGTTGCCTTTATCTGTATGACTATCATCTATCTGTCTGTCTATCTATCTACCTACCTATCTGTCTATCCATCCATCCATCCACCCACTGATATCTATCTATCTATCTATCTATCTACCTATCCATCCATCCATCCATCCATCCACTGATATCTATCTGCATCTATCCATCCATCCATCCATCCACTGATATCTATCTACATCTATCCATCCATCCATCCACTGATATCTATCTGCATCTATCTATCCATCCATCCATCCATCCACTGATATCTATCTGCATCTATCCATCCATCCATCCACTGATATCTATCTACATCTATCCATCCATCCATCCACTGATATCTATCTGCATCTATCCATCCATCCATCCATCCATCCACTGATATCTATCTACATCTATCCATCCATCCATCCACTGATATCTATCTACATCTATCCATCCATCCATCCACTGATATCTATCTGCATCTATTGATCGATCCATCCATCCATCCATTGATATCTATCTACATCTATCTATCATCTATCTATCTATCTATCCATCCATCCATCCACTGATATCTATCTGCATCTATCTATCATCTATCTATCCATCCATCCATCCATCCATCCATCCATCCATCTATCCACTATCTATCAACATCTATATATCTGTCCTATCTATCTAGCTCCTCTTCTCCTTTTCCTCTTTCTCCTTCCTATCATCATTATTTGTATCTTGCCTTTCTCCCCATAAGGACTCGAGGCCAATATCCATCCGCCCGTCTGTCTATCAATATCTATACATCTATATATCATCTCCATAAATTGTAAGACAGACAGACAGACAGACAGATAGATAGATAGATAGATAGATAGATATATTGGTATCACTTAAGGGTTGCCTTGAAAAGCCAGCCTGGATATTTGTCTATCTATCTATCTATCTATCTATCTATCTATCTATCTATCTATCTATCTATCTATCAACCAACAATCTATCCTGTCTGTCTGTCTGTCTCTCATCTGTCTATCTATCTATCTATCATCTATCTATCTATCTATCTAAATAAATAAATAAATGCATAAATAAAGTTATGTACTGAAATTTATTTTTTTTTGTTATCCCCAAAAGTAACTTTCCCAAGCTCCGGCTATGAGAACTCAGTGGACCCGAGAGAGATGGTAGCCCTAGGTGTGCTACTAAATGCCAAATACTGAGTCTAAATACAATTTTGGACCTTCCTCACTCTTTCTTGGCCCAGTTGAAGTCTTCCTGGGAACATCTCACCCGCCTTGGTAGGGAAAAGTGGAGATTTGACCGGATCTCTGAAAGTAACTCTGAGGTTTATGAGACAGACAGCTTCACGGAGCTAGACTCGGTTGACTTCCCTCTAGTTTTTGAGCAGTTGTCGTGTATAAATATCACACTTGTGCATTAAAACGAATGAAAAGTGGGGCACAAAGGCACTCGTTCCCATCCCATAGTTATCATAAATAATGGCTCAGTTTCCCAAATAGTATTAGTTTACATGTGATGTGCTCTCCAAAAAAAGAAATGGGATACAGGCTTCCCTCCCAGTCCAACAAGTATAGCTTCTTTAAATCTTGTGTGTGTGTTGTGTGTGTGTGTGTGTGTATACTGTGTTCCAAAATATTTAAATTCCAATCACCTCTGCCAGTGTGTATGTGTACATATGTGTGAGGACATACACACACACACACATTCTGGTCCTAATCTGTTTTTATTCTGTTGTTAACTACTTTGTGTTGTGTATTCATTGTTGTGAACCACCCTGAGCCTTTTTGGAAAGGGTGGTATATAAATCGAAATAATAAATAAATAAATAAAAAGCTATTCCAAAATATTTCAGTTTAACTCAGCTCTGCCAGTTCTTTATAGTACTACGGGCACATATATGCGTGTGTACATATATATGTATGTGAATATACACATATCTTTGTGTGTGTGTATATGTGTGTGTGTAAAACAAATATTTGTTCCAAAATATATTTCACTTCTGCAGATTCGTTATAGTATTATGTTTATGGATATGTGTATATACAGATTTCACATAAGCAAGTATTTACTTCAAAACGTTTTGACTCAACTCTGTGGATTTGCAATAGTATCCTGTTTATGTAAGTCTCTTTCTCTGTATATATATGTGTGTGTGTGTGTGTATGTGTGTGTGAGTGTATTTGTGTGTGTGTGTGTGTGTGTGTGTAAAAAATATTTGTTCCAAAATATATTTCACTTCTGCTGGTTCATTATAGTATTATGTTTATGGATATGTGTACATATAGATTTCAGATAAGCAAGCATTTATTTGAAAACTTTTCGACTCAACTCTGTGGATTTGTTATAGTATCATATTTATACAAGTCTCTCTCTCTCTCTGTGTATATATATGTGTGTGTGTGTGTGTTTGTGTGTGTGTTATATATGTGTGTGTGTATGTATATATTTGTGTATATATATGTATATGTGCATATCTATATATCTGTATATGTGTGTATACATATATCTTTGTGTGTGTGTGTTGTCTAAAACAAATATTTGTTCCAAAATATATTTCACTTCTGCAGGTTCCCTATAGTATTATGTTTATGGATATGTGTACATATAGATTTCAGATAAGCAAGCATTTATTTCAAAACGTTTCGACTCACCTCTGCGAATTTCTTATAGTATCATGTTTATGTATGTGCCTGTGTGTGTGTGTGTTATATGAATATATATATGCATATGTATATGTTTGTGTATATATGTCTATGTGTGTTATATGTATATATATGCATATGTACAGTATATATGTTTGTGTATATATGTCTATGTATATATGTATATGTGTCTGTGTGTATGTATCTATGTGTCTGTGATAGATATATGCACGAACACATATATTTACATAGACACATATATGCACAGACACATATATACATATATATTTACACATGTATATGTATGTATACATCTCAAATCAACGTGTCTCTCTGTGTGTATGTATCTATGTGTCTGTGATAGATATATGCATGGACACATATAGTTACATAGACACATATATGCACAGACACATATACACATATATATTTACACATGTATATGTATGTATGTATATATCTCAAATCAACGAAGATCTACTGTATTCTGAAGCATTTCGCTCCAACTCACCTCTGTGGGGTCGTTGTAGTACGAAGTCCATTCCGAAATATCATGCGATTCCATTTTGACGGAGCCCAGCATTCCAAAAATCCCGTCGAGAGGGAAGGAAATTAAAATAAAATAAAGGAATATGATGGAGAGTGATTAGATATAGATATATATAAATATTCAAAAATCCTGGAATCACTTTCTTCAGGGTCCTTCTTCTTTAATGGAAATAGGTGTTCTTTCCGGCCCAATGGCGCACGCCCAAAGGAGCAATGGGTTCGAGTCTGGCCACCGGACAGACGGCTGTTTCGGACTCTGTCCCAATTGGGAATGTGACCTTTCCCCCCTAGAAGCCAATTGGACTCAACAGGCTTCCATGGATGCGGATGATGGGTCCGATCTTGGGACGCCGCATTGGTTGCGATGTGTTTCGGTCGCTCAGAGGCCCAACTGGCTTGGTCTCTGTAGCAAGAAGGGCTGGACCTTTGGAAGAGAGAAGCAAGTCTTTATAAAGTGAGACACTTCTCCCAATACTCCGCCCCAAAAAGGATTTTTCCCCCTTAGGTGAGTTCCATCATCCAATGCCATAGGTATCATTGCCATCTGGTGGAAGAGAGCTGTCCAACATGGGAGCTGACCAACCCAAAAGCCAAAGCCGTCCACTTTGAGTCTCCCTTGGTAGAGAAAAAAAACATATTAATAACAATAACAAGAACTTCAAAGAGATTGAGTCTTGTTTATTGCCGTTTCACAACAATTGTAATAATTGGAATAAATTTTATTATTACTACTACTATTGCTATTATACTAAAAAAAATTCTGTTCCTGGTTTGAAAGTATTGTCTCCCGGCATTACTTCGCGAACGAAGATTCTTAGGAAGGACTCGTCCCACGCTTTTTACAAGCGCACTGATGACTAAAAAGGCCAATCTGAGATAGGCAAGTCCGGTTGCAGAAAGCACAGCAGAAAGTCTCCTTGGGTGATGTTGTTTCAAAGTTGCGGTTCTTTCTGCGTTGTCGTTCCTCTTCAAGACCTATTCCGCGTGTCTTCTCCAAAGAGGCTACAGCATTGTGGATAGTTTGTCTCCATGCTTCCCGATGTGAGGCCAGGGTGGACCTTTGTTGGTGATCAATCTGGCCAAGCCTGAGCTGTTGTTTCAGGGAGTCCTTATATCTCTTTTTGGGGGCACCTCTCTTGCGCTGACCCGTGGCGAGCTCACCATAGAGTAGTATCTTTGGGAGGCGGTGGTCCTCCATCCTAGAGACGTGCCCTGCCCAGCGCAGCTGTGTTCTCAATAGCATGGCCTCAACGCTGGTGATCCCTGCTTGCTCAAGGACAGCAACATTCGTTACATGGTCGGTCCAGTGTATATTTAGGATTGTGTGAAGGCAGCGCTGATGAAAGCATTCGAGGAGTCGTAGGTGTTGGCGATAGGTGACCCATGTTTCAGACCCATAGAGGAGAATAGACAGTACGATAGCTCTGTACACACTGATTTTGGTACTTTGCCTCAGGTTCTTGTTGCTCCAGACTCTTTTGTGAAGCCTTCCGAATGCACTCTATGCCTTTGCTAATCTGTGATCGATCTCTTTTTTAATCTTGGCGTCTAAAGAGATGATGCTTCCCAGGGAGGTGAACTGCTGAACGGACTTAAGCACAGATTCGCCTATGCTGACGTGGGGATGCTGGTGTTCTTCCTGTAGTGCGGGCTGGTAGAGGACTTCCGTTTTCTTCAGGCTGACTTCCAGCCCAAACAGCTCTGCAGCTGTTGCAAAGCAGGATGTGAGGCGCTGCAGAGCTGCTTCTGAATGGGCAACAAGGGCAGCATCGTCGGCAAAAAGCAGCTCACGGATTAGATAGTTTAGAGTCTTAGTGCGAGCCCTCAGTATTATTTCCTGTTTAATTGTGCAATCCTTACTTTGAAAGTAGTTGTGGTCCTTCTACATTGAAATGGTTGAGACTCGCTGAGGGATTCATTGAAAAACTAGAGCAAAATCTGCCTCTGGATATCCCTCCTGCGAAAACAAAACTTTTTGAATGTATTCCCAAAGGCTTTCATGGCCAGGCTCACTGGGTTGTTGTGTGTTTTCCGGGCTGTTTGGCCATGTTCCCGAAGCATTCTCTCCTAACGTTTCACCTGCATCTATGGCAGGATGCCTGCCATGGATGCAGGCAAAATGTCAGGAGGGAATGCTTCGGGAACATGGCCGTACAGAACGAGACCCCATGAATGACAGACCGGGACCAAACTTGGCACACAGAACCCCCATGACCAACAGAAAATACTGAAGGGGTTAGGGAAGAATTGACAGTGATTTAGTGGAGATGTAGTTCATTTACATTTGGAGAGCACTCTGAACCCAAACAACCCTGGATCTGGACCAAATTTGGCACAAATACTCAATATGCCCAAATTTGAAAGCTGGTGGGTTTGTGGGGGATTGATTTTGTCATTTGGGAGTTGCAGCGGCTGGGATTTATAGTTCACCTGCAATCAAAGAGCATTTCGAACTCTCCACAGCAATGGAATTGAACTAAACTTGAACAATAGAGAATACTGGGCCTTGGGAATTGCGAGCTGCTTGCGTTTTCCTTCGTGCCACGACTATCTCCCAGGAGGTGCCTGCAAACGCCGCAGCAACTCAGGGGACGTTTGCAGACGTGGAGGCTTTCCTTCTCCGCTGGACCAACTGGCAGGCACACACTCGCAAGTGCGCGGCTGTCTCAGCCTGCCAGTTGGAAACCCCGTGCAGGCGCTGCCTGGAAACCGCAGTGCGCGCCGCCTTCCTCTCCTTAATTCCACCCACAGCGCAGTCCCATGTCGCCTCTTCCTTCCAAAGGACCCAATTGGATTGGAAGGGGCGATACAGGACTGCGCCGTGGGCGGAGTTGAGGAGAGGAAGGGGGCGCACGTGCACGGGGTTTCCAGTGCGTGCACGGGGTTTCCAACTGGCAGGTACACACTCGCACGCTTGTGAGTTGGAATCCCGCCACCGCCCCCTTCAGGGCTTCAGTGCCTGCCAAATCCTCCTGAGCCTCCCACCGCCCCCTTGAATCGCCTCACCGCCCACTAGGGGGTGGTACCGCCCACTTTGGGAACCATGGTATTCGTTTAGTGAGGCACCCAGCACTTTTTGGCAGAGATGGCTAAAGATCTCATGAAACTACGACTCCAATGATTCCATAGCATTGGGCCATGGCAGTTCCAAGTGGAGCTAAACTGGATTAATTTTACAGTGTAGGCTCACAGTTCGAAATCTCCACTTTTGATATGCCCACTCCGCTCCTTAGTCTATTCAGGGACGTCGAAGTTGCCCATTCTTGGTTTGCCCAAAATACTGACTTTGTGGATACAGGGGTCGGTACTCTATACCAGTGTTTCCCAACCAGTGTGCCGTGAGCAATCATCAGGTGTGCCGGGGGAAATGGAAACCTCCATTCCCCTTTCTTCCCCCTCCTGCCGAACACTTTTTTTTCTCCACTCGAGCTCTCTTCCTCCCAGCCTCGCTCTGCTCACTTTGCCTCGCTTTGCTCTGGGGCGAGTCTGCGCAGTAGCGCCTGCACGGGACACGCCTCCCTCCCTCCCCCCTCCCCTCCTGAACACGCTCACGCTGCCCCCTCGGATCAAAATGGCGGCAGAAGCGGCAGTGTAGAAGAAAAAGTAAGTGTTGGGCAGGAGGGGGAAGAAAGGGCGCGAAGGGGAAGGGGGAGGAAGAGGTCTCTGTCGAAAGCTGGCATGGGCAAACTTGGACCTTCCAGGTGTTTTGGACTCCAACTCCCACCATTCCTAGCAGCCTCAGGCTCTTTTCCTTTTTCCCCCTCAGCCACTTAAGCAGGAAAGGGCCTCAGGCTGTTAGGATTGATGGGAGTTGAAGTCCAAAGCACCCAGAGGGCCGAAGTTTTCCCACGCCTGTTTGAGGGACCTTAAAGTGGTGAGCCTCCTTCCAACATTGTGATTCTGGATGGAAAACAAACAACAACATAACATAACATTGTTTGAGTCCACAGTGCTCTCTGGGTGTAGGTGAACTACAACTTCCAAACTCAAGGTCAATTCCCAAGCAAACCCTTTCAGTACTTTCTGTTGGTAATGAGAGTTCAATATGCCAAGTTTGGTTCAACTCCATTGTTGCAAGAGTTCCGGATGCTCTTTGATTGTGTGTTAACTATAAATCCCGGAAACTGTAACTCCCAAATGTCAAGGTCTATTTTCCCCCAACTCCATCTGTGTTCACATTTGGGCATATGGAGTATTCATGCCAAGTTTGGTCCTGATCCAACATTGTTGCAGTCCACAGTGCTCTCTGGATATAGGTGAACTACAACTCCAAAATCCAAGGTCAATGCCCAACAAACTCTTATAGTATTTTCTCTTGGTTATGGGAGTTCTGTGTGGGAAGTTTGTGTCTTTCTGCCATTCCTGCCAGGATATCTATGTTGTGTTCATCGAAACAGGTCCAGGTTTCACACTGAGTGTATAAATACATTTAAAAACATATTAACTGTATGTATTACTGTGATAGAGTGTCATTTTGTGTCATTTTGGTTGGTGGTGTGCCCCAAGATTTTGTAAATGTAAAAATTGTGCCGCAGCTCAAAAAAGGTTGAAAAACACTGCTCTATACTGTCCTGAACTCTTAAAGGGAAAAGGAACACATACATTGTTATTATTAATACTATTATTGGGTTGCTGTGAGTTTTCCGGGCTGTGTGGCCATGTTCCAGAAGCATTCTGTCCTGACGTTTCGCCCACATATAGGGCAGACATCCTCAGCGGTGTAAGGTCTGTTGGAAACCAGGCAAGTAAGGTATATATATCTGTGGAATGTCCAGGGTAGTAGAACGAACTCTTGTCTTCTTGAGGCAAGTGTGAATGCTGCAATTGGCCACCTGGATTAGCATTGAATGTCCTTGCAGGTTTAAAGCCTGGCTGGTTGCTGCCTGGGGCGATCCTTTGTTGGGAGATGTTAGCTGGTACTGCAGACTCGCTCAACCAGAGAAGTCAGCCATAGCAGAGCACCTGATGAACCAACCTGGACACAGTATATTATTTGTGAACACAGAAATACTGGACCACTCCAACAACCATCATCTCAGACTACACAGAGAAGCCAATTAAATCCACAAGCATGTGGACAATAATATAATAATAATAAAACTTTATTTATACCCCGCCACTATCTCCCCAAGGGGACTCGGGGCGGCTTACATGAAGCCAAGCCCAACAACACATCGGTAAACAACAAAGCAGTACAGCAAATAAAAATAGTGCAATTAATATAACACACATATAAACAACTAGCTGTACCCGGCACGCGTTGCTGTGCCCTATTTAGGAGATGCAAGAAAGTCTGAGTATGTAAGGGTTGGAATTGATGTTACTTATGGTCTTGGTGGGGTCATGGCTGTGTCGTTGTGGGTTGTTCTGGTGGGTGGGATGTTGGAGTCCTGTGGAGTTGTTGTTGTGTGGTGTTGCTGGCGTTCTGCATAGCTTGTGGATATACAATGTTTTTTGTCTTTCCGTCTGCTGTGTTGATGTAGAGGTTGATGCTTGTGCGGGTGGGGTACTTTGGAAGTGAGTGGAGGTACTTGAAATCCCATCATCCATGGTGTGCCCTCCTCTAAACTGCAGTTGGATGGAGTGTGGGTCATGGGGGCACTGTGTGCCAAGTTGGGTCTTTATTGGTCTTGGTTCTGGGCCACAGTGGTCTGTGGGGAATGAAGGGTTTGAAAGTACTACAAATCCCATAATCCATGGAGGTACATCAAATCCCATCATCCATGGTCCACCCTCCTCCAAACTGCAGTAGAATGTAGCGTGGGTCATAGGGGCTCTGTGTGCCAAGGTAGGTTACTGTAAATTCAGGCCATATACAATGTCCCATGAGCTGAGGCCTAGTCGGGAAAATCAAGTTAATGAAGCCTTACTGTCAATTCAGAGCTTAAACAGCATCCCATTAAGTGAGGCCTAGTCAGGGAAATCAAGTTAATGAAGCCTTACTGTCAATTTTGGGCGTGGTTTGTGATTGGTAGGGGTTTAAATTTTCTGTGGGAAGTGAATTGGGCGTTTGTGTTGGTGACTGCCTCAGGCCTTTGCCTTATTTTCCTCTGACAGTTTATTATGGGTCGGAATGTTCATGTTGGCTGGCCAATAGAGGCGTTATGCAAATACTCCCTCACTGGCAACCAATCATGTTGTCAGAATGTAGAGGCCGGGAGATTTGTTGGCGGCCGCAGAGGATGCTGGGAAATGTAGTTTCTTTGTATTGTTGTTTTGGGGGCCTTCTAGGGTTTTTTGGGGGCGAGTTTCTTTGCTAAAAACCTAACTTGCCTGAGGCCTATTTATGTTGCCAAGTTTGGTGTCTCTGCGTTGGATGGTTTCTCTGTCTCTGTCAGTCGTTCGACGACGGGACCTCCTTTATATAATAGATAACACTTATAACAATTTCAACAGAAAGGAGGAAACCATGGAAATGAACAAAATCTGGCTACCAGTACTTTAAAAAGTCTAAATTCGGGACTGTAAATAAAGAACAACACTCTGAAAACTGGGGAATTCCAGACAAGAAACAATAAGGGCCAGCTAACACCTCCCAACAAAAGCCCCCCCCCCTGGCAGCAACCAGCCAGGCTTTGAAGCTGCAAGGCTATTCGATGCTAATCAAGGCAGCCAATTGCAACATTCACACTTACCTCAAGCAAACAAGAGATTTTTTCTCCCACCCTGGACATTCCACAGATACACACACACACCTTACTTGCCTGGTTTCCAACAGACCTTACACCGCTGAGGGTGCTTGCCATAGATGTGGATGAAATGTCAGGAGAGAATGCTTCTGGAGCATGGCCATACAGCCCGGAAAACTCACAGCAACCCAGTGATTCTGGCCATGAAACCTTCGACAACACAATATTACTATTGTTGTTATTATTATTACTATTATTGTATAGGAGGTCCAAAGTATTTGCCCCATGGATAATACGAGGTTATCCTGTATACTGTCCTGAACTCTTAAAGGGAAAGAAACACATAAACTGCTATTATTATTACTATTATTGTTATTATTGTTGTTGTTATTACTATTATTGTATAGGAGGTCCTAAGTATTTGCCCCATGGATATGGGGGCTATCCTGTATACTGCACTGAACTCTTAAAGGGAAAGAAACACATAAACTGATATTATTATTACTATTGTTGTTATTATTATTACTATTATTGCATAGGAGGTACTAAGTATTTGCCCCATGGATTGTTATTTTTATTACTATTATTGTTATTATTACTACTATTATTGTACAGGAGGTCCTAAGCATTTGCCCCCATGGATACAGGGATTATCAGGATACTGCCGTGAACTCTTAAAGGGAAAGAAACACATAAACTGCTATTATTATTACTATTATTATTATTATTACTATTATTATTGTATAGGAGGTCCTAAGTATTTGCCCCATGGATACAGGGGTTATCCTGTATACTGCCATGAACTCTTAAAGGGAAAGAAACACATAAACTGCTATTGTTATTATTACTATTATTATTACTATTATTACTACTACTATTATTGTATAGGAGGTCCTAAGTATTTGCCCCATGGATACAGGGGTTAGCAGGACACTGCCGTCAACTCTTAAAGGGAAAGAAACACATAAATCGCTATTATTGTTATTATTATTACTATTATTGTAAAGGAGGTCCTAAGTATTTGCCCCATGGATACGGGGGGTTATCTTGTATACTGCCCTGAACTCTTAAAGGGAAAGAAACACATAAACTGCTATTATTATTACTATTATTGTATAGTTGGTCCTAAGTATTTGCCCCATGGATACGGGGGGTTATCTTGTATACTGCCCTGAACTCTTAAAGGGAAAGAAACACATAAACTGCTATTATTATTACTATTATTACTATTACTATTATTGTATAGGAGGTCCTAAGTATTTGCCCCATGGATACGGGGGTTATCAGGATACTGCCGTGAACTCTTAAAGGGAAAAAAACACATAAAGTGTTATTATTATTATTACTATTATTATTCCTCCGTTGAGAGATTTTGTTGCCACAAACAAAATACGACGCATGGTAAATTGAGAAAAAAAAGATAATCAAGTTTATTGACAGAGACAAGTAAATGAAATACAAAAAAAATATCCCCCAAACTTAACATTCTCTTTTCCCCAAAATGCGGAAACCCGCTCCTTCTTCTTGCGTCGCCTTGAACCCCACCATCGCAATATTCAAAATACACAGCGCCCTCTCTTGATGCATAACAGAGTTTGAGGGCCACACAAGCCAGACTTCTATACATATATATGTCTGGCTCCGATCCCTCCGCCTCTCCGAATCACGTTTATTTATGTACACCTCCCCAATCAAAATCCCTATTGATTTATTGCGATTGACCCCCCAACATCCCTTACAAGGCTTTGATTTTGCCTGGGGTTAGTAATCAAGATACATAGCTGGGTTGCGGTGAGTTTTCCGGGCTGTTTGGCCATATTCCAGAAGCATTCTCTCCTGACGTTTCGCCCACAACTACGGCAGGCATCTTCAGAGGTTGTGATTTTTTATTATTATTATTATTATTATTATTATTATTGAGGTCTGCTGGAAACAAGACAAGTGTGGTTTATATATCTGTGGAATGTCCAAGGTATAAGAAAGAACTCTTGTATGTTTGAGGCAAGTGTGAATCACGATAATGGATTCCCCCCAGCCAAGCCTTGAAGCTGCAAGGCTATTCAATGCTAATCAAGGTGATCGATTGCAGCATTCACACTTGTGTCAAACAAAGAGTTATTTCTCCCACCATGGACATTATTCCACAATTATGTATAAACCCCACTTGCCTAGTTTCCAACTGACCTCACGACGGGGATTGTTGTGTGTTTTCCGTGCAATACGGCTGTGTTCCAGAAGCATTCTCTCCTGACGTTTTGCCTGCATCAATGGCAGGCATCCTCAGAGGTTGTGATGTCATCACAACCTCTGAGGATGCTTGCCATTGATGCAGGCAAAACGTCAGGAGAGAATACTTCTGGAAGATAGCCTTACAGTCCAGAAAACACACAACAAACAACCCAGTGATTCCGGCCATGAAAGCCTTCGACAATACGTTGATCTCACAGCCACTGAGCATGCCTGCCACAGATGTGGGCGAAATGTCAGGAGAGAATGCTTCTGGAACCTGGCCATACAGCCCGGAAAACTCACAGCAATCCAGTGATTCCAGCCATGAAAGCCTTCGGCAACACAAAGATACATAGTAGGCGTGGGCAATCCATGGTTCTAAAGTACTTACAAAACTAAAGTTCTGGTGGTGAACACTAGGTGGCGCTGGTGCTTTGGTTCTAGTGTTGCTAAAGTTCTGGTGGTGAACATTAGGTGGCGCTGGTGCTTTGGTTCTAGTGTTGCTAAAGTTCTGGTGGTGAACACTAGGTGGCGCTGGTGCTTTGCTTCTAGTGCTGCTAAAGTTCTGGTGGTGAACACTAGGTGGCGCTGGTGCTTTGCTTCTTCAGTGTTGCTAAAGTTCTGGTGGTGAACACTAGGTGGCGCTGGTGCTTTGCTTCTTCAGTGTTGCTAAAGTTCTGGTAGTGAACACTAAGTGGCGCTGGTGCTTTGCTTCTAGTGTTGCTAAAGTTCTGGTGGTGAACACTAGGTGGCGCTGGTGCTTTGCTTCTTCAGTGTTGCTAAAGTTCTGGTAGTGAACACTAAGTGGCGCTTGTGCTTTGCTTCTAGTGTTGCTAAAGTTCTGGTGGTGAACATTTTAGAACTCTAACAAAATTTTCAAAATTTTGTTATAAATGGCAGTTCCTAATTGGTTCTGTCTTAAAAATCGCTAATTAATAATGAAATGATATTGCAATTTTGAAAGTTTTGATAGAGCTCTGAAATGTTCACCACCAGAACTTTAGCAACACTGTAGAAGCAAAGCACCAGCGCCACCTAGTGTTCACCACCAGAACTTTAGCGACACTATAGAAGCAAAGCACTAGCGCCACCTAGTGTTCACCACCAGTACTTTAGCAACACTCTAGAAGCAAAGCACCAGCGCCACCTAGTGTTCACCACCAGAACTTTAGCAACACTATAGAAGCAAAGCACTAGCGCCACATAGTGTTCACCACCAGAACTTTAGCAACACTATAGAAGCAAAGCACTAGCGCCACATAGTGTTCACCACCAGAACTTTAGCAACACTATAGAAGCAAAGAACCAGCGCCACCTAGTGTTCACCACCAGTACTTTAGCAACACTCTAGAAGCAAAGCAGCAGCGCCACCTAGTGTTCACCACCAGAACTTTAGCAACACTATAGAAGCAAAGCACTAGCACCACCTAGTGTTCACCACGAGAACTTTAGAAACATTGTAGAAGCAAAGCACCAGCGCCACCTAGTGTTCACCACCAGAACTTTAGTTTTGTAAGTACTTTAGAACCATGGATCGCCCAGGCCTAGCCTCCTGTTGTATTAGGATCCATTTAAGGAACTGTCCCCAGTGACAAAGACTTGGCTTCTGGATTGTAGTGGCCACCAATTGGTGGCCAATTTCGGCTCCTAGAAGCCCGAAATCCAGATATTTTGAGAGTTGGAAGCCCAATAATTATAAACTTTATAATTATAAAATAATTATAAAGTTGGAAGGCCAGAAACTATAAACTGGCTCCTCTATTGAAAACCGCACTGATTCCATTGAAACGAATGGACGGTGCTCTCCGATCCAATCCAACGACAGCGCTAGGATCGAGTGCGGCATCCCAAATGGATCGGGAACCCTATAAAGACTGGGCTTTCCCATATAACCGCTCCTTTGTTCCTCCTCATCTCTCCCACTTATATATTTTTAAATTTTCCTCTCCTGTTTTTGGTGTGCATGCTGAAGTCTTTTGGTACCGGGGGGGGGGGGGGAGGAAACCACCCACCTTCCGCTTCGGACGTAAAAAAAAAAATCTACACAAGAGGCACTTTTCCCGACTATTCCCACTCCTTCCCAACAAAGCGATTCCCATCCAACTCAACTTCCTTTTTTTTCTTTTTCTTCCTGCTCAGAATAAAAGAGAATCAAAACTGGCTAGTAAAGAAATCTGGACATTTTTTTATATATATAGAATATATATATATATAAATGCTGCACAGATTTGGGGCTGTCCCATATATATATATATATGTACACACACACACAAAACACACAATGCTCAGGAAGCAGTAGAATGGAGACACCGGTTGTAGGATGGTGGGCGATGGGTTTGATAAGGGAAGGAAACGACAACGTTGGGGGAAACATACAGGTACGAAAGGGATGTAAGGAACGATAGGGCATCCTAATAGGATGGTACGCACTTGGGAATAGGATACTTGGATAAACAAAACAGCTGCCCTTGGGGGGGAAAAAAAACAAACCAAAACATCATATTTTCTAACTCTCGGGATTCGTTGTCGTCGTCTCTTCGCCCCGACAGAACAGCACAAATGATTGCCCCCATAAGTAGGTTAAACATAAGACGCGGCTTCATATATCAGCTTGCTATGGAAATTATTATTATTTAAAAAATAGATTTATATACAAGGCCCCAAGTCCACCGTGGGTGTGTGGTGCCGGCGTGTGGCAGGGAATGAGTTACTGATTCCAGTCACGGCCACCGTGGAGTCGGAGAGGGCCACGGAAGGGGGCGCACGGTCCCGGAAGATGCGCGGACGTACGTACGGACGCCGCTCGTTTTCTCAGGGGTCGCGCTCCTTTTTTACTTTGACGTCTCCGGCTAAGATGGTGGCGATCTCGCCCTGCATGAAGGCCCAGGGGACGTTGGAGCCCACCAAAGGGCACTTCTCCCCGCTGGGGCAATACACCTCGCCGGCGGCTCCTTGGGCTTTGATGAAATCCCGGGAGCACGGGAAGCAGAACTTGTGCCCGGGCACCGAAGGGCACTGGACGAAGTGGGTATCCTCCAGGCGCTCGTGGCATATGGTGCAGCACAGCGGGGCGCTGCTGGCGCCGCCCGAGGAATCGGGGGCACTCTGGGCGCCGCTCGGCTCTGCTCCCCCGGAAGAGTGGGCCCCGGAGGAAGAAGAGGAAGAAGAGGAAGACGAGGAAGTGGTAGTTGCTTGGCCCGGCTCTCCGTTGCGGGGCACCAAGCGGTGTTGGCCGGACGCGGCGGGTGAAGCCGGGCTGGCGCTGTTTTGCCGGGCGGTGGTGGAGTGCACCGGGTTGACCTCTTTATTCCCCAAGGTGTCGGCCACGTTCTTCAGAGCCGTGATGGGCGAGGGGTCGTTGCGCAGGGAGCCCTCCGGCACCGCCGACGTCGGCAAGTGGGCCATGCCGGAGGGATACATGCCACCGGCCGAGCTTTGCGCCAACCAGTGCTGCCTCTGCTGTTGCTCCTCGCCGGTCAGTTTGCCAGACAGCTCCCCTTCCGGCTCGGGGGAGGCCTTGCGCCTGCGCATCACAGCCCGCGAGGGCGGCACGGCCCTGAGCAAGAGGCTGGGCGGCATGGCGCAGTTGCTGTCGAGGTACTGCTGCGGCATCGTCTCCGCTGAGGGCGGCTCTCGGAAGAAGCGGACGTTTTCGGTGAAGAGCTCGCCGAGGAGGCGCCACTCGTTGGAACCGTGGCACTTCTCATATTCGAGGTACTTATACCCCGACGAGATGACTTTGCCGGGCTCCTTGAGGCAATCCTGGAACATCTGCTTGGCCACTCCTAAAACGCCGGCGTAGACGTTGCCGGAGCCGCACGGATACTCGGTGAAGAGCTTGAGCTCGTACTCGTAGCTGGGCCGGGGAACGGCGTCGAAGGCGAAGATCCTCCCGACGAGCGAGTGGTCCTTCTTGAAGCGCACGTTGAAGGGGGCGCAGCCGTAGAGCGCCATCAGCCGCTCGCGCACCGCCTTGGGCTTGCCGTGCCACTCCTCCGCCCGGCCCCGCATGGCCTCGTTCAGCTCCGCCAAGCACTCGCTGTTGCGCTGCTTCTCCTTCTCGTAGTCGCCGTACACCAGCCTCGCCGGCTTGGCTAACTCGCCTAACATCGGCGACGCCATGATTCCTGGGCGGGCCCCCAATCCCGAGACGGCGGCCAGGAGGCCTTGGGGCCCGGCCATCAGCCCTTGCGGCACCAAGTTGGGGGGCACCGGGCCGAGCAGCGCCCGGCGGGCCGTGGGGCTTTGCCGGCTGCCTTCGCCCTCGTCGGAACCGGAGCCGCGGGCCAAACCGTTGGGCATGCGCGGGCTGAGGGCGTATTCGCCGCCGGAGAGTCGCCCGCCGCCCCGCTCGTATCTTTCCAAGGATGCCATGCCGCCGCCGCTTCCGCCGCCGTCCTTGGCGTGCTTGGCACCTTGCGGCCCCGGCGAGCGGCCTTCCTGCAAGACGTGGTTCCGCTTCAGCTGCCGGGCCGTCTCGATGAGGAATTCGATGCGGTCGGCGCCTTCGAAGTTGACGCAGCCGCGGCAGACGGCTTCGCTGAAGTCCCAGATCATGGCCCAGGGCATCTTGGGCAAGTCGCACAGGTAGCACCACTGCCGGCGTGACGACATCTGCCCCGAGGAAGACATCCTGGAGGAAGGAGGAAGGAAGGAAGGAAGTGAGGAAGGGCAGGCCTGTGGTGGGCAGGGGAGGCGACAGATGCAGCCGAGCTCCAACAGGGGGCCGCCAATGCCACCAGGGCAGCCAAGGCAACCCAGGCCCAGAAGGCAGCAGCAGCAGCAGCAGCAGCAGCAGCAGCAGCAGGTCTCACTTGACGCTCCGACAGGGGGCCTCCCCTTCTCTCTCTCTCTGTCCTGCGTGTGGACGGGAATCCCGCCCCTAATGCGGGTTTGGTGCGGGAGGAGAAGGAGGCGAACTCTCCCAAGGCCAGGGAGGGAGGAAGGAAGGAAGGAAACAGGGGGGAAAGAGGGGGGGAGCCTGGCTTCCTTTTCTCCTCCTCCCCCCTCCTCTCTTTCTCTTCTTCTCGCCCGCCTGCCCTCTTCCAGGGAGAAACTTACATAACTCCGCTGCAAGGCAGGCTGGGAGATGTAGTTCGGGGCAGCCGGGGGCGGGGCTTCCCGGGAGGGGCTCCCGGCTGACTCTTAAAGGCGCCGCTGCAGGAAGGAGGCTGCCTCCCAGGCACAGAGAGAGAGAGGTGCATGGATGGAGAGACAGAGACAGAGATTGATTGATTGATTGGGAGATAGGGAGATAGATGGATGGATGGATGGATTGATAGATAGGGAGTAGATGGATGGATTGATAGGGAGATAGATGGATGGATTGATTGATAGATTGAGATTGATTGATAGATAGGGAGATAGATAGATAGATAGATAGATTGATAGATTGATAGGGAGATCGATGGATGGATTGATTGATAGATTGATTGATAGATTGATAGGGAGATAGATGGATTGATAGATTGATAGATTGATTGATAGATTGATAGATGGATTGATTGATAGATTGATTGATAGATTGATAGGGAGATAGATGGATTGATAGATTGATAGATTGATTGATAGATAGATAGATAGATAGATAGGGAGATAGATAGATAGGGAGATAGATGGATTGATAGATTGATAGGGAGATCGATGGATGGATTGATTGATTGATAGAGATAGATAGATTGATTGATTGATTGATAGGATAGATAGATTGATAGATTGATTGATAGATAGATAGATAGATTGATTGATAGGGAGATAGATAGATTGATAGATTGATTGATAGGGAGATAGATAGATTGATAGATTGATTGATAGGGAGATAGATTGATTGATAGATTGATTGATAGGGAGATAGATGGATTGATAGATTGATTGATAGGGAGATAGATTGATTGATAGATTGATTGATAGATAGATAGATAGATTGATTGATTGATTGATTGATAGGGAGATAGATGGATTGATTGATTGATAGATAGATAGGGAGATAGATGGATTGATATATTGATTGATAGATTGATTGATTGATTGATTGATTGATAGGGAGATAGATTGATTGATAGATTGATTGATAGGGAGATAGATAGATTGATTGATAGATAGATTGATTGATAGATAGAGATAGATAGATTGATTGATTGATAGATAGATAGATAGATAGATTGATAGGGAGATAGATGGATTGATAGATTGATTGATAGGGAGATAGATGTAGTGATTGATTGATAGACTTATTGATTGATTGATTGATTGATAGGGAGATAGATAGATAGGGAGATGGATGGAAGGATAGATAGATTGATTGATTGATTGATAGATAGGGAGATAGATAGATAGATAGATAGATAGGGAGATGGATGGATGGATAGATAGATTGATAGATAGGGAGATAGATGGATGGATGGATAGATAGGGAGATAGATAGGGAGATGGATGGATTGATAGATAGATAGATAGATAGATAGGGAGATAGATGGATTGAGAGATTGATTGATAGATAGGGAGATAGATGGATGGATTGATAGATTGATTGATAGATAGGGAGATAGATGGATGGATTGATAGATTGATTGATAGATAGGGAGATAGATGGATGGATTGATTGATTGATAGATAGATTGATAGATAGGGAGATAGATGGATGGATGGATGGATGGATTGATTGATAGATAGATATTAGGCCTGGGCAATCATGGTTCTAAATGGTTCTAAAGTACTTACAAAACTAACGTTCTGGTGGTGAACACTGGGTGGCGCTGGTGCTTTGCTTCTACAGTGTTGCCAAAGTTCTGGTGGTGAACACTATGTGGCGCTGGTGCTTTGCTTCTACAGTGTAGCTAAAGTTCTGGTGGTGAACATTTCAGAACTCCGTCAAAACTTTCAAAATTTTATTATTATTTCATTATTGGTGATTTTTAAGACAGAGCCAATTAGGAACTGCCATTTATAACAAAATTTTGAAAGTTTTGTTAGAGTTCTGAAATGTACACCACCAGCACTTTAGCAACACTGTAGAAGCAAAGCACCAGCGCCACCTAGTGTTCACCACCAGAACTTTAGCAACACTGTAGAAGCAATGCACCAGCGCCACCTAGTGTTCACCACCAGAACTTTAGCAACACTGTAGAAGCAAAGCACCAGCGCCACCTAGTGTTCACCACCAGAAATTTAGTTTTGTAAGTACTTTAGAACCATTTAGAACCATGATTGCCCAGGCCTAATAGATAGATAGATAGGTAGATAGATTGATTGATTGATTTGATAGATATCCAAGCTAACTCTTAAAGAAGATACAGATCTATAAGAAGATGGATGGATCGATGGATGGATAGATAGGAAGATGGGGGATGGATAAGTAACGGTTTTCCCCTGACATTAAGTCCAGTCGTGCCCGACTCTGGGGGTTGGTGCTCATCTCCATTTCTAAGCCAAAGAGCCAGTGTTGTCCGTAGACACCTCCAAGGTCATGTGGCCACTGGCATGACTGCATGGAGCAGATAGATAGATGATAAATAGGAAGATGGATAAATGGGTGGGTGGATAGAAGGAAGGATAGATAGATAAAAGGAAAGATAGAAGGAAGGAAGGAAGGAAGGAAGGAAGAAAGGAAGGAAGGAAGGACAAACAGATAGGAAGATGGATGGATGGACAGAAAGAAGAACGGAAGGAAAGGTGGGTGGATAGATAAAAGGAAGGATGGATAGATAAATAAAAGGAAGGATAGATAGAAGGAAGGATGGATAGATAGATAAATAAAAGGAAGGAAAGAAGGATGGATAGATAAGTGGGTGGATGGATGGACGAATAGATAAGAAAATGGGTGAATGGATAGCTAGAAGGAAGGATGGATAGATAGATAGATAGAAGGAAGGAAGGATAGAAGGAAGGATGAATGGATAGATAAATGGATGGATTGATGGGTGCATAAACAGATAAGATGGGTGGATGGATAGATAGAAGAAAGAAAGGATGGATAGATAGATAGATAGATAGAAGAAAGGATGGCTAGATGGATGGAAGGAAGGATAGATGGATAGATAAAAGCATGGATGGATAGATAGATAGATGAGACGTATGAGCAAATGACCCCACATTTTATATATTTGACCTATTTGAGTTCCTTTCTTGCCTAAATAAGCTAATAATATAATTATAGATATAATATATATAATAACTATAATTATTATAACTGCAGAATAATTGCATAATTATTTATATTAATTATTTATTTTTTATTTTTGACCTATTTGAGTTCCTTTCTTGCCTAAAAATACCCTAATAATATAATAATAGATATAATAATAGATATAATAATTATAATTAGTACTATAACTGCAGAAATAATCATTGTATAATTATTAATATTATTAATATTAATAATTGCTTTTTTATTTTTTTGACCTATTTGAGCTCTTTTCTTGCCTAAATACCCTAAAATATAAACATAATAATATAATCATTATAATCATTATTACTGCAGAAATAATCATTGCAGAATTAATAATATTAATAATTGCAGAAATAACAATAATTGGGGTTTTTAAAAAAAGTTTTTGACCTATTTGAGTTCCTTTCTTGCCTAAACACTCTAATATAAATACAAATCTAATATCAATATGATAATAAAATATAATAATATTATATTCAGCCTGTCCTTGGTTGCTAAGCAGGGCCAGGCCTGGCTAGGAATTGGGTGGGAGACCGAGGAGGTGCTTGAACTAGGCTCTCTCTCCCAAGGGGAAAGCCCCAGCCCTGGCCTCCCTGGCCTTTCCCTCCCCTTCTTTGCTCTCCTTCCATCCCTCCTTCAATTCCCTCCGTTCCACCTTAAATCCTCCCTCCAAAGGGAAGAGAAAGGGTTAATTCAGCTCCTTGGCTGGAAGGGGGAGGGAAATACATTTCCCAAGTCGCCCTTCGCGGCGAGGTCCCGGATGCCATTGCGCATTTCCTGCCCTCTTTCTCTTCTGCAAAGTTCCTCCTTTTCCTTATCCTGGGGGCGGGACTAAGCGGGTGATTGATAGGCCAGGGAGAGAGAGGGGGAGGCGGGACTAAGCGGGTGATTGACAGGGAAGGGAGAAAGAGGGGGAGGCGGGACTAAGTGAGTGATTGACAGGCAAGGGGGAGAGAGGGGGAGGCGGGACTAAGCGGGTGATTGACAGGCCAGGGAGAGAGAAGGGAAGCGGGACTAAGCGGGTGATTGGAGGGGAGGCGGGACTAAGCGGGTGATTGACAGGCAGGGGAGAAAGAGGGGGAGGCGGGACTAAGCGGGTGATTGACAGGCAAAGGAGAGAGAAGGGAAGCGGGACTAAGCGGGTGATTGGAGGGGAGGCGGGACTCAGCGGGTGATTGACAGGCAAGGGAGAGATAGGGGAGGCGGGACTAAGCGGGTGATTGACAGGCAAAGGAGAGAGAAGGGAGGCGGGACTAAGCGGGTGATTGAGGGGAGGCGGGACTCAGCGGGTGATTGACAGGCAAGGGAGAGATAGGGGGGCGGGACTAAGCGGGTGATTGACAGGCCAGGGAGAGAGAAGGGAAGCGGGACTAAGCGGGTGATTGGAGGGGAGGCGGGACTAAGCGGGTGATTGACAGGCAAGGGAGAGATAGGGGGGACGGGACTAAGAGGGTGATTGACAGGCAAGGGACAGAGAGGGGGAAAGCGGGACTAAGCGGGTGATTGACAGGCAAGGGACAGAGAGGGGGAAGGCGGGACCAAGCGGGTGATTGACAGGCAAGGGAGAGAGAGGGGAAAATAAAAGTCCTACAGGTTGAGTTTATTAGTTTGGAGCAAGGAACTGATCTGCATTTCGGATTTTAGGCATATTTACCATATTTACCCTTCTCCACAGCCATACAATCCAGATTATCCAGGCAGATAATCCGCATTATCCACTTTGAACCGGATTATCTGAGTCCACACTGCCCTGCAACCCAGTTCAAAGCAGATTATATGGATTTTATATGGCAGGGAATACAAGGGGTCCTGCATTGTGTATTGTCTTCAGCTCCCAAGTTTCATTAGCATTGAGCCATGGCAACCAAAGCGGCGTCAAACTGGGTTATTTCTACAGTGTAGACGCGTGCGAAGTGGGATAGCGAGAGATAAATAGAATATAAATTACATAAGAAACTCACATTTATTTTTCGTATTTGTGTTCCATGTTCTTCCAGCCAGTTTTTAAGCACAAATTTTAAACTCATGTCATTTATTTAATCTCTTTTTTTTGGTGTATTTTAATATTTATTTTATAGAAATACAAGCGCGTTGATGACTAAGAAGGCCAATCTGAGATAGGCAAGTCTGGTTGCAGAAAGCACAGCAGAAAGTCTCCTTGGGTGATGTTGTTTCCAAGTTGCGGTTCTTTCTGCGTTGTCGTTTCTCTTCGAGACATGTTCGGCGTGTCTTCACGAAAGAGGCCGCAGCATTGTGGATAGTGCGTCTCCATGCCTCCCGATGTGAGGCCAGGGTGGACCATTTTTGGTGATCAATCTGGCCGAGCCTGAGATGTTGTTTCAGGGAGGCCTTATATCTCTCTTGCACTAACCTGTGGCGAGTTCACCATAGAGTAGTATCTTTGGGAGGTGGTGGTCCTCCATCCTAGAGACGTGCCCTGCCCAGCGCAGCTGTGTTCTCAATAGCATGGCCTCAACGCTGGTGATCCCTGCTTGCTCAAGGACAGCAACATTCGTCACATAGTCGGTCCAGTGTATATTTAGGATTGAACGAAGACAGCCCTGATGAAAGCGTTTTGAGGAGTTGTAGGTGTTGGCAACCCATGTTTCAGACCCATAGAGGAGAATAGACAGTACGATTGCTCTGTACACACTGGTTTTGGTGCTTTGCCTCAGGTGCTTGTTGCTCCAGACTCTTTTGTGAAGCCTTCCGAATGCACTCTATGCCTTTGCTAATAATCTGTGATCTATCTCTATATCGATCTTGGCGTCTGAAGAGATGATGCTTCCCAGGGAGGTGAACCGCTGGACGGACTTAAGCACAGATTTGCCTATGTTGACATGGGGATGGTGGTGTTCTTCCTGTGGTGCGGGCTGGTAGAGGACTTCCGTTTTCTTCAGGCTGACTTCCGGCCCAAACAGCTCTGCAGCTGCTGCAAAGCAGGATGTGAGGCGCTGCAGGGCTGCTTCTGAATGGGCGACAAGGGCAGCATCGTCAGCAAAAAGCAGCTCACGGACTAGATAGTTTAGTCTTAGTGCGAGCCCTCAGGCGGCTTAAGTTGAACACGCTGCCATCAGTATGATAGCGTATATATATGCCTGCTTCTTCGAGATCTGCCTTAGCCGTTTGGAGCATCAATATATTATGCACCTTCCTAAATGTGGTATGTGCATGTTTGCAAAAGAAGCCTTGTGATTCTGCACCTCGTCTCTTCACCACTATGACGTCAAGACTCAACAAATGCAAAGGGAGACCTAGTATGAAAAAATAGTTTATTGAGTTTCCACCGGGATGGGATATAGTGAAATACGGGACGTCAGCAGGCCGCTAGAACTGGGAGGCAGGTATTTCTATTGGTGAGGTTCACAGATCACATGCATGCCTCTGTCCCTCCTTATCAAACCTCCCACATTTTCAGCCAAATACGTTTTGAGCTTTGCAGAATATGTTTTGGGCAAAGGGAAAGCGGAAAGGCAGCATCTTGATAGGATGGGAAGATGGCCAAATTACTCCTTTACTGATGGTGGAGAAGGCTACCGGCACCAATAATGGGATGATATGGCATTAGGTTTGCATAATATGGTCATTTTAGTGCGGAGCCGTTGGGATTTATAGTTCACCTGCAATCAAAGAACATTCTGAACTCCACCAACGATGGAATTGAACCAAACTTGGCACACAGAACTCCCATGACCAACAGAAAATACCGGAAGGGTTTGGTGGGTATTGACATTGAGTTTCGGAGTTGTAGTTCACCTACATCCAGAGTTCACTGTGGACTCAAACAATGATGGATCTGGACCAAACTTGGCACAAATACTCAATATGCCCAAATGTGAACACCGGTGGAGTTTGGGGAAAATAGACCTTGCCATTTGGGAGTTGTAGTTGCTGGGATTTATAGTTCACCTACAATCAAAGAGCATTTATTTTCCGGTCCCAATTCAAGATGCAGGTTTTGACCTTCAAAGCCCTGAACAGTTTGGGACCCGCCTACCTGCGTGACCGCATTTCCGTCTACGAACCCTCGTGACCTTTTCAATCTTCCGGAGAGGCCCTTCTCTCACTCCCGCCCAGGCCCGGATTACCCATAAGGCCACACTAGGCGCCAGATCAAGGACCCCCCAAAAACGTTTAAGCAAAACCACAACGTGCGGTGGAGGGCAGGGGGAGAGCGCTGCGAGGGGGTGGGAGAGGAGGGAATGGCGCCCACCCCTCGCCATCGGAGGAGGAAGGAAGGGAAGCCCCCGGTGCCACTGCCGGCCATGCGCGGTACCCAGGGACACGACGGAGGAGGAAGAGGCACCCTCCTGCCCGCCAGTGGCTCTGGGTGCGTGACTTCCCTCCGCCTCGTCATCCTCCTCCTCACGCCGCCCTCCTTCCTTAGGCGCGAGGAGGATGACGAAGCGGAGGGAAGCCCTGGGGTGGGGCTTCCCTTCCTACTCCTCCTCCCCGCAACCACCTTCCGGTCGCGGGAGAGGGAGGCGGACGAAAGCCCCATCCCCGGGGCACTGCTGCGCATGCCCAGCAGCGCCCTGGGGGTGGGGCTTCCCTTCCTCCTCCTCCCTGCGACCACCTTCCGGTCGCAGGAGGCGGACAAAAGCCCCACCCCCGGGGTGCTGCCACGCATGCCCGGCAGCGCCCTGTGGGCGGAACTTCTTTTGACCTAGGGCGCCAAAAACCTTAATCCGGGCCTGCTCTCGCCCTTATTGCAAGCGTGACTTGTGGGGACGAGAGAGAGGAAGCCCAGGTCTCGGCAGTGGCCAGGGGAGCTTTTGCACAGTTAAGACTCGTGCGCCAGCTGTGCCCGTACCTTGGGAAGTCTGATCTGGCTACGGTCGTCCGAATAGATTACTGCAATGCACTCTACGTGGGGCTGCCTTTGAAGACAGTTCAGAAATTACAACTAGTCTAACGGGCGGCAGCCAGATTACTAACTGGAGCTACATACAGGGAGCATACCACCCCCCTGTTGTGTCAGCTCCACCGGCTGCCTATCCACTTCCAAGCTCAATTGAAAGTGCTGGTGTTGACCTTTAAAGTTCTATACGGTTCTGGCCCATCTTACTTGTCCAAACGCATCTGCCGCTACGTCCCACCTCGTAATTTAAGATCATCCGGGGAGGCCCTGCTCTCGCTCCCGCCGACTTCTCAAATGCGGCTGGTGGGGACGAGGGAGTCGGCCTTCTCGGTGGTGGCTCCCCATCTGTGGAATGCGCTTCCTAGTGACATACGATCAATTCCATCCCTCCTGACATTCAGGAAAAAAGCAAAAGCCTGGCTATGGGACCAGGCGTTTGTTTGCACACTAGCACAAGGCAGCACCTTTTTTTTAAAAATTAACTTAAATGAATGTGTATGATATGTTGATGTAATTGTATTTTAATGTGTAATGTTTTGGGGGGGTTTTATACTGTGTTTTATGTGTTTTACTGTGTTGGCATCGAATTGTGCCTTTTTGGAAGCCGCTCTGAGTCCCCCCTCGGGGGTTGAGAAGAGCGGGGTAAAATGTCGGAAATAAATAAATAAATAAATAAATTCTCTGTGGTGGCCCCTCGACTCTGGAATTCCCTCCCCAGAGATATTAGGCGAGCCCCCAAAACTTGGCTGTTCCAATGTGCCTTCAATGATTGATTGAATGTATGATAATCCCTGACCAAACTCTGCATAAAAATGCCCTCAGAAGCATTTTATTTTCAGGCTGTGCAATTAAATCCTACCTCTTCCCCTGGATCCCCTCGCTCATACTTTACATTGCCCTATCTCCCAGTATTTTAAAATTTTTAATCTTTGAATTTGGCCCTGCCCACAGTGACCGTATTTAGTGTCTTAATGTTTTGATTTCATATTCTTGTGTTGTTTATTTACATTGGTTTTGTATTTTAAGTTATTTCATTTTCTGATTTTTCCGTTGTGTTCTTGTGTTATATTGCGTTTACTGTATTGATGGGCGTGGCCTCATGTAAGCCGCCCCGAGTCCTATTGGGGAGAGGGTGGCGGGGTATAAATAAAATTTATTATTATTATTATTATTATTATTATTATTATCTCCACCAAATATGGAATTGAACCAAACTTGGCATACAGAACTCCCATGCCCAACAGAAAATACTGTGTTTTCCATAAATTTTGGTGACCCCTCTGCAGGCCCGGATTACCCATAAGGCCACCCTAGGCCATGGCCTAAGGGCGCAAGCCAAGGGGGGCGCAATTCACATGGACCCAACCCCCCCCCCCCCGCAATGCAACTCTCTCTCTTTTGGGGGAGGTTGGGGGGAGGGCGCGAGGCACGCCGCAAAGAAGAGGAGGTGGAGGGAAGCCCTGCCCCCAGGGCGGATGCCAACACCGGGGGCGGGGCTTCCTGCCCCCTCCTCCTCCTCGCACCCTCCTTCCTTGACTCAAGAAAGGAGGGCGTGCCACGAAGAGAAGGAGGCAAAGGGAAGCCCCGCCCCCGGGACCGATGCTGGGGGCGGGGCTTCCCTTCCTTCCTCCTCCTCGTGCGCGCCCTCCTTCCTTGACTCAAGAAAGGAGCGCGCCGCGAAGAGGAGGAGGCGGAGGGAAGCCCCGCCCCCGGGGCCGATGCCAACACCGGGGGCGGGGCTTCCCCCACCTCCTCCTCGCGCCCTCCCTTGACTCAAGAAAGGAGGGCGCACCACGAAGAGGGAGGCGGGGGAAGCCCCGCCCCGGCCGATGCCAACACCGGGCGGGCTTCCCCCACCTCCTCCTCGCGCCTCCCTTGACTCAAGAAAGGGGGCGCATCGCGAGGGAGGCGGGAAGCCCCGCCCCGGGCCAATGCCAACACCGGGGCGGGGCTCCTTGACTCAAGAAAGGAGCGCGCCGCGAAGAGGAGGAGGCGGAGGGAAGCCCCGCCCCCGGGGCCGATGCCAACACCGGGGGCGGGGCTTCCCCCACCTCCTCCTCGCGCCCTCCCTTGACTCAAGAAAGGAGGGCGCACCACAAAGAGGAGGAGGCGGGGGAAGCCCCGCCCCCGGGGCCGATGCCAACACCGGGGGCGGGGCTTCCCCCACCTCCTCCTCGCGCCCTCCCTTGACTCAAGACAGGAGGGCGCACCGCGAAGAGGAGGAGGCGGAGGGAAGCCCCGCCCCCGGGGCCGATGCCAACACCGGGGGCGGGGCTTCCCCCACCTCCTCCTCGCACCCTCCCTTGACTCAAGAAAGGAGGGCGCACCGCGAAGAGGAGGAGGCGGGGGAAGCCCCGCCCCCGGGGCCGATGCCAACACCGGGGGCGGGGCTTCCCCCACCTCCTCCTCGCACCCTCCCTTGACTCAAGAATGGAGGGCGCACCGCGAAGAGGAGGCGGAGGGAATCCCCACCCCCGGGGCCGATGCCGGCCCCGGGAGCGGGGCTTCCTTTCCTCCTCCTTCTTGCGCGCGCCCTTCCTCCTTGACTCAAGAAAGGAGGGCGCACCGCAAAGAGGAGGAGGCGGGGGAAGCCCCGCCCCCGGGGCCGATGCCAACACCGGGGGCGGGGCTTCCCCCACCTCCTCCTCGCGCCCTCCCTTGACTCAAGAAAGGGGGGCGCACCGCAGGAGGAGGCGGGGAAGCCCCGCCCCGGGGCCGATGCAGGCACCGGAGACGGGGCTTCCCTTACTTCCTCCTCCTCGCGTGCGCCCTCCCTTGACTCAAGAAAGGAGGGTGCACCACGAAGAGGAGGGGCGGGGGAAGCCCCGCCCCCGGGGCCGATGCCAACACCGGGGGCGGGGCTTCCTGCCACCTCCTCCTCGCGCCCTCCTTCCTTGACTCAAGGAAGGTGGGGGAGGGGTGCGGTAGAGGTTGGCCTCCTCCGCCATCTTCCTGGGTGCCGCGCATGCCCGGCAGTGACCCCGGGGGCTTCCCTTCCTTCCTCTTCCTCCTCGCGCCCTCCTTCCTTGAGCCTTTTTGGGGGCGTAATTCCAAAGTGTGGCCTAGGGCGCCAAAAGAGCTTAATCCGGGCCTGCCCCTCTGACACCCCTCACGACCCCCCTCCCACAGGGGTCATGACCCCCAGGTAGAGAAACACTGCCGTAGTAGATCAATGCATGCAATACTGGGATTTGTAGTTTGGTGACGCATCAACATCCTTTGGCAAAGAAGGCTCGTAAAACAACAAAAAGGAACAAGTAAAATACTTATTTTGGTTCCAAGGCTTTGAAAATTGGGGGTGCGCATTAGATTGGATGGCGCATTAAATACAGGTAATATATATATATATCTGCATATAAATTTGCTAGAACCTGGTAGGGCAGTCGAATAGGGGGATGCGAGCGAAGCCGTTTGGTTTGGTGGCCTTCCTGAGACCGCAAAAAAAAAAACAAAACTACAAGCAAGAAGCCAAGCTGTGCTGAGCTGCAGCAAACCTTTGAGCAACAACCACAACCTGGGAAAGTCACTTTTGGGGATCACGATTAGGAGCCAAACGTGACTTTCCCAAACTTGAGCCATCAGCAAGGACAGGGAGACAGGGAGAGCAGGGCCCTGTGTTGTGAAGGGTTCAAACTTGCATTATCCATAAGAGGAGGGGGTATCTTTGGGGAAGGGGGACGGGGGACAGGGGTAAGAGAAGTCATTGGGTTGCCAACCACAAGGATGGCATGCTCAGCCCTTTCTGAGCATGCTTGCAAATTAGTTCTTCCAACGTCCTCTCCGTTTGCGAGTGGGGACGCCTTTCCTCCGCTTCTGGGGCCTGCTCGGGGGTGGCCCCGTTTCGGGCACGTCTTGCGGAGGAAGTCTCGCCTCGCTCTCCCCTTGCTCTGAGGATGCTTCAAGTTTGGGCGGAAGGGTCTCCCCAGGAGGGATACAGATTCCCTCCTGGATGTGCGATAGGTGATGCTGCGCCTGTGCCGGAAGCAGGGGCAGCAAGGCGGCCACCACTTCGGTGAGCCGCTCCAGGCCTTGCCGCAAGGTGTAGCTCAGCTCGCGGATGGCGTTGGCCGTCTCCCTCTGGACCTGTAAGAAATCCAGAGGGGCCTCGCAGACGGGCGCATCAAGGCGGGTGCGCCGACGTCTCAAGGGTGGTGAGGCCGACGGGCACGAGGTGGTGCTCAGTGGCTCACTGGGAGAGTGTGTAAGATGCGGCCGGATGCAACCCAAGCTGGCCGGAGAAGGTGCCAAGTGGACCACGGACTGGGTTGGAGGGGGTTCCGGTGAATCGCGCTCCTTGGGCCGCAGGAAGCCTTCGTCCAGAGTGTAGCAGGATGTCCGATGTGCAGCCATCTCTGGGCTGTAGGACGGGTGGCTTCCAGCTGGCATATCTGTAAGGGTGAGGAAAGGAGGAGAGTGACCACACTGGCACTTGGAAACCTACCTCCCTATGTTATGATAGGTAAAGATAAAGGTTTTTTCCTGACATTAAGTCCAGTTGTGTCCGACTCTGGGACTCTGGTGCTCATCTCCATTTCTAAGCCAAAGAGCCGGCGTTGTCCGTAGACACCTCCAAGGTCATGTGGCCAGCATGACTGCAAGGAGTGCTGTTACCTTCCCGCCAGAGCGGTACCTATTGATCTACTAACATTTGCATGTTTTCAAACAGCTAGGTTGACAGAAGCTGGGGCTGACAGTGGGAGCTCCCCAGATTCGAACCTGCGACCTTTCGGTCAATAAGTTTAGCAGCTCAGCGGTTTAACCCGCTGCGAAAGTGGGAAAAGGAAAATGCAGGTTTTATTTTGGCTCCCCTGCGGGTGGATCAACCCAACCCAAATTACCAAAGACCCCGTACGTACGGTCTTTGAGCAAAGCATTTGTGGGTTGCGGGAAAGAGAAGGTTTAATACACTATGTGTTACATTGCCCTTTGTATAACGACAACTGTTTTCGAAACTGTTAGGTAGGCAGAAGCTGCGCTAAAGGCCGGGAGCTCACCCCGACCTGGGCTTCGAACTGTCAACCTTTTGGTTCGCAAGGTTTACTACAGCTGGTAGTTAACCTGCTATGCTATAGCCCGGCCCCAGGCATGTCAATCTTCCCCCCTTGGGTGGTCCGCGAAAAGGCCTTACTGGTACATTATTTAAACTGTTATGTTTATTTATATCATGATCTGATCACCATACTCATTATATCCCACATTAATGGGGTTATTGGGATAACAATACAAAAGGTTTACTAGGGTAGACCCTCTTCCACCCAGTCTCAGCCCCCGAAACAAACTCACCCCGGGCTACGGCCCTGCCCGGCCCTAACTTCTTTGCGAACGGTTTGGAGTAGGCATCCCTTGAGTAAGCGCTCACCTTTCACTGCTGTACTCATATTTCTTTTGCTAAGAGTTAAGGAACACGATGCCCTTTGACCCGTAGATAGGTCCACCCAGGTTTATTAGGCTGACTTTTGACTGACAGGCCTGGGCAAACTTTGGCCCTCCAGATGTTTGGGATTTCAACTCCCACATTTCCGAACAGCCACTCGGAAGAAAGGGAGGGAAGGAAGGAAAGAAGCAATGAACGAACGAAAGAGGGAAGGAACGAATGAAAGAGGGAAGGAAAAGAAAGGAAAGAAGGGAATGAAAAGAAAGGGAAGGAAAGAATGAACGAACGAAAGAGGGAAGGAACGAACGAATAAAACAAAGGCAAGTGGGAAGGAAGGGAATGAAGGAAAGTGGGAAGAAAGGAGGGAGGGAAGGAATGAAGGAAAGAAAGAAAGAGGGAAGAAATGAAAAGGAAGGAGGGAAGGAAGGAAAGAAGCCGGGAGGGAAGGAAAAGGGAAGGAAGGAAGGAGAGAGGGAAGGAAGGAAAAAGGGAAGGAGGGAGGGAAGGAAGAAAGAAAGAAAGAGGGAAGGAAGCAAGGAAGGGGAAGATCAGTGATGCATTTCAGAGTTCATTATGCAGGTACGCAGGACGTCCTGGTTGGATGAAACCCGGGAGTGTATTAATCCCTCTTCTCCTAAAGGAACGCTTTCAAAGAAGGACACGCTGTTCTCGCCGCAGCTATAAAAAAAAAGTCTACCTGCAAAGGCAGTACTTTGGCCGGTGGCTCAAATGCCGCACTGTTCTGCCCCACACAAACTACATGTCTTCATTGGCCATGGCCTCCTGGCCTCCCTTCCAGCTGGAAAAAGGATGCCAGGACTGGTGATTCTTAAAGAGAAAGATACGCTGGGGTTCATATCTGGCTCTTAAACTATCCAAACCCATATTAGAGAAGTCTCCCAACATGGGAACCCATTTCCCATATCACTCACCTGTGCCCGGCTCTGCTGCCAGGTGGTAACTGCGGGCATCGAATCCTGGCCCTGCGTCCTGGCAAGGCTCTGCCCGACCGTTGGCCATCCCCAGCATCACGCTGGGCCCGAGGATGGCAAAGATGGTCTCCTCCTCCGCGGAGAAGTTCTCGTCGCAGGCGGGGGTGCCGGCCCCTTGAGTGGAGTGGGGCACCCGCGCCAGCTTCTCCTTGGTGCGCCTCTTGAAGTCATTCCACCGCTTCTGGACCTCCTGCCCGGTCCGCTTCCAGCTGGTGATGCTGTTGATCTTGGCGGCGATGCCCTCCCAGACCCACCGGCGCTCGGCCACCGTCACCCGCCGGCTCTGGGTGCCGTAGAGCTTGCCGTAGTTGGCACGCACCTCTTGGATCAGGATCTGGTTTTCCTCGTAGGAGAAGCGCGGCTTACGCAGGCGGATGATCTCCTCGCTGTCCCCAGGCATTCCCGGTTCGCCTTCTTAAATTCAATGATGCCGACCTCTGGGCAAGAGCAAGAGTTGTTTACGCCCGGCACCATTTGGTTCTGTTCTGCGCCAATATTTGGACTCTCTTACGCCTGGTGCCGCAAAGTTGCACTCTCCATCATACAGCGCTCAGAGACAAGGCGGTGAGGTTTTGGTCCTTCTGGTGCCAACCTCTGGACTATTACACCAGGTACCATGAAGTTGCCATCTCTGTCGCACAAAACTCAGAGGCAAGGCGATGAGGCCTTCGTCCTTTTGGTGCCAACCTCTGGACTCTTACGCCGGGCACCACGAAGTTTCCATCTCCATCGTACAGGGCTCAGAAGCAAGGTGATGAGATGTTAATCCTTATGGTGCCAACTTTACACCAGACAAGATGAAGTTGCCATCTTCGTCGCACAAAACTCAGAGGCAAGACAATGAGATTTCAGTTCCTATGGTGCCATACTGACAGCATGAAGTTGGCATCTCCATTACACAGAGCTCAAAGGCAAGGCGAGGGGATTTTGGTCCTTCTGGTGCCCGTATAGACTACTGCAACGCTCTCTACGTGGGGTTGCCTTTGAAGACTGCCCGGAAGCTGCAATTAGTCCAGCGCGCAGCAGCCAGACTCCTAAAGGGTGCAGGGTACAGGGAGCGCACAACTCCCCTGTTGCGCCAGCTCCACTGGCTGCCAATTAGCTTCCGAGCACAATTCAAAGTGCTGGTGTTGACCTACAAAACCCTATACAGTTTACCTGTCCGAACGTATTCTCCCCTATGAACCGTCAAGAGTGCTAAGATCGTCTGGAGAGGCCCTGCTCTCGGTCCCACCGCCTTCGCAGGCGCGTCTTTTTTGTGGTGGCCCCCCGGCTGTGGAATTCCCTCCCAAAGGAAATCAGATCTGCCCCCTCCCTCCTGACTTTGAGGAAGCGGGTGAAAACGTGGCTGTGTAACGAGGCCTTCGCAGAATGAAGGAGGAGATTGCGAAGTGACTAAAGTCGTTAACCACTAGATACGGACCGAATATATGGATTGAGTTGGACTTGAATTTACTTTGGCGAAAGGCTTTTTAAATGTATTTATTGTATTGTATTTGATAATTTTATTGTAAATTTATGATGTTTTTAGATTTTAAATGTTAGCATTGAATACTTGCTGTTTGCCGGTCTGAGTCCCTCTTCGGAGGCGAAAAGGCCGGGGAATTAAGGTTTTAAATAAACAATAAATAAATAACCCTCTAGACTCTTATGCCAGGCACCATGAAGTTGCCATCTCCATCACACAAAACCCAGAGGGAAGGTAATGAGATGTTCACCTTATGGTGCCACCTTCTGAACTTCCTTACACCTGGCACCATGAAGTTGCCATCTCCATCACATGAAACTCAGAGGCAAAGTAATGTCATGTCGGTCCTTATGATGCCACACTCTAGACTCCCTTATGCTTGGCAGCATGAAGTTGGCATCTTCATCATACATGAGATGTTGGTCCTTCTGGTGCCAACCTCTGGACTCTTACACCGGGCACCGTGAAGTTGCCATCTCTGTTGCACAAAATCCAAAGTAATGAGATGTCGGTCTTTATGGTGCAACGCTCCGAACTCCCTTATGCCCGGCACCATGATGTTGGCATCTTTCTTATACAGGGCTCAGAAGCAAGGTGATGAGATTTGGGTCCTTCTGGTGCCAACCTCTGGACTCTTACACCAGGCACCATGAAGTTGGCATCTCCGTTGCACAAAATCCAGAGGCAAAGTAATGAGATGTCAGTCTTTACGGTGCAATGCTCCAAACTCCCTTATGCCCGGCACCATGAAGTTGGCATCTTTCTTATACAGGGCTCAGAAGCAAGGTGATGAGATTTGGGTCCTTTTGGTGCCAAGCTCTGGACTCTTACACCAGGCACCATGAAGTTGGCATCTCTGTTGCACAAAACCCACAGGCAAGGTAATGAGATTTTGGTCCTTATGACGCCACACTCTGGACTCCCTCACGCCATCTCCGTCGCCCAGAGCTCGGAGGCAAGGCAGTGAGATGTTGGTCCTTATGACAACACACTCTGGACTCTCTTATGCCTGGCAGCATGAAGTTGGCATCTCCCTCATTCAAAGCTCTGAGGCGAGAAGCTGAGTTTCGGTCCCTTCTGGCGCCAACCTCTCCACTCCTTTACACCTGGCACTGTGAAACCGGTACCTCCATCGTACAAGAGGTAGAGGCCAAGAGTTGACTTTGGGTCCTGGAAGAAGAGGAAGGATGCTTTCTCCTCAGCATGGCTTGCTGTGCCGGTGCCAACCTCCGGACTCCCTCACGCCTGGCACCAAGAAGCTGGAGATGCCACGATACAGGAGCACGGCGCTGGGTTTGGGTCCCTTCTTGTGCCGAACTTTGGACTTTCTATATTACGTCTAGCTCTGCAAAGCTGGCGCCTGCATCATCCAGAGCTGAGAGGCCAGGCGATGGGATCTGGATCCTGATGGTGCCAAACTTATGCTTGGCACCATGGAGCTGGTACCTCCGTCATACAGGAAAGACACTGGTTCACACTGGTGCCAGGCACTGTGAAACTGGCATCTCCATCATACGAAGTTAATGAGATGTTTGGTCCAGGCGCAACTTCTGGACTCCTTTTGCCTGACGTTGCGAAGGTGGCACCTCATTCTCTAGAGCTAAGAGGCAAGGCATTTGGGTCCTGGTGGTGCCAACCTCTGGACTCCCTTACGCTTGGCACCACGAAGCCGGTACCTCCGCCGTACAGGGCTCGGAAGCAAGGCACTACAATTCGATCTCCGTTGACAGACTTCTTTACAGTTGGCACCTTGGAACGGGTTTCTCCGTCATCAAGAGGCAAAGAGCCGGGCGTTTAGTTCGTGCCGGTACCAACCTCTGGACGCTTTTGCGAAGCTGGCATCTCCATCAGAAAAGGGAGGAAAGGCACGGTGATGAGTCCGAAAAGAGGAGGAAGGGTTGCTGCTGTTTCTGCGGGTGGCACCGGTCAAAGCAGGCGCCTTGCCAGCATGGCTTTGCTTTTGCAGAGGAGGCGTCCAGGGCTCCTCGGGCTGCCCAGTCCTCTCCGGCACCCGCTCAGCTGCCTTGGTGCATCGCAAAGCCTCTCCAAATGCTTAGGAAGCTGCTCCTGGCGTCCTCCTCCTCCTCCTCCTCTTCTTCTTTGGGCATGCTCACTGCTTAGCCGCACTGCCCTAGCAACCGCGTGAGGTCTCCATCTCCTCCCCGCCTTGCATGCAGCTCCAAAGGCTTATGGGAATATCTCTTCTTCTTTTTTTCTTTATCTCAGATTGCAGCAGCCTTTCTGGCCTCCTAAGTGTTTTGAACTACAGCTCCCAGAAGCCCTGATCCTTGGCCAAGGCAGCTGTGGCTTCTGGGAGCTGAAGTCTAAAATACGGCGTGTTTGGGCAGTCCTAATATTCGAGACCAGGCCTGGGCCAATGTCAGCCCTTTAGGTGTTTTGGACTACAACTCCCACAATTCCTAACATCTGGAGGGCCGCTGTTTGCCCAGTTTATCTTGCGGGCATTCGTTGCCATGTGTACACCGCCTTGAGTCACCTTTCGGGCTGAGAGGGGCGGTATAAAATATAGTAAATATCTTCTCTCTCTCTCTTGGCATTACTTCGCGAACGAAGATTCTTAGGAAGGACTCATCCCACGCTTTTTACAAGCGTGTTGATGACTTAAAAGGCCAATCTGAGATAGGCAAGTCTGGTTGCAGAAAGCACAGCAGAAAGTCTCCTTGGGTGATGTTGTTTCCAAGTTGCGGTTCTTTCTGCGTTGTCGAGACTCGTTCAGCATGTCTTCTCGAAAGAGGCCGCAGCATTGTGGCTAGTGCGTCTCCATGCCTCCCGATGTGAGGCCAGGGTGGACCATTGTTGGTGATCAATCTGGTCGAGCCTGAGATGTTGTTTCAGGGAGTCCTTACATCTCTTTTTTGGGGCGCCTCTCTTGCGCTGACCCGTGGCGAGTTCACCATAGAGTAGTATCTTTGGGAGGCGATGGACCTCCATCCTAGAGATGTGCCCTGCCCAGCGCAGCTGAGTTCTTAATAGCATGGCCTCAATGCTGGTGATCCCTGCTTGCTCAAGGACAGCAACATTAGTCACATAGTCATTCCAGTGTATATTTAGGATTGTGCGAAGACAGCGCTGATGAAAGCATTCAAGGAGTCGTAGGTGTTGGCGACAGGTGACCCATGTTTCAGACCCATAGAGGAGAATAGACAGTACGATAGCTCTGTACACACTGATTTTGGTGCTTTGCCTCAGGTGTTTGTTACTCCAGACTCTTTTGTGAAGCCTTCCGAATGCACTCTATGCCTTTGCTAATCTGTGATCTACCTCTTTATCAATCTTGGCGTCTGAAGAGATGATGCTTCCCAGGGAGGTGAACTGCTCAAAGGACAAGCACAGATGTGCCTATGCTGACGTGGGGATGATGGTGTTCTTCCTGTTGTGCGGGCTGGTAGAGGACTTCCGTTTTCCTCAGGCTGACTTCCAGCCCAAACAGCTCTGCAGCCATTGCAAAGCAGGACGTGAGGCGCTGCAGGGCTGCTTCTGAATGGGCGACAAGGGCAGCATCGTCAGCAAAAAGCAGCTCACGGACTAGATAGTTTAGAGTCTTAGTGCGAGCCCTCAGGCGGCTTAAGTTGAACAAGCTGCCATCAGTCCCATAGCGTATATATATGCCGTCTTCTTCTTCTTTGAGGTCTGCCATAGCCCTTTGGAGCTTCATGCTGAAGAAGATTGTAAAAATATAGTAAATAAATAAATAGTTTATTAGACTACACTGTTAAACTTTAGTTAGAGAGTTGTATGGGAAGTTGTGAGTTGTAGTTTGGTGAAGCACCAGCACTCTTGGGCAGCAGAGGCGAAAGGCCTTGCAAAACTCCCAGGGTGGTATTATTATTATTGTTATTATTATTATTATTATTATTATTAGTGTGTCGGGAGCGACTTGAGAAACTACAAGTCGCTTCTGGTGTGAGAGATTTGGCCGTCTGCAAGGATGTTGCCCAGAGGACGATGAAAAACAAGACGGGGTGGTTGCAAAACAATGAGTATCAAGAAGGATACAAACAAATAGTCAATGAGTAGTAATGAAGTTTATGTAAAAGGCAACGTAAACGTGGAGAGACCCGCAAGCTGCGAGCAGCAAATAGCAACAAAAAGCGCCAAGGCGCTATAGACTTTGGAGGCCCCACGGGCTATAAATAGTAAGCAGAGATAGGAGTTATATGCCAAAGTACTAATGATAGTGTCCAACTTATAGGTGGGTGTAATACCCAAGGTTAGTCCATGATCCAAATAAAGCAATCCAAATGGAGACCACGGATGGAGAGTAGCCAAAGCAGTAAGGAATTGTAGTCCAACACCCCGGTCGGGTGTATTTGTAATCCACTGGCTGTATAGACAAGCCGGAAAATAGGAATCCGACACCCCAAACGGGTGTATTTATAATCCACTGGCTGTATAGTCAGGCCGACGAGTAGAAGTATGGGATCCAAAGCTCGTTTCGACCCAATACGGGTCTTTTTCAAGGCCAGAATTGTCCCATCAAATAGTGGTGAAGGTCATGGCTGGACATGCCTAAAGTAAAATGTATACAATTCCGTTCAGTAATAGCAATAAACATCCATGTAACATACAAAAAGGTGGACACTAGGTATCCAATGCAACCAATAGTTATCCAAGATAAGTAGGTAACCAAACATATTCAAATAAGCATATAGATCTTCATACAGCGATAATGCTAAATCATAGGAGTACAATATTAACAACAGCAATATGAAAAATCAGGCGAGAAGGAGGATGCTCACCAAGCTAGAGGAAATCACTCAGTAGCAGCAGAGTCCAGGGCGTGTAGCAAAAGGCTATAGGAGTAGGTGAGAATAAGTAGGCAAAAGAGGGAGTGTGCGTCACAGGTGATGCGATTAATTAGTGGAGTAGGTCAGTGATATGGACCTTTTCGTTTAAACCGGCAGGGATTTCACAATTTAAAGACAAAATCCACCGGGTTTCATGGCGCGAAGGAGGCAATCAACATCAGCATGGGGTGGAGGCTTGATTTTCTCAATGCCGAAGAAGCGTAGGCTGTCAGGGCCATGCGCTGTCGATTTAAAGTGATGGTATAGCGGAGAATCCTCCGACAAATTCCTAATCCTCGAACGGTGTTCCGAGACTCTAACTCCCATCGTCCGTCGTGTCATCCCCACGTAGACCAGGCCACATGGGCATTGGAGTCCATAAATGCAGGATTCAGACTGGCATGTAAAGAATTCCCTGAACGCGAAGTCGCGGCCCGCTCCGGTATATAGATTTGTTTGCCGGGGAAAACATAGTCGCACTGTGCGCAATGTCCACATCGGTGTGTTTTGGGAGTAAAGGTGCTCCTCAGGCGGGGGTACGAATGTCGGAATGTACAACTAAGTCCCTAATGTTCTGGGTGCGCTTATGCGCAATGATGGGTGGTTTTGATAGGCCGGGAATGTCCCTGAGGATGGGCCAATATCTGCACACGATCTGTTTTAAATTGGAAGAGTTCATGGTGAGAGTAAGCGGCCACACGAGACGGTCCCTTGAGTTCCTGGGGGTAGAGTGGGATAATAATTGGGACCTGGGCACCCGTTGAGCCCTAGCATATGCAGACTGTAAGACTTGATCAGGATAGCCCCTAATGCCAACTTGTTAATCAAGTGGGAGGCTTCCAGGTGAAAATCGGAGGAGGAGGAGGAGTTGCGCTTCAGTCGAAGTAGTTGTGAAAAAGGGAGATTCCTTTTAAGTGGATGACTATGAAAGCTCTTAAAGTGTAAGAGGGCGTTTTTGTCGGTGGGCTTGTGGTAGCACCTCATGTGGAGTTCACCATTCTGTACATAGATGTTGAGATCCAAAAATTAACAGAAGCCTCACTGACGCTGAACGTGAAATTGATAGATTCTGCCCAGGAGTTCATCCAAGACTTGAAGGGTTCCATAGGTGTACCTCTCCTCACGAGTAGTATGACGTCATCGATGTACCGGCCGTAGAACTTAATCTGGGCTGCCAATGGGTGCGGATTGGGCCCGAAAATCTGAGTTTGCTCCAGGGAATCCATATACAAATTGGCGACGGTAGGCCCGATGGGGCTACCCATGGCCACGCCCCAAATTTGCAAGAAAAAATCATGGTTAAACATGAAATAGTTGTAGTCCAGACAGCAATCCAGCAGATCCATGAGAAAAGGAGTAGGTGGAATGTCCTGAATCAGAGGTTGTAGCTGATCAAAAGTGTCCATGAGTACAAGCCTAGCGTCCTCCAATGGGACATTGGTATACAAGGCCCCTACATCGCATACCACCAATAGGTCACCATCATCAACTGGGAAATGTTCCACTTACAGATGAGGTCTCTACTGTCCCTGATGTAGGCTGGCTTGGACTGTACTTTGGGTTGCAACAAAGAATCCAAATACAAGGCGAGTGGTTGCAAGAGACCCCGCTGCAGGAGACTATTGGTCTGCCAGGGACAGGAGTGGTATTCTTATGAGTCTTAGGGAGTAAATATAGGACCGGTATGCGTGGATGTAGGTTGATCAGGAATTGGGACTGCTGTTTGCTGAGATATCCCATCATCTCCCCATAATGGATGGTATTATGGACAGTGGCGCGGTAAGATGCGGTAGGATCTTTACTAAGTGGTTTGTAGTATTTTGGGTCATTAAGCTGGCGGTATGCCTCTTGTAGATAATCCCTGGTGTTCAAAACTACGAGACCGCCCCCCTTTATCCGCGGGCTTGATGGTCAAATCAGGGTTGTTGCCCAAGGCCCTAAGGACATCAATGTCCGATCTGGTCAGGTTGCGGTCGTGGTTGGGTAAAGGGGCCTTGAGGGCGTTAAGGGCCTCCTGTTGCACGATGTCCTCGAACATCCGAATGTTGTTCGAGACCAGGGAAGGGGTGAAAAGGCTCTTATTCCGGAGTTTAGAAGATGTGACAGTGTGACTAGAAGAGTCCGTGTTGGTAGAAAAAAATTCCTTGAGGCGAATAGCTCTGAATAGAGATGCCAGGTCCTTGCGGATGTCAAGGTACTTCCGATCAGGAGTGAATACGATGGAGTGTCCAAGTCCAAGTAGTCGTTATTCCGTTGGTGACAAGTGGTAGTCAGAAAGGTTGACTACTAGGTCTTGGGTCGTGGCCCCTTGCCCCTCTGAAAATGGCGCTGGGGGCGCGGACGTTCACGGAAATTATATCCTTGTGGGGCAGTCTCCTCCTGCGGTCTAGACTATGTACAGAACGGTGAACTCCACATGAGGTGCTACCACAAGCCCACCGACAAAAACGCCCTCTTACACTTTAAGAGCTTTCATAGTCATCCACTTAAAAGGAATCTCCCTTTTTCACAACTACTTCGACTGAAGCGCAACCTCCTCCTCCTCCGATTTTCACCTGGAAGCCTCCCACTTGATTAACAAGTTGCGCATTAGGGGCTATCCTGATCAAGTCTTACAGTCTGCATATGCCAGGGCCCAACGGGTGCCTAGGCCCCAATTACTATCCCACTCTACCCCCAGGAACTCAAGGGACCGTCTCGTGTGGCCGCTTACTCTCACCATGAACTCTTCCAATTTAAAACAGATCGTGTGCAGATATTGGCCCATCCTCAGGGACATTCCCGCCTATCAAAACCACTCCATCATTGCGCATAAGCGCACCCAGAACATTAGGGACTTAGTTGTACATTCCGACATTCGTACCCCGCCTGAGGAGCACCTTTACTCCCAAAACACACCGATGTGGACATTGCGCACAGTGCGACTATGTTTTTCCCGCAAACAAATTTATATACCCGAACGGGCCGCGACTTCGCTCAGGGAATTCTTTACATGCCAGTCTGAATCCTGCATTTATGGACTCCAATGCCCATGTGGCCTGGTCTACGTGGGGATGACACGACGGACGATGGGAGTTAGAGTCTCGGAACACCGCTCGAGGATTAGGAATTTGTCGGAGGATTCTCCGCTATACCATCACTTTAAATCGACAGCGCATGGCCCGGATAACCTACGCTTCTTCGGCATTGAGAAAATCAAGCCTCCACCCCATGCTGATGTTGATTGCCTCCTTCGCCGCCATGAAACCCGTTGGATTTTGTCTTTAAATTGTGAAATCCCTGCCGGTTTAAACGAAAAGGTCCATATCACTGACCTACTCCACTAATTAATCGCATCACCTGTGACGCACACTCCCTCTTTTGCCTACTTATTCTCACCTACTCCTATAGCCTTTTGCTACACGCCCTGGACTCTGCTGCTACTGAGTGATTTCCTCTAGCTTGGTGAGCATCCTCCTTCTCGCCTGATTTTTCATATTGCTGTTGTTAATATTGTACTCCTATGATTTAGCATTATCGCTGTATGAAGATCTATATGCTTATTTGAATATGTTTGGTTACCTACTTATCTTGGATAACTACTGGTTGCATTGGATACCTAGTGTCCACTCTTTTGTATGTTATATTGATGTTTATTTCTATTACTGAACGGAATTGTATACATTTTACTTTAGGCATGTCCAGCCATGACCTTCACCACTATTTGATGGGACAATTCTGGCCTTGATAAAGACCCGTATTGGGTCGAAACGAGCTTTGGATCCCATACTTCTACTCGTCGGCCTGACTATACAGCCAGTGGATTATAAATACACCCGTTTGGGGTGTCGGATTCCTATTTTCCGGCTTGTCTATACAGCCAGTGGATTATAAATACACCCGACCGGGGTGTTGGACTACACTGCTTTGGCTACTCTCCATCCGTGGTCTCCATTTGGCTTTATTTGGATCATGGACTAACCATCCGTGGTCACTCCATTTGTACTTTGGCATTTATTTGGATCATGGACTATAACCTTGGGTATTACACCCACCTATCTCTCCACGTTGGCCACTACATAATTAGTACTACATTGACTATTTGTTGCCCAGAGGACACCTGGATGTTTTACTATCCTGTGGGAGGCTTCTCTCATGTCCCCGAATCAGGCCCGGATTACCCATAAGGCCAACCTAGGCCATGGCCTAAGGGCGCAAGACGAGGGGGGCGCATATCACGAACCCCCAAAAAATGTTGAAACAAAAACACAACGGAGATGACTCTCTCTCTCTCAGGGGAGGGCGGGGGGACAGCGCTGCGAGGGGGCGGGGGAGGAGGGAATGACGCCACCCTCGCCCCTGCCCCTTTGTCAAGGAAGGAGGGCGCGAGGAGGCGGAGGAAAGCCCCCGGGGCCACTGCCGGGCTGTGCGTGGCACCCCTTGTCAAGGAAGGAGCGCCTCTGCCTCCTCCGCCATCTTCCTGGGTGCCGCGCATGCCCGGCAGCGACCCCGGGGGCTTCCCTTCCTTCCTCTTCCTCCTCGCGCCCTCCTTCCTTGAGCCTTTTTGGGGGCGTAATTCCAAAGTGTGGCCTAGGGCACCAAAAGGTGTTAATCCGGGCCTGCCCCGAATGAGAAGCTGGAACTGACAGACAGGAGCTCACCCCCACTCCGAAGATTCAAACTGCCAAACCTTCCGGTCAGCAGTCCTGCCAACACAAGGGTTTAATCCGTTGTGCCACTGGGGGCTCCTTATTAATACTATTATTAATTTCCATGCTCAATAATATCAATGATATGGCAGGTTAAGCCCTAATGGGCAGTCCTTTTAGAGCCCTCTTGTGGATGCAGGAATATTGCCCTTGCCTTGATATTCTGATCTATAAGTCCTTTGCTGCCATCAAGTGGCCGAATACGGAAGTGCACCCTTGAGCCATTAGAGCGCCTCTCTGCTGCCATCATATGGACAGAGTGGAAAACTGCACCTCTGTATTTTATTATTTCTCCCCAAAGGCAAGAAAAGCTAGAAAAAACAATAAACGAAAGGAGAAAAAAAAAGAAATGAATGGAGGAAGACATGAATGGAGGAATGCCTAAGATCCATAGCTCAGTGCTACGGAATCCTGGGAATTATAGTTTTGCAAGGTCTTTTTTGTTGAATCATGTCGGCGACTTACCCCACTGCAATGGTACAATGAAAGCACATTTTGGTCCCACTTCCAATTGCCATCGTTATGTGCTGTGGACCCCTGGGATTTATAGTTTGCCATGGTCCCATTGTTCTTTGATAGGGGGGATGCAATGAGGCCCCGCTTGAACTTCCATAGTTCAATGCTATGGAATCCTGGGAGCTGTAGTTTGGCAGAGGAAGTGAAAGGCCTTGCAAAACTACACCTCCCAGGCTCCCATTGCATTGAGCTGTGGCACAGGTACACTTTAGTTACAGAGTTGTATGGGATGCTAGGAGTTGTAGTTTGGCGAGGCATCCACACTTTTGGGAAGAGGAGGCGAAAGGCAAAACTTAAACTCCCAGGATATTATTATTGTTATAGGAATGTGCTATGGAAGTTCAAGTGGGGTTGCACTACATTCTTCTTATCAGAGAACAATGGGACCATGGCAAACTATAAATCCTAGGGTCCAAGGAACATCAGCAATTGGAAGTGGACCCAAAATATGCCTTCATTGTAGCATTGCAGTGGGGTGAGTCTCCAACCTGATTCAGCAGAGAAGACCTTGCAAAACTATAATTCCCAGGATTCCGTAGCATTGAGCCATGGGAAAGCCACAGCAAAGGAAATCTGAACCAAAGTAATGTCTGCCTAAATTGTGGGATCCTGGGACTTGCAGTTTGGCATGGCACCAGCACTATCTGCTTTGAACCTTTGTAAAACTAGACCTCTCAGGATCAAACAGCAAAACTATATTGTCAAAAGCTCCCTCCCTGCTTTATTGTTTTTCCTAACTTGCCTCCCTTTGGGTGCCTTTGGAGGAAAATATAATACAGAAGTGCAGTTTTCCACTTTGTCCACATGATGGCAGTATAGAGGCGCCCCCGCCACGGCTTAAGGTTACACCTCCCTATTTGGCCACTTGATGGCAGCAAAGGGCTATAAGAGCAGAATATCACAGCAAGTGCAATATTCCTATATCCACTAGAGGGCACCAAAGAGATTGGCCATTAGGGCTTGTTCAGGGCCTGTTTTGAGTAGTTTAGGACTTGTTTTGCCCATTTGCTGCCTTTTCAAGTTTGTTTAGGATAGCATAAGAAAGGGTTAACACTCCAGAGAAGCCATTGAAATCCACAAGCACATGGACAATTCCAACAGAAAGAAGGAAACCATGAACAAAGGATTCCCCCAGGCAGGAAGCAGCCAGGCTTTGAAACTGCAAGGCTATTCGATGCTAATCAAGGTGGCCAATTGCAACATTCACACTTGACTAAAGCAGACAAGAATTCTTTCTCCCACCCTAGATATTATTCCACAGGGATACACACACACACACACACACTCTCTCTCTACTTGCTTTCCTATGAAGACACCATTAGCCCAAGCATGGGCAAACTTGGGCCCTCCTGCTGTTTTGGACTTCAACTCCCACAATTCCTAACAGCCTCAGGACCCCAAGGCTGTTAGGAATTGTGGGAGTTGAAGTCCAAAACACTGGGAGGGCCCAAGTTTGCTCATGCCTCCATTAACCACATATTCAGGCAAAACGTCAGGAGAGAATGCTACTGGAACATGAATATACAGCAGCTGAGGGGGAAAAGGAAAGGTCCTGAGGCTGTTAGGAATGGTGGGACTTGAAGTCCAAAACACTGGGAGGGCCCAAATTTGTCCATGTCTGCATTAGCCACAAATTCAGGTGAAATGTCAGGAGAGAATGCTACTGGAACATAGCCATACAGCAGCTGAGGGGGGCAAAGGAAGGGTCTTGAGGCTGTTAGGAATCGTGGGAGTCCAAAACACTTGGAGGGCCCAAGTTTGCACATGCCTCAATTAACCACATATTCAGGCAAAATGTCAGGAGAGAATGCTACCGGAACATTGCCATACAGCAGCTGAGGGGGAAAGGAAGGGTCTTGAGGCTGTTAGGAATCTTGAGGTCCAAAACACTGGGAGGGCCCAGTCCAAAAAATTCACTGTGGAGGGCCCAAGTTTGCTGTTAGGAATCGTGGGAGTCAAAACACTTGGAGGGCCCAAGTTTGCACATGCCTCAATTAAGCACATATTCAGGCAAAATGTCAGGAGAGAATGCTACCGGAACATTGCCATACAGCAGCTGAGGGGGGAAAGGAAGGGCCCTGAGGCTGTTAGGAATGGTGGGACTTGAGGTCCAAAACACCGGGAGGGCCCAAATTTGCCCATATCTGCATTAGCCACAGATTCAGGCGAGATGTCAGGAGAGAATGCTACCGGAACACAATCATACAGTGGCTTAAAAGGAAAAAGAAAAGGCCTGAGGCTTTTAGGAATGGTGCGAGGTGAAGTCCAAAACACTGGGAGGGCCCAAGTTTGCTCATGCCTCCATTAACCACATATTCAGGCGAAATGTCAGGAGAGAATGCTACTGGAACATGGCTATACAGCAGCTGATGGCCATACAGCAGCTGAGGGGGGAAAGGAAGGGTCCTGAGGCTGTTAGGAATTGTGGAAGTCCAAAACACTGGAAGGGCCCAAGTTTGCTCATGCCTTCATTAACCACATATTCAGGCGAAACGTCAGGAGAGAATGCTACCGGAACATAGTCATACAGAGGCTTAGGAGGGGAAAAAGGCCTGAGGCTGTTAGGAATGGTGGGAGTTGAAGTCCAAAAAATGTTAGGGCCCAAGTTGGTCCGTGCCTCCATTAGACACAGATTCAGGCGAAACGTCAGGAGAGAATGCTACCAGAACATAGCCATACAGCAGCTGAGGGGGGAAAGGAAAAGGCCTGGGGCTGTTAGGAATTCTGGGAGTCCAAAACACTGGGAGGGCCCATATTTGCTCATGCTTGCATTAACCACATATTCAGGCGAAACGTCAGGAGAGAGTGCTACCAGAAGATGGCCATACTGCTCAAAAAACTCAGGGGCAAGCTTCATCCCCTTTGGGGTGGCCATTCGTAACCAATTGGGGTGTGTCGGCCGTCCCTTTGTGGGTCCCGGAGGCCATGGGGCCCTCCAATGTCAGTGTTGGCGAAGGGAAAGGGGTGGAAAAGGGCCAGATGTGGCCGCCTTGGACAATAATCACCATCCTAGGCCGGTGGGGGAGGGGGGGCAGAGGGGCAGACAGATGGGCCGGGTGGACACAATGGGCGGCCCGCTTAGCATGCAGGAGCCGTGCGCGGCCGACTCAGAGCCACCCTTCCCCCTGCTATTGAGCCAGGCCCAAGGCTGCCAGGATGAAAAGGCCTCCTCCTTGCCAAAGCCCATCTGCTCCCAGCCCACTCTCCTGCCAGCCTCCCCCACGCCAGCCCAGCCCACTCCGCCCACGGCCACTGGGAAGCCAGGCCTTCCTTCCCAAAGAGAAGCCAAGGGTGCCTGTTCCTTCCAACTGAGACAAGCACTGAGACCACGCCATCCTTTTTTCTGCGTGCGGGAAGGCGGCACAATCCGAGCCCTCCCGACAGATGGCCAGATAACCTCTTGTTCAAGAATATACGTAAAATGCAGACACGAAAGAAGAGAAATTGTGTTTGTTTTCCTTTCCTTCCATCTCCTGCAAGGGAGGACGTTGATAGAATCGTTCAATCCAGTCTGTCCCCCTTCTACAGGCAAGAAGGCACAATCCAAGCCCTCCCGACAGATGGCCAGACAACCTCTTGTTTATGAATATCCGTAAAATGGAAAGCAGACACGAAATAAGAGAAATTATTTTCCTTTCCTTCCATCTCCTTTCCCTCCGAAACCTTCATCCTTCCTTCCTTTCTTTCCTCTCTTTTCCTCACAAACCTTCGTCCTTCCTTCCTTCCTTCCTTCCTTCCTTCATTCCTTCCTTCCTTTCCTCTCTTTCCCTCCCAAACCTTCGTCCTTCCTTCTTTCTTTTCCTTCCTTCTTTCCTCCCTTTCCCTCACAAACCTTCGTCCTTCCTTCCTTCTTTCCCTTCTTTCCTTCCTTCTTTTCTTCCTTTCCTCCCTTTCCCTCACAAACCTTCGTCCTTCCTTCCTTCCTTTCCTCCCTTTCCCTCACAAACCTTCGTCCTTCCTTCCTTCCTTTCCTCCCTTTCCCTCCAAACCTTCGTCCTTCCTTCCTTCCTTCCTTTCCTTCCTTTCCCTCCAAACCTTCGTCCTTCCTTCTTTCTTTTCATTCCTTCTTTCCTCCCTTTCCCTCCAAACCTTCGTCCTTCCTTTCTTTCTTTCCTCCCTTTGCCTTACAAACCTTCGTCCTTCCTTCCTTCTTTCCCTTCCTTCCTTCCTTCCTTCTTTCCTTCCTTTCCTCCCTTTCCCTCACAAACCTTCGTCCTTCCTTCCTTCTTTTCCTTCCTTCCCTTCCCTCCCTTTCCCTCCAAACCTTCGTCCTTCCTTCCTTCCTTCCTTCCTTCTTCACTCTTTCCTTCTCTCCTTTCTTTTCCCTCCCTCTCTCCCCTTCCTTCTTTCCTCCATTCTTGTGAGGGAAAGGGAAGAAAGAAAGAAAAGACGGAAGGATGAAGGTTTGTGAGGGAAAGGGAGGAAAGAAAGAAAGGAAAAGGAAAAGAAAGAAGGAAGGATGAAGGTTTATGAGGGAAAGGGAAAAAGAAAGAAAGAAAAGAAGGAAGGAAGGACGAAGGTTTGTGAGGGAAAAAGAGGAAAGAAAGAAAGGAAAAGAAAGAAGGAAGGACAAAGGTTTATGAGGGAAAGGGAAAAAAGAAAGAAAAGGAAGGAAGGAAGGACGAAGGTTTGTGAGGGAAAGTGAGGGAAGGAAGGAAGGAAAAGAAGGAAGGAAGGAAGGACGAAGGTTTGTGAGGGAAAGTGAGGGAAGGAAGGAAGGAAAAGAAGGAAGGAAGGACGAAGGTTTGTGAGGGAAAGTGAGGGAAGGAAGGAAGGAAAAGAAGGAAGGAAGGAAGGTTTGTGAGGAACAGGGAGGAAAGGAAGGAAGGAAGGAAAAAAGAATGAGGAAGGTTTATGAGGGAAAGGGATCAAAGAAATAATGAGGAAAAGAGGAAGGATGGAAGGAAGAAGACTTATGAAAGAAAGAGAGGAAAGGGAGGAAGGAGAAGGAAAGGGGAAGGTTTATGAGGGAAAGGGAGAAGAGAAGGGAAGGGGGAAAAAGGGAAGGAAGGAGAGAAGGAAGAAAGGAAGGGCCATAAAGAAATTGCATACCTAGACCATGGTCGGCATATACTCTAGTTTAATTATATAAAACAATTTGGGAGGCAGTTGTAACCAGTTCCTTGTACCGGAAAAGTCGATTACCGTTTGGGAGAACCAGGGCCAACGTTAAGCCCGGCCAGGATTTTTCGGAAGAGCTCAGCAATCCCATTTTCCAGGCTCTGTTTCACAAGATGCTGAGCTCCTCAGGAAGTCGGTTCATTAGTTTCTGTGGGAGGCGGGATCCACGGAGCGTGGAAAAGGCAGGATTCCACCGATGGATCCCAGAGGCTTGCAAAACGCCCTTGGCTGCGTCGAGCCAAAGTATCAAGGTGGCTCCAAAAGGGAAGGCAGTGCATTCAAAGCACACCAAGATACATACATTAAAAGATTACTATAAAAAGCATATATTAAAATATATGGTGCAAAGATTAAAAATAAGAACATAAGAACATAAGAAGAGCCATGCTGAATCGGGCCTCAGCCCATCTAGTCCAGCATTCTGTATCACACAGTGGCCCACCAGTTGTACACGGGGATCTCGAGCAGAAGGGAGGGCAAAACCCTGACCTGCTCCCGACCCCCACAACCAGTACCCGGGAAACCCTGCCTGCCTCCATCAACACAGAGGTGGCACTTGGATGTCCATTTCAGTGACTACTGATTCCCTTGGTGTCCATGAATCTGTCTAATCCTGCCTTGAAGCTGTCCAGGCTGACCGCTGTCACAACCTCCTCTGGAAGTGAATTCCATAACCCAATGACCCTCTGGGTGAAGAAATATTTCCCTTTATTAGTCCTAATTTTCCTACCTTGGAGCTTCAGGGAGTGCCCCCTAGTCCTAGTGTTGGGTGACAGAGAAAATATTTTTCTCTATTCACCTTTTCTATCCCATGCATGATTTTATACACTTCGATCAAGTCACCTCTTAAACGCCGTCTTTCAAGGCTGAAAAGACCAAGGCGTTGCAACCTGGTTTCATAAAGGGAGCTGCTCCATCCCTTGGATCATTCTTGTTGCCCTTTTCTGTACCTTTTCCAGTTCCGTTATATCCTTCTTGAGGTGCGGTGACCAGAATTGTACACAGTACTCCTGATGTGGCCTCACCATAGATTTGTAGAGAGGCAATACAACATTTGCCGACCTATTTTCGATTCCCTTTCTGATCATGCCAAGCATAGAATTTGCTTTTTTCACTGCTGCAGCGCACTGGGTTGACATCTTCATTGAGCTGTCCACCAAACCCCAAGATCCCTTTCCTGGTTTGTCTCGGAAAGCTTTGACCCCATCAATTTGTAGGTGTATTTGGGGTTCTTTGCCCGATGTGCATGACTTTACACTTGTTTAGGTTAAAATGCATTTGCCACTTTGTTGCCCATTCACTCAATTTCGAGAGATCTTTCTGGAGCTCTTTACAGTCAGTTTCATTTTTAACTACCCTGAACAGTTTAGTGTCGTCTGCAAACTTTGCTACCTCAGAATTCACTCCTACATCCAGGTCATTAATGAATAAATTAAAAAGTAACGGACCCAAAACTGAACCTTGGGGTACGCCACTTCTCACCTCTTTCCACCCAGGAAATGTCCGTTTATTACCACCCTTTGTTTCCTACAGTTTAGCCAGGTTCCAATCCAGGACAAGACCTGTCCCCTGATTCCATGGCTGAAGAGCTTGTTTAGGAGCCTTTGGTGAGGGACTTGGTCAAAAGCCTTTTGAAAGTCAAGGTAAATGCAATAGTAACTTAATGCAAACAGATGAACAGTAAACACTAACAGTAATAGGCTGGACCAGTGTTTCTCAACCAGTGTGCCGTGGCACACTAGTGTGCCGTGAGTGATCATCAGGTGTGCCGCGAGAAAAGCTCTCTGCCCCCCTTCCTTCCCCCCCTCCTCCTGCCGAACTCCTGCTGCTTGGGAGAGGAGGAGGAAGGGCCGAGCGGCGGCGAAGAAAAAGAAGAAGGGGCCGGGGCGCCGCCTCCTTCGGCCATTTCCCCAGCCAGCCTCCAATCCACCATGACTCCCGCCATGACTCGCACCCCTCGCTCGCTGAAGCCGCACGGAGAAGCCCCGCCTACTGAAACCCGCCCACCGCTCATGCTTCTCCTCTGTGGGAGAACTGAAGCTGGGGGGAGGGGCGTGGCATGGCGTGGCCTGGCTCCGCCCTCCCCCGGCTTCAGCGCTCCCACAGCTTCGCCAGCCTTGAGGGGAGAGTGCCAAGCCAGCATTGTGCTGGCTCTGCCACCGCTGGCTTGGCACTGCCCCCTCAAGGCTGGCAAAGCTGTGGGAGAACAGAAGCCAGAGGGAGGGGCGGGGCATGGTGTGGCCTGGCTCCTCCCTCCCCTGGCTTTGGCACTCCCAGCAGCTGCTCCCAGCGGGCCACCATCCCCCAGCCGTTCTTTACTGTGTTAGAGTGTCATTTTGGTTGGTGGTGTGCCCCTGGATTTTTTTAATGTTAAAAGTGTGCCGCGGCTCAAAAAAGGTTGGGAAACACTGGGCTGCAGGGTCAGAGGAAGGCAGGTTTCTATGCTCAATATTGTGTCGAATATGGCAATGACATTTTGGGATCCCTTTGGCTTCTGAAATGTATCGGGCACGTGGCCAGTGTGGAAGACATCTCATCATGCTAAAACAGTGGATGTGGCTCTTAATAAGACATGCCACATTTTCTACGCCCCACACCACTGGAGAAATTATATTGTTTAGTCTGGACCTGCCGCCCTCCCATGGCTGCCGCCCTAGGCCATGGCCTAGGGTGGCCTTATGGGTAATCCGGGCCTGGGCACCACGAGATGCAGATCCAACCTTAAGAAATGGGGCCACATAGTAGAGTCCACGACATGTGAGTGCAGAGAAGAGCAAACCACAGACCACCGACTACACCGCAACCACACGCACAATGGAGGACCTTCTCACAGAGACACCAGAAGCGCTCCAAGTGGCCAGCTTCTGGTCAAAGGACATTTAGTACAATGCCAAGCTTTTAACTTGGTTTGTGGTTTTTTGAATGCGTTATAACTCTATTCTCAATTTGCTTCTGACACGACAAATAAATAAAAATCCCTAGGCAGGCAAATTCTGCAACTGTGATGCATCCACAGACACAGGCCTCCTCCTTCCCACATTTACAACCCTATTTATATCCCTACTTATAGAAATGGTGGCGAATCCCTCCCACCTGTATTACACTCAGGATTGTACAGGTGTCTCCTGGCTTTTCTGAAAGTCAGCAGGTGGCACTATTGTGTTGCTTGGCTTTGTTGTAAGGGACACTCAGGTCCAAGGCCCTTGCAACAATATTGTGAGGAGGAAGCCTAGGCAGATCCCAATCTTTGGTGGCCTCCATAAATCTGTGGCAATGCTGTCCTCCACTCTGGCAGAAAAGGAGGAAAACCATTGAATACATACTGAATACATGGTTGACTAAGGAAGCAGGTCCCTCTAGGACAGTGTTTCCCAACCTTGTTTGAGCCGCGGCACACTTTTTACATTTACAAAATCCTGGGGCACACCACCAACCAAAATGACACAAAATGACACTCTAACACAGTAATACATATAGTTAATATGTTTTTAAATGTATTTATACACTCAATGTGAAACCTGGGCCTGTTTCAATGAACACAACATAGATATCCGGTTTGCGGCTCTGCTGAGCCCAGCGGGAAACGCGATCCAGCCAAATCTGGCTCCCAGGGAGGGCCTGGGCCCTGGGAGGAGCTTTTCGCCCAGTTCGCGGCTCCGCTGAGCCCACGGGAGACGCAAGCTTGCCCATCCCGGCTCCCAGGCCCTGCCTGGGAGCTGGGTTTGGCGAACCGGAAGAAAGGCTCCCAGGGCCTGGGCACCTCGGGGAGCCGTTCTCACAGTTTGCGGCTCTGCCGGGCTTGGTGGAGCCGCGAACCAGGAGAAATGCTCCCGCAAGGAACAGGCCTTGCCTGGGAGCCGGGTTTGGCTGGCTCGCATCTCCTGCCGGGCTCAGCAGAGCCGCGAACTGGGAGAAAGGCTCCCAGGAAGGGCCTGGGTCCCGCAAGGAGCCTTTCGCCCAATTCGCGGCTCTGCTGAGCCCGGCAGGAGACACAATCCAGCCAAATCTGGCTCCCAGGGAGGGCATGGGCCTTGCAAGGAGCCTTTCGCCCAGTTCGCGGCTCCGCTGAGCCCACGGGAGACGCAAGCGGGCCCATCCCGGCTCCTAGGCCCTGCCTGGTAGGCGGGTTTGGCGAACCAGGAGAAAGGCTCCCAGGGAGGGCCTGGGCACCTCGGGAGGTTCTTCTGGTTTGCGGCTCCACCGGCTTGGCGGAGCCGCGAACCAGGAAAAATGCTTCCCGCAGGAACAGGCCTTGCCTGGGAGCTGGGTTTGGCCGGCCCAGCTCAGCAGAGCCGCAAACCAGAAGAAAGGCTCCCAGGAAGGGCCTGGGTTCTGCAAAGAGCCTTTCTCCCGGTTCGCGGCTCAGCCGAGCCTGGCAGGAGACGTGATCCAGCCAAACCTGGCTCCCATGGAGGGCTTGGGCCCTGCGAGGAGCCTTTCGCCCAGTTCGCGGGGGCGCTGAGCCCACGGGAGACGCAAGCTGACCCACCCCGGCTCCCAGGGAGAGCCTGGGCCCTGCGAGGAGCCGTTTGCCCAGTTCGCGGCTCCGCTGAGCCCACGGGAGATGCAGGCTGGCCCATCCCGGCTCCTGGGAGCTGGGTTTGGCGAACTGGAAGAAAGGCTCCCAAGGAGGGCCTGGGCCTTGCAAGGAGCCTTTCGCCCAGTTCGCGGCTCCGCTGAGCCCACGGGAGACGCAAGCGGGCCCATCCCGGCTCCTAGGCCCTGCCTGGTAGGCGGGTTTGGCGAACCAGGAGAAAGGCTCCCAGGGAGGGCCTGGGCACCTCGGGGAGCTGTTCTTCTGGTTTGCGGCTCCACCGGGCTTGGCGGAGCCGCGAACCAGGAAAAATGCTTCCCGCAAGGAACAGGCCTTGCCTGGGAGCTGGGTTTGGCCGGCTCGCATCTCCCACCAGACTCAGCAGAGCCGCAAACCAGAAGAAAGGCTCCCAGGAAGGGCCTGGGTTCTGCAAAGAGCCTTTCTCCCGGTTCGCGGCTCAGCCGAGCCTGGCAGGAGACGTGATCCAGCCAAACCTGGCTCCCATGGAGGGCCCCTGCGAGCCCGCCCAGTTCGCGGGGGCGCTGAGCCCACGGGAGACTTCTGACCCACCCCGGCTCCCATGGAGAGCCTGGGCCCTAGGAGCCGTTTGCCCAGTTCGCGGCTCCGCTGAGCCCACGGGAGATGCAGGCTGGCCCATCCCGGCTCCTGGGAGCTGGGTTTGGCGAACTGGAAGAAAGGCTCCCAAGGAGGGCCTGGGCACCTCGGGGAGCCGTTCTCCCAGTTTGTGGCTCCGCCGGGCTTGGTGAAGCCGCGAACCAGGAGAAATGCTCCCCGCAAGGAACAGGCCTTGCCTGGGAGCTGGGTTTGGCTGGCTCGCATCTCCCACCAGGCTCAGCAGAGCCACGAACAGGGAGAAAGGCTCCCAGGAAGGGCCTGGGCCCTGCGAGGAGCCTTTCGCCCAATTCGCGGCTCTGCTAAGCTCGGTGGAAGACGCGAACGGCCAAACTCGGCTTTCTTCCGAGGCTCCCCGAGGTGCCCCGGCCCTCCCTGGCAGCCGGGATGGGCCAGCTGGCTGGCACGCAGAGGGGAAGCAGCCGAAGGAGACGGCACCCCAGCCTCTTTTTCTTCTCCGCCGCCGCCCAGCCCTTCCTCCTCCTCCCCCAAGCAGCAGCAGCAGACAGGAGGGGGAAGAAAGGGGGGAAGAGAGGTTTTCCTGCGGCACACCAGGTGATCACTCACGGAACACTAGTGTGCCGTGGAACACCGGTTGGGAAACTCTGCTCTAGGAATAGGCAAAAGTAAACTAAAGGTAAACTAAAAGGAGAACTTATGATGCTGTTGGGTTCTCACCTAAATGACCGTTGCAAGGTCTCCTTGCTGTAGTTTTTACATCGGTGGCCAAGAAGAATCCTCATTGTTTCTTTGTCGGAGTAATTCATCAGGAGGTCCGTCAGTAGCCCAATTAATTTGTGATTTTTTAAATCCGCATTTATCACTGAATTTTAACATGGTATATCTTGTTATATGTATTTTAGTAGTGTTTGATCTCTTTGCTGTAACGACGTTGTGTCCTACCTTGAGCCACAAGGAGAGGCAGGTAATACATTGTCATTATTATTATTATTATTATTATTATTATTATTATTATTATGGATCACCCACACATTACATATACAATAAAATCTAATAATATTAATATATTGGAATTATATTCCTTTCTTACCGTTTCTATGGCATACAGTGCATGCAAGAAGCTCACATGCTTTGCTATTATTATTATTACTACCACTACTACATTTTATTGTATATGTAATGTACAGATAACACATAGTAGTAATAGTGGTAGAAGTAATACATAAAATTATTATCAAATAATAATAATAATATGATTACCCATATACGGCATATAAAATAAAATAAAATAATAATATGAGTAATTCATATTATTATTATTATTTGTATTACCCATACATATTCAATAATATATTTAATAATAATAATAATAATATGATTACCCATACACTGGTTGTGTTCTTGCACCTACCCTATTTACAATCTTCTTCAGCATGATGCTCCAAAGGGCTACGGCAGATCTCGAAGAAGAAGACGGCATATATATATGCTATCGTACTGATGGCAGCTTGTTCAACTTAAGCTGTCTGAGGGTTCACACTAAGACTCTAAACTATCTAGTCTGTGAGTTGCTTTTTGCTGATGATGCTGCCCTTGTTGCCCATTCAGAAGCAGCTCTGCAGTGCCTCACACTCTGCTTTGCAACAGCTGCAGAGCTGTTTGGGCTGGAAGTCAGCCTGAAGAAAACGGAAGTCCTCTACCAGCCCACACCACAGGAAGAACACCATCATCCCCACGTCAGCGTAAGCACATCTGTGCTTCAGTCTGTTCAGCAGTTCACCTCCCTGAGAAGCATCATCTCTTCAGATGCCAAGATTGATAAAGAGATAGATCACAGATTAGCAAAGGCATAGAGTGCATTTGGAAGTCCTCCCAAAAGAGTCTGGAGCAACAAGCACCTGAGGCAAAGCACCAAAATCAGTGTGTACAGAGCTATCGTACTGTCTATTCTCCTCTATGAGTCTGAAACATGGGTCACCTATCACCAACACCTACGACTCCTCGAACGCTTTCAGCAGCGCTGTCTTCGCACAATCCTAAATATACACAGGACCGACTATGTGACAAATGTTGCTGTCCTTGAGCAAGCAGGGATCACCAGTGTTGAGGCCATGCTATTACGAACACAGCTGCGCTGGGCAGGGCACATCTCTAGGATGGAGGACCACCGCCTCCCAAAGATACTACTCTATGGTAAACTCGCCACGGGTCAGCGCAAGAGAGGCACCCCCGAAAAGAGGTATAAGGACTCCCTGAAACAACATCTCAGGCTCGGCCAGATTGATGACCAACAATGGTCCATCCTGGCCTCACTTCAGGAGGCATGGAGACGCACTATCCACAATGCTGCGGCCTCTTTCGAGAAGACACGCCGAATGAGTCTCGAAGAGAAATAACAGCACAGAAAGAACCGCAACTTGGAAACAACATCACCCAAGCAGACTTTCTGCTGTGCTTTCTGCAACCGGACTTGCCTATCTCAGATTGGCCTTTTTAGTCATCAACGCGCTTGTAAAAAGCATGGGATGAGTCCTTCCTAAGAATCTTCGTTCGTGAAGTAATGCCGAGAGAGAGATCAATATATATATGCCAACGTACCCATTTTGGAAATTAAAACCAGAATGTACCCGGCGTCCAGCTGGTGCCAATGAAAGAAAAAAATAATTTAAAAAAGAGGATCAGCTGCGAGAAAATCACAGTCAGGCGACAGGATATTATTCTCGCCGACCGACTTCACCAAAGTTGGACACCAAAGTTGGACCCTCCTGAATCCGATTATTATTATTATTATTATTAGCAATGCCTTTGTGGGTTTTTTTAGTACTTCGACTGTCCTTTCTCTCCTTTTGTCACCCACGCCGTGTCCTTTGGACGCTTTGGGTCAAGCGGATGGCCTCTCTGAGGCTTCCTACACGTGAATTTTGAATAAATAGGAGTTCCCTTCTGGAAGAATAAGAATAATGATATATGTCACAAAGGGGGGGAGGCGCTTTAGAGGTGCCTAGGCCATAAATAAAGGGGTTGGGAACCCCCTTCCCTTTGCCCCCAAAGCGCCCAGCTGCCTCTCTCCTCTTCCTCTCCCTTTCTCTCTCCTTCCTTCACTCCCTCCCACCTGCTTCCCCCTCCTCTCTGCCAAGCCCCCAAAGGCAAAGAATAGCTCTTCTCTCTCTCTTCCTCTTCTTCCTCCCCCTTTCCCCCCACCCCCTTGTCAGCTTGGGCTGCAAATCTGCTCAAAGGGAGGGAAGGAAGGGAGGGAGGTGGGTCTCTCTTTCCCTCTCTTTCCTCCAACGTCAGGGGCTGGGCTGGGCTCTGGGCTCCATTGCCATCCAGGACAGGCTACAAGAGGGATGCGCTGAAGGAAAGAGGAAGAGGAGAAGCAAGCCTTGAGGCCGGCCGCAGACCCCCTTCCTCTCCCTGGACCCTTGCTGCCCTCCTTCGCACCCTTTTCCCTTCCTACAATCCCTCTCCAAGCCACCCCTCCATCGCCCTCTTTGCACATTTCCCAACCCAAGCCGGGTATCAGCATCCTCCAATCCATCCCTTCCTTTGCTTCTTTCGGGTATCAGCATCCTCCAATCCCTCCCTTCCTTTGCTTCTTTCTCTTCTTTTCCTTCTTCTTCTTCCCTCCTTGCTTTGTTGTCCTTGCCTCTCTAAAATAGGGATGCTCAGGACAAGAGCCCAGGCCTGACCTCTTCCCAGGCCTTGACCTCTAGGGCACTTTGGTCCAGACCCACCGGAGTATCTTTCTCCCAATCTTTCTCCTCCTTTTTCCCCTCTTTCTTTCTTTCTTTCTTTCTGTTTTTTTTTCTCCTTCTTTCCTGGCTCCCTCCTCCCCCTGCTGGAGTTTCTCGGGTACCGCGGAGGGGAAGTCCTCCGCGCCCTCGGGATGAAGATGATGGCAGGCGGATCGGTGCATCAGAACGGCCTCTTCCCTCCGGCGCCCCAGCAACAGCCGCCGCAGCCTCCGCCGCAGGCCCCCGGAGGGTCCCAGGCCCAGGCCCAGAGCCACACCAGCCCGCAGGCCCCTTCGCAGGCTCCCCACATGGATTCGGAGCCCCCCGACTCCAGGAAGAGGCCTCTGGAGACACCCACCGAGGCCATCAGCACCAAGCGGAGCAACACCGGCGGTGAGTGGGGGCCGAGTCGGGGTTGAAATGTCACTCCGAATACGGGAACTGTTATTGTTGTTATTATTAACATCACCGCCGCCACCACCACATCACCATCACCACAATCAACATCACCATCATCACCACCACCACTCCCATCACATCACCATCTACCTCCTTTGCAAGGTGGAGATGGCTGCACAGAACGACAGAGATTTCTCTTTCTTTCCATTCAGCCCTACATATAGATCCCCCCCCCCCTTGAAAGGCCTGTCCAAAATCTCTATCCAAAATCATGTAACTTTTGGACCCCTTTTTTCCCACCCACACAAATATTATCTCTCGTTCCCATTTCGCCCATGTTACCCTCGTTCCGAATATCTCCTTCCCAAGAATGGGAGAGATTTCTCTTTCTTTACATTCAACCCTTCATATAGCTCCCCCCTCCCCTTGAAAGGCCTGTTTAAAATCTCTCTCCAAAGCCATGGACTTGTGGACCTCTTTATCCCCCCCCCCAAATATTATATTTCTTTCCCCCTTTGTCCGTGTCACCCTCGTTCCAAATATCTCCTTCCCCAAAATGGGAGCGATTTCTCTTTCTTTCCATTCAGCCCTTCACATAGGTCCCCCCCCCCACACACCCTTGAGAGGCCTGTCCAAAGTCTCTCCCCCAAACTATGGACTTGTGGACCTCTTTATCCCCCCCACACACACACACAAATAGTATCTCTCTTTTCCCCTTTGCCCGTGTCACCCTCGTTCCGAATATCTCCTTCCCAAGAATGGCAGAGATTTCTCTTTCTTTCCATTCAGCCCTTCACATAGGTTCCCCCCCTGAGAGGCCTGTCCAAAGTCTCTCCCCAAAACCATGGACTTGTGGACGTCTTTATCTCCTCCTCCCCCCCACACAAATATTATCTCTCTTTCCCCCTTTGCCCGTGTCACCCTTGTGCCGAATATCTCCTTCCCAAGAATGAAAGAGATTTCTCTTTCTTTCCATTCAGCCCTTCATATAGGTCCCCCCTCCCCTTGAAAGGCCTGTCAGTGTCCACAATCTCTCTCCAAAACTATGGACTAGTGGACCTCTTTATTGCCCCCCACACACAAATATTATCTGTCTTTCCCCCTTTGCCCGTGTCACCCTCGTTCCAAATATCTCCTTCCCAAGAGTGGCAGAGATTTCTCTTTCTTTCCATTCAGCCCTTCCCATAGATTCCCCTACCCACCCACCCTTGAGAGGCCTCTCCAAAGTCTCTCCCCCAAACCATGGACTTGTGGACCTCTTTATCTCCCCCACAAATATTATCTCTTTTTCCTATTTCGCCCGTGTCACCCTCGTTCCGAATATCTCCTTCCCAAGAATGGCAGAGATTTCTCTTTCTTTCCATTCAGCCCTTCATATAGATCCCCCCTTCCCCTTGAGAGGCCTCTCCAAAGTCTCTCCCCCAAACCATGGACTTGTGGACCTCTTTATCCCCCCACAAATATTATCTCTCTTTCCTATTTTGCCCGTGTCACCCTCATTCCAAATATCTCCTTCCCAAGAATGGGAGAGATTTCTCTTTCTTTCCATTCAGCCCTTCATATAGGTGCCCCCCCCCCACACACACACACCCTTGAGAGACCTGTCCAAAGTCTCTCCCCCAAACCATGGACTGGTGGGCCTCTTTATGCACCCCACCAATGCTCTCTCTCTCTGTTTCCCCTTTTGCCCCTGCCACCCTCGCTCCGAATGTCTCCTTCCCAAGCTGGAGGTGGAAGCCTCAGATGAGTAGAGATCTCTGTTCCTAAGGTGGACGGCATTAGAGAGATCTCTTGTTTCTTTTCTCTGGGCCCTTCAAATATTGCAACCCCCCTCCCTCTTTCAAGTGATGGATAGCACATGCAGGGGGGGGGGAGAGAAAGGCTGGGTTCAGGATGGATCTAATGAGGTGGAGAAAGAGCCCCAAATGTCACCCTCGCTGCCGCCTTTCTTGCCTTGCAAGGTGGAAGAATAGAATGGCAGATGTTTCCCTTTCTTTGACCCTTCAAATAGGTTTCCCCCCCCCCAACAAAGGCCTGTCCTTTTCCTCTCTCCAACCCCCCCCCCCCACACACACAAAGCCATCATGTGAGAAGGTGAATCTCTTTTGTCTCTTCCACAAATATTATTTTTCCTTTCCCTTTGTCATCCTCGCTCTTAATATCTCACTTCCAAAGGGTAGAAATGGAAGCATAGCATCGTCGATCTTTTCCATTTCTTTCCTGCCGGACGTTTGGGCCTTTCGGATATATATCCCTTTCCTCCTTTAAAGGAGGTGAGTGATGGATGGCACATAGACTGGATTCGAAATATTCGGTGACGATGGAGAGAGAGGTCCCTAAAAGCCACCCTTGTTGCCGACTTCCTTCCAAATAAATATCTCCGTCGCGAGGCGAGCAATCTTTGCTCTTTCTAACGTGATGGTGGAGAGGCCTTCCTCGGTGTTGACTTTCCTCCCAAATGCTTCCCTTGCAAAGTGGAGACATTTCTCTTCTTTCCCTTCCTTTTGGGCCACTCTTTGTATCCAGCATCCTCTTTGTATCCTTCAAATATGGTGGAGATGGAATCACCGAACGGCAGATAGTTGTGTTGCTTTGGGCCAACGGCCTCTCCAAAACGGTCCCTCGAAAGGCCTGGTTCTTTTCATCCGGCCACAAAGCTATCCCGTGGGCATTGGGACCCCCTTTATCCACCCCATAAATATCCCCTTGGCTCCATCCTTGCCTCTTGTGTGCTAAACAGAGACTGTTTTCCCCATCTCTGCACCAAAACCGACCCCCTTATGTGGACCTTATATCTCTCCTGCCTCCATCTGTCCTTTCTTTCATCCGTTTGCAACCATCTCTCGTTCTGTTTTTCTCTCATCCACTCAATTGTCAGGACCAGAGCTTACTCTTTCTTAGTATCCCCTCCCCCCCCCCCCACACACAAATAACACAACAAGGGCTTTGACACAAGCAGGTGCAAATCCTTTCTGGTTCGGTCCCTTAAAGTTTTGGCGATTCAATGCATGTCTTCGTCACCTTTCCTCCCACAAACTGTCAATCCAACTCCTATCAAAATGCACCATTTTATTTCTCCAAAGGAGGATGGATACAATGGAAATCCTGCCTCCATCCCATCCCATCCTCCAGCCCTTTCGACGCGAAAGCTTTCCATAGTCTTGTATCTACGCTGCCCGTTGTGTCAAAATGGAGTCGGTTGGAATAAATGTACGATTTCGCGGAACAAGTGGGGAGGGGGGGGGGAGAGATGAATGAGGGTGGAAAATCCCCCCCCCCCTTCCCCACATATAGACTATGGAAAAGCAGTCTACCCCGCCTTCCCATCTGTCTAAGGAAATGGAGACGGGAAGGATGTGAAAGGTTGGACGTGAAAAAAAGGGGGAAGCCAGATCGGCCGGGATGTTGAAAAGGGCAGTTGTGCAGATCCAGGGATTAGTGGGAGATGCTGGAGAGTGGGCTGAATGCAAATATACTCAGGGCTTGGAAGCATTTCCGAGCTTTAGAGATAGATAGATAGATAGGTAGGTAGGTAGATAGGTATGTATGTATGTATGTATGTATGTATATGTATGTATGAAAAATTCAGACTGGTGCTTCCTTGCATTTGGATTCCAATTGACACTGAGATAGACATTTATAATATCCCACATTCGATCTCCTTTTGTGAAAAGGCCAGATATTGGTTCCTTCGTTGCCTCTGGACGTAGCGATAGCTGCCCCCATCGCCACCCCCCTTTTCTGTCCCTGTCCGATTCTAATCATCTCTTATTATCAAATTATACTTATTGGACGTCTTTTGGTTTCATGGCTTGGAATGACGAGAGAATAGATGGACGTGGACACACATGAGCGGTTTCTCTCTCCCTCCCTCGTGCGCATACACTCACCCTCCAGATGTCATTAACATTTGGGGATGCTCAGCATTGGAGAAGCCATAAACGTTGCATTCGAAAGAGCATCCAGTGTGTGTGTGTGTGTGTTTGTGGGTGGGTGGGGGATCTCCCCTATTTATGGTGAGGAAAGAGAAGAAAATGGGGTGTCTGCGGATGTATAGTTTGAGAAAAGCAGGGCGGGAGCGAAGCAGAAGAGAGAGAGAGAGAGAGAGGGAGAGAGATCTAGAAATATGCTAAGCATGTCTTCTTAGGAGACTGGCTGCGTTGGGAAGGAGATGGCAGGAAGATCTGGTGGGTGTGGATAGACTATGCATGTACATATGTGTCTGTATGCATGTACGGTATGTATAGAGGTATGGGAATCTCATGCCTGCCTTTTGCCTCTTATGACGGTTCGATTATCCCACTTTACGTGTCCCCGGCTTGTTTTCCTTCGCCAGCGGTGACAGGTTGGGGTTGAGGAGGATTGGCCCTTTTTTTGGGCTGCTTCCAGTGATGGATTTGGGGGAGGGAGAAGAAGGGGGAAGAAGCATTGATGGTGCTGCGGGAGGGAAAAGAAAGGGGGGGACGTGGGAGAAGGAGTGTGACGGAGATGGAGGGGACGCCTTAGTGGTACCTGGTGCGCGTCACCCCAAAAGGAGGCACCAATGGCCGGGAGGACGCACCATGCAGGCCCCATGGCAGGTTAGTCTTTTAGGGGGGGGGTCCCGGTCTCTCCTTGTGCGCATGGGTGTATATGTCTATACACGTATGTGTGTTTCTGCCGTATGTACGTATGTGTGCATCTGCCGTAGTCGGTCTGCCTTTGTGTCATATCTCGGGTGAAGGTCAAACGGGGTGGGACCGGCGAAAGGGAGGGCGACGGCTGGGAGGCAAGGGAGGCCACGTCTCCAATGAGGCATCTGTGTGATCCAATGTGACGGCAAAGGAAAGGGGCAGATTGTTGTGCCTCTTGGGGACTTCCACCGAGAGCAGGACGTCCCCTTTGGGCTCCAGGCCTTTCCCGGCCGGCCGTGGGAAGAGCCGACGTCACTCGACAGCAGGAGCCTTGGCCGGAGGAGCATAAAGCCCCCCGCTGTCTCCTCCACGGCTGTCGGCTTTTGTGGGATCCCCATCATTGTGGGATGGTCAGCACCAGGGTGGCCATTGTCAGGGTTGTGTTGGAGAGGATGCACACAAATACATCCGTCTCCATTCCCCAGCCTTAGCATAGGCAGCCCCAAAGTCAAGGTTGGGAGGCTCTGGTCTAGCTCCTGACCTCCCTTTGGTGACCTTGGCACAGCCATTGCCGTTCTCCTTTCCCCCCAAAATGCGCTCCTCTGGCTTTACTTTTGCAACGGCCTCTCTCCTGCTTGGGAGTGCCTCTTTTTTTCCCAAAATGGCTGCAAAAGCGGCTCTTTTGCTAGGCTCTTCTCGCGACGGGTGGGGGCGAAAGCAGGCCCATCGTAGGCCATTTGCAAGCACTGAAAAACGGGGTTTTGTGCTCCTTGGGATGGATGAGGAACGAGGCACAAATAGGAAGGAAGTAAAACCTCATGTAGGTTTATGGCTACAAGGGAAACCTTGCAACAAAGCATCACAAGGGAGGGAAGGAGGGAGGGAAAGGAGGGAGCCAGGTGAGGTACACACCTGTGTGAGTCAGGAAACAGACTGAGGCTGGATCTACACTACCATATAATCCAGTTTCTATATCCAGATTATCTGCCTTGACCTGGATTATATGGGGCCCCTTTTACACTGCCATATAAGACCCAGATTATCTGCTTTGAACTGGAATATTTGGCAGTCTAGACTCATATAATCCAGTTCAAAGTGGATAATGTGGATTATCAGATTTGATAATCTGGATTATGCGGCAGTGTAGAAGGTCCCGGAGTCTATGCTGGCATATAATCCAGTTCTAAGCACAGAAACATGATTCAGAAACTGGATTACAGTGTTCCCTCTCTACTTTTTGCGGACACGCTGTTTCGCGGATTTCAAAAAATATTAATATAAAATATATATCGTGGTATTTTCGCTGTTTTGTGGGGTTTTGCCGCCGCCGCTCTCCAAGGCGCTTCCCCTCCTCAGTCCCCCCTCCCTCCAGCCTCGAAGGGCCTTTCCTTCCTTTCCTTCACTTTATTTTAAGTTGATAAAGACTTAAAATAGTGTATAACTACTAAAATAATGTACAAATATTAATATAAATAGAGCACCCCTATATCACGGTTTCTCACTTAACGTAACCCCAGCAATAAGTGAGGGAACACTGTATATGGCAGTGTATAGGGCCCGAGAAATGTAATACAAGTGTTGCTCTTTCCTCCTCTTTCTTCATCCCTTCATCCACCTTCACCATCTTAATGCGTTAACCAAGCAGCATCAGAAGATGTTCAAGATGGAAACAGGCCCAGATTACCCATAAGGCCACCCTAGGCCATGGCCTAGGGGCGCAAGCCAAAGGGGGCGCAGTTCACACGGACCAAAAAAAAAGTTGAAACAAAACCGCAACGCGCGGCATGGAGATGACTCTCTCTCTCTCTCTCTCTCTCTCTCTCTCTCTCTCTCTCTCTCTCTCTCTCTCTCGGGGGAGGGCGGGGGGAGAGCGCTGCGAGGAGGTGGGGGAGGAGGGAATGGCGCGCCTCGCCATCGGCCCCGCCCCCTTGTCAAGAAAGGAGGGCGCGAGGAGTAGGAGGCAGAGGGAAGCCGCCAGGGCCGCTGCTGGGCATGTGCGGCACCCAGGAACATGCTGGAGGAGGCAGAAGCGCTCGCGCCCTCCTGCTGCGCATGCCTGGCAGCGGCCCCGGGGGCGGGGCTTCCCTCCGGCTTCTCCTCCTTGCGCCCTCCTTCCTTGAGTCAAGGAAGGGGGGCGCACGGCGCCGCGAGGAGGAGGTGGGGTGCGGTAGAGGTTGGTTTGGGAGCGTAATTCTAAAGCGTGGCCTAGGGCGCCGAAAGGGGTTAATCCGGGCCTGAATGGGATGGCAGAGGATGCCTTGGGACCGCCCCTACCAAATCTTGGCAGAGAGTGTATAAAAGGCATTGGGCCTTAGATAAAAGATAGCTCCTGGCATCAAGGAAGCACCTCCGATGACCAAAACCCAAACGAAATGGGCAATCTAGCAAGTCCATGGAAGTGACTCAGTCTTTTGCACTGAAGTGTGATACTGTACCATCTATTTGACGATTTGCTTGCAGGGAGAGGATAATTGCATGTGGGTATTTGGACATACTCACGATAGCGAGTTTCCAATTCTGATACTGGCCAGGAGATATGGAAAGAAACCTTAAAATAGTGGGAAGGTAGTGGGGGGAAAATCCTCCAAATATTTTGAGATATTTCTTATTTTCATTGAATAGTAGAATTACCCTAAAGGGGGAAAAGGTATGGGTCACATTCACACCACACTAATATAGTGCTATTATGCCACTTTTAATGCCAGGGTTACACCTTTATCAGGCCTGGGCAAACTTCGGCCCTCCAGGTGTTTTGGGCTGCAACTCCCACAATTCCTAACAGCCTATCGGCTGTTAGGAATTGTGGGAGTTGCAGTCCAAAACACCTGGAGGGCCGAAGTTTGCCCAGGCCTGATCTTTATGCATCTTTGGGCTTTGTTTGTTTTTGAAGCAATGGACCACTTTGCCCGAAATCTCCAAATGCAGCTTCCAGGTGAAACAGTGCCACTTTGGATGGAAATACTATATACATAGTGTTGTAGTTGTGTAGTGTGAGGAGGCCCATAGATGTGTTAGGGATTTGAACCACAATATATCCCCAAATGCATTCCCAATATTTATTTATTTACTTCATTTCTATTCCGCCCTTCTCACCCCGCAGGGGACTCAGGGCGGATTACAATGCACACATTACATTTAGACACACAAACACACAAGACAGACAGGGCAATTTTAACATCTGGCCACCAGGGGGAGCTGTCGCACTCCTTCATTCCTCAGTTTCCTGGAGATCTTTTTAATGGCCCCGTAAATCAGTTAAATTTAGCCTCCCCACTAAGTGGTACCTTTAATTTCCTACTTAACAGATGCAACTGTCTTTCGGGTTGCAAAGGTCGACAACAGGCTACACAATAGGTGGAGAGCCCACCTCGACCCGGGCAGGCCTCGAACTCATGACCTTCTGGTCAATAGAGATCGTATGCAGCTGACACCCAGCCAGCTGCGCCACATTCCCGCCACATTCCCGGTGCAATAGATTTCACAATAGGTTGAAATAACAGTCCTGCCATTGTGTAGTGTGAGAGGGCCCATTGATGTGTTAGGCACGACCCAGAGTTTGGGAAAATTAGGGATTTGGACCACAATATATCCCCAAATGCATCCCAAGCTACATCCCAATGGATTTCACAATAGGTTGGAATAATAGTCCTGCCATTGCATAGTGTGAGAGCCCACAGATGTGTTAGGCACGACCCAGAGTTTGGGAAAATTAAGGCCCGGATTAACCCCTTTTGGCGCCCTAGGCCACACTTTGGAATTACGCCCCCAAACCAACCTCTACCGCACCCCCTCCTCCCCCGCCTCCTTGCAGCGCTGTCCCCCCGCCCTCCCTCGAGAGAGAGTTGCGTTGCGGGTTTTTTTGGGGGGTCCATGTGAATTGCGCCCCCCTTGGCTTGCATCCCTAGGCCATAGCCTAGGGTGGCCTTATGGGTAATCCGGGCCTGGATTTGGACCACAATATATCCCCAAATGCAGTCCAAGCTACATCCCAATGGATTTCACAATAGGTCGGAATAATAGTCCTGCCATTGTGTAGTGTGAGAGGGCCCATCGATGTGTTAGGTATGACCCAGAGCTTGGGAAAATTAGGGATTTGGACCACAATATATCCCCAAATGCATTCCAAGCTACATCCTAATGAATTTCATAATAATAATAATAATAATAATAATAATAATAATATACACTTTATTTATATTCCATTCTTCTCACCCCGAAGGGGACTCAGAGCGGATTACAGGTACACATACTTAGCAGACAATCCCTGCCTTTTCCACATACAACACATATAGACGAACAGAGGCAAACTCTGGCCACCAGGGGGAGCTGGCGCAGTCCTCATCTCTCAGCGTCCCTTGTTGTTCCTTCCGCATTCCTCAGCGTTCCTGGAGTTCTTTAATGGCCTCATAATTCAGTCAAAATTTGCCTCCCCACTTAATGTGGTACCTTCATCACCTACTTGACAGATGCAACTGTCGACAGCAGGCTACACTTAAAGGTCGAGCACCCACCTCGACGTGGGCAGGCCTGGAACACATGACCTACTGGTCAAAGAGATCTTATGCAGCTGATACTTATCCAGCTGTGCCACATTCCCTGTGCAATAGGTTGGAATAATAGTCCTGCCATTGTGTTGTGTGAGAGGGCCCATAGTGTTAGGTATGACCCAGAACTTGGGAAAATTAGGGTTTTTGGCATCCCAAAATATTCCTGGAGGCCACATGGGATCCATAGGCTTCGCTGATCCTTGCTATATAAAGTAATAGGCCGGGAATGTCCAGCCTGTAATTAAAAAGTAAAATAAAATGCCAAAAGGTATGTTTGTAGTCTTCCAGTGATCGCACGAGAATGCCCATCGTCCCTAACCAGAAAGTCCATTTCCCCCCCAAGACTGTCAAGAAAGAAAAGTAACCGAGACCCAATGTTTTGCTACAGAATAGGATGGACTCTGAGCCTTAATTTTGCCGCCCGTCTCTTCCATTTCAAGCCTTCCAACCATTTACAAGCATCACAGTATGGCGATGATAAGAAAAAGTAATCAAAACAGAAAATAGAGACAAACTAGGAGGGACTGCAGCAGTTTGCTTTTGCCCAAACCTACTGGGGGAATGCATCTCTACGCTGTAGAGGTCCAAGAATTACTACAGTTTGACACCATTGCTCAATGCTATGATATCAGGGAAGCGGTAGTTTGACCAGGCCTGTAGCTTTCTCTGTTGGTGCCAGTGGCGGTCCTACAGGTAAGCCAAGGAAGCGGCCGCATGGGGCGCCATCTGGGAAGGGGCGAATTCCTCCGCCCGCCGGGCGCCGGCACCAGACAGCGTCCTGGCACTGCCGATGTTCCTCAGGCAGCGCCGCGGCTGCCTGCTTTTGGACCCTGGCCTTGTGCGCTCCGACGCCGCTTCTGGGCATGCGCGGAGGTTTTCGCGCAGGCGCAGTTGCTCCGGAGCTGAAGTTGAGCACAGGAGCAACTGCGCATGCGTGAAAACCTCCGTGCATGCCCAGTTGCTCCTGTGCGCAGAAGCCTGCAAGCAAAGCACTCCCTATTGGGCAGGCAGGGAGTGCTTCCCCTCTCACTTTGTCTCCACCCTGCCGCCGAATACGGTGACCCAATTGGGTAGGCAGGGGGCGGAGACAAAGGGAGAGGGGAGGGGAGCCAAAGGGGTATTGGCAACGTATTGCCTCCTGACAGCCGCCATCGGAAGTAGCCGCCGCGCACTGAGCCGAACTCCCTCGCCAGGCCCAATCACGTGTGAACCCTACCCCACCTGCCCACCTCCCCCCGCGCGCGCCGGCCCGGGAGCATCAAATAGCAGGCAAATAGTAATATATAATATTTTATTTTACTTTATTTTGGGTTATTTGAGTTTTATAGCAGTAATAAAAATATTTAGTAGAGGATAATTTTATTTATTATTTTATAATAATAATAATAATATAGAATGTTATATTATATTATAATGTCAATATATTATAATATAATTATATTGTAATGTACTATAATATATTGTATATACATTGATACAATATAATACTACTAATGGTATTGTGATAGTATAATTGTACATTTGTTTTACATGGGGGGGGGCGCCAAAATAATGTTCGCTTACCATTTAAAATTACCTTAGACCGCCCCTGGTTGGTGCCTCACCAAACTACAACTCCCAGGATTCCCTAGCAATGAGCCACAGTGGTTCAACAGTGTCGAACTATGTTATTTCTACAGTGAAAGGTTTTTTCCCCCCTTCCTATATACAGTTAATTGAACCCAAATGACTTTTTTTGTCCATCAAGCTCAGTTTGCAGCAATGGAAGTAAGCTGAGGACAAAGATGGGACAGTGAAAGGAAACCGGGACGTGTTCAAAGCAGCTGGGAAAATGGGATGGGAGAGGATGAATGGGGCAAATTGGAGTAGCCGGAAGGTGCATATTGAGCATTTTGAACACATCGGTGGATGGAAATGGGGCAGCAGAAGGGGCCAAAGGGTTATAATTCTTGATCTTGGGATTTGCTATTTCGGAGCAGAGCTTTTGCAGCTGTTTACAGCTGTTCTGTCTAGGGGGAAAGGGAGGAGAAAGGAGGGGGAGAGACAGTCTGATAATCCAGCCTCAGCTTAGACATAACAGGTCTTGTTCCAAACTGTCCCGCATACATCCCTTCACACGCACGCAGTCGGCGACGTGAGCGGCATCACCCTGTCCCCGCAGCTGGTCATCGGGTCCGGTCGCGGGCCTGGCGAAGACGAGGGCCTGAACCTGACCTACTTTTTGCGCATTGGAGAAAGAGAGGGGCGGAGAGGAGCCGGAGGGAGACCTGACAAAACCAGACAAGGGTTGCATGCGCCGGCGCCTATGCACCTGCCTTTCCCACCCCATCTGCTCACTGTATGCATCGTAGAGTCGGTGTAGTCGGTGTAGTAGACCCAGGCCCTCATCTATACTGCATTGAGTTGCATTATATGGGTCTATGCTGGTTCGAAAGTATAGATCTATCTTTAGGCCCCATCTACACTGGCCGTTTAATGCTGCAGTGGTCAAACAATGCACTCCCACGAATGCAAACGAAAGTCCTTAATGTGCACCAGTACTCTATGGGTTTGCGGCATCACCATCAAACTGGATGCTTATGTCATTGTCTGCAGAATGAAACCACTGTCTTCAATACAAATATGAAACTGCATTAAATAGCCAGTGTGGATGGAGCCTTAGCTCTTTTCTCCTCCGCCTTATGTGCAGTCCTCGAACTGGATTCCTATGTCATTGTCTGCATTGTCTCCAATACTGGTATGAAACCGTATTAAATAATGGTCAGTGCAGACGGAGCCTTAGCACTGCTCTCTTCGAATCATAGAGTTAGACGAGACCTTGTGGGCCATACAGTCCAAGAAGCAGGAAAATCGCATTCAAAGCACCCCCGACAGATGGCCATCCTGCCTCTGTTTAAAAGCTTCCAAAGAAGGAGCCTCCACCATACCCCGGGGCAGAGAGTTCCACTGCTGAACAGCTCGCACAATCAGGAAGTTCAAGTGGAATCTCCTTTCCTGTAGTTTGAATCCATTGTTACATTATGTCCTAGTCTCCAGGGCAGCAGAAAGCAAGCTTACTCCCTCCTCTCTGTGACCTTCTCTCACGTATCTATACATGGCTACCATGTCTCCTCTCAGCCTTCTCTTCTTCAGGCTTAACATGCCCAGCTCTTTAAGCCACTCCTCGTAGGGTTTGTTCTCCAGACCCTTGATCAGGGCTGCTCACACTTTTTCAGCATGCGAGCTACTTATAAAACAACCAAGTCAAAGTGATCTCCCTACCCACTACTCAGAGAGCCATAAAAGCAAAATATTTGGAAATTTATTTCAGTGAGAGCCATATAATATATTTTAAGACTCAATTCAACTAAGTGTGAGTATAATAACCCCCTGAATTCATTCATAATAATAATGATGATAATATTCATTCAGCCTCTGCTAATAATAATAATAATAGTAACAACAACAACAGGTTCCTGGAGTAGAAGGAGACCTCCAAGGGCCATCCAGTTCACCCTCCTTCTGCCATAAGGGAAAACACAATCAAAACATTCATCACAGATGGCCATTCAGCCTCTGATAACAACAACAACAATGGGTTCCTAGAATAGGAGGAGACCTCCAAGGGTCATCCAGTCCAACCTCCTTCTGCCATAAGGGAAAAACACAATCAAAACATTCCTCACAGATGGCCATTCAGCCTCTGATAATAATAATAACAATAATAATAACAACAACAACGGGTTACTAGAATAGGAGGAGACCTACAAGGGCCATTCAGTCCAACCTCCTTCTGCCATAAGGGAAAAACACAATCAAAACATTACTCACAGTTGACCATTCAGCCTCTGATAATAATAATAATAACAACAACAACAACAATGGGTTCCTAGAGTAGGAGACCTCCAAGGGCCATCCAGTCCAACCTCCTTCTGCCATAAGGGAAAAACACAATCAAAACATTCCTCACAGATGGCCATTCAGCCTCTGATAATAATAATAACAATAATAATAATAACAACAACAATGGGTTACTAGAATAGGAGGAGACCTACAAGGGCCATCCAGTCCAACTTCCTTCTGCCATAAGGGAAAAACACAATCAAAACATTCCTCACAGTTGACCATTCAGCCTCTGATAATAATAATAATAATAACAACAACAATGGGTTCCTAGAGTAGGAGACCTCCAAGGGCCATCCAGTCCAACTTCCTTCTGCCATAAGGGAAAAACACAATCAAAACATTCCTCACAGATGACCATTCATCCTCTGATAATAATAATAACAACAACAACAACAATAATAACAACAATGGGTTCCTAGAATAGGAGGAGACCTCCAAGGGCCATCCAGTCCAACCTCCTTCTGCATCTGGGCAGTGTCGGGAGCCTGCGGGGTGGGACTGAGCCTTCCTCCCGTCCTGCCTGCGATCTACCAGGACACCCTACGCCAGTGCTGTCCAACTTCTGGCGGGTCCAGGGCCGGATAAGAGGTCACTGATGACCTGCGGGGCCGCTTGGCCCCGCCCCAGGCCCCGCCCCCAGCCCAGGCCCCGCCCCCTCCTAAAGCCGCCGAAAAAGGAGGAGTAGGCGGCGCCAAGAGCAGCGCGTCACAGGCCTGGCGTGACGCGCTGCTCTTGGCACCGCCTACTCTCCTTTCGCGCCCTCCCTTCCTAGGCCGGGGAGCCGCCGAAAGGAGGAGGAGTAGGCGGTGCCAAGAGCAGCGCGTCACGCCAGGCCTGTGACGCGCTGCTCTTGGCGCCGCCTTCTGCCCTTTTCGGCGGCCCCTGCCCTAGGAAGGGAGGGGGCGCCAAAAAGGGCAGAAGGCGGCGCCAACGGCAGCGCGTCACAGGCCTGGCGTGAAGCGCTGCCCCTTGGCACCGCCTACTCCTCCTTTTGCGCCCCCTCCCTCCTAGGCCGGGGAGCCGCCGAAAAGGAGGAGTAGGCGGTGCCAAGGGGCAGCGCGTCACACCAGGCCTGTGACGCGCTGCTCTTGGCGCCGCCTTCTGCCCTTTCGCGGCCCCCCGCCCTAGATAGGAGGGGGCGCCGAAAAGGAGGAGCTAGCTCTCTTCCTCCTCCCTGCTCTGCCTCCCCCTCTCCCCCGGCCGCCATTTTTTAAAATAAAAAAAATCATTTTTTTTAAATTTAAAAATGGCGGCTGAGGGCATAGGTGGGGCCGTGTCCAACAGGCTACGGGGCCGGATCCGGCCCCGGGGCCGCCAGTTGGACAGCCCTGCCCTACGCCATCTACCAGTAGATCGCGATCTACCTAATGAGCACCCCTGCCCTTGATCATTTTATTCGCTCTCCTCTGGACACATTCCACCTTGTCAATCTCTCTCTTCAATTGTGGTGCCCAGAAATGGACACTATATTCCAGGTGTGGTCTGACCAAGGCAGAATAGAGAGCATGGGGAGCATGACTTCCCTGGATCTCTAGACACTATACTCCTACTGATGCAGGCCAAAATCCCATTGGATCTTTTTGCCGCCACATTACATTGTTGGCTCATGTTTAACTTGTTGTCCACGAGGACTCCAAGATCTCTTCTCTCTTAGGCCTCTCCGATCACCCATTTAAAACAGGCAAAGAGCCTATTGGTTAGACTACGGCCATCATGTTGGAAGGGATCCCAAAGGCCATCTAGTTCAACCCCTGTCCGTGCAGAAATATGCATCTAAATTTATTTATTTATTTGCTATGCTTCTATACCGCCTCTCTCAGCCCGAAGGAGACTCGAGGCGGTGAACAAGCGGCAGCAAGTGCCCACATACAATACATCATAATAAGATAAAAACAGTCATATAAAAACCATATAAATTAACAGTTAAAACTACAAAATACAAATCTCAGCTCCACAATCTTAAAATCGGTTTCCGTTTCGTCGTCATACTAATCCTTTGATCTCGATTTATTAAAGTTCGTCTGCGAATGCCTGCTCGAACAGCCAAGTCTTGACTTTCTTACGAAATGTCAGGAGGGAGGGGGCCGATCTGATGTCATTAGGAAGGGAGTTCCAAAGCCAAGGAGCCACCACTGAGAAGGCCCTGTCTCTCGTCCCCGCCAGACGCGCCTGCGAGGCAGGCGAGACCGAGAGCAGGGCCTCTCTGGATGATCTTAAGCATCTTGAAGGTTCATAGGGAAAGAGGCGTTCGGACAAGTAAGTTGGACCAGAACCGTTTAGAGCTTTAAAGGCCAAAGCCAGCACTTTGAATTATGCCCGGTAGCAAACTGGTAGCCAGTGGAGCTGGCACAACAGGGGAGTTGTACGCTCCCTGAGTGCTGCTCCTGTTCTCAACCTGGCTGCTGTCCGTTGGACCAATTGAAGCTTCCGAGCAGTCTTTTTAAAGGCAGCCCCACGTAGAGAGCATTGCAGTAATCTATACGGGATGTAACCAGAGCATGGACTATCGTGGCCAAGTCAGACTTCCCAAGGTACGGGCACAGCTGGCGCACAAGTTTTAATTCTGCGAATGGTCTCCTAGTCACCGCCGAAACCTGGGGTTCCAGGCTCAGCGATGAATCCAGGATCACACCCAGACTGCGAACCTGCGTCTTCAGGGGGAGTGTGACCCCGTCCAACACAGGCTGTAACCCTATGCCCTGTTCAGCCTTTCGACTGACCAGGAGTGCCTCTGTCTTGTCTGGATTCAATTTCAATTTGTTTGCCCTCATCCAGTCTGACACAACGGCCAAGCACCGGTTCAGGACCAAAACAGCCTCCTTAGTAGTAAGGAAAGATGGCGATCCAAACTCTGCCCATTTTCTAGAGTGGTCCATTTCACCCTTGAACAATTCTTATGGTCAGCAAGTTCTTCCTAATCTAATTTATAGGGTTTTCTTAGGCCAGAGGTGGTTTGGACAGTTCCTTCCTCTAAAACAGACTTGATATTCATTGGTGAGCAGGTACTATCCAGGTACTAACCGGGACGGACTCTGCTTGGCTTCCAAAATCAGATGAGATTTGGTCCCTTTAGGTATTTAGGCCCCTATATTAACAATACAGCACTTTTTAGGAAGTCCTTCCCTTGTCAAAAATGAGGCTGGCCATTCGAAGCATTTTGGGTTTAATTAATATGGGGAAATAATAATAAGTATAATAATTTGCAGGGTTCCGGGTCAGGTGTAGGCGTTAATCTATATAAATCAAAATGTAATGTTCGTTTGTGGGATTAACATAACTCAAAAACCACTGGACGAATTGACACCAAATTTGGACACAATATATCTCTCAGGCCAATGAGTGACCATCACTCATAAAAACACTGAAAAACACAGCAGGAGACTTTTAAAGCCAAAAAATACATTACAACACATGCGTAAAGCCACATATATACACAAACACACACATATAAACACACACAAAACACATATACACAGACTGGGCCACAGCAATGCGTGGCAGGGGACGGCTAGTGCTGGATAAATGACATTTCTGGTTGCTTGAGAGTTATTATTAAAAGCAGGCTTAACTAATACTAAACCTTAAGAGCCCTCGGTGGAGCATTGGGTGAAACCACTGAGCTGCTGAACTTGCTGACCGAAAGGTCGCAGGTTCGAACCCGGGGAGTGAGGTGAGCTCCCGCTGTTAGCCCCAGCTTCTGCCAACTTAGCAGTTTGAAAACATGTAAATGTGAGTAGATCAATAGATACCGCTCTGGTGGGAAGGTAATGGCGCGTCATGCTGGCCACATGACATATACCCTTGTTATTGACTTGATATCAATATTGAAGCACAGTCCTTAAAAGCCAATGAAGACAAATAAAGACAAACAGGCTCAACTTAACGTAATACAGGTTTATTATAATTGATTTGATTAGATTTTTTTTTCATTTTGCTGATTGCTTGAGAGTGCCAGTTGCTTGAGTTCTGGTTAACAGGAACTGGATCTATATTGTAGAGCCCATATAAAGGTAAAGGTTTCCCCTTGACATTAAGTCTAGTCGAGCCCGACTCTGGGGGTTGGTGCTCATCTCCATTTCTAAGCCAAAGAGCCGGCGTTATCCGTAGACGTCTCCAAGGTCATGTGGCCAGCATGACTGCATGGAGGGTCGTTACCTTCCCGCAGAAGTGGTACCTATTTATTTATTTATTTACGATCTTTAAATGCCGCCCTTCTTACTCCGAAGGGGACTCAGAGCGGCTTACAAGTAAAATGTAAATACAATATATTACATTATTGCCATAGCACAATACTAATATTATATCAGGCCAACGAATGACCATCTATCTATGTATCTGTCTGTCTGTCTGTCTGTCTATCTATCTATCTATCTATCTATCTATCTATGTATATAATAAAAGTCGCTGTTTGCGGCGGGAGGTGCAGCAGGAGGTGCGGAGGAAGGGAGGAATATGTGGCAGCTTTTTCATTGGTCGCCAATGTGGGATTATTTGCATAAATGACTCCTATTGGCCAGCCACCCAACATTCCACCACTCCTATATACATAGATGCATGCAATTCGTCCTCCATGGAGTCCGTATCCACAAATTCAACCATTGAAGTCTTGAAAATACAAAAATTAAAAGTATACATAAAGGTAAAAAAAAATATATTAAAATTCTGAAATGCAAACCTTGATTTTGCCATTTTGTATAAAGGATGCCATATTTATTATGCCACTGTATATATAATAGAACATATATGGATTTCGGTATCCACAGGAGGTCCTGGAACCAAACCCCAGTGGATACCGAGGTCCCACTGTAATTTGGTATAATTGAGAGTGAATGGCATAAGTAGCGTATGCCCTGAGCCAGTCTGGCAGGGAATGGAAAATCTGTGTCCTGATCTACCTGGGACAATATGTTTTCAGGCTTCAAAAGGGATATACATTATCAGCATTTGAGGCACATGATTGGATGGATCAAGGATCCTGATTGATTGATCCTGGTTCTAAATAAGAGAGACTGTAGAATTGCAATTTCTGCTAGTTATGTTCCATGTTTTCTCTAAAAGGTCCTAAAAGGCACTGGATCCCATCTGATCTTGGGATCTATGCAGGGTTGGTCCTGGCTAGTGCTTGGATGGGAGATCGCCAATGAATACTAGGTGCTGTTGGCAATAATTCCAAAGGAAGGACCTGGCAAAACTATTTTTCGGGAGATTCCTTGCCATAGAAAACCTTATGAAATTTATAGGATACCACCATTAGTTGACCAACAACTTGAAGCTACTTATACTGTTCTATAGTAATAATAATTCATTAATTAAATCATAATAAATAATGTTATTTATTAACTGCCTGTCCTGATGGCTTGAGGCAACCTGAAACTAGCTACACTGTATAATGATTATGATGATAATAATAATAATATATTTATTATCTGCCTCCCTTGATTGCTTGAGGCAACCTGAAGCTACTTATACTGTAGTATAATAAATAAATAATGCTTTTTATTATCTGCCTCTCCTGATGACTCGAGGCAAGCTGAAGCTGCTTATACCGTAGTATAATAATAGCAGCAGCAACAACAACAACAACAATAATAGATATGTATTATCTGCCTCTCCTGACGGTTTGAGGCAACCTGAAGCTACTTATACTGTAGAATAATAATATTTTTTGTTATCTGCCTCTCTTGATGGCTCGAGGCAATCTGAAATTACTTATACTTTAGCATAATAATAATAGCAGCAACAACAATAACAATATTTTTTGTTATCTGTCTCTCCTGATGGCTCAAGGCAGTCTGAAGCTACTTATCCTGTAGCATAATACTAATAGTAACAACAACAACAACAATAATAGATATTTACTATCTGCCTCTCCTGATGGCTTGAGGCAACCTGAAGCTACTTATACTGTAGAATAGTATAATAATAATATTTTTGTTATCTGCCTCTCCTGATGGCTCGAGGCAACCTTAAATTACTTATACTCTAGCATAATAATAGCAACAACAACAATAATAATTTTTCTTATCTGCCTCTCCTGATGGCTCAAGGCAGTCTGAAGCTACTTATACTGTAGCATAATACTAATAGTAACAACAACAACAACAATAATAATAGATATTTATTATCTGCCTCTCCTGATGGTTCAAGGCAATCTGAAGCTACTTATACTGTAGTATAATAATAATAGTAATAATAATAGTTATAATAATATATTTATTATCTGCCTCTCCTGATGACTCGAGGCAATCCGAAGCTACTTATACTGTAGTATAATAATAGTAATAATAACAGTTACAATAATAGATATTTATTATCTTCGCCTCTCCTGATGACTCGAGGCAACCTGAAGCTCCATACTGTAGAATAATAATAATAATAATAACAATATTTTTGTTATCTGCCTCTCCTGATGGCTCGAGGCAACCTTAAATTACTTATACTCTAGCATAATAATAGCAACAACACCAATAATAATTTAAGCTACTTATACTGTAGTATAATAATAATAGTAATAATAATAGTTATAATAATATATTTATTATCTGCCTCTCCTGATGACTCGAGGCAATCCGAAGCTACTTATACTGTAGTATAATAATAGTAATAATAACAACTACAATAATAGATATTTATTATCTTCGTCTCATGATGGCTCGAGGCAACCTGAAGCTCCATACTGTAGAATAATAATAATAATAATAATAATAATTTGCCTCTCCTAATGGCCCGAGGTGGGGTACACCAGAACAATAGAAAGTATAAGACAAGAAATGCTGCAGCAGTTTGCTTTTGCATGAGTCGACTGGGGAAAAAAAATCGGCTTCCTCCTCTCCTCTATGGACTGATTCCAAACCACTCATTATGCAGCAACTGAAGGAAGTGACGGACGAAGGGGGAAAGTGGGAAGAGAAACCGGGACAATGTAAAAACAACTGGGAAAGTGGGATGGCAAAGAGTTTAATTGGGACTGTCCCTGGCAAATCCGGGCGGGTAGATGCTTAGCATTGCAAGCTCTATTTCAGAAATATATTTGTAGCATAGGCAGGGGCGGTCCTACCGGTAGGCAAAGGACGCCTCTGCGTGGAGCACCATCTGGGTAAAGGGCGCATTCCCCCGCCCGCCAGACAGCGTCCAGCCGATGTTCTACTTTTGGGCCTTGTGCGCTCTGACATTGCGCTGTAGCAAATCTCCCTGCGTGCCGAATAGGGAGTGCTGTGTTTACAGGATTCTGCGCCTGCGCACAGGAGCTTCTGGGCATGCGCGGAGGGGGGGGGCAGGTGCCGAATAGGGAGTGCTGTGTTTACAGGCTTTTGCGCCTGCGCACAGGAACTTCTGGGCATGCGCAGAGGGGGGCGCGCGTGCCGAATAGGGAGTGCTGTGTTTACAGGCTTCTGCGCCTGCGCACAGGAGCTTCTGGGCATGCGCAGAGGGGGGGGTGCCGAATAGGGAGTGCTGTGTTTACAGGCTTCTGCGCCTGCGCACAGGAGCTTCTGGGCATGCGCAGAGGGGGCGCGCGTGCCAAATAGGGAGTGCTGTGTTTACAGGCTTCTGCGCCTGCGCACAGGAGCTTCTGGGCATGCGCGGAGGGGGGGCGCGCCGAATAGGGAGTGCTGTGTTTACAGGCTTCTGTGCCTGTGGAGCTTTACTGGGCATTCCGAATGGGAGTGCTGTGTTTACAGACTTCTGCGCCTGCGCACAGGAGCTTCTGGGCATGCGCGGAGGGGGTGCCATGCCGAATAGGGAGTGCTGTGTTTACAGGCTTCTGCGCCTGCGCACAGGAGCTTCTGGGCATGCGCGGAGGGGGGGCGGGTGCCGAATAGGGAGTGCTGTGTTTACAGGCTTCTGCGCCTGCGCACAGAAGCTTCTGGGCATGCGCGGATGGGGGGTGCCAAAATAATGTTTTTGGGGGGGGGGCGCCAAAATAATGTTCGCTTACCATTTAAAATTACCTTAGACCGCCCCTGAGCATAGATATATGAAGAAGAATCACTAAACCAAAGCGACCCTGTGAGGAAAAGCAGTTGATCACTTTGTGTGTCTGCCAATAATAATAATAATAATAATAATAATAATAATAATAGTAAATTCTCTCTGGAAGTGTTAGGTTGTTGCTTCAAAATTGGAACTTGAGCAACCTTTATTAAAAAAATATTTACAGAAGAACAAGAAGGTGAAGCAAGAGGGATTATTTTTAGATCTCAAGGTTAACCAATCAAGTTGATTAGGAGAGGGAGAAAAAAAATCCAATATTTATTAACACTGCTTTATGATTAAAATGGAATTTACAAGGTGTGAGGATTGCCAGCGGGTGCGAGGACTCTCTCTAAAAGGATTAAACAGATCTGTAGGAATGGCAGGGTCTGCGACTGCGTACTCCGCAATGCTATGAATGGAAAGGAGACAGGGAAAGTGAGTGGGGCGAAGGCCTTTCCCAAGGCAAGAGGGATAGGGAAAAAGAAGGGGCAGCATATTGCTTGATCAGCTTGGACTCCATCGCAGCCGCCTAATGACTTAACTGGTTTAATCCAACCAAGAGGGAATTCTTTTAAGTGGATTTGGACAGAAGATCTGCAGCTTAGGGACATTATGGCCATGCATTAGGACCAAGTCGAAGGCGGAGATGCACCAACAAAGCCCTCTCATCCAGTTTCTGTTGAATCATAGAATCCTAGAGTTGGAGGAGACCCCCCAAAGGCCATCTAGTCCACTCCTTCTTGCCTTCTCGACCACCAGATTGTCCCCTTAGATACACGTGTCCCCCTCGACAGATGGTCATCCAGTTTCTATTGAATCATTGAGTCCTAAAGTTGGAGGAGACCCCAAAAGGCCATCTAGTCCACCCCTTCTTGCCTTCTGATGTCCCCTTAGATGCACGTGTCCCTCTCGACAGATGGTCATCCAGCTTTATTGAATCATAGAGTCCTAGAGTTGGAGGAGATTCCAAAAGGCCATCTAGTCCACCCCTTCTTGCCTTCTTGACCGCAATCTGATGTCCCCTTAGATACACGTGTCCCTCTCGACAGATGGTCACCCACTTTCTATTGAACCATAGAGTCCTAGAGTTGGAGGAGACCCCAAAAGGCCATCTAGTCCACCCCTTCTTACCTCCTTGACCGCAATCTGATGTCCTCTTAGATACACATGTCCCTCTCGACAGATGGTCATCCAGCTTTATTGAATCATATTGAATCATAGAATCCTAGAGTTGGAGGATCCAGTTTCTATTGAATCCAAGTCAGGCCATCTAGTCCACCCCTTCTTGCCTTCTGATGTGTCCCCTTAGATACATGTGTCCCTCTCGACAGATGGTCATCCAGTTTTCTATTGAATCATAGAGATCCTAGAGTCCCACCCCTTCTCGAGAGTCCCCTGACAGATGGTCATCCACTTAGAGTCCTATTGAATCTAGTAGGTCCTAGAGTTGGAGATGGTCATCCAGTTTCTACCCCTAGAGTTGGAGGAAAAAGGCCATCTAGTCCACCCCTTCTTGCCTTCTTGACCGCAATCTGATGTCCCCTTTAGATACATGTGTCCCTCTCGACAGATGGTCATCCAGTTTCTATTGAATCATAGAGTCCTAGAGTTGGAGGATTCCCCAAAAGGCCATCTAGTCCACCCTTCTTGCCTTGTTGACCACAATCTGATGTCCCCTTAGATACACGTGTCCCTCTCGACAGATGGTCATCCAGTTTCTATTGAATCATAGAGTCCTAGAGTTGGAGGAGACCCCAAAAGGCCATCTAGTCCACCCCTTCTTGCCTTCTGATGTCCCAATCTGATGTCCCCTTAGATATCATGTGTCCCTCTGACAGATGGTCATCCAGCTTCTATTGAATCATAGAGTCCTAGACTTGAAGGAGACCCCAAAAGGCCCTCTGGTCCACCCCTTCTTACCTTCTTGACCACAATCTGATGTCCCCTTAGATACACATGTCCCTCTCGACAGATGGTCATCCAGTTTCTATTGAATCATAGAGTCCTAGAGTTGGAGGAGATTCCAAAAGGCCATCTAGTCCACCCCTTCTTGCCTTGTTGACCACAATCTGATGTCCCCTTAGATACATGTGTCCCTCTCGACAGATGGTCATCCAGTTTCTATTGAATCATAGAGTCCTAGAGTTGGAGGAGACCCCAAAAGGCCATCTAGTCCACCCCTTCTTGCCTTCTTGACCGCAATCTGATGTCCCCTTAGATACATGTGTCCCTCTCGACAGATGGTCATCCAGTTTCTATTGAATCATAGAGTCCTAGAGTTGGAGGAGACCCCAAAAGGCCATCTAGTCCACCCCTTCTTGCCTTCTGATGTCCCCTTAAATACATGTGTCCCTCTCAACAGATGGTCATCCAGCTTTATTGAATCATAGAATCCTAGAGTTGGAGGAGACCCCCCCAAAGGCCATCTAGACCACCCTTCTTGCCTTCTTGACCACAATCTGATGTCCCCTTAGATACACATGTCCCTCTCAACAGATGGTCATCCAGTTTCTATTGAATCATAGAGTCCTAGACTTGGAGGAGACCCCAAAAGGCCGTCTGGTCCACCCCTTCTTGCCTTCTTGACCGCAATTTGATGTCCCGATAGATACATGTGTCCCTCTCGACAGATGGCCTTCCACTTTCTATTGAATCATAAAAACTGCTACAAAAAGAAAACTATGGCTGGATCTACACTGCCATAACATGTGGTTTGAAACTGCGTTATTTGGTCTTTCTAGACCCATATAATGCAGTTAAAGCCATTCTTTAAGAGGTATAGCATGCCAAGCATATTGATGAATGAATCACTTAGAGTCCTAGAGTTGGAGGAGGCCCCAAAAGGCCCTCTAGTCCACCCCTTCTTGCCTTGTTGACCGCAATCTGATGTCCCCTTAGATACATGTGTCCCTCTCGACAGATGGTCATCCAGTTTCTATTGAATCATAGAGTCCTAGAGTTGGAGGAGACCCCAAAAGGCCATCTAGTCCACCCCTTCTTGCCTTGTTGACCACAATCTGATGTCCCCTTAGATACATGTGTCCCTCTCGGCAGATGGTCATCCAGTTTCTATTGAATCATAGAGTCCTAGAGTTGGAGGAGGAACCCCAAAAGGCCATTTAGTCCACCCCTTCTTGCCTTGTTGACCACAATCTGATGTCCCCTTAGATGCACGTGTCCCTCTCGACAGATGGTCATCCAGCTTCTATTGAATCATAGAATCCTAGAGTTGGAGGAGACCCCAAAAGGCCATCTAGTCCACCCCTTCTTACCTTCTTGACCGCAATCTGATGTCCCCTTAGATACACGTGTCCCTCTCGACAGATGGTCATCCAGCTTCTATTGAATCATAGAATCCTAGAGTTGGAGGAAACCCCAACAGGCCATCTAGTCCACCCCTTCTTGCCTTCTGATGTCCCGTTAGATACACGTGTCCCTCTCGACAGATGGTCATCCAGTTTCTATTGAATCATAGAGTCCTAGAGTTGGAGGAGACCCCAAAAGGCCATCTAGTCCACCCTTCTTGCCTTCTTGACCGCAATCTGATGTCCCCTTAGATACATGTGTCCCCTCGACAGATGGTCATCCAGTTTCTATTGAATCATAGAGTCCTAAAGTTGGAGGAGACCCCAAAAGGCCATCTAGTCTACCCCTTCTTGCCTTCTGATGTCCCGTTAGATACATGTGTCCCTCTCGACAGATGGTCATCCACTTTCTATTGAATCATAGAATCCTAGAGTTGGAGGAGACCCCTTCTTGCCTTCTTGACCGCAATCTGATGTCCCCTTAGATACACGTGTCCCTCTCGACAGATGGTCATCCAGCTTCTATTGAATCATAGAGTCCTAGAGTTGGAGGAGACCCCCCAAAGGCCATCTAGTCCACCCCTTCTTGTCTTCTTGACCACAATCTGATGTCCCCTTAGATACATGTGTTCCTCTCGACAGATGGTCATCCAGTTTCTATTGAATCATAGAGTCCTAAAGTTGGAGGAGACCCCAAAAGGCCATCTAGTCTACCCCTTCTTGTCTTCTTGACCGCAATCTGATGTCCCTTAGATACACGTGTCCCTCTCGACAGATGGTCACCCACTTTCTATTGAATCATAGAGTCCTAGGGTTGGAGGAGACCCCAAAAGGCCATCTAGTCCACCCCTTCTTGTCTTCTTGACCGCAATCTGATGTCCCCTTAGATACACGTGTCCCTCTCGACAGATGGTCATCCAGTTTCTATTGAATCATAGAGTCCTAGGGTTGGAGGAGACCCCAAAAGGCCATCTAGTCCACCCCTTCTTGCCTTCTTGACCGCAATCTGATGTCCCGTTAGATACATGTGTCCCTCTCGACAGATGGTCATCCACTTTCTATTGAATCATAAAATCTGCTACAGAAAGAAAACTATGGCTGGATCTACCCTGCCATATCATGTGGTTTGAAACTGCATTATTTGGTCTTTGTAGACTCATATAATGCAGTTAAAGCCATCTTTTAAGAGGTATAGCATGCCAAGCATATTGATGAATGAATCGCTTAGCGCAGACATAAATATGGCTTTTATTATCATGTATTATTTATTCCACAACAGCATTAAATATGCTAAACTCAGAAGCTCACAGTGTTTACAGGCTTCATAATGTTTCTCGGTATCAGTGTCAGCAAAGTTAGTTTTTTGAACTGATACTCCCAGAATCCTATATAGAATATATGGCTAAGGCTGGCTAGAGGACCTTGCGAGTTCAGAAGAATTACTTTTACAAATTATACATATGATGTGTGTGTGTGTGTCATACCTATCTATCCATCTATCTATCTACCTACCTATCTATGTATATAATAAAAAAGAATGTTTGCGGGCGGTGGGTGGATGGGTAGTGCGACCGAGCGAATATGTGCCAGCGTTTCGATTGGCTGCAACTGTCGGATTATTTGCATAAATGGCTGTGACTGGCCAGCCTCCCAACATTCCAACACAGCACAGAGAGGAAAGGGAAGGGCCTGAGGCCTGCATAAATGGCTGGAGTTGAAGTTAACCAGTTGACAGTTTTTTCTGTTGGAAATGGAATGTTCAGTACCTTCACCCAATACACTTCTAAGGTGACTCAGAGGGATGACGGATCAGGACCAAACATGGCAAACAAGGGACCAATGGCCCACTTCACAACCTGGTGTGGTTTAGGGCAGGATGGGCCACAAATGATGGGATTTGCAGTACCTTCACTTCATTCACTTCCCAAACAACACTGCAGCCCCTATAAATCACAGACCAGGCCCAAAATTGACCACAAGGCTTCCTTAACTTGATTTTCCTGACTAGGCCTCAGCTCATGTGATATTGTTAGGCTTCCTCAACTTGATTTTCCTGACTAGGCCCCCAACAATGACAGAACAAGACCAAACTTGCCACACAGACCCCCCAAGATGCACCCTACATCCTGGTGCAGTTTGAGGAAGGATGGACCATGGATGATGGGACTTGCGGTACTTTAATTCACTTCCTTAGAGCACTGTGGCCCACACCAATGGCTAACTATGGCACACAATGCCTTCCTCAAATAACCCGGGCACCGCTGGGTCCCCAAGCTAGTTTTATATATATATATATAATGAATGCTTTTCGCAGCCATTTCTCGCTCCTGCTGAATTCTCTGAGTGCAAACCACATCAATATTGCGTTGCTGTGAGTTTTCCGAGCTGTATGGCCATGTTCCAGAAGCATTCTCTCCTGACGTTTCACCTGCATCTATGGCAGGCATCCTCAGAGGTTGTGAGGTCTGTTGGAAACTAAACAAGTGGGGTTTATATATCTGTGGAATGTCCAGGGTGGGAGAAAGAACTCTTTTCTGCTTGACGCAAGTGTGAATGTTGCGATTGGCCACCTTGATTAGCATTTAATGGCCTTGTAGCTTCAAAGTCAGGCTGATTGCTAAAAGTGCCCAACACTAAAAACTGTAACAATGTGTGAATTAAGACCTAATGCATATAAAATATCAAAATAGACTAGATGGCCCTTGGGGTCCCTTCCGATTTTAGGATTCTACGATTCAAATAGACATTCATACACGCCTCAGTTCCTACTCCTTGCTATCCATCCATCTCTTAGGGTCCTTTTGATGTTGCAAAGCATAAGTAGGTCAGGTCTGTAGCAGCAACCCAGCCAGGGCCCAGATAAAAATAGGTGCTCTGTGTGTATGTATTATAATCATTGCATCCGGCACTCTCAAACTGCATTATATGGTAGTGTAGATGGGGCCTGGCTCTCCAAACTCTGATGCTCATTGAGCAATAGCTCTGGAGTCCAGGGTTCAATTTCTGACTCCGCCACTGAAACCCTCTAGGTGATCATGGGCACATCACACACTCTCAGCCTCTACAAAGCAACCCTCATCACAGGGTTGCCATACATTGACTTGGCAGTACACAATAACAACAAGAAGTCCTCCCTCGCAAGCCCACCTTGGACTCCCTACTGATCAGGTATGGAGGGAGGGAGGAGCCATGCCCTATCTATCCAAACAGCAGGATTACTTTTACTCTTCTTTTCCTCATATCTTTTCCCCTATCCTTTCTCTTCCTTCTCTCTCTTTTTTTCCTCCCTCATCACTTTCTTTTCTTTCCTTCCTTCTGGCTCTTTCTTTCCTCCATTTCCCTTATACACCTCCCCCCTTTCTTTCTTTCTTTCTTTCTCTTTGTTTCTTTCTTTCTTTCTTTCTTCCTTTGCTTTCCCACATACACCTTCCTCTCTCTTCTTTCTTTTTCTTCAACTTTTGCTTTCCTTCATACACCTTCTCCTCTTATTCCTTCTTTCCTTTCTTCCTTCCTTCTACCTTTGCTTCCCCTCATACACCTTCCCCTGTCTTCCTTCCTTCCTTCCTTCCTTCCTTCCTTCCTTCCTTCCTTCCTTCCCTTTCTGTCTTCCACCTTTGCTTCCTCTCATACACCTTCCCCTGTGTTATTCCTTCCTTCTTTCCCTTTCTTCCATCCGTCTACCTTTGCTTTCCCTCTTACACCTTCCCCTGTCTTATTCCTTCCATCCTTCCTTCCTTTCTGTCTTCCTTCCACCTTTGCTTTCCCTCTTACACATTCCCCTGTCTTATTCCTTCCTTCCCTTTCTTCCTTCCTTCCTTCCACCTTTGCTTTCCCTCTTACACCTTCCCCTGTCTTATTCCTTCCTTCCCTTTCTTCCTTCCTTCAACCTTTACTTTCCCTCACACACCTTCCCCTCTTATTCCTTCCTTCCCTTCCTTCCTTCTACCTTTGCTTCCCCTAATACACCTTCCCCTTCTTCCTTCCTTCCCTCTTTCTTGCCTTCCTTCTACCTTTGCTTTCCCTCATACAACTTCCCTTGTCTTCTTCCTTCCTTCCTTCCTTCCTTCCTTCCTTCCTTCCTTCCTTCCTTCCTTCCTTCCTTCCTTCCTTCCTTCCTTCCTTCCTTCTACCTTTGCTTCCCCTCATACACCTTCCCCTTATTCCTTCCTTCCCTCTTTCCTTCATTCCTTCTACCTTTGCTTTCCCTCTTACACCTTCCCCTCTTATTCCTTCCTTCCTTCCCCGCTCCCTTTCTCCCTCCCTCCTATCTTTGCTTTCCCTCACACACCTTCCCCTGTCTTATTCCTTCCTTCCCTTCCTTCCTTCTACCTTTGCTTTCCCTCATACAAGTTCCCCTGTCTTATTCCTTCCATCCTTCTACTTTTGCTTTCCCTCATGCACCTTCCCCTCTCTTATTCCTTCCTTCCCTCTTTCCCTCCTTCCCCTCCTTATTCCTTCTCCCTCCCTCCCCCCCCCCCTCCCCTCCCCCCTCCCTCCCTCCTCCCTCCCTCCCTTCCTCCCTCCCTCCCTCCCTCCCTCCCTCCCTTCTATCTTTGCTTTCCCTCATACGCCTTCCCCTGTCTTATTCCTTCCTTCCTTCCTTATGCCTTCCTTCCCTCTTTCCCTCCCTCCCTCCCTTCTATCTTTGCTTTCCCTCATACGCCTTCCCCTGTCTTATTCCTTCCTTCCTTCCTTATGCCTTCCTTCCCTCTTTCCCTCCCTCCCTCCCTTCTATCTTTGCTTTCCCTCATACGCCTTCCCCTGTCTTATTCCTTCCTTCCTTCCTTATGCCTTCCTTCCCTCTTTCCCTCCCTCCTTCCTTCTATCTTTGCTTTCCCTCATACGCCTTCCCCTGTCTTATTCCTTCCTTCCTTCCTTCCTTCCTTCCTTCCTTCCTTCCTTCCTTCCTTCCTTCCTTCTACCTTTGCTTTCCCTCATACACCTTCCCCTCTCTTATTCCTTCCTTCCCTCTTTCCTTCCTTCCTTCCTTCTAACTTTGTTTTCCCTCACACACCTTATACTCTCTTCTTTCTTTCTTTCTTTCTTTCTTTCTTTCTTTCTTTCTTTCTTTCTTTCCTCCTAACAACAACAACATCAACAATAATTTTATTCATATCCCATCACCATCTCCCAAAAGGACTTGGGGCGGCTTACAGAGCCGCACATAATAATGCCATAGTACACATCAAATACAGGTAAAATTACATCATCATGTTAAACAATAACATTATCAGTTAACATAAAACAACACATTACAAAAATAAAAGGCCTTTGCTTTCTACCTTTGCTTTCCCTCATACACTCCTCCCCCTTTTCTTTCTTTTCCCCCCCTACCTTCTTTTCGTCACTTCGTTTTTTCCTTTCCTTCCTCTTCCCTTCTTTCTCTTTCTTCCTTTTCCCCCTTCCTTTTTTTCCTTTTCCCCAAACCTTCCTTCTCTTTTCTTTCTCTTCTTTCCCTCTTCCTTTTTTCCCTTCCATTCCCCCTTCTCCCTTCTCTAGCTCTGAGAGGGCCTACCTCCATGCCAATGTGGCTCTTTGTGGCTCTTTCCCAATGACATCACAGAGGGCCACTCTACCTAGCGACATCATTTGTAGTACAGAAAGACAGACAAATGGATGGATGGATGGATGGATAGATAGATGAAGATTGATTGCCCTGTGATAAAGGGATGTACCGAATGCATGTCTATGTAATGACATCACAGAGGGCCACTCTACCTAGCGACATCATTTGTAGTACAGAAAGACAGACAAATAGATGGATGGATGGATAGATAGATAGATGAAGGTTGATTGCCCTGTGATAAAGGGATGTACCGAATGCATGTCTATGTAATGACATCACAGAGGGCCACTCTACCTAGCGACATCATTTGTAGTACAGAAAGACAGACAAATAGATGGATGGATGGATGGATGGATAGATAGATGAAGATTGATTGCCCTGTGATAAAGGGATGTACCACCGAATGCATGTCTATGTAATGACATCACAGAGGGCCACTCTACCTAGCGACATCATTTGTAATACAGAAAGACAGACAAATAGATGGATGGATGGATGGATGGATAGATAGATGAAGATTGATTGCCCTGTGATAAAGGGATGTACCACCGAATGCATGTCTATGTAATGACATCACAGAGGGCCACTCTACCTAGCGACATCATTTGTTATACAGAAAGACAGACAAATGGATGGATGGATAGATAGATGAAGATTGATTGCCCTGTGATAAAGTGATGTACCGAATGCATGTCTATGTAATGACATCACAGAGGGCCACTCTACCTAGCGACATCCTTTCTTGTACAGAAAGACAGACAAATGGATGGATGGATAGATAGATGAAGATTGATTGCCCTGTGATAAAGGGATGTACCGAATGCATGTCTATGTAATGACATCACAGAGGGCCACTCTACCTAGCGACATCCTTTCTTGTACAGAAAGACAGACAAATAGATGGATGGATAGATAGATGAAGATTGATTGCCCTGTGATAAAGGGATGTACCAAATGCATGTCTATGTAATGACATCACAGAGGGCCACTCTACCTAGCGACATCATTTGTAGTACAGAAAGACAGACAAATAGATGGATGGATGGATGGATAGATAGATAGATGAAGGTTGATTGCCCTGTGATAAAGGGATGTACCAGCGAATGCATGTCTATGTGAGCATGTACCGAGATGAAAGGGTTCTTCCCTTAAACTACATCCAAACGCTTGCCATTTTGGAGAACCCAAGGGAGTCGCTCAGGCTAACCGAATCAGTTCAGTCTAAAAATAAATCTTGAAGCAGAGCAATTCAGGCAGCCAGGTGAGCCGGCTCTTATCCTTTCCTCTGTAAAGTGTGTGCGGTGTGTGCTTTTAGAAAAAAAACCCAGGGAAAGCTCTTATTCTGAGTAGTTGGGAGAAGCAGCAGCAGCAGCAGTGGCTTATGGCTGCACTTATTAAATTGCGGTGAGGCTGGGCAGCTCCGGAGCAGCAACCTCAACAGCCAAAACCCATCAAACTACTGGAAATAACCCTGAATTCCCAATGCCCTTCTTCCTTTATGGCACCAAGCATGCGCAAAGCAGCATAGCAGCCTACATGCACAACAGGGCCAGGATGCAACCCTCCATTAGGACTTCAAAGGGAAGTCCCTAGGCCAGTGTTTCCCAACCTTCCTAATGCCGCGACCCCTTAATGCATGTTGTGGTGATCCCGAAAAATAAAATTATTTTCGTTGCTACTTTGTGACTGTAACTTTGCTACTGTTATGAATCGTAATATAAATATCTCATATCTGCAGGATGTATTTTTATTCACTGGATCAAATTTGGCACAAATACCCGATACGCCCAAATTTGAATACTGGTGGGGTTTGGGGGGGAAACTGATTTTGCCATTTGGGAGTTGTAGTTGCTGGGATTTATAGTTCACCTACAATCAAAGAGCATTCTGAACTCCACCAATATAGGAATTGAACCAAACTTAGCACACATAACTCCCATGACCAACAGAAAATACTGGAAGGGTTTGGTGGGCATTGACCTTGAGTTTGGGAGTTGTAGTTCACCTACATCCAGAGAGCACTGTGGACTCAAACAATGATGGATCTGGACCAAACTTGGCATGAATACTCAGTTTGCCTGAATGTGGAGTTATGGGAAAATAGACTTGGCATTTGGGAGTTGTAGTTGCTGCAATTTATAGTTCACCTACAATCAAGAGAGCATTCTGAACTCCACCAACGATGGAATTGAACCAAACTTGGCACACAGAACTCTCATGACCAACAAAAAATACTGGAACTCATTGACCTTGAGTCTTGGAGTTGTAGTTCACCTACATCCAGAGAGCACTGTGAACTCAAACAATGATGGATCTGGACCAAACTTGGCGCACAGACCGAACATGGGCAACTGTTAACACTGGTGGAGTTAGGGGGAAATAGACTTGGCATTTGGGAGTTGTAGTTGCTGGGATTTATAGTTCACCTACAACCAAAGAGCATTTGCTGGACCAAATTGGGCACAAATCGCCCAAATTTGAATATTGGTGAGGTCGGGAGAGTTGATTTTGTCATTTGGGAGTTGTAGTTGCTGGGATTTATAGTTCACCTACAATCAAAGAGCATTCTGAACCCAACCGATAGAATTGGGCCAAACTTCCCACACAGAACTCCCATGACCAATAGAAAATACTGGAATTCATTCACCTTCAGTCTTGGAGTTGTAGTTCACCTACATCCAGAGAGCACTGTGAACTCAAACAATGATGGATCTGGACCAAACTTGGCACACAGACCAAACATGGGCAACTGTGAACACTGGTGGAGTTTTGGGAAAATAGACTTGGCATTTGGGAGTTGTAGTTGCTGGGATTTATAGTTCACTTACAATCAAGAGAGCATTCTGAAGTCTACCAACGATGGAATTGAACCAAACTTGGCACACAGAACTCTCATGACCAACAAAAAATACTGGAACTCATTGACCTTGAGTCTTGGAGTTGTAGTTCACCTACATCCAGAGAGCAATGTGAACTCAAACAATGATGGATCTGGACCAAACTTGGCACACAGACCGAACATGGGCAACTGTGAACACCGGTGGAGTTAGGGGGAAATAGACTTGGCATTTGGGAGTTGTAGTTGCTGGGATTTATAGTTCACCTACAACCAAAGAGCGTTCGCTGGACCAAATTGGGCACAAATCGCCCAAATTTGAATATTGGTTAGGTCGGGAGAGTTGATTTTGTCATTTGGGAGTTGTAGTTGCTGGGATTTATAGTTCACCTACAATCAAAGAGCATTCTGAACCCAACCGATAGAATTGGGCCAAACTTCCCACACAGAACTCCCATGACCAATAGAAAATACTGGAATTCATTCACCTTGAGTCTTGGAGTTGTAGTTCACCTACATCCAGAGAGCACTGTGAACTCAAACAATGATGGATCTGGACCAAACTTGGTGCACAGACCGAACATGGGCAACTGTGAACACTGGTGGAGTTAGGGGGAAATAGACTTGGCATTTGGGAGTTGTAGTTGCTGGGATTTATAGTTCACCTACAATCAAAGAGCATTCTGAACCCCACCAATGAAAGAATTGGGCCAAACTTCCCACACAGAACCCCCATGACAAACAGAAAACACTGTGTTTTCTGATGGCCTTTGGTGACCCCCTCGGACGACCCCTCGTGACCCCCCCCCCCCCGAGGGGTCCCAACCCCCAGTTTGAGAAACACTGCTCTAGACCCAGAGCAGCGTTTCCCAATTATTATTATCATTAATTCCTCCAAGTGTTTTGGACTCTAGCTCCTAGAATCTGTGCTCAAGACAACCGTAGCTTCTGGGAGATCCAAGTCCAACCCCCCCCCCCCCCCCAAGCCGTAGTCAACCGAGGGATACAAACATTGCTTTATACAGTACATGTAGCTTTTCTCCAAGGATGATGACATGGTCTCCCTTTCATTACATTGTTGTTGTTGTTGTGTGTTTCTTTCCAGTCGTTTCTGGCTCCTTTTCCGGGGTTGAGAGTGTATGATTTGCCTCAAATCATGTCGTAGATTTTCCATGGCTTATTTAAAACCACATCGTTTACTTGGAGTTCAGCATTAGGAAATCTGTACTTCGAAAAGGAAAATACTGTTTTACATTTTTCTGGATGTTGGGATTCGGTGTTCTACTTTGAAATAGCATAGCAATATGACTTATTTGAGGAAATCAGTATAGGCCATGCACAAGCAAACTATGGCCCTCCAGGTGTTCTGAACTTCAACTCCCACACAGGGGCGGTCCTACTGGTAGGCAAAGGACGCCGCTGCGTGGGGCGCCATCTGATGATCTGGGTAAAGGGCGCATTCCCCCGCCTGCCAGACAGCATCCGACCGATGGTCTGCTTTTGGGCCTTGTGAAATGGAAAATATGGCTCTGTCTGTGCTTGCAGTCTTCGCGAGTCTGCAGAATGCAGTGTTCTTCCCAACAGGGCTCCAGGACTCGGTATTACCTAACTACCGAGTAAGGGGGGAGGAAGAAGGTGTTTTCCCCCTCCTAATGAATGCTGCACATTACAAACACCCACCCCCCCTTCTCACAGCGTCACGCAGCTAAAAATGTGTGTGCTGCTAAGGTAACGTCACGCCCTCCCGTCTGTCTCCCCGCGAGACCTGCCCACCCCTCCTCTCCTTCCTTCTGCCCGCGAGGCGGGGCACGCTCATTTCGAGCCTTAGCCCCACCCCCTTCGCAAGGCGGGGTTTCCCTGGCAATGTGCGCCAGGCCTCTAGAGATTGGCAGCCGGGCGGCGCGGCGGCACTTTCAAGCCCGCTTTCTCTTGCTCTGCGGAAACGGAGTGCCATGTCTCTGTGGAGGAGAAGCCGCTTCCCAGCGATGACCGCCAGGAAGCCACCCAAGGCCGGGCGGAGGACGCCTGCACCCAGGCAGGAGTGGGATGTAAGCACCGGGGCATCATTCACTTCATGGTTTTTTGGGGGGGGAATAATGTTCGCTTACCATTTAAAATTACCTTAGACCGCCCCTGCTTCTGGCTGTTAGGAATTGTGGGAGTTGAAGTCCAAAACACCTGGAGGGCCCAAGTTTGCCTGTGCATGGTGTAGACTCATATAATGCAGTTCAATATGGGTCTACAGCAGCGTTTCTCAACCTGGGGGTTGGGACCCGGGGGGGGGCGAGGGGGTGTCAGAGGGGTCGCCAAAGACCATCAGAATACACAGCATTTTCTGTTGGTCATAGGGGTTCTGTGTGGGAAGTGTGGCCCAATTCTATTGTTGGTGGGGTTCAGAATGCTCTTTGATTGTAGGTGAACTATAAATCCCAGCAACTACAACTCCCAAATGTCAAGGTCTATTTTCCCCAAATGCCACCAGTGTTCACATTTGGGCATATTGAGTATTCGTCCAGAAACAACTCATAAAGAAGGCAGCAGAATCATATACATCAAAGTAAATCAAGGGGTCAGCCCACACAATAACAGTGAAGAGAATAGTCTGGACCCTAGATATACAAACCAGGGCTACTGAGGCAGTGAAATAATGCAATATGAAAAGTATCAAGGTCTAAATAGTTCGTAGGTAGCGGGGAGGCAGTGCAGCTAAGGAGCCCCGCTACCGCTAGAACATGTCCCTCCTCACGAGTAGTCCTGTAGCAACGTCACGGTAAATAGTTCCCACGGCGTTGTTGGTGAGCCCGGAAGTGTGGCGGCCAGGGGGTGGGGCCGTGCTGCTGCGTCCTGACGTCAACACGTAGATGGAGTCCGCCACGTCGTGAGCGGAGCCACGCCCTGAGGTAATGACGTCACGTAACATGTAGCACTGTAAGCAAGGACGCGTGGCAACGTAAAGACGTGAAATCCGACAGGCTCAATGACCTTGTAAGCAAGGCAAACTGGGATGCATACGTCCTGCAGGAGGAGCGTAGATAGAGCAAACCGCTAATCAATCCCGGAAAATAAAGCGACAATGGGTCTTCCACGGTGAAAACATCAACCACTGGGCACCCAGAAATAAAGGTTCAAACACGGTGTAGTTCAAAATAGTGCCTACCCCGATGGGCAAATGCCAAAAGGTACACAAGCTCCCCCTGAGACACAGTCCAGTCCCCGTAAGGCAGGGGGAGAGCAAAATGTGCTGCACTGACAGGAAGTGTACAGTCAGCAAGGCCTGTGGCCCGTTTCGTATCCACAACTTTATCAAGGTGCCTAACACATAGTGACCTGGTAAACTTCACAGTTCTGCATATATAGCAATATAGGTATAATACAGGAGGTCCTTCCTAGTAGACTATATTGAGTATTCGTGCCAAGTTTGGTTCAGATCCATCATTGTTTGAGTCCACAGTGCTCTCTGGATGTAGGTGAACTACAACTCCCAAACTCAAGGTCAATGCCCACCAAACCCTTCCCGTATTTTCTGTTGGCCATAGGAGTTCTGTGTGCCAAGTTTGGTTCGATTCAATCGTTGGTGGAGTTCAGAATGCTCTTTGATTGTAGGTGAACTATAAATCCCAGCAACTGCAACTCTCAAATGACAAAATCAACTCCGCCAGTATTCAAATTGGGGCGTATCGGAAATCTGTGCCAAATTTGGTCCAGTGAATGAAAGTACATCCTGCACATCGGATATTTGCATGATGATTCATAACAGTAGCAAAATTACGGTTATGTAGTAGCATTGAAAATAATGAGGAACTGTACTAAGAGGTTGCAGCATTGGGAAGGTTGAGAAACACTGGTCTTCACGGACTATAGAAAGCCGTTCCAAACTGCTTTATATGGTCATGTGATGCAGTGTAGACCCATATGATGCAGTTTGGATGCAATGTAGCTCCAGCCTTTGTCAAGCGTAACTTACACCTGCAGCTTCTAAGACTAGAAATGTGCCATTGGCTGGAAACTGGAATATTTAGGATCCTTATTTTCTCTGCGTCTATAGCGGAATTGTTCCGTACACAGAGCCGGACGAAGGTAATTTCAAATGGTACGCAAACCTTTTGACGCCCCCTCACTCTCCATGCGCACGCGTGCCAGTGGTGCGCCGGTGTGCGCATGCGCAGGCCAGCTAGTTCTGCGCATGCGCAGGGCCAGTTTCGCGCATGCTCACCGGTGGGAGCATCCGCAGGGCAAGCTAGTTCGGCACATGCGCCATTGACGCGGGCACGACACCAAGTGGATGGTGACGCAAAATGCACTCCAGGAGGCCGAAAAGGAGCGCGGGAGGTTCCGCCCTGGCTGCAAAACGTCCTCCTTTTCGGCCCTGTGGAGTGCGTTTTGCGTCACCATCCACCTGGAGTCGCACCCGCACGCCGGCCCGCAGCAATGGCGGCCACAGCCGGATGCGCCCCTACCTCACGTGGCGCCCTGAGGCGGCCGCTTAATTTGCCTCCATTAAGATCCGCCCCTGTCCGTACACAGCTCTGAATGTATCCTCTTTGGAAAAAAATAGGAAACTGTGATTACAGATTGATTACTATGAATGTGAATAAGGTAAAGAGGAAGGCTTTAGACCTCCAGAAATCTGAATTTGTAGAAATAACAAAAGAAACCCAGATTAAATGGATTTAGTGCATCGAGGAGACATAGGATTACAGCATGGCCTGATTTTTATTAAAGTCTGCAAAGACAAAAAAATAAAGTGTGTTGTCATTTGCCACTATGGAGGTAGCAGCATCTTCCTGCCTCGGTTGCCGTGCCAAGATTCGGGTTGCATTTTGCAGAAGCCATCACATTCTCTTTACGATCCGGTGCCTCTGGGAGCTGTTTTCGCCTTCCAGCTCTATGCAGCAGAACCTGGGAAGGCTGTGTGGGAGTGATCCATGGCTTTCATTTGGCCAAGGATTCGGATGACGAGATTTTTTTCCTGTCCTCTTCTTTTCCAGAGGACGGCGAATACTTCCTGAAGGTCCTGATCCCCAGCTATGCGGCCGGGTCCATCATCGGCAAAGGCGGCCAAACCATCGTCCAACTGCAGAAAGAAACCGGGGCCACCATCAAGCTCTCCAAATCCAAGGACTTCTACCCAGGTGAGAAATAGTCAGTATGGGAAAAGGATAAAGTAGGGAAGTGTTGGCCAAAACTGTCCTTTTGCTGGGAGACCATCCAAAACCAGAAACAGAGGGTGCATCTGCACTGTAGAATTAATACAATTTGACACCATTTGGACCACCAGGGCTCAATGTTATGGAATTCTGCATTTTCCATAACACGCAGTATTAGGCGGAGGGAAGCCCCGCCGCCGGGGCCACCTCTGGCGGGCATGCGCGCACGGCAGGAGGGCGCGAGCGCCTTTGCCTCCTTCCCCAATGTTCCTGGGTACCGTGCATAGCCGGCAGCGGCCCCGGGGGCTTCCCTTCCTTCCAGCTCCCGAGGAGAAGGAAGAAAGAAGGGAAGCCCCCGGGGCTGCTGCCGGCCATGTGCGGCACCCAGAAACATGGAGGAGGAGGCAGAGGCGCCCTCCTGCCACACGCACATGCCCGCTAGTGGCTTTCCGCCGCCTCATCCTCGCGCCCTCCTTTCTTGACAAGGGGGCGGGCCCGGGGCGATGGCGAGAGGGGCCGCCATTCCCCCCTCCCCTGCCCCCTCGCAGCGCTCTCCCTCCGCCCTCCCCCGAGAGAGAGAGAGAGAGAGAGAGAGAGAGAGAGAGAGAGAGAGAGAGAGTCATCATGCCGCACGTTGTGGCTTTGTTTGAAAAAAAATTTGGTCCTTGATCTTGCGCCCCCCCTAGCCCTGCGCCCATAGGCCATGGCCTAGTGTGGTCTTATGGATAATCCAGGCCTGATCTAGACCAGTGGTTTCGAACCTTTGGGCCTCCAGGTGTTTTGGACTTCAACTCCCAGAAATCCCAGCCAGCTTACCAGATGTTAGGGACTGTGAGAGCTGAAGCCCAAAACACCTGGAGGCCCAAAGGTTGGGAACTGCTGATCTAGACATTGTCCTCCTATAGATGCAATGCAGAATGGCATTGGCCTTTTTAGCTGCTGCATCACACTGTTGGTTCAAGTTCAGCTTGCAGTCTGTTACGACTCCTAGATCACCTTCACATGAACTGTTTTCCAGCCAAGTGTCTCCCATCCTATATCACTATACTTCTGTTGGTGTAGCCTAGAATCACATTGACCTTTTTCGCTGCCGTATCACACTGTTGGCTCGTGTTCTTCTTATGTTCTGTTACAACTCCAAGATCGCTTTCATGTGGACTGTTTTCGACCCATCCATCCTATAGGAGGGATTTGAACCCAGGTCTCCAGAGTGTAGTCCGATGCTCAAAGCATCATCACACCGTGCCGGCTTTCTAGACAAACCATGACTTGGTGGCGCATCCTGTGGCCATCGCAGCATGGCAAAGGGAGGATGGGTCTCTCCAACAGCGCCTTGCCCCTCTTCCCCCCGTAATCCTGGACGTGATTGAAGGGCAGACAAAGCCCCGATGGGACCGGTCCAGGCTAAGCTGCTTTCCCCATCCACATCCTGCGGTCTTGATTGCGGGATTATGGGCTGGGACAGCAAATCCCCCGCCGAGGATGCAAAATGATGGAGAGGGGGAGGGAGGAGAAGGAAAAAGAAGGAGAAATCGGCCTGAATTGTGTTGCTGTGGCAACTGGGGAGCAGGTGCCTTGTTTGTTTGTGGCTTCCGGGAAGGGACCCCCCCCCCTCCCTCCCTCCCTGTGCTTGGCTCCCCCTTCTCCTCCTCCAAGGGAAAGGAAACCCTTTGTATTTACGGTGGGGTTTGGTGGTCTGATGGAAATGCCTTTCAAATGGAGCCGTTTTTCTATTGATGGAGGGGCTCTTGGTTGAGCCACCTAGACAAACACATCCTTGTGTCCTCCATGAATTAAGGTACCCTGATCCAATTGGATAACAGGCAATATGTGTGTGTATAGTATATCTATGTGAGCATTGGAGAGATCTCTATAGATGTTAGCGTCGCCATAGTGAAAACTGGAGAGGGATCCTAGAATCTTAATCTAAAAGGAATGCGCCAGATCCTTCTGATTTAGGAAGGCAAGAAGGGTCAGCCCTGGTTAGTACTTGGATGAGAGACTCCCATTTAATGCTAGATACTATTGACTATATTTTAGAGCAGTGGGTCTCAACCTGGGGATCCCCAGATGTTTTGGCCTTCAACTCTCAGAAATCCTAACAGCTGGTAAATTGGCTGGGATTTCTGGGAGTTGTAGGTAGAGGCGGTCCTACCGGCAGGCAAAGGACGCCACTGCGTGGGGCGCCATCTGGGTAAAGGGCGTATTCCCCCGCCCGCCAGACAGCATCCGGCCGATGTTCCGCTTTTGGGCCTTGTGCGCTCCAACGCCGCGCCGTAGCAAACCTCCCTGCGTGCCGAATAGGGAGTGCTGTGTTTACAGGCTTCTGCGCCAGCGCACAGGAGCTTCTGGGCATGGAGGAGGGGCGGGCATGGGAGTGCTGTGTTTAGGCTTTTGGCGCGGAGCTTCTGGGCATGCGTGGAGGGGTTGCCGAATAGGGAGTGCTGTGTTTACAGGCTTTTGCGCCTGCACACAGGAGCTTCTGGGCATGCGCGGAGGGGGGCGCCAAATTATGTTGGGGGGGCGCCAAAATAATGTTCGCTTACCATTTAAAATTACCTTAGACCGCCCCTGGTTGTAGGCCAAAACACCTGGGAACCCACAAGTCGAGAATCACTATTTTAGAGGAAGGGACTGGCAAACTCTCTTCTGAGGTCCCTTCTATATTGCCATATAAAATCCAGATTATCTGTGTTGAACTGGATTCTCTGTCAGTGTAGACTCAGATAATCCAGTTCAAAGCAGATAACATGTATTACCTGCGTTGATAATCTGGATTATATGGCAGTGTACAAGGGCCTGTGTCTTCCTTACCTAAGAAAACCCTATACAATGTATGGGGTTGCCAATAGGCAACTTGAAAGATACACAGACGCACCAACAAAGGGGAAATTTCAAACTAGACTTTAATGGTGTGGTCTTGATTTATATATATTTTAATAACGTTGTGTTTTATTGTTCTGTTTTAACCCTGTTGTACCCTGCCTCAAATTGCAAGGAGAGGCGGGTAATAAAATAATAATAATTATTATTATAATTATCATCTATTCCACCTTTATTAAAGAAAACCATTATTAAAGAAAATATTACTAGGCACATAGAAGAACAGGCATTGCTGAAGGAAAATCAACATGGTTTCTGCAAAGGCAAATCATGTCTTACTAACTTGTTAGAATTCTTTGAGGGTGTAAATAAACACATAGATAAAGGGGACCCAGTCGATATTGTTTACCTTGACTTTCAAAAGGCCTTTGACAAAGTCCCTCACCAAAGGCTCCTAAATAAGCTCTTCAGCCATGGAATCAGGGGACAGGTCTTGTCCTGGGTTGGAACCTGGCTAAACTGTAGGAAACAAAGGGTGGTAATAAACGGACACTTCTCTGGGTGGAAAGAGGTGAGAAGTGGCGTACCCCAAGGTTCAGTTTTGGGTCCGTTACTTTTTAATTTATTCATTAATGACCTGGATGTAGGAGTGAATTCTGAGGTAGCAAAGTTTGCAGACGACACTAAACTGTTCAGGTAGTTAAAAACGAAACTGATTGTAAAGAGCTCCAGAAAGATCTCTCGAAATTGAGTGAATGGGCAACAAAGTGGCAAATGCATTTTAACCTAAACAAGTGTAAAGTCATGCACATCGGGGCAAAGAACCCCAACTACACCTACAAATTGATGGGGTCAAAGCTTTCTGAGACAAACCAGGAAAGGGATCTTGGGGTCTTGGTGGACAGCTCAATGAAGATGTCAACCCAGTGCGCAGCAGCAGTGAAAAAAGCAAATTCTATGCTTGGCATGATCAGAAAGGGAATCGAAAATAGGTCGGCAAATGTTGTATTACCTCTCTACAAATCGATGGTAAGGCCACATTTGGAGTACTGTGTACAATTCTGGTCTCCGCACCTTAAGAAGGATATAACGGAACTGGAAAAGGTACAGAAAAGGGCAACAAGAATGATCCAAGGGATGGAGCGGCTCCCTTATGAAACCAGGTTGCAACGCCTTGGTCTTTTTCAGCCTTGAAAGACGGCGTCTAAGAGGTGACTTGAACGAAGTGTATAAAATCATGCATGGGATAGAAAAGGTGAATGAAGAAAAAATTATTTTCTTTGTCACAAAACACTAGGACCAGAGGGCACTCCCTGAAGCTCAAGGTAGGAAAATTAGGACTAATAAAGGGAAATATTTCTTCACCCAGAGGGTCATTGGGTTATGGAACTCACTTCCAGAGGAGGTTGTGACAGCGGTCAGCCTGGACAGCTTCAAGGCAGGATTAGACAGATTCATGGATACCAAGTGTATCGGTAGTTACTGAAAAGGACATTCAAGTGCCACCTCGGAGTTGGTTGAGGTAGGCAGGATTTCCCTGGGTACTGGTTGTGGGGGTCGGGGAGCAGGTCAGGGTTTTGCCCTCCCTTCTGCTCGAGATCCCCGTGTACAACTGGTGGGCCACTGTGTGATACAGAATGCTGGACTAGATGGGCTGAGGTCCAATTCAGCATGGCTCTTCTTATGTTCTTATGTTCTTATGGAGCTCCCGGTGGTGCAGTGGGTTAAACTGCTGAGCTGCTGAACTTGCCGACTCAAAGATCGCAGGTCTGAATCCAGGGAGCAGGGTGAGCTCCCCCTGTTAGCCCTAGATTTTGCCAACCTAGCAGTTAGAAAACATGCTAATGTGAGTAGACCAATAGGTACCTCACAGTACCAATAGGTACCTCACATTAGCACGTTTTCGAACTGCTAGGTTGGCAAAAGCTAGGGCTAACAGCGGGAAGGTAACTGCTCTCCATGCAGTCATGCCAGCCGCATGACCTTGGAGATGTCTATGGACAATGCTGGCTCTTTGTCTTAGAAATGGAGATGAGAACTATCCCCCAGAGTCGGACACGGCTAGACTTAATGTCAAGGAGAAACCTTTACAACCGATTATTATTATTATTATTATTAATTCCACCTTTATCTCTGTGATAGAGGCCGCTTCTACACTCAAAAATTATTATCTCATTTGGGTTCCATGTTGGCGAGGGGATTCTGGGAGTTCCAGTCCAAAAAAAAAAGTCAGTTTTCTTAACCCTCTTTCAGAAATTAACACTCCATCTTTCCAAAAAGGTGGGGGAAGTGCGCTGTCTTTGAGAATGCAAGTTCAAGTACTATGCAGCTCTCCAAGACTGTATGCATGTTTACGCGGAAGGGCGGCTGGGGCATTCAATGAGGCTTTATTCTGAAGGAGCGGGATTCTATTGGTTGCTTTGCTGAGGCTGAAGATGCAGGATTTCTGGTCTGAAAGGCCAGCTTGGGTCATGGTGCAGCTGCAAGCAGGAATAAAATCGAGGCTCAAGGGCCTGGTGCATTGTCCCCCCCCATATTTTAGAGATCTGTATCCCATACTAGGGCTCGTTCTACATTGCCATATATAATCAAGCTTATCTGCTTTGAACTGCATTATATGACAGTGGAGACCAGGGGTGCTCACACTTTTTCAGCATGCGAGCTACTTATAAAACAACCAAGTCAAAATGATCTCCCTCCCCACTACTCAGAGAGCCATAAAAGCAAAATATTTGGAAATTTATTTCAGTGAGAGCCATATAATATATTTTAAGACTGAATTCAACTAAATGTGAGTATAATAAGCCCCTGAATTTATTCATAATAATAATGATGATAATATTAATTCAGCCTCTGCTACTACTACTACTACTACTACTACTAATAGTAACAACAACAATAGGTTCCTAGAGTAGAAGGAGACCTCCAAGGGCCATCCAGTCCAACCTCCTTCTGCCATAAGGGAAAAACACAATCAAAGCATTCCTCACAGATGGCCATTCAGCCTCTGATAATAATAATAATAACAACAACAACAACGGGTTCCTAGAATAAGGGTAGAGACCTCCAAGGGCCATCCAGTCCAACCTCCTTCTGCACCTGGGCGGCGTTGGGAGCCTGCGGGGCGGGACTGAGCCTTCCTCCCACCCTGCCTGCGATCTACCAGGACACCCTACGCGATCTACCAGTAGATCACGATCTACCTAATGAGCACCCCTGGTGTAGACTCATACAATCCAGTTCAAAGCAGATAATGTGGATCATCTACTTCGATAGTCTGGGTTATGTGACAGGGTATATCCAGCCCCAGTTCTTTTCCACTCCTTCTGGTTTCCCTTTCGGACTGAGTTCACTTCAGTTACTGAGAAAACAGTTCAAAGTAGACTCAACTCAGGATATTGAATTTTGCCTTTGTGAGGCCACCTTTAGTCCCCTTCGGGATGAGAAGAGTGGGGTACAAGTGTAGTCAATAAATAAGTATGGTAAATACATATATGCAGTTTCATGCCAATTTAAATGCCATGGCTCAGTGATATGGCATCATGGGAGTTGTAGTTTTACAAGATCTTTGGCCTTGCCTGCCAAACAGTTCTACCGTACCATTCCCACAATTTGATAGCATTGATCCATAGCGGTCAACGTAGCATTAAAGTGCATTAACTCTGCAGTGGAAATGCATCTTCGGTGGTAGAAGAGGGGCAAAATCTTGCTTTCTACCCTGTAGTCTCAGGGCCTTTCCACAAAGCCACATATGTAACCCAGAATATCAAAGCAGAATGACCCACAATATCTTATTTGAACTGGATTATGTAAGGACCCTTGCACATATATCCTTGCACATATATCCCTTGCACCCTTGCACATATATCCCAGAATATCAAGGCAGAAAATCCCACAATATCTGCTTTGAACTGGGCTATCTGAGTCCACACTGCCATATATCCCAGTTCAAAGCAGATAATGTGGGCTTTGGTTTGCTGTAAGTTTTTCGGGCTGTATGGCCATGTTCCAGAAGCATTCTCTCCTGATGTTTCACCTGCATCTATGGCAGGCATCCTCAGAGGTTGTGAGATGCTGTCAGGAGAGAAAGCTTCTGGAAAATGGCCATACAGCCCGAAAAACTTACAACAACTCAGTGACTCCAGCCATGAAAGCCTTTGACAATATGGGATTTTATCCGGCTGTGTGGAAGGGTCCTCAGGCCCCTTCTACACTGCCATATAAAATCCAGATTATCTGCTTTTAACTCCTTTTGGCGCCCTAGGCCACACTTTGGAATTACGCCCCCAAACCAACCTCTACCGCACCCCTCCCCCACATCCTCCTTCTTGCGGCGCCGCACGCCCTCCTTCCTTGAGGCAGCAGACCCGGGGGCAGGGCTTCCGTCCGCCTCCTCCTCCTCACGGTGCCGCGCGCCCTCCTTCCTTGAGGCAGCAGCCCCAGGGGGCGGGGCTTCCCTCCGCCTCCTCCTCGCAGCGTGCCGTCCTTCCGCCTCCTCCTCGCGAGCGCCTCTGCCTCCTCTGCCATGTTCCTGGGTGCCGCGCATGTCCGGCAGCGGCCCCGGGGGCTTCCCTCCCCCTCGCCCCCTCGCAGTGCTCTTCCCCCGCCCTCCCCCACGAGAGAGAGAGTCATCTCCATGCCGTGCGTTGCGGTTTTGTTTCAACATATTTTTTTTGGTCCGTGTGAACTGCGCCCCCCCTTGGCTTGCGCCCCTAGGCCACGGCCCAGGGTGGCCTTATGGGTAATCCAGGCCTGGATTATAGGGCAGTGTATATAATCCAGTTAAAAGTATATAATTTGTTTTGATAATCAGGATTATACAGCAGCGTAGATCCAGCTTTAGGCAAAAACAAACTGCTGCAGCCTCCCCTGTCTTATGCGCTCTTCCTCATTAATAACTTTTGCCTTCTGGACCACGCTCTGATGTTACTGGGTCACATATGTTCCAAGTCTAAATCTGTGAAATATTGGAAAGTGTGTCCAACCTAGAGCTCCAGGATTTACTCACAGAAAGCAATGAGAGAAGAATTCGGGTTCAGTTCTGCGGCTGCACATTTTGGCTGGGGGTTGGGTGCAAGGAAAGGAAACAGGAAAGGCAGCCAGGGCCGGCCAGCGAGGGAAATGAATTGAATGGCAGGAAATACTCTTTTTCTGATAAGGTGAGCAGAAGGACGCAGGCCAAAGGGGCTCAGTTTGTGTGTGCATTGTCCCTACTCCAGATTTAGGAGCTGACGTCTTGAATCCTCCCCCCTTTTCGTCAGGAAAACACGAAGTACCCAACAGGAAAGAGAATGCTCCTGTAGGCGAAAGGAATCCCTTCCACTCAGGGAGTGTAGATTTGGCCCTAAGGTTCTTGGAAATACATTTTGAAAGGGGACGGAGGGATGTTTTGCATTAATAGAGAGAGGAACTAGGAACGGAAGAAGCCTGTCTGTGTCATCACTGATGCGCCCTATAAAAAATCAGGAGGAACAACTGACATGGGGTGCCATATCCTCCAACTGTCCTGATTTTGCAGACAGACCCAGTTAATCCTTGGTCGTCCCACTTTTTCAGTTTCTTTGGAAATGTCCCAGTTTCTTTTTCCTCTTTTTGCTGCCCCCATTTATACTCACCTCACGCTGGATCTACACTGCCATTATAGCGTCAGTGTAGACCACAATTTTGTCAGTGCGGGGGAGTCACAAGGGGGTTTCAAAGGGGTCACCAAAGGCCATCAGAAAACACAGTTCAGTGTGGGAACTCCAAAACTCAAGGTCAATGACCACCAAACCTTTCCGGTATTTTCTGTTGGTCATGGGAGTTCTGTGTGTCGGCGTGTGCAATGGATTTTTCTGGTGGAGCGCAGCGTGCACAGAACTGACCTCACCCTTAAAACCAGGGGTGCTCACACTTTTTCAGCATGTGAGCTACTCTTAAGCAACCAAGTCCAAAAGATCTACCTGCCCCCGCCGCTGCGCGCTCCTGCCGCCACGCGCTCTTGCCACCGTGCATGCTCCTGCTGCTGTTTTCTGCCCGTGCAGTGCTTCTTCCGTCTGCGGGGCATTGCAGGAAGGAGAAAGAACGAGACGGGGCATCCAGACGGAGCGCTCCGCCCTGCCTGTCTCACCGGCAACAGAGGCTGCACAGCTGCTTCTGGACGAGAGAGAGGCAGGGCTCTCCCTCAGAGGCCCTGCCTCGTGCTTCCTTCTTCCTGCAATGCCCCGACGCGAAAGAAGCATCGCGAGAGCGGAAGCCAGCAGCAGGAGCACACATGCGTGCAGGGTGTGCTCAACAGGAGCGCCCCATCCTTGGTGAGGCCCGAATATCACCTGGAAGAGAGCCCTACTACCATGTTTCCCGATATTAACACCCCGATTGGAATGGATGAAGGAAGGGAATGTAGCCGTGCCCAGTAAGAAAGTCCATGCGAGGGAGGGGGAAGAAGGAGCAGGGCGGCGGCGGCGTCGCGTCAGAGGCCTGGCTGTGACGGCGTCCTTAGCCCCTCTTGCTCCTTCTCTTTCCCCCTCCCTTCCTTCACTCAGCAGAGGCAGGGCGCGGCGTCGCGTCAGAGGCCTGCTCCTTCTCCTCTTGCTCCCCCCCTCCCTTCCTTCGTTCACTCGAATGGACGAAGGAAGGGAGGAAAGAAGGAGCAAGAGGTGGGGCGAGGCGGCGTCGCGTCAGAGGCCTGGCAGTGCCGCGGAACCCCTGAGCGCCGCTTCTTGCTCCTTCTCCTTTCCCCCTCCCTTCCTTCGTTCACTTGAATGGACGTAGGAAGGGAGGGCGAAAGAAGGAGCAGAGGCTGGGCGAGCGGCGTCGCGTCAGAGGCAGGGACACGGCCGCTTGGCCCGCCTCTTGCTCCTGCTCCTTTCCCCCTCCCTGCCTTCGTTCCCTCGAATGGCCGAAGGACGGGAGGGGGAAAGAAGGAGCAAGAGGCGGGGCGAAGCGGCGTCGCGTCAGAGGCCAGGCAAGAGGCGTGCCGCGCAAGAGCGTGCCGCGGTCGGCCCGTGTGGCCGGCTGTGCGACGGCAGCGGCGGCGGGCGGCGCCCCTCACAGGTACCGTCGCCCCTCACAGGTACCGTCGCTGTACTGGGTGAAGAATTCTTTCGGGGTATGTCCAATATAAGACGTACCCCAAAAGTAAGACGTAGTGGGGCTTTTGGGGGTAAAAAGAAAGTAAGACATCGTCTTACTTTCGGGGAAACACGGTAGTAGCTCCCGAGCTACCTAATGAGCACCCCTGCTTTAAACCAAAGGTTCGTCTGCCGGGGCCTATCAAGCTTGGACGGTGGCAGCGAGGTCCTCCGGTCATAGGTTTGATTTGAGTTTCCTTCTCTAGATGGTTGACCTTACAGGGTTAGATGAGCACCATCTGCCCGGGTTTGAAATTAGAGTTTTCCTTCTCTTAGGATGGTTGCCAAAAGGCTAGAGAGCCCATCCTGCCCTTTGACGCTCTTTGTCAGACCCTTCAGTTGTGACCTGTCTGGCATGGGAGGCCCTACTGGTGGCTGTTATGCCACCGCCAGCATAGCTCACAACTTCATTAGGGTATGCAAGCCTCTCCCCCACAACAAGGGGGCGCCAATAGAGAGGCCATGGGCAAACTTTGGCCCTCCAAGTGTTTTGGAGTTTAATGCCCACAATTCCTAACAGTCTTCGATTGTAGGTGAACTATAAATCCCAGCAACTACAACTCCCAAATGTCAAGGTCTATTTCCCCCCCAAACTCCACCAGTGTTCCCATTTGGGCATATTGAGTACCTGTGCCCAATTTTCTCCAGATCCATCATTGTTTGAGTTCACAGTGCTCTCTGGATGTTGGTGAACTACAACTCCCAAACTCAACATCAATGCCCACCAAACCCTTCCAATATTTTATGTCGGTCTTGGGAGATCTGTGTGCCGAATCTGTTTTCATTCCATCGTCGGTGGAGTTCCGAATGCTCTTTGATGATAGGTTAACTATAAATCTCAGCAACTACAACTCCCAAATGACAAAATCAATCCCCGACCCCACCAGTATTCAAATTTGGGTGTATTGCGTATTTGTGCCATATTTGGTCCAGTGAATGAAAATACATCCTGCATATCAGATATTTACATTACGATAACAGTAGCAAAATGACAGTTATGAAGTAGCAACAAAAATAATTTTATGGTTGAGAGTCACCACAACATGAGGAACTGTATTAAGGGGTCGCAGCATTAGGAAGGTTTAGACTCATATATATGGGCCTACACCAGGCATGGGCAAACTTTGGCCCTCCAAGTGGTTTGGAATTCAATGCCACAATTCCTAACAGTCGGTAGGCTGTTAGGAATTGCGAGAGTTGAAGTCCAAAACACCTGGAGGGCCAAAGTTTGCCCTTGCCTGGTCTACACTGACCACATAATGCAGTTCAATCTGCATTACATGGCAGTGTAGATCCAGCCTTAGTTCAGTTACTAAAACAATAAACCTGGACCAACACTGCCATAGGATGCAGGTTGAACTGCATTATATGGTCAATGTTTACCCATATAATGCATATAAAGCTGCATTAAAGATCACTACTGTCCGAAAGGTCATGAGTTTGAATCCAGCCTGGATCGGAGTGAGCTTCTGGACAATTGTGTAGCTTGTTGTTGACCTTTACAACCCGAAAGACAGTTGTATCTGTCAAGTAGGAAATTTAGGTACCACTTTGTGGGGAGGCTAATTTAACTAATTTACAAAGCCATAAAAAAAACTCCAGCAAAAGCATGCGGGGAATGCGGAAAGTACTTCATCATTGTCGCAGCTGGATGGTAAAGCGACAGCTCCCCTGGTGGCCAGAAAAGTTGGAATGTTAAATAGCCTCTGACTGACTGTCTATATGTGTTGTGTGTCTATGGAATTGAATGTTTGGCATGTATGTGTACACTGTAATCCGCCCTGAGTCCCCTGCAGGGTGAGAAGGGCTGGATATAAATACTGTAAATAAAATAAATAAATAAATGGTCTACTATGACCATCACCCCCACGTCAGCATAGGCGAATCTGTGCTTAAGTCCGTTCAGCAGTTCACCTACCTGGAAAGCATCATCTCTTCAGATGCCAAGATTGACAAAGAGATAGATCACAGATTATCAAAGGCATAGAGTGCATTCGGAAGGCTTCACAAAAGAATCTGGAGCAACAAGCACCTGAGGCAAAGCACCAAAATCAGTGTGTACAGAGCTATCGTACTGTCTATTCTCCTCTATGGGTCTGACATGGGTCACCTATCGCCAACACCTATGACTCCTTGAACACTTTCATCAGCGCTGTCTTCGCACAATCCTAAATATACACTGGACCAACTATGTGACGAATGTTGCTGTCCTTGAGCAAGCAGGGGTCACCAGCATTGAGGCCATGCTATTGAGAACACAGCTGCGCTGGGCAGGGCACGTCTCTAGGATGGAGGACCACCGCCTCCCTAAGATACTACTCTATGGTGAACTCGTCATGGGTTAGCGCAAGAGAGGCGCCCCCAAAAAGAGATATAAGGACTCCCTGAAACAACATGTCAGGCTCGGCCAGATTGATCACCAACAATGGTCCACCCTGGCCTCACATCAGGAGGAATGGAGATGCACTATCCACAATGCTGCGGCCTCTTTTGAGAAGACACGCCAAATAGGTCTCGAAGAGAAACGACAACGCAGAAAGAACTGCAACCTGGTAACACCATCACCCAAGGAGACTTTCTGCTGTGCTTTCTGCAACCGAACTTGCCTATCTCAGATTGGCCTTTTTAGTCATCAACGCGCTTGTAAAAAGCGTGGGATGAGTCCTTCCTAAGAATCTTTGTTCGCGAAGTAATGCCGAGAGAGAGAGAGAGAGAGAGAGAGAGAGATCCAGCCTGAGACCAAACTGCAAAAGTAGCTTGCACTCAGGCTGGATCTACACTGCCATATAATCCAGTTTCTAATTCCAGATTAACGGGGTATAAATAAACATAATAGCAACAATTATACATCCCAAGTTCTGCTTGAAAGGATGCCAGATGGCTTTGAATCCAGATTTTCCACAAAGATTTAACAAGCTTCTAGTCCTCAAGCAAGTTAACCAGCTCACCTATCCACAGCTGCATTAGGAGCCAACTAATTTTTGAAAAGAAATTTGGCATGTTTTATTTTGAAAGGAAAGCAGCAGCCATAAAGAGTCCTGATCCAGATTGTACTCTCAGCATTTGAGGATGGAAATTGTTTGGAGAGGAAATGGGCGTGTGCCACAATCTGGATCAGGTGCTTTCCCCGACGCTGCTTTTCCTTCCAAATAACAAGGCCCAACTCAAACAGGCTTTGTGGTTTGGAATCCTGTTTGGAGATTGAGGCTGCATCTACACCAGTGTTTTTCAACCTTTTTTTTGAGCCATGGCACATTTTTGACATTTACAAAATCCTGGGGCACACCACCAACCAAAATGACACAAAATGACACTCTAGCACAGTAATACATATAGTTAATATGTTTTTAAATGTATTTATACACTCAGTGTGAAACCTGGGCCTGGTTCGATGAACACAACATATCTATGTCTTCCTCTCACATATTTATACATGGCTATCATAAGAACATAAGAACATAAGAAGAGCCATGCTGAATCGGACCTCAGCCCATCTAGTCCAGCATTCTGTATCACACAGTGGCCCCCAGTTGTACACGGGGATCTCGAGCAGAAGGGAGGGCAAAACCCTGACCTGCTCCCAACCCCCCACAACCAGTACCCAGGGAAATCCTGCCTACCTCAACCAACTCCGAGGTGGCACTTGAATGTCCTTTTCAGTAACTACCGATACACTTGGTATCCATGAATCTGTCTAATCCTGCCTTGAAGCTGTCCAGGCTGACAGCTGTCACAACCTCTTCTGGAAGTGAGTTCCATAACCCAATGACCCTCTGGGTGAAGAAATATTTCCCTTTATTAGTCCTAACTTTCCTACCTTGGAGCTTCAGGGAGTGCCCTCTAGTCCTAGTGTTTTGTGACAAAGAAAATATTTTTTCTTTATTCACCTTTTCTATCCCGTGCATGATTTTATACACTTCGATCAAGTCACCTCTTAGACGCCGTCTTTCAAGGCTGAAAAGACCAAGGCGTTGCAACCTGGTTTCATAAGGGAGCCGCTCCATCCCTTGGATCATTCTTGTTGCCCTTTTCTGTACCTTTTCCAGTTCCGTTATATCCTTCTTGAGGTGCGGAGACCAGAATTGTACACAGTACTCCAAATGTAGCCTCACCATCAATTTGTAGAGAGGTAATACAACATTTGCTGACCTATTTTCGATTCCCTTCCTGATCATGCCTAGCATAGAATTTGCTTTTTCACTGCTGCTGCGCACTGGGTTGACATCTTCATTGAGCTGTCCACCAAGACCCCAAGATCCCTTTCCTGGTTTGTCTCGGAAAGCTTTGACCCCATCAATTTGTAGGTGTAGTTGGGGTTCTTTGCCCCGATGTGCATGACTTTACACTTGTTTAGGTTAAAATGCATTTGCCACTTTGTTGCCCATTCACTCAATTTCGAGATATCTTTCTGGAGCTCTTTACTCTGTCTTCTCTCAGCCTTCTCTTCTACAGGCTAAACATGCCCAGCTCTTCAAGCCGCTCCTCATAGCCGCTCCTCCAGCCGCTCCTCCAGACCTTTGTGAAATTTCAACCTGAGTGAAACTTGCTTCCAGTTAACTATGGATGTCATGAAGCTGTTATAAACAATTCCTTGGGGGCGGGGGAGAGGGCAACTCTCGAAAAATCCAGTAAAATAGTAAAAAAAAAACCCAAAACATTTCCAAGCGGAGAGGCTCAATTTGTTTCTTGGAAACCTGTGAGGGGGCTGCTAGGAGCGGGGAGAGTGCCAATTTCCCATGGCACACCTGATGTTCGCTCACGGCACACTGGTTGGGAAACACTGATCTACACTGTAGATTTAAACCAGTTTGACACCACTCTAAATGACATGGCTGATTGTAGTTTGTAGTTTTACCAGGTTTTTTGCCTTGTCTGCCGAAGAGAGCTGGTGCCTCCCTCGCCAAATTGCGACTCCTAGGATTCAACCGTATTGAGATATGGCAGCTTAAAGAGGTATCAAACTGGATTAATTCTACAGTGCAAATGGACCCAAAGTCACTTGGGGCGCACCAACAATTTGAAAAAAGGAATATAAGGTGGATGCAACTGCCTTCCATTTTAGCAACACCTTGTTGCCTAAAGGCAATTCTGAACTCACCATGGTTGAGTGACCTGCTTCCAAAGTTGCCCTAGAATTACAGAATTGATTTGCATTAACAAGCAGCCGACTTCTATAAATATCTCTACTTTGAGAAACAGGCAAACGTCGTCCTATCAGAAAGAAAAAAGAAATGCAGAATTGAGAATGGTTATGGCCCCTTCCACACAGCTGAATAAAATCCCACATTTTCTGCTTTGAGCTGGAGTTTATGGCAGTATGGACTCAGATAACCCAGTTCAAAGCAGATATTGTGGGATTTTCTGCATTGATACTCTGAGATATAAGGGCTGTGTGGAAGGGACCTTGGAGCCCTTCCACACAGCCATCTAACCCAGAATATCAAGGCAGATAATCCACAATATCGGCTTTGAATTGGATTATCTGAGTCCAAATTGGTAGATAATCTGGTTCAATGTGGATTTCATACAACTGTGTGGAAGGGGCATTAGGCTCCTTCTACACTGCCATATAATCCAGATTATCGAAGCAGATCATCTGTATTATACGAGGCCCCTTCTACCTCTCATATAACTGGATTTATCTGCTTTGAACTGGATTATATAGCATATAATCCAGTTATATGCTCTATATAATTCAGTTCAAAGCAGATAATGTGGATTATATGCTTTGATAATCTGGATTATATGACAGTGTAGAAGGGGCCTGAGTCTACACTGCCATATAATCCATTTCAGAGCGGATTATATGGATTATCTGCTTTTAATAATAATAATAATAATAATACGGCATTTGGAAACAATAAACACTGACAAAATCACGATCTGTCAACTGCAAAAAGACCACCTTACTTGGATCTGTGCACATCATTCGAAAATACACCTTGCTTGGATCTGCGCACATCATTCGAAAATACACCTTACTTGGATCTGCGCGCATCATTCAACTTGTAATTTTGGGATACGAAATCCAGCATATATATCTCGTTTGCTGTGACATACTGTGTTTTTGTGTTAGTAAAATAATAACAATAATAATATTTTTTAATTTCTTGCCTACCTCTTCTCATGGCTCAAGACGGGAGGATAATCTGGATTATATGTCAGTGCAGATGAGGCCTCAGGGTCCTTCCACACAGCCACATAACCCACAATATCTGCTTTGAGTTGAGTTATCTGAGTGCACACTGCCATATAATCCAGTTCAATATGGATTTTATATAGCTGTGTGTAAGGAGCCCTAGATAACCAAGTTCAAAGCAGATATTGTGAATTATCTGCCTTGATATTCTGGGTTATATAGTTGTGTGGAAGGACCCTTAGTACAATATAGTAATATATAATACTGGTATTCTTCTATGATAATATTATAATATATTGTATGTATATACAGTGTTCCCTCACTACTTCGCGATTCGCTTATTGAGGACTTGCTGTTTTGCGGATTTCAAAAAATATTAATTTAAAATATATATCATGGTATTTTCTCTGTTCCGTGGGGTTTTGCTGCCACCGCTCTCCAGTGTGCTTTCTCTCCTCAGTCCTCCTTCCCTCCAGCCTTGAAGGGCCTTTCCTTCCTTCCTTTCACTTTATTTTAAGTGTATAAAGACTTAAAATAGTGTATAACTACTAAAATAATGTATAAATATTAAAATAAATAGAGCGTCCCTACCTCACGGTTTTTCATTTATTGTGGGGAGTCCTGAAACATAACCCCAACAATAAGTATGGGAACACTGTATGTCTTGTAAGCTGCTCTGAGTCCCCTTCGGGGTGAGAAGGGCAGCATGTAAATGCCGTAAATAAGTAAATAAATGTATATTCTGGGATACAGGAATGTGTGGAAAGGCCCTTAGTCACCTTTATTTAATTACCTATGTCAGTGTTTCCCAACCGGTGTGCCGCGGCACACTAGTGTACCGTGAGCGATCATCAGGTGTACCGTGGGAAATTGGAACTTGCCCGCTGCCTACCTGTCCCATGCCGGCCTGGGGCTGCTGCTGCGGCTGGGGCTGAGCCTGGGGCTGCTGCTGCTGCTGCCTCCTCCTCCGGCGCCCCCTGCTCAGCCACGGTATGACCCCGCCGCCGCCTCTGCCGCGCCGTAACCTTCTCCCGCCTCCTCCTCCGGCCGCGGGGCCTGCACTTCCCCGCACCTCGGCCGCCTCCAGCCTGGACTCAGCAAGGCGAACAAGCCGGGAGGTTCTGGCAGGGGAGGCATGGGCAGCACTTATCCTCCTTCTCCTCCTCCACCCAGGCCTCTGGGGGTCTGTCGCCCTTCCTTCCTTCCTTCCTTCCTTCCTTTCTTCCTTCCTTCTTCTCTTTCCCTCAGCGCGGCCTCCTCTTTGTCCGCTCAGCCTCGCCGCCCCGTCGGCTCCCTCCGCCGCATCCCATCGGTGCCTGGCCCCGCCATCTTCCCTCTCTCTCACTCTGTCCCCTTCTCCTCAGGAAGGAAGGCAGGCACGGAAAGGGAGGAAGGGAAACAGGGCCCCGCCTAGGCCCGCTCACCCAGCTTCGGGGCTGGAAGCAGGAGGAGGAGATGCGCTCTGAGGAGAACACAAAGTGGCCTCCAAAACGTACAGGCAGTCTCCAAGTTACAAACAAGAGGGGTCCTGAAAACATACAGGCAGTCCCCAAGTTACAAACAAGAGGGGTCCTGAAAACATACAGGCAGTCCCCAAGTTACAAACAAGAGGGGTCCTGAAAACATACAGGCAGTCCCCAACTTACTGTGTTAGAGTGTCATTTTGTGTCATTTTGGTTGGTGGTGTGCCCCAGGATTTTGTAAATGTAAAAAAGGTGCAGCGGCTCAAAGAAGGTTGAAAAACACTGACCTATGTTATCCATCACCTTCTTGGGCATCTTCTACAACCTATAATCACATTGGCTTTTTGCGCTGCTGCTTCACACTGTCGGCTCATGTCCGGCTTGTTCCTTGGAGTCGCATGCAATGGCTTTTTTGTTTTTGTTGTTGTTCTGCAGTCGGAAGAGTCATATCCCCTGCGGTGCTGGATGTTGACTGCTGCAACGAAACAAACAAAACAGAAACAACTAACAAAAGGCTCGGCCGGCTTCATAGCACCCATGGGGTGCTACATCAGAATATGAGAATGCCTGCTTCCAGCCAGGCTTCCACAAAGATCACAAGGTGTACATCAGGCGTGGGCAAACTTGGGCCCTCCAGGTGTTTTGGACTACAATTCCCACAATTCCTAACAGCCGATAGGCTGTTAGGAATTGTGGGAGTTGTAGTCCAAAACACCTGGAGGGCCAAAGTTTGCCCACACCTGAATATCCCCCACTTTATTTTGATTTTGGACACCTCAGGTGACGGATTACCTGCCCATCCTTTAATCAGGATGGACTTCCCACACATTCCAGCATCACAAATAGGCACAACGGAGACCCCCTTCCTCCTCATCCTGCATCGTCCTGTTGCCTAGGTGCCTGTTGCCATGGCGACGGACCCCTTGAGGCCTACTGGTAGTAGTGAAGCTAGAGGAGAAGAAGGGAAAGGCCTCTGTGTTGCCATAGCAACCCAGGAGCAAGAGAGGGGTATTGTTTGAAGCCGCAGCTGATGGGGAAGGCAGGAAGGAGAAGATGGAGAAACCTCACTTGGGTTGAAAGATGGAGAATGGGAGCACTCCGTCTCCCAGTATCCTTGGTTCTGCTACTTAGAATATTTCACACAGGCCTCACGAACAACTATGATGTCTCCCCCATAAAATTCGGGATTTTTGGGGGTGCAATTTCCTCACAAGAATGCATGCATCCTCAGGAAAAGAATACTACTCGTCTGCATTGGAAAAGAAAAGAGGAGTTGCCTTATATGTCAACCCCAGACTACATTCACAGTTAGCATCCTAGATGTAACAGTTATAACTGAAAATCAGAAAACCCTGATATGCAACATTTATGCCCCTAACGGCCCCAAATCAACGTTATTTATTTATTTATTTCCGGGGGAACTCAGGGCGGCTAACAGCAAGCAGCAATTCGATGCCACTTTATACAATCAGTAAAACACAATTATATCATAAATAATACATTAAACAGATTGAAACCAATTAAAATTGCAATAGTTAAAAATACAGTTTTCTTCCATTTCCGAAAACGGAAAACGGAAGTCCTCTACCAGCCCGCACCACAGGAAGAACACCATCATCCCCACGTCAGCATAGGCAAATCTGTGCTTAAGTCCGTTCAGCAGTTCACCTACCTGAGAAGCATCATCTCTTCAGACGCCAAGATTGACAAAGAGATAGATTACAGATTAGCAAAGGCATATAGTGCATTTGGAAGGCTTCACAAAAGAGTCTGGAGCAACAAGAACCTGAGGCAAAGCACCAAAATCAGTGTGTCCAGAGCTATCGTACTGTCTATTCTCCTCTATGGGTCTGAAACATGGGTCACCTATCGCCAACACCTACGACTCCTCGAACGCTTTCATCAGCGCTGTCTTCGCACAATCCTAAATATACACTGGACCGACTATGTGACTAATGTTGCTGTCCTTGAACAAGCAGGGGTCACCAGCATTGAGGCCATGCTATTGAGAACACAACTGCGCTGGGCAGGGCACGTCTCTATGATGGAGGACCACCGCCTCCCAAAGATACTACTCTATGGTGAACTTGCCACAGGTCAGCGCAAGAGAGGCGCCCCCCAAAAGAGATATAAGGACTCCCTGAAACAACATCTCAGGCTCGGCTAGATTGATCACCAACAATGGTCCACCCTGGCCTCACATCGGGACGCATGGAGACGCAGTATCCACAATGCTGCGGCCTCTTTCGAGAAGACACACCGAATGGGTCTCGAAGAGAAATGACAACGCAGAAAGAACCGCAACTTGGAAACAACATCACCCAAGGAGACTTTCTGCTGTGCTTTCTGCAACCGAACTTGCCTATCTCAGATTGGCCTTTTTAAGTCATCAATGCGCTTGTAAAAAGCATGGGATGAGTCCTTCCTAAGAAGCTTCGTTCGCGAAGTAATGCCGAGAGAGTTAAAAATACACATAGTCCAAGTTCTGTAATCATAAGTGTGTCCTAAGCCAGTCCACAGTCCATTTTCATAACACTGTCATCATTGTGTTGTCCACGTGCTACCCAATATCTAATCAAATGCCTAGTCCCATAGCCCCGTCTTTAACTTTTTCCTAAAGGAAAGGAGGGAAGAGGTTGACTTAATTTTGCTGGGGAGAGAGTTCCACAGGCGAGGAGCCACCACCGAGAAGGCTCTGTCCCTCGTCCACACGAAACGTATTTACGACAAAGGTGGGCCTCCCCAGAAGATCGCAAATTTCAAGGTGGGACATAAGGGGAGATACGTTCCAACAAGTAAGCTGGGCCAGAACCGTATAGGGCTTTAAAGGTCAAAACCAGCACTTTGAATCGTGCTCGGAATTGGACAGGCAGCCAGTGGAGCTGACACAACAGGGGAGTGGTATGCTCCCTGAATGTCGCACCAGTAAGTAACCTGGCTGCCGCCCGTTGGACTAATTGAAGTTTCAGAACAGTCTTCAAAGGCAGCTCCACGTAGAGTGGGTTGCAGTAATCTATTTGAGATGTAACAAGAGCATGGACCACTGTGGCCAGATCAGACTTCCCAAGGTACGAGCACAGCTGGCGCACAAGTTTTAATTGTGCAAAAGCTTTCCCGGTCACCGCCGAGACCCAAGGTTCCAGGCTCAGCGATGAGTTTTTTCCTTTCCACCCCCCTTTTTTCATTCCTCTTCTTTATCCCCAAACCCTTTATCTGTTTAAAATTCATGTGATGATTAACAGTCATACAGATGTATCCTTTAAATCTTTCAATAAAGATAAAGAGAAGAAGAAAAAAGAATGCACGCACCCTCAAAAAGATGAAAGATACCATAAATATCCATAAAATTACCCACGAAGCTGTGATTCCACAATGTAAGCTATGCGTTGCTGTTCAGGGATGGCAATGCGAAGACATGCCGCTTATAACTCGGGTTAATAAATCATTGTTATGACTTCTATTCTTCAATATACTTTGTTTTCATGTCATCACCCCAGCTGCTATTAGCAGTGCTATTGTTTGATGGCACTCACTTGTGATTTTTTTTTTTAGTGCTGTTTGTGTTTAATTCCATGTTAATGTTTGTATATTTGTATATTTTAAATTGTATACGAATGCTTTTAGGTCAAGCTGCTTTGAGGCCCCTTCCACACAGCTGTATAAAATCCCACATTATATGTGTTGAACTGGATTACATGGCAGTGTAGATGGAGCCTCAGCCTTCTCTACTCCAAGCTAAACATCCCCAGGTCTCTAACCCAGTGTTTCCCAACCCTTTTTGAGCCGCGGCACACTTTTTACATTTGCAAAATCCTGGGGCACACCACCAACCAAAATGACACAAAATGACACTCTACCACAGTAATACATATAGTTAATATGTTTTTTAAATGTATTTATACACTCAGTGTGAAACCTGGGCCCGTTTCAATGAACACAACATAGATATCCTGGCAGGAAAGGCACAAAGACACAAACTTCCCACACAGAACTCCCATAACCAAGAGAAAATGCTATAAGAGTTTGGTGGGCATTGACCTTAAGTTTTGGAGTTGTAGTTCACCTATATCCAGAGAGCACTGTGGACTCAAACAATGTTGGATCAGGACCAAACTTGGCATGAATACTCAATATGCCCAAATATGAACGCAGACGTAGTTCAGGGGAAATACACCTTGACATTTGGGAGTTGTAGTTGCTGGGATTTATAGTTCCCCTACAATCAAAGAGCATTCTGAACCCCACCAATGATAGAACTGGGCCAAACTTCCCACACAGAACCCCCAGGAGGCAAGAGGAAGTCTCTACTTGGGGAAAGGGAGGCGGGCCTTCCCAATGCATGGAGAGGGAGAGACCAAGTAGACAACGGGTGGGGAGGGGGGTGTTTGTAATTTTGTGTTTTTATCGAAGTAGGTTTCTTAGGGTTTTAATACATCAAGACACTAGACTCTCGCCCTCCCCTTCCTGGAGGTTCCAATTTCCCACGGCACACCTGATGCTCGCTCACGGCACACTAGTGTGCCCCGGCACACTGGTTGGGAAACACTGCTCTAACCAATTCCTCGTAAGGATTTATATCTTCCAGACATCTTTTTTCCCCTTCCACACAGCTGTATGAAATCCACACTGAATCATAGAATCATAGAGTTGGAAGAGACCTTGGGGGCCATCCAGTCCAACCCCATTCTGCCAAGAAGCACGACAATCACGTTCAGAGGCTCCCCAACAGATGGCCATTCAGCCTCTGTTTAAAAGCCTCCATAGAAGGAGCCTCCAACACACTTCTGGGTAGAGCAGGGATGGGCAACCTACGGCCCGCGGGACGGATGTGGCCCGGCAGCCGATTCTGTCTGGCCCAGGGAGAAGGGTGTTGGGGGCGGGGCCAAGAGGAACGGGTGCCGCTGCCTCCATCCCATTCCGGGCTCTGTGGGGCTTGTGTCGGCAGACAGGCCAGAGGAGCGGCGGCTTTGGAGTGCCTGCCATCCCTGGAGACGATCCGGGCCTGCAGCGGGAGCAGTCTCCGACCTGCGGCGGCTGATTGCCACCTGCTCCTCCTGCAGGCCCGGATCGCCTCCACGGATGGCAGGCACTCCATGGCAGGGTGATCAGCTGGGGAATGGCTGGGAGCGAGAGCGGGCGGAGGCCTGCAGCCTCCGATCGTCTGCTGCTCTGCTGCGGCGGTGGCTGGGTCCGCTTTGTCATCCTCTGGGCTGGGTCCATTGGGCCATTCCATCTTGGGGTCCTTCCTCTCTTGAGGATGTCAGCCTCTATCTTGGTTCGCGCCTTGTCTTCTAGAATTTCAACTTATTTTAGTGGTTTTTATTATTATTTTATAATAATTTTATTATAATAATAAATAATAAATAATATAATATAATGTTATATTATAATTTCAATATATTATAATGTCTATATAGATATACTGTACTATAATATAATAATTATGATATTAATACTAATAATATATGAATATTTCTTGATATACTAATATGTTAATATTAATGATGTGTAATATATAGTAAATATAGTAAATAAATAAATAAATTATGTAGATTAGAATGTAGTTCAGCCTTTAGGTGCGGCCCTCCATAACATTTTTTGGCTCCTGTGTGGCCCCTTGGAAAAAATAATTGCCCACCCCTGGGGTAGAGAGTTCCACTGGATTGTATGGCAGCATGGCAGAGTTCCACTAAATTATATGGCAGTGTGGACTCAGGGCCCTTCCACACCCATATAACCCAGAATATCAAGGCAGATAATCCACAATATCTGCTTTGAACTGGATTATCTGAAGCCCCTTCCACACAGCTGAATAAAATCCCACATTGTCTGCATTGAACTGGGATATATGGCAGCATGGCAGATGGCTGAGGGCCCTTCCACACAGCCCTATATTCCAGAATATCAAAGCAGAAAATCCCACATTTTCTGCTTTGAAGTGGGTTATCTGAGTCCACACTCAGATAACGTGGGATTTTCTGTCTTGATATTCTGGGGGCCCTTCCACACAGCCCTATATCCCAAAATATCAAGGCAGAAAATCCCATGTTATCTGCTTTGAACTAGTTTATCTGTGTCCACACTGCCATATATTTTAGTTCAAAGTAGAAAATGTGGGATTTTATTCAGCTGTGTGGAAGGGGCCCCAAAGAAAACATATATATGTTAGTTTATATATAGAAAGCACCTGTGATTCTAAAACACACCTTGTTTTTAGAGATGTTTATGTGGGGGAAGGTCTCTTCTACACTGCCATATAATCCAGTTTAAGGCAGATAATCTGGATTTTATATGGCAGTGTAGAAGGGGCCTTAGAATCAAGGAAATACGGTCCTTTTCTTCAGCAGTTGAGGTGTACAGGCTTACAGATATATATTATTATTACTATTATTATTATTGGGTTTATTTATGCCCTACTTTTCTCTCCACAAGGAGACTCAAAGAGGCTGGGGAGACTAGTTGGGGAGAATTTAAAGGGGGCAAACATCCAGAAACATCTTTTTAAACACTTTGGATCTTGAACAAGAGAAAAATGGGGGTGTGAATCATCACCTTCATCATGGTCAACTCTCTCTTTTATTTTTTGGCACCCTTCAGGAACCACGGAGCGGGTCTGCCTGGTCCAAGGCACGGCGGAAGCCCTCAATGCGGTCCACAACTTCATTGCCGAAAAGGTCAGAGAGATCCCTCAGTCCGTAGTGAAGCCGGAGTCGGTCAATATCCTCCAGCCGCAGACGACGATGAACCCAGACCGAGCCAAGCAGGTGAATGGCTTCATGATGGTGGTGTTTCATTCTTTTGGGGGGTCCCGGGAGGAGGATACAGTTTGAAGTGTCCTTTAAAACAGTGTTTCCCAACCGCGGTGCTGCGGCACACTAGTGTGCCGTGAGCGATCATCAGGTGTGCCTTGGAAGAACCGACCACCCCGCCAGGAGTCATCTGGGCAGCCTGCCTCTCGCTCTATCTCTCCGCCTCTCTTTCTCTCTCTGGGGCGCCAGCAGGGCCAATCAACGCCGGCCAAGAAGCAAGCCCCGCTTCTCTAAGGGTCTCCCGCCCGGCACCACCATGTTTGTTCAGGGCGGAAGTCCCGGGAGAGGGGAGGGGAGGGGCCTCGGCTTCCTGGAGAAGCAGTTGGTTGGAGGCTGAGGAGAGGAGGGGCCAAACGGTGCCTTTCCGTGTGAGGTCACTTCCGGAGGAGGCGGAGAGCTTCCGGAGAGGAGCGTTGGGCTTTGCTTTCCTCTCAGCCACCTTTTTCCCCTTCTGGCTCAGGATTCCTTCAGGCTTTGGAGCCGAGGCAGCTCTGGGGCCTCCTCCCTTCTTCCTCTCCTGGCCTGGGCTCTGCCTCAGCCTCTCCTGCTCTCAGGCCTTCTTCCTTCCTTCCTTCCTTCCTTCCTTCCTTCCTTCCTTCCTTCCTTCCTTCCTTCCTTCCTTCCTTCCTTCCGGGCCTGTCTCTCAGCTTCGCAAGGGAGCCGCCTGCCCCTGCGCCTCCCTCCCTCCTGCCTGCCTGCCTGCCTGAGGGAAACCCAGGTGAGCAGCAGCCTTGAAGGTGGTGATCATAGGGCAGTGTCGGCCCAGGCGACCCAGTCCGAAGCACACAAGGCGGGATATCTATGTTGTGTTCATCGAAACAGGCCCAGGTTTCACACTGAGTGTATAAATACATTTAAAAACATATTAACTATATGTATTACTGTGTTAGAGTGTCATTTTGTGTCATTTTGGTTGGTGGTGTGCCCCAGGATTTTGTAATTTTAAAAAGTGTGCCGCGGCTCAAAAAAGGTTGGGAAACACTGCTTTAAAAGAAAGTAAGATTGTTTGATCAGACCAAAGGTCAGTCAAATCCAGCCTCTCGCAAACTGCTGGCTTTCGCTATGAGATTGCATCTACACTGGAGAATTAATGTAGTCTGACATCACGGCTCAACACTATAAATCAGGGCAGTTGTAGATTTACATTTTCTTGGAACTTCTCTGCCAAATAGTGCCCGTGCCTCACAAAACGATAATGCGCATTGAGACATGTGGTGTGGAACTGCATTTATTCTACAATGTAAACGCACTCATTTGAGTGCAGTCCTACACCGCTCTCAGCTAGGATATGGGTTATTACAAAGCCATCTAGAGGGAACCTGAAGACGTATGAAATCTAGATTATCTGCTTTGAACAGGATTAAAAAGCAGTGTAGATTTATATAATCCTTTTCAAAGCAGTTAATGTGGATTATCTGATTTGGTAATCTGGACTATATGGCAGTGTAGAAGGGGCCTGAATTTTGATCTTGTCCAGGGTGCATAAAAGCCATGGGTTTTTTGGACCACAACTTCTAAAATCCCTTTCTTTGGACATCTTTAAATTGAGGTCGAGTGGGCATCTTTAAGGAATGCTTTTGTTGTGTATTCTTGAGTGACAGAGTGGGGTTGGACTTCTTAGGAAGGACTCATCCCACGCTTTTTACAAGCGCCTTGATGACTAAAAAAGCCAATCTGAGATAGGCAAGTTTGGTTGCAGAAAGCACAGCAGAAAGTCTCCTTGGGTGATGTTGTTTCCAAGTTGCGGTTCTTTCTACTATGATTCTGTCTGGCAGATCATATCTCCCTAAATGAACCCGTCCAGCCCTCTGATATTTTATATGCTTCTGAACACAGGCATTGCACATATTCTTACAGGTGTTTTTGGGGGGGGGAGGGTTGTGGTGTTTCTCTCTGATAATTAAATCTTGCATTTCTCTCTGATAATTAAATACCAACAGAAGAAGGCACTGGATGGGTCAGTCAGTAGTTACTCAAACTTTATTTACTATATTTCTATACCGCGCTTCTCAGCCCGAGGGTGACTCAGGGCGGTTTATAAAACGGCACAATTCAATGCCACAATAATATAAAAACAGTTAAAAGCATATAACTTACATTAAAATTCCATAAAACAGTAAAATCAATAAAAGCATAAATCCTTTGCATCTCAATACCAAAATTCTTATCCGATCACAATTGTCCAGGTCGAGGTCAAGAAGTTGTCCGAGGTCAAGAAGTTGTCTGCTACACTGCATTTGAGAAAGCCTGCTCACAAAGCCAGGTTTTTAAAGAAATATTAAGAGGGTGGGGGCCGATCTAATGTCTCTAGGGAGGGTGTTCCACAGCCGAGGGCCACCACTGAGAAGGCCCTATCTCTTGTCCCTGCCAACCGAATCTGTGAAGAAGGCTGGACCGAGAGCAGGGCCTTCCCAGAAGATCTTAAATTCCTTGATGGTTCATAAGGAGAGATACGTTCGAACAGATAAGATGGGCCAGAATCATTTAGGGCTTTATAGGCTAAAGCCAGCACTTTGAATTGTGCTCGGTAGCAGACTGGCAGCCAGTGGGAAGATGCAATATAGAAATCAGATAAACAAGCAAACAAAAACAATCAAAGCATATCACTGTGATATTCAGAAGGAGTTCCATGTTTGGTAAACCTCAACCAGCCTCAAGTGCAGTGGTAGGCAATTATTTTTTCCAAGGGGCCACACGAGAGCCAAAAAATATTATGGAGGGCCGCACCTACATTCTAATCTATATTATTTATTTATTTATTTACTACATTTACTATATATTACACATTATTAATATTAACATATTAATATATCAAGAAATATTCATATATTATTAGTATTAATATCATAATTATTATATTATAGTATATATATAGACATTATAATATGTTGAAATTATAATATAATATAACATTATATTATATTATTTATTATATTATTATAATAAAATTATTATAAAATAATAATTAAAACCACTAAAATAAAATGAAATTCAAGAAGACAAGGTGCGAACCAAGATGAAGGCTGACATCCTCAAGAGAGGAAGGATCCCAAGATGGAACGGCCCAATGGCCCCAGCCCAGAGGATGGCAAAGCAGACCCAGCCGCCGCAGCAGAGCAGAGCAGCAGGCAATCGGAGGCGGCAGGCCTCCGCCCACTCTCGCCCCCTAGCTAATCGCCCTGCTATGGAGTGCCGCTGCCGCCATCTCATCGCGGGCTCTGCGGGGCCTGCGTTGGCAGACAGGCCAGAGGAGCAGCGGCTTTGGAGTGCCTGCCATCCCTGGAGGTGATCTGGGCCTGCAGGGGAAGCACTCGGCGATCTGAGGCAGCTCATCGCCCAGGCGGCCCGGAAGACGATCAAGTCTTCCCGGTCGCCAGGGCGATAAGCCCCCGCAGGGGACGGAGTACTCCCGCTGCAGGCCCAGATCGCCTCCAGGGATGGCAGGCACTCCAAAGCCGCTGCTCCTCCAGCCTGTCTGCCGACACAGGCCCCACAGAGCCCGCGATGGGATGGCAGCAGCGGCACCCCTTCCTCTTGGCCCTTCTCCCCGGGCCAGACAGAATCGGCTGCCGGGCCAGATCCAGCCCGCGGGCCGTAGGTTGCCCGCCCCTGCTCAAGTGGATAGTTGAATGTTTTGGTAGAAGGGGAGATTGTCTAATTTGAATCTCATGTTTCCATTTGGAAGGACATTTCTAACATTATAAGCGTGTTCAAGTATCTGTATCAAGCCTCTTCTTTGCCACAAACTGACAATCAAATTAAATTGCATAGTTGGAAGGAGGTGCACAGACCATCTATTCCACTCCCTGCTATGGAGAGCTAAAACAGTCTTTAAAGAATGAGAGTCAACCACTCTCCAAGGCAATCTATTTCGCTCCCATACTGCTCTTTCAGTAATGAATTCCTTCCTCATGTTTAGGTTGCATCTCTATTCTCATTACATGAATCCATTGGTTCATGTTCTAGCCTCCAGAAGAGCAGAAAGAAAGCTTCAGACATTCCACCAGTAGAATAGAAACGAATCGAAGACCTATATCAATGCAAACATATTTCTGCAAACCTTGAAATGTCTATTTAAAAAATGCCAGTTATTTTTGCAAAGAGTGTTTGGAATATGTGGCGTTCCTGTTCTCTGGCGTTGCTTTTCCATTGCTAAAAAAATTGATATATATATATATATATATATATATATATATATATATATATATACGCAGGAGGCTGGGGGCGTGTCCAGGAGTGGGGGCCTATTCCTCCTATATCAATGCAAACATATTTCTACAAACCTTGGTCTGCTTATTTTGCAAAAGTGTTTGGAATATGGGCGTTCCTGTTCCAGCCATTGCTAAATGGTTTTTCCTCCACTTTGTCTGTCAGGTTTTCTCATTGTCTGTCGGTTGTGCCGTCGCTATGGCAGCGCAGAAGAAAGCCAGCTATGGGTTGGAAGCCGAAAACAAGGATCTTGGCATTGGCCACCTTTGAGTGTGGGTCAGGAAGTGTGTATAGAAGAGGAATTTACATGGCGGCAAGGGTGAAGGGAAATGAATGGAGAGTGCATTCCTGCCCCCTGCCAGTTGAAGAAGGGCTTTCCCTTCTTTTGGGGGAAGCTAAAGAGATTGCAGCCAGACCCCGAGTTACAAACATCCAATTGATAAATGACTCCTAGTTAAGAATGGGGGGATGAGACAATAGGAAGTGAGAGAAATCTACCCCTCAGAAGGGAAATTCACTCCTGGAATGGGGGAAAGGTGTCTCCACTGAAGCTTTCTCACTAAATCCTTGTTTTTGCAACAAGCCAAATTTGCAAAAATTATTACAGGGACAGAAAGTGAAGTGAAATATTCTGAACAGGGGCACAGACAGCAAAACACAGGGCTGTTCGCCCATCCTTATGCTAAACAAAGCTACATACACACACACACACACGTGTGTGCGTGCGTGCATGCGTGTGTGTATGTATATCTCTCTCTCTCTCTCGGCATTACTTCACGAACGAAGATTCTTAGGAAGGACTCATCCCATGCTTTTTACAAGCGCCTTGATGACTAAAAAGGCCAATCTGAAATAGGCAAGTTCGGTTGCAGAAAGCACAGCAGAAAGTCTCCTTGGGTGATGTTGTTTCCAAGTTGCGGTTCTTTCTGCGTTGTCGTTTCTCTTCGAGACCCATTCAGCGTGTTTTCTCGAAAGAGGCCGCAGCATTGTGGATAGTGCGTCTCCATGCCTCCCGATGTGAGGTCAGGGTGGGCCATTGTTGGTCATCAATCTGGCCGAGCCTGAGATTTTGTTTCAGGGAGTCCTTATATCTCTTTTTCGGGGCGGCTCTCTTGCGCTGACCCATAGCGAGTTCACCATAGAGTAGTATCTTTGGGAAGCGGTGGTCCTCCATCATATGGACGTGCCCTGCCCAGCGCAGCTGTGTTCTCAATAGCATGGACTCAACGCTGGTGATCCCTGCTTGCTCAAGGACAGCAACATTAGTCACATAGTCGGTCCAGTGTATATTTAGGATTGTGCGAAGACAGCGCTGATGAAAGCGTTCGAGGAGTCGTAGGTGTTGGCGATAGGTGACCCATGTTTCAGACCCATAGAGGAGAATAAACAGTACGATAGCTCTGTACACACTGATTTTGGTGCTTTGCCTCAGGTGCTTGTTGCTCCAGACTCTTTTGTGAAGCCTTCCAAATGCACTATATGCCTTTGCTAATCTGTGATCTATCTCTTTGTCAATCTTGGCGTCTGAAGAAATGATGCTTCCCAGGTAAGTGAACTGCTGAACGGATTTAAGCACAGATGTGCCTATGCTGACATGGGGATGATGGTGTTCTTCCTTTGGTGCGGGCTGGTAGAGAACTTCCGTTTTCTTCAGGCTGACTTCCAGCCCAAACAGCTCTGCTGTTGGACCCCCCGGTGGCACAATGGGTTAAACCCCTCGGAGATGCTGAATTGAATGTTGACTGAAAGGTCGATGGTTCAAGTTCAGGAAGCGGGGTGAGCTCCCGGTGTTAGCCCCACCTTCTGCCAACCTAGCAGTTCAAAAACAAGCAAATGTGAATAGATCAGTAGGCACCGCTCCGGCAGGAAGATAACGACACTCTGTGCAGTCATACCAGCCACATGACCTTGGAGGCGTCTACGGACAACACCGACTCTTAGGCTTAGAAATGGAGATGAGAACCAACCCCCAGAGTCAGACATGATTAGATTTAATGTCAACAGGAAACTTTTACTACATGCACACACACACGGCTGGAGCAACACTTTAAAATGTTCCAACTTACATACAAATTCAACTTAAGAACAAACCTCTCATTCGTAACTTGGGGACTGCTTCTATTCCGAAATATCCATATGAATATAGGAAGTTTGTCTATCTGACTTGTATTCTGATTTTAGCTCAGATCTTTTGCACAAAGCATAACACGAGTAAGAATAGCTAAAAGCACCAGATTCTGCCTGATCTTGGACACTAAACAAGGTCAGCCCTAGTTAGGACTTGGATGACAGGCCACTAACTAAGACCTGGTGCTGAAATAGGTTCTTTTTCAGAGGAAGGAACTGACAAAACCACCTCTGAGTATGTCTAACCTAGGAAAATCCTATGAAATTAACGTAGTTACCGTAAATTGACAGATTACTTGAAGGCACACACGCACACACACACACACACACACACACACACACACAACTCTGGAGAAGCAGAAAACTAGGAAAAATCCATTGCTTGGACTAGGCCCAGAGAAATTCCTAGTAGCCATGGTGGCTGGAGGATTCAGGGAAATGCAGCCTAAACAAATATATTTTCTTAGTTCTGAGACATGCAGTACATAAGCTATACTATGAAGCAGGTTCTTACAAAGGGATAAAATAGTATTTGGGAAGAAAAAGGTGAGGCATTTGTCCAAATCAGTGGCCTAGAGCAGTGTTTCCCAACCGCTGTGACGTGGCATAGTAGTGTTCCGTGAGCGATCAGCTGGTGTGCCGCGAGAAAACCTCTCCCCCTTTTTCCCCCTCCGAGGTTTTCCCACGGCACACCAGCTGATCGCGGAACAGCGGTTGGGAAATACGACCCTCTCTAGGACCTAGAGAGGCAGGGGAGGCTGAGGAGGGGAGGGGCCGGGCGACACTCTCCTCCTCCGGAAGTGTGCCCACAGGATAGACTATCCTGTGGGCTCACTTCCAGAGGAGGCGGGAACCTGGGCACCTCGGGGAGCCTTTCTGCCGGTTCACAGCTCCGCCGAGCCCAGTGGAAGACGCGAGCCAGCCAAACCCGGCTACCAGGCAGGGCCTGTTCTTTGCAGGGAGCCTTTCTCCCGGCTCGCGGCTCCGCCAAGCCCGGCAGAGCCGTGAACCGGAAGAACGGCTTCCCGCAGGGCCCAGGTCCTGCTTGGGATCTGAGTTTGTCCGGCTTGCGTCTTCTGCTGAGCCGGGCAGAAGACACGAGCCGGCCAAACCCAGCTCCCAGGCAGGGCCTGTTACCCAGGCTCTCCCTCCGCTTGTGAGGGAGACCTGGGGAAACGGAACAAATCAGGGGCCCTGGCTGCTTCCAAACCGCCTGAGATGCATCTCCTCCATGTCCTTGCAGGGAGCCTTTCTCCTGGTTTGCGGCTCTACCAAGCCCGGCGGAGCCGCAAACCGGGAGAACGGCTCCCCGCAGGGCCCCACCCCTCCCTCCTCCCCCTCCTCTTTGGTGCACACGAAACCGCTCTCGGCCTCCCTCCGGCTCCCTGTCTATTTTCCCCAAACTCCACCTGTGTTCACTTTTGAGCATATTGAGTATTCATGCCAAGTTTGGTCCTGATCCAACATTGTTTGAGTCCAGAGTGCTCTCTGGATGTAGGTGAACTACAACTCCAAAACTCAAGGTCAGTTAACTATATGTATTACTGTGCTAAGAGTGTCATTTTGTGTCATTTTGGTTGGTGGTGTGCCTCAGGATTTTGTAAATGTTAAAAGTGTGCCTTGGCTCTAAAAAGGTTGGGAAGCACTGGCCTAGAGGACATCTTAGCAAGGTGAACGACTAATTTTAGTACTAAAATATCCAGAAATGGGACACAAATTGGGACAGGTGATTCGAGATACTTATAAGGTGAGCAACCTGATATTATATATCTTTTTTTTAAGGACAGAGAGGTGTCAACAAATTTTGCCTGGCCTTGGCAGCCAACACAGATTAATGCCTGGTTGCCAAGGCAAAGGAGCTAGTTCCTGGTTTTATATGGCACTTCTTTTTTTTTATTAAGGAGAGAGAAGAGGGAAAATCGTTTCCAAGACAATATTGGTACAGAGAGATGGACCTCTTATCTTTGCCTAGATGGGCAAAGTATCACCCCATTTCAGCACTGTTCCAAAAACAGCATGGGAAGGCACCGGGAATGTGGCGCAGCTGGCTGGGTGTCAGCTGCATAAGATCTCTACTGACCAGAAGGTCATGAGTTTGAGGCCTGCCCAGGTCGAGGTGGGCTCTCGACCTATTGTGTAGCTGTAGCCTGTTGTCGACCTTTGCAACCCGAAATACAGTTGCATCTGTCAAGTAGGAAATTAAAGTACCACTTTGTGTGGGGAGGCTAAATTTAACTGATTTACAAGACGTTTCATTTTAAAGACACTGTCAGCATTGTATAATAGTATAGTATAGTATAATATACTATATAGTATAATAGTACTATAGCGTTGCTCTGTGATTGCATTTGCCTAATTTGACAGAAAGAAAAAGTGAACTGAAGGTCCAATAAGCTGCCCCAAAATTAAAGTACCACTTTGTGTGGGGAGGCTAAATTTAACTGATTTACAAGGCCATAAAAAGATCTTTAAAAAACACGCTGAGGAATGAAGGAGTGTGACAGCTCCCCCTGGTGGCCAGATATTAAATTGCCTCTATCTGTCTTGTGTGTTTGTGTGTCTGAATGTAATGTGTACATTGTAATCCGCCCTGAGTCCCCTGCGGGGTGAGAAGGGCGGAATATAAATGAAGTACATAAATAAATAATACTCCCATATTCCCTCCCAATCAGCGATTTTACTGGTTTTCAGCATTATGGGTGTTATAGTCTAATGAAAGGAATGTTTTCCTAGCTCTACTCAGAAACACGGATCTGGAAAGGAGAGAAATAGTACTATAGCGTTGCTCTGGTGATGCTTCAGTTTGCTTGAAGCACTGCTCAACACGAAGAGAATCTGGGTTGCTGTGAGTTTTCCAGGCTGTATGGCCATGTTCCAGAAGCATTCCCTCCTGACGTTTCACCCACATCTATGGCAGGCATCCTCAGAGGTTGAGGGGTCTGTTGGAAACTAGGCAAGTGAAGTTTATAAATCTGTGGAATATCCAGGGTGGGAGAAAGAACTGCTTGGGGCAAGTGTGAATGTTGCAAATGGCCACCTTGATTAGCATTTGCGTGTGCATGGGTGATACACCTCGCGCCATGAACAATAACACAAACACAAGTGGTTGGATGAAAATGGCCACAACTCATTTATTGAAAACAGGAACAAAGGATTGGCGGCCACGCATGGGTCCTGGATCAGGGGTCGGACAGCCCCACAAATGTTCAAAGGCGCTTTTAAGCCTGGGTGCGAGCGGCCCAATGTCTGTCCACGGAAACTCGGCACCCCAAGGGGCCAGGGCGTTATCCCCCCTTACAACCAAGGGGCGATAAGCCAGCCTGATCCAGGGGCCATACCACACGCCAAACACGGAGTTGCTACAAAGAACATAATAATGCATAACCGAACAAATGAAACAATGAAACTGAATAAATGAACAAAATGTACACTAACAAACAATGTATGAAGTAGGGAGGGTGGGAGGAAAAACAGTAACTGGCTCCTGCGTGCTGCAGAGGAAGTCCCGGGCAGCATTAAATAAGCTGTCCGGGCGGAAGTGAGGACCAGCTGGCTGCTGAGAGGGAGCGGGGCGGGGCCAGCCCCGTCATTGGCCGGCCGGCGTTGGTGGCGTTGGTGGCGGGAAACATTCCCGCCACCCCAGGGGCTTCTGGGAGGAAGAAGCCCCTTCCTTCTCACCAAGATGGCGGCGAGGACAACCCCGCCCCGCAACCCGCTCGGCTGGTAAGTCGGCCAAGCCAATTATCATCCTGAACATTCCACAGATATGTAAACCTCACTTGCCTAGTTTTGAACAGACCCCTCAACCTCTGAGGATGCCCGCCATAGATGTGGGGAAAAGGTCAGGAGAAAATGCTCACAGCAACCGGTAGGCAACGGGCGCTGCTGCATGGGGCGCCATCTGGGTAAAGGGCACATTCCCCCACCCGCCAGACAGCGTCCGGCCGATGTTTTGGGCCTTGTGCGCTCCGACGCCGCGCCGTAGCAAACCTCCCTGCATGCCAAATAGGGAGTGCTGTGTTTACAGGCTTCTGCGCCTGCGCACAGGAGCTTCTGGGCATGCGCGGAGGGAGTGCGTGCCAAATAGGGAGTGCTGTGTTTACAGGCTTCTGCGCCTGCGCACAGGAGCTTCTGGGCATGCGCGGAGGGGGGCGTGCCAAATAGGGAGTGCTGTGTTTACAGGCTTCTGCGCCTGCGCACAGGAGCTTCTGGGCATGCGCGGAGGGGGGCGCATGCCAAATAGGGAGTGCTGTGTTTACAGGCTTCTGCGCCTGCGCAAGGAGCTTCTGGGCATGCGCGGGGGGCGCATGCCAAATAGGGAGTGCTGTGTTTACAGGCTTCTGCGCCTGCGCACAGGAGCTTCTAGGCATGCGCAAAGGGGGGGGCGCATGCCGAAGAGGGAGTGCTGTGTTTACAGGCTTCTGCGCCTGCGCAAGGAGCTTCTGGGCATACGCGGAGGGGGTGCATGCCAAATAGGGAGTGCTGTGTTTACAGGCTTCTGTGCCTGCGCACAGGAGCTTCTGGGCATGCGCGGAGGGGGGCGTGTCAAATAGGGAGTGCTGTGTTTACAGGCTTCTGCGCCTGCGCAAGGAGCTTCTGGGCATACGCTGGGGCGCGTGCCAAATAGGGAGTGCTGTGTTTACAGGCTTCTGCGCCTGCGCACAGGAGCTTCTGGGCATACGCGAGTGGGGGCAAAATAATGGTTTTTGGGGGCGCCAAAATAATGTTCACTTACCATTTAAAATTACCTTAGACCGCCCCTGACAGCAACCCAATGATTCTGGCCACGAAAGTCTTCCACAACCCGAAGAGAAGCCATTCCCCACCTCCAAATTTGGGTTTATCCTTTTCTCACCCAAAACGGTGGGAAGCTCTTGCTGTGGAGGTGAATGTGATGGACAAAATTGGGAATGCTCCCCTTCTGTGCCAGGCTGTTGTCTTTGGTGGGCCTTCTCTCAGAAGTGTCTTTCTTGATTTTAGTCGCGAGTCCCCCGGCTTGGGGGAAACCGCTAATTCTCAGATTAAATCTGGGATGCAGCACCCATTCTGCCAACATGGAAGGACTTTCTCCTTCTCTCCCATTTGGTTTTTGCCCCCCTCCCCACTAATCCAGCACCATCGCTGTGGGTTGGTCGAGGTGATGGGTTTCGGGAGGTGCCTGTGACTTGATTACATAAGAGCATTTTCTTGCTAAATCTGTATCGCTCTCTCTTTCTCCGTGGTTATATAAAGGCAGGGTGGAGCAGCCCCCTCCCTCTTCATTACGAAGCCCCTGAAGCCATCTCCCTTTCTTCTCCCTCCCTCTCACCCTCCTATTTGGTTGTCTTTGAAGAGCTCCTAAAAATGGCCAGTATCTGCTGAAATTTCAGACACTGGAGGAATTGCTTCAGATACGCCCTACAGATCTACTCCATACACACAGTCCCCTCATCACATTCAATCACATCTCTCTCCCTTGCCACACACTCTTTCCTCGTATAAGCTGTAAACAGAGCAGGGTAGGAGAGAAAACGCACAAAATGTAGGCTCTGGAATTCGTACCACCTCAGCACCTCCCTCTTTCGTTTTGTAGTTGTTACCTTAAAAAGAAATCGAGTTTCTGTTCCTCGGGGTTGTGCAAAATACACTTGGTTTATTAGAAGTAGGTGAGAAATGCCTGCTGAGATTTCAGAAGCCTGAAGAATTGCAGAAGATTTCTAGTGTGTGTGGCTTGCATGCCTAGCATAGTTCTTCCTTGTGAATAAATGGGAGGGAAATCAGGTAAACAGACTTCATTTGCATATACTTATGCAAATTGCAGGATTTGGCTCTTGAAGCAGAATTTTTATCCATTTCTATCCCTTTATAGCACAGAACCATGAAGAGAGATTTTTTTTAATTCCCCACTCCGTGTCCAAAGTTTGGAAAAAGCCTACATCAGGGGTGCTCACACTTTTTCATCATGCGAGCGACTCTTAAAGCAACCAAGTCCATAAGATCTACCTGCCCCCACCACCGTGCGCTCCCGTGCACTCCTGCCGGCGTGTGACCCCGCCACCGTGTGCTTCCGCCACCGCGCATGCTCCTGCTGCTGTTTTCCGCCCACGCAGCACTTCTTTCGCCAGCGGGGCATTGCAGGAAGGAGAAAGCACGAGGCGGGGCATCCATAGGGAGCGCTCCGCCCTGCCTGTCTCGCCGGCAACGGAGGCTGCACAGCTGCTTCTGGATGAGAGAGAGGCAGGGCGCTCCCTCCAGAGGCCCCACCTTGTGCTTCCTTCTTCCTGCAAAGCCCCGCAGGTGAAAGAAGCACCACGAGAGCGGAAGCCAGCAGCAGGAGCGCATGTGCGCGCAGGGTGTGTGCGCGCATGGCAGGATTGCTGGTGAAACCCAAAGATCACCTGGAATAGGGCCAAAGATCTACTAGTAGCTCGTGAGCTACCTAATGAGCACCCCTGGTTTACATATTCAATTACTTGTGTGTTTGCATGTTCAAAGCCTGGATAAATGACTTTTTTATTGCAACTTGTTGGTGGGTTCTCTGGATTGTAGCGCAAGATCTAACTATTCAAAGCTGTGATTTCCATCATGGTTTGGCTAGAACAGTGGTTCTCAACTTGTGGGTCCCCAGATGTTTGGCCTTCAACTCCCAGAAATCCTAACAGTTGGTAAACTGGCTGAGATTTCTGGGAGTTTATTTATTTATTTATTTATTATTTCGACTTCTATACCACCCTTCCCGAAAAGGCTCAGGGTGGTTCACAGTAGTGAACAACACAACACAATATACTAAAAACATAATAAAACAGAACAAAAACAGATTAAGACCAAAGTAGGGGTTACAGCTTAGAGATTGAACGCCTAGCGGAACAGGCTGGTCTTACAGGCCCTCCGAAAAGCCTGTAGATCCGTTATTGCTCGTGCCTCGTCCGGGAGGGCGTTCCAGAGGGTAGGTGCTGCAACAGATAAAGTGCACTGCTGCGTCGATGACAGGCGGCAGGTCTTAAGTGATGGAACCTCTAATAGGTTATGATCCATGGATCGTAGTGATCTCTGGGGAATGTGCAGGGAAAGGCGGTCCTTCAGATACACTCACCCCAGACCATGCAAGGCCTTAAAGGTTAGCACCAACACTTTGAAGACAATCCGATACTCGATAGGGAGCCAGTGCAAGCGTTGTAGGACTGGTGTGATGTGGCACGACAGTGTCACTCCAGCTAGCAGTCGAGCCGCAGCGTTTTGCACCAACTTAATTTTCCGGATTACTGACAAAGGAAGGCCAATGTAAAGGGCGTTACAGTAGTCCAGTCTCGAGATAACCGTGGCCTGGATTACCGTGGCCAGGTCGTCACTGGAAAGGTAGGGCGCCAGCCGCCTTGCCCGGCGCAGATGGAAAAACGCTGCTCTGCTCACGGTGGAGACCTGAGCCTCCATCAGCAGCAGAGGGTCCAATTGGACCCCCAGGCTTTTCACCAGAAGTGACGGGCTAACCACCTCACCGTCCATTATTGGCAGCCGGAGCTCCCCCCCCCCTCCCCAGGGCGGCTCAGCCACAGGACCTCCATCTTCGGCGGGTTCACCTTCAACCAAAACACCTGGGGACCCACAGGTTGAGAATCACTGGGCTAGAAGATTTGTCTCCCAGAGATCATCTCCCACCCCATCACAGTGGCCCTAGTTTAGAGGATGCATCATCAACTATGAAAAATCCCAACCTGGATGTTGTTGAAAGGATCCTGAGACCATTATACCAAGTTACCTATTCAAATTTAACTCCGTAGAGATGAAATCTAGGGCCTTGAATGTAAGAATTGTGTTGCTCTCCATGGTGCTGAAGTGGTTTCTTCCATTATATTATTTGCTCCAGACTGATGCATTAAGTCTAGTTGGTGAATAAGGTAATAATGGGCAACTGACAAACAAAGAAAAGAGTAGGAGGCACTCATGGAATGACTGACAGGCAGGAGAGTTAACTGTAAGGATCTCAACCAGTAGCAAAGGAAATAATTCGAAGCCTGGCACCATTCTAACTTTCTAGAGCAGTGGTTCTCAACCTTCCTAATGCCACGATCCCTTAAAACACTTCCTCATGTTGTGGTGACACCCTCCCCAACCCCAACATTATTTTCGTTGCTACTTCATCATTGTAATTTTGCTACTGTTATGAATCATAAAGTAAATATCTGGTATGCAGGGCGTATTTTCATTCACTGAACCAAATTTGGTATAAATACCTGATATGCTCAAATTTGAATAGTGGTGGAGTTGGGGGTGTGTGGGGGGGTTGATTTTGTCATTTGGGTATTGTAGTTGCTGGGATTTATAATTCACCTACAATCAAAGAGCATTCTGAACTCTACCAATGATGGAATTGAACCAAACGTGGCACACAGAACTCCCATGACAAAGGGTTTTGTGGGCATTGACCTTGAGTTTTAGAGTTGAGGTTCACCTACATCCAGAGAGCACTGTGGACTCAAACTGATTGATCTGGACCAAACATGGCACGAATACTCAATATGCCCAAATGTGGAGACTGGTGGAGTTTGGGGGAAATAGACCTTGACATTTGAGAGTTGTAGTTGCTGGGATTTACAGTTCACCTACAATCAAAGAGCATTCTGAACCCCACCAAAAATAGAATTGGCCCAAACTTCCCATATAGAACACCCATGACCAACAGAAAATACTGTGTTTTCTGATGGTCTTTGGTGACCCCCCACCATAATGTTTGAAATTGCTCTTCTTTACCATTGTTCTGTCCTAATTCTGGTAGACATATATTCTGAAGAAGACTCACTTGAGCACAAGGATGCATATGGAAAAAGACACTCTATTTCATCATCTTCTATATGGACACATTGTCTGGGATCAGAGTTTGTTTTACTAGTTTTAGGAAGCACTCGCTTGTGTGAAATATATGCTTGACAATTCAGAATAGTCACTTGTGAAATCTAATCACAATTTCGAAACTCTTTGTTTTGACTGGCGTTATATACCTGCATTGCCATTTCATCAGTTTCAACACCATACATTTCAGACATGGAAAACAATTTTGCCTACTTTTATTTCTTTACTAGCTTGGGGACCCGGCGCTGCTCAGGTTATTTGAGAAAGGCAGTTTGTGCCAAGGTTGGTCCTTATCAGTTGTTTATGTGGCTTGCACTGGTCTCGGCAAGTGAGGGAAGGTGCTGGGAGTCCCATCATCCATGGTCCATCCTCCTCCAAAGTGCACCAGGATGTAGAGTGGGTCATGGGAATTATGTGTGGCAAATTTTGTCTTGCTCAGTTATTGGATGAGGGTTGCAGCAGTCTTGGGAAGTGAGTGGAGGTACTTCAAGTCCCATCATCCATGGTCCATCCTCCTCAATACTATACCAGGATGTAGAATGAGTCATGGGGGCTCTGTGTGCCAAGTTTGGTCTTGATCAGTCTTTGGATGAGGTTGGCAGCGGTCTTGTGAAGTGAGTGGAGGTACTTCAAGTCCCATCATCCGTGGTCCACCCTCCTCCGAACTGCACCAGGATGTAAAGTGGATCATGGGGGCTTTGTGTGCCAAGTGTGGTCATGAGCATGCACTGGATGAGGGTCGCAGCGGGATCTGTCTTGACACAGTATCACAGTAACTGAGGCCTAGTCAGGAAAAGCAAGTTTAGGAAGCCTTACTGTTATTTCAGTCGTTACACAGTATCCCAGTAACTTTGGCCTAGTCATGATAATCTAGTTGAGGAAGTGTTACTGTCAATTCAGGCCATACACAGGATCCCATGATTGGCGGCCTAATCTGGAGTATCAAGTTAAGGCAGCCTTACAGTTAACTCAGTCCTTGCATAGTAGCCCAGTAACTGAGGCCTAGCCCAGAAAATGAAGTTTAGGAAGCCTGACTGTTAATTTAGTCAGGCCCTTTCAGGCCCTTTATGGAGTAACTGATGCCTAGTCCAGAAAAATCTTGTGTTAATTCAGTCAGGCCCTTTCTTTTACCCTCTCTGGCAGCGTTCATAGGAGGTGGGTGGAGGTACTTCAAGTCCCATCATCCATGGTTCGTCCTATTTGAAACTGCACCAGGATGTAGAATGGGTCAGGTGGGCTCTGTGTCTCTGCCTCAGGCCCTTTCCCTTCCTTTCTCTGCTGCCTAGGATTGTTGGAATGTTGAGAGGCTGACCATTCAGAGCCTTTATGCAAATAATCCCAGAGTGGCAGCCAATCGAAACGTTGGCACATATTCTTCCCGTCGCTTGGCCCACCCACCCACCGCCTGCAAACACTGACTTTTATTATATGTAATAGAATAGATAGATTTGAGGTGTTACTATATTGCCTCCTAACCCAAGGGGACTCCCAAGGTAATAAAGAAAAACAACCAAAAGCAAAAAATATCAATTAAAAGCACAGTAAATACTATGTTAAAATGTGTTGAAACTGCATTAAAGCAATCCTGGTATACTGTTTTAATACATACTTAGAACACAACCATTTCAGACATTAAAAGCCACATGAAATAGCACTGTCTAGGCTGCCTGCTGGAAGCTTAAAAGAGATGGGGACAGCCTAATTTCCTTGACCTTGTGCTGCTGCAAAGAAAGCCATTACATGTACATACCCACCTAATTGGAATAGTTTGGAGATTTGGGGTTTTACTGGTGCAGAGAGAATTATTTGGCATCTCTGTTGTGTTTCTAGTTGTTGTAAACAATTTGTTACATGGTGTGTGACCTTCTGATAATGACTTTCTCCATAGTTAACAGGCTCTGATGATGGAGCCATACTCAAAGCTGTCCCAGCTTGATAGGACCTGTCCATTTTTACTCCACTGGCAAAGTCCTCAAGAACCTATAACACAAACAGGCTGCATAGCAGGACTTTGTGGAGGGTGGAAAATTACAGCTATGGGAAATGATTCTGCTCCATGCCCTTCACTTGAGATCCACTTCCTCTCTTACTCCTGTGATTTAATCATCTTCTCGCTGTGACGTTAAGCAAAGGCCGACTCGTAGTCGAGGTCAGCTTAGTCATTTTGAAAGCCATGTAGGTGTACAAGTAGACAGCCATTTAAAGGTGAGTGGAATGGCAAATAAAAACAGCTTTTCTCATTTCTCTCCATGCAGGCTAAAGTGATCGTTCCCAACAGCACAGCGGGGTTAATCATAGGCAAAGGAGGGGCCACCGTGAAGGCCATCATGGAGCAGTCTGGAGCATGGGTGCAGCTGAGCCAGAAGCCCGAGGGCATCAACCTTCAAGAACGAGTGGTGACCATCAGTGGCGAGCCTGAACAGATCCACAAAGCTGTGGATATCATTGTCCAGAAGATCCAGGAAGATCCCCAGAGCAGCAGCTGCCTCAACATTAGCTACGCCAACATTACTGGCCCAGTGGCCAATTCCAACCCAACTGGATCACCCTACGCCAACTCCACGGACGTCCTGCCAGCTGCCGCCGCTGCTGCCACAGCATCGGGCCTCCTGGGCCACACTAGCCTGGCTGGAGTAGGAGCCTTCCCAGCCGCCCTGCCGGGTTTCTCCGGCAATGACCTTTTGGCCATCAGCACAGCCCTCAACACCTTAGCCAGCTACGGATACAACACCAGTTCTTTGGGGCTCGGCCTCAACTCTGCAGCCGCCTCCGGAGTGCTGGCCGCCGTAGCTGCTGGTGCCAACCCAGCTGCAGCCGCCGCCGCTAACCTCCTTGCTTCCTATGCCAATGAAGCATCCACTAGCGCCACCACCCCAGCTGGTGCGGTCGGAGCCTTCACCTTAGGTTCCTTAGCTGCCGCCACCGGGGCGGCCAATGGCTACCTAGGGACGGCCTCCCCTTTGGTGGCTAGCTCCTTCTTAGCCACAGAGAAGCTTGTGGAAAGCACCAAAGATATGGTGGAGATTGCCGTGCCGGAGAACCTAGTGGGCGCCATTTTGGGGAAAGGCGGCAAGACGTTGGTTGAGTACCAAGAGCTGACGGGCGCCCGCATCCAGATTTCCAAAAAGGGGGAGTTTATTCCGGGTACTAGGAACCGAAAAGTCACCATCACAGGCACTCCGGCTGCGACCCAAGCAGCGCAGTATCTTATCAGCCAGCGAGTAACATACGAGCAAGGCGTCCGGGCCACCAACCCACAGAAAGTGGGTTAAGAGGAGGCTGGAGAGAAGGCTGGGGGAAGGAGTAGAGTTGAAATCAGTCCTTTAATCATTAAAATGGTAACCTACCCGACACCAGCCCCTGTCCAGTGTCCATCTCTCACACATGCACTCCCCTGCTCTGGGCCGCAGCCCAGCGTTCGTTCTACTGGAACTTTATTTCGCTGATGGTGCGATTTATGTGTGTGTGTGTGTATATATCTATATATCTATATATATGGCAACATTTTCTTTTCTTTTTTGAGTTGATGGATTTTAATAGAAAAAAACATTTTTTTAAGAAAAAGAAGTCCTCTTTCTTTCCCTCTTTTTCCTTCCAGTTTTCTTTCTCAACAATCTTGGCAGAGGAAGGTCTATCTATCTCTTCATGCTTTGTTCCCCAACCCCCCAAGTTGATAGATCAAGTTCAGGATTTCTTGATAGGCTATTGGTATTCCCCTTTCGTGCCCACGCAGAGTATTGTCACCCGCAGATGCTCGAACTGGGTTTAGACATATTCGTGGGGAGGGAAGGCGTGGGTTGAGTTTGCAAGGAGGTGGTTTCTTTGCCTAAGGACCTTCAGTGATTGTAAATGACACCACTTTGTGTGTTTTTTGAGAGGCCCGTTGTTCGTAGTGAAGCCGAATGTGGATTTTCTTCCTCTTGGTATCCTAATCTGCGTATTCTGGGAGAAGGGATGCCTCGAGGAAGGAGGGGTTGGACTGGGAAGGGCTTTGAAAAAGGAACACATGGGCTTTTTAAAAGACATGGTTCTTCCACACATATTTTCATCTGGGAGGGAAAAACAGTGTGTCAGTGTGCATTCTTTTCCCCATTTCCAAGACTTATTTATGAAAACGCAAGGTGCTTGGATTGAAGATTTGTAGCTGAGGAGTTTTCCTGCGTGAAAGAGAAGTCACTTTGAGAAGTCGAGGGGACGAGATCAGAATGTCCACATTGGGGAAGTTTTGCTATTGGCAAGTCAGGAGTTGGTGGGAATCTGGAGTCCAGAGTGAGCGTAAGAGCATCATACTCCCAGAGCTAATACTGAAATAACCAGTGACTCTCCTGAAATGTGAGAAATGGCTGAGATCAAGGCAGTGGGCTAATTTCCATGAGCTGAAAGACAGATTTCCATTTTTGTGATGTAGTTGTGGGGCCATGAAGTCATGATCTCCTTCCTGAGGTCTGTTTGGCTACTTCCTGTTTTGTCTCTCCCTGAATAGATAAGTTCCTTCACCAAACTTCATATGTCCTCACAAGCTCTCCATGTGTTCGTCTAAAGCAGGGGCCTGCTTTCTTGAAAGACAAGAACAACAGCCAAACCCCACCGTCATTTCACGAGTGCCATCCTTGTAAAATCTATATGGTACAGCTGGACAGGAAATGCTGGCTACTGATGCTCTTACCTTGCTGGGGGCCAATCTTGGTGCTTTCGGTAAGATATCCAAAGTTGCACAGCATCCCTCTCTCAGCCTGACCTTCTATTGACATTAGGAAACCACTAAGTCATCCTGTTATCAGTATTAGTGCTTTGAATGTTGACTGTACATTGGCAAAAGGAATTCAAATCCATGAAAATTACATCTTTGAATCCCTTTTTGATTTATTTCTCTCTTATTCTCCATGTAATCAAGCAGTATTATTACCCCACACTGGAGTGAAAGTATTTCCCCCAATAATTATGCAGCAGGGATCCCACTACCCTGTTAATTTCCTTGCCTCCTCCTTGGTGAAGGTTTGCTCTAGAGCAGGGGTGCTCATTAGGTAGCTCACGAGCTACTAGTAGATCTTTGGCCCTCTTCCAGGTGATCTTCGGGCCTCACCAGCCGGATGGGGCGCTCCTGCCATGCGCGCGCACACCCTGCGTGCACACACACTCCTGCTGCTGGCTTCCACTCTCACGGTGCCTCTTTCGCCTGCGTGGCATTGCAGGAAGAAAGAAGCACGAGGCGGGCAGAAAGCAGCGGCAGGAGCATGTGCGGTGGCAAGAGCGCCCGACAGCGGGGGCAGGTAGATCTTTTGGACTTGGTTGCTTTAAGAGTAGCTCGCATGCTGAAAAAGTGTGAGCACCCCTGCTCTAGAGGTTTCAGCCTCAGGATCATTAGAGCAGCACTTCCCATTTCCAGTGGAAGAAGGTGACTAGTGCCTGGGATTTTCAGTTTGATGGTCCAAGCACAGAGCTGTGTGTTGCCGTCACCCTTGAAAGGAGGAACATGAAATAAATCCAAGTTCCTTCCTGCAATGTTTACACAAATACAGCTTCTCCCAAAGCATGAAGAATATTTAATTCTTTTTGCTCTTGAAGGTGCCAGCATTTTAATAAAAGCCTAGCTTTCTTGCTGCACTGATATTATTTTCCATCTTTAATAGGAACATAAAGTTCAGGATTGGCCCAGAGGCCAAAGACATATAGCACTGCATTGCAATGCCAAGCACTGGGTTGCCTGTGTTTTCCTTTCTCCCTTTCCTTTCAACTAAATGGCTACAGAGGGGCCAAGGCAGAGTCCGCCCAATGCTGGATTGCGAAGTGGATGTCTACCTCGTCGACCCAAATCTCATTGCAATGCATCCTATAACTTCCTGTGGCACACTGTGCTGTGCTTCCTTTCAGGCTGTGTGCATACAGACCAGGGGTGCTCATTAGGTAGCTCCGAAGCTACTAGATCTTCGGCCCTCTTCCAGGTGATCTTCGGGCCTCCCCTGCCGATGGGGCGCTCCTGTTATGCGTGCACACGTGCGCTCCTGCTGCTGGCTTCCGCTCTCGCGGTGCTTCTTTTGCCTGCGGGGCATAGCAGGAAGAAGGAAGCACGAGGTGGGGCCTCTGGAGGGAGCGCCCTGCCTCTCTCTCGTCCAGAAGCAGCCGTGCAGCCTCCGTAGCCGGCGAGACAGGCAGGGCAGAGCGCTCCCTCTGGATGCCCCGCCTCGTGCTTTCTCCTTCCTGCAATGCCCCGCGGGCGGAAGAAGCGCTGTGCGGGTGGAAAACAGCAGGAGCACGCGCAGTGGCAAGAGCGCACGGCGGCGGGAGTGTGCGGGAGCGCACGGTGGTGGGGGCAGGTAGATCTTTTGGACTTGGTTGCTTTAAGAGTAGCTTGCATGCTGAAAAAGCGTGAGCACCCGATACAGACCATTGCCAGCATAAGACAGTGAGGCATCTCTGTTAGACTACACATCTATCTTCATAGGGTAGGTTGGTTTGGTGATAGGAAACTTCTCTGTTTGGAAGAGCCAAGATTGAGATAATCCCATTCGGAAGTGTTTCAAATAGGGGGGAAATGGAGCGTGCGATGCTCCAAGATTTGGGGTTGGGGTGGGGAAAGATGCTGAGGGAGTTATGGGGCTGTTTCACCCCTCAGTTGCTTCAGTAGCTCCCACCTTGCTGTGTCGATGTCCAACTTGCTTCAAGGCGTGTGGACTTGTGCAATATTTTAATTCCTGAAGCATGGAGGTGGATGGGGTGTGTTTGGGGTGGCGGGTGGGGCGGGAGATAGCTGCGCACACCCCTCCATCTTTCTCTTAGGTTAGCTTGACCAACTGCTAGGCTAGTTCTTAGGCCAATTCTGTGTCTGGATGTGAGTGAGGCTCTGGGGGTGCATAAGGGGATGGGGAAGGGGGGGAGGGAAGAGAATTAATATCTTATTACGTGGTAGCATGTATCTTTGTTCTGTTTTTTTTCCTTCTTAGACTGAAGGGGAGAGTCTTAAGACTCTAAAACCACTAGGGAGCAAAATCTCAAATGTGAATCTTATATACTATTAAAAAATGTAAAGGAAGCAATATCTCTATAGCATCTTGCACTGATCCTACAGAGTGAGGAGAGCTGCTGAAGCCAGCATTTTATCTATGGAAGGTTTGCTTGCTAACTAAAGCAGAGGGGAGACAGGCAGCAAAGAATGATGGCCTCTGTTTACACTGGTGGAGATTCCAGGCCTCCTGGGGTGTTTTTTTTTATTACGACGAACAAAATATTGCTGCTGTTTTAGACGTGTGTCTCGCATATCAGGCTTTTGTTTTAGGGGCAGGAGGGTGGGAGAGGGATATAAAAGGGGAAAAAATGTGCCAAATTCTTCCGTCTGCGTCTTTTTAAATATTGTGGATGCTTACGACATAAGAGGGATATTTCCTTACCCCAGTTCCCTGCCTTCTCCGAAATGCTGCAGATATTTTTTAACAGTATTTTCCCAGCCTGTCCTTCCTGCTTTTCCCTCCCGTCAGCTCTGCTTTGCCCTCCTCTTCTTCCTTTGTGGTCTCAGAAACGTGGTTTCATGCCAAGGCACATGCGGACTCTGCCACCTGGTCAATTACGTTAAAAAAAACATATTTTCAAAAAAAAATCTTTCTCCTCATTGGCAGACTCCTGCAACTTCTTAGTAATTCTGAATAATCTTGGCTTGTTCTGAAAGTCACGAGGATTAGAAATGAGATGCTTTCACTCATATATTTTCAAGTATATTTTTGAAACCAAAAAGATCAGACAGTTGTCTTCTTTTCACCTCCCCCAGGCCCGGATCACCCATAAGGCCACACTAGGCCACGGCCTAGGGGCGCAGTCGGGGGGAGGGGCGCCAGATCCGGACCTCCAATTTTTTTTTAAAGTCGATCTTCGGGCGCTTCTGCGCCTGTGCGCCATCCACACCCTCTCTGCGCCACCCCAACCCCCTTTGCTGCACTCCTCCTTGGCTCCTCCCTCCCTCCTCAGGCCATGCTAAGACTCCCAGAGGCCGCAGCGACAGCTGCGCGGCCCCCATCCATGCAGCGCTGCGCACCTCACGAGACGAGTCTCAGCGTAGCTTGAGGAGGGAGGGAGAAGGAGGAAGGGAAGGCTCGCCCCCGGGGACAAGGCTTCCCTTCCTCCTCCTCCGCGACGTGGCCGGCTTCCTTGACTCAAGGAAGCCGGGCGCGTGGCGAGGAGAAGGAAAAAAAGGAATGCTCGCCCCCGGAGAGCGCAGAGAAAGAAGGAGCCGTGCGGAGCCACGCGGAGGAGGAAGTGGGGGTGCGGTAGAGGTTGGTTGGGGGCGTAATTCCAAAGTGTGGCCTAGGGTGCCAAAATTGGTTAATCCGGGCCTGACCTCCCCCCACCCCTCCAATTGTAAGATATGAAACTACAAAACTGAGTTCTGCCATTTATTGCCATGCTATGTCACAGAGGTATGGTTATGGCTTATATAGAATTGGCATTAAAAAAATACAGGGGTCGCTAATAGCCTTTTGGATGGGTTGGGCAAGAGATATGATTCATGGTAAAGATACCAAGCCCTTTACCATTCTAGTTTGTGCTGCAAATTTCATACCCCTGAAGACACATAATGCAATTTAACAGTTTGTGAGCACACCTCTTTCACCAACTCAGTTCCCTCCTGATGACGTTTGGATTGCAGGATTGTGTGCAATTCTGCAGAAAGCTTTAGACTTAAAACAAAAAACTGGCAGAAGTCAAAATCCCTGGCTTTTGAGTGAAGAATAGCCCTTCTCAGATCAGATAGGCATTCTGGTGACAAGCTGGCATGCCACTGCCCAAAAGATAAACCCTTTCTTTTCTGCTTTGTTGGTCAAATATTGTAAACTTGTCAGTCGGCCCATAGCTTCATTGTTTTGCCCAGGTTCAAACTCCTGCTCCCTCCACTGAAAAGGATTGTGGGCAGCAAGGTGATGATGGTGAGGGCTAATTATTGGTGCCCCAAACCTTGGGCGGGACCATGCTGGGCAATCTCACCTGCCACTGTGTTGGGAAGCAGCAGGATCTTTTTGGATGATGGGATTTCCACATGCAGCTCCTTGCTGAGGATATTTTAAATCGTTTTTGTGCCAAGTTCCTTTCCTGAGCGAAAAGGAGTTTTGGTGAAGCGTTCCTGGATATCTGGTCATCTTCTTTGTCCTTCATCCAAAAGACATCAGGGCTAAGGACAATATCCAGGGGGGCCAGAGCCACTGAAATGTGAGCTGGGCAGGAGAACTGCCCCTTATATCTTCTTTCTTAGCTTCTCTTCCACTTCCCTCTTTCAAACCCCACAAAATAATTTCCTCTTTCCTCTTTTCGAAAAAGCTTGCTAAACAGCAGGGGTGCTCATTAGGTAGCTTGCGAGCTACTAGTAGATCTTCGGCCCTCTTCCAGGTGATCTTCGGCCCTCACCAGCCAGATGGGGCGCTCCTGCCATGTGCGCGCACACCCTGTGCGCATGTGCGCTCCTGCTGCTGGCTCCCGCTCTCGCGGTGCTTCTTTCGCCTGCGGGGCATTGCAGGAAGAAGGAAGCACGAGGCGGGGCCTCTGGAGGGAGTGCCCTGCCTCTATCCTGTCCAGAAGCAGCTGTGCAGCCTCCATTGCCGGCGAGACAGGCAGGGCGGAGCGCTCCCTCTGGATGCCCCGCCTCGTGCTTTCTCCTTCCTGCAATGCCCCGCAGGCAGAAGAAGCGCTGCGCGGGCGGAATACAGCAACAGGAGTACGCATGGTGGCGGGAGCATGCGGCGGCGGGAGCAGGTAGATCTTTTGGACTTGGTTGCTTTAAGAGTAGCTTGCATGCTGAAAAAGTGTGAGCACCCCTGCTTTGGATGATGGGATTTCCACATGCAGCTCCTTGCTGAGGATATTTTAGATTGTTTTGTGCCAAGTTCCTTTCCTGAGCGAAAAGGAACTTTGGTGAAGCGTTCCTGGATATCTGGTCATCTTCTTTGTCCTTCATCCAAAAGATATCAGGGCTAAGGACAATATCCAGGGGGCCAGAGCCACTGAAATGGCTTATATCTTATTTCTTAGCTCCTCTTCCACTTCCCTCTTTCAAATCCCACAAAATAATTCCCTCTTTTTTGAAAAAAAAAACCTTGCTAAACAGAATAGGGTGGGATGAGAGCAGGACTGCAAAGTTGTTTGTATCCACTGCACTTTGGGAGCCATTACTGTAACTTGGAACGGTCAAGTTTCGAGAATATTATTGACATATCCTGTTTAAAAAGACGCACTTTCCCTCCCTCATTTTTGAAGTGCCAAACTATTATTTATAGATGACATGCAGCTATTTAAACAGATTTTTAACAAGGAAAGGGGTTGGGGGTGGGGAGGGTGGTTTGGGGTGGGGTGGGGTTAATGGAGGGGGCATTTTGATATTTAAAAACAAAAGTTCTTTTCAAAAAAAGTGAAGCTTAGGACTTGTTAGCGGATCTGACGTCAGGATCTTTAGTGGCTTTTAAATAAATATATTACTTTTTTTCTATTAAAAAAAAAGGGAGACCTTCCGTTCTGTTCTCAGCTGTCTTTCTCTGGAGCTGTCTTGATGCTGAATGGTGGTGATGGAGGCACGGGTCTTTTGCCCCGTAACGCGAGGAGGCAGGGAGCGTGCGATTGTATACCGACTCCTTTCGGGAGGGGGGAATCTGCTTTGTGAAACCATGTCCAATTTCTATATGTCGAAGAGCCCAATCTTGCTTTAGTAGGAAAATTTCTATCACCTTGGTTTTGGAGCAAAGGTGCAAAAGAGGGAAGGAGACACCATGGAGGAGGCATTTCAAAGTCACTCCTATGCTGTAGATTCATGTCCAGTGTTTTCTGAGCTAAGACCTGATATATTTCCTCCGTCAAACTGGACTGTTGAATAGAAGGGAGGAGAACATGGCTTTGCTTGGAAACCCAATGCTCAATCCGGCAAAAGTTTCATATGTGACTTTTGATAGGATTTTAGAGCCCATTTCATGGTTTTCCAAAGGAGTTACATCTTAATCCTGAACCGGTTTTGTCCAAATTAGGCTTCACTGATTCCATTTGGACGTTGCCACCAGAATTATCTTCTTGTTGGTTTGCAGCCATGGTTTCTCTCTGGCTGTTTTCCATGATGAGATGGAACAATGTTGAGTCTTGAGGGAGAAGGATCCAAGGCACATCCTCCCTTCTTCACCCGATGCTCCCTAAACTCTGACCTCCTTGAGAAAAATATAATCTCAGTTTACGATCTTGGTGCCCAGATGGGAAGTGGAGGGAATTGTATTGTATTGAGTGACATGGTGAACCTTGGAGATCGGTGGGCACGTTTTTGAACGGGTGAGTTTTTTTCCCAATTGTCTCCCCTTTCTCTTCTGGATTGTCTTGGTATATCCTGCCTCCCCCCTTTTTCCTCCATTTTAAATAAGTTTCGAAAGCAGCAATTCCTGGGTGCTTTGAACCTCCTGCCCTCTTCACACAGAAACAAACGCTGTTGCTCCAGCGAAGTGGCAGCGAAAACCTGCTTTGGTGACAGCCGGGACTTTATGAGCTCTCAATGTGCCAAATATGAGCCAGATTTTTATGAATCAAAAATAATGAAATAATAATAATAATCAGCAGCAGCAGTGGAGATGGTCTAGCTGGACTTTGCTGCTGGCACTCCACTCTCTATCCGAAAGGGAAACTTCCTCCATTTGAGGTCTGACCTCCAAGGCTCCTCCTGCCAATCCAAGGTGTGTTCAAAGAGTGTTTCCGAATTAAAGCTTTGGAAGACAAAACAGGAACGGGGGCTGTAACGTAATCAAAGGATTATTACATATTCAACCTCCTGGAGGGCCAATATGCATCTATATATCTCATCAGAAACATATACATTTGCCCAGCAGTTGGGTTGGGGGGGGGGGAGCGAGAATCGTCTTGTTATCATCTCCTCTCCACTTACTGTTCCCCCTTTGCATTTACCATATCACTGTTCTTGTTTTTCTTCTCTTTTCTTTTCAAGATTTTTTAGGCAGCCATGTTGAAAATAAAAATTGGGGGTCGGGGGGGTTGGTGGCAAGGTGAGAAAAAGACAAAGCAAGACAAGGAAGAGGAAGGAAATGCATTTGATAAGATTGAATGGGATCCTATACTGGGCGAAAAGTCCTCTCCTCCTCCACATGTGTGTACATCCCAATTGTTGAGTGCCAAGCCCTCATTCTCCCCTTTCGCCGCTCTCCTCTTTTCCCCAAAAGCCTTTTTTTAATTTGTGTCAGGACACACTCATCCTCTGGAGCATCCTTTCCATCCAACATTTCGAACAAGTTCGCACGCCACAAAAGTTATATATATAAATATATATATAAGTACATATATATATATATTATTATTTTAAAAAAACACTTGCCTAAAGCAGCATTGGGACTATTTATACCATGGTTGGCTACCTCTGGACTGCATTTTTTCCCCTAAATCCACCTTCATCATTCTCAGCATCGAGAACATTTCTAGCGTGTCGGGGTTTTTTTTTTCATGGGGAATACAGCACTCACCTTTCAAAATGTTTGTTTGTTTGTTTGTTTTTTTCCAAAAAAAAGTTAAAACTTTTGCTTCATCCGAATTTTGGGGGATTCCATCTCGAATTCTCTCGCTGCCGGGGACAGTTTCCAACTTGTTTCAACCCGTCTTCTGAACTTTCGAGCTTCACCCTTCCATCATTTTGAACTTATAACCTCCCTCCTTCTGTGTTCATCAAAACCTGTGTTTTTTGGATTTTTCCTCATCTTCCATATTACAAAACAAAAAACAAAAAAAAAACAACAAAAAAACAAAACAGAAAAATAAATTAAAATTATATATATAAATATATAAATATTAGGGGAAAAGACAAAGTGCAACAGACTGTCAAATTCTTACAATTTAGTCTACTGAATGAGATGATTTGATGTCACATTTTTTTCCTCTTTTAACTGTGAACAACAACAACAACAACAACAAAATGTTTCTCCACCATCGCTTCATTGTAAATACTCTGTTTCTGTTTGAACATGTTTGTGGGATGTGGGAGGGGAAGGGAAATAGAGGGAGACCATTGATTTTGTGTTCTCAAACATCAGAGACGTGTCGGTGCATAAAAGTGTTGGAGGTTTTTGGGGGGTGGACAGAATCACTCAATATATTCCAAAATGTTTCGGGAGGTAACAGAAAGAGTTATGGTGCTATCGGGAATAATTTAAAGTTTTTCTTTGGTCCATACCAGACCACTTTGCTGCAGAGATTGGGTGTTGCACCTAAAGGCTCCCACCTTCCCAAATATTACGTAAATATATCAGACAGAAAGAGGTCCTCTCCTTTAAAAAACATACATGTAAGATTTTTTTCCGCAGTCAGATAGGTGTCGTGTCTGAAGTTTACTTTCAGGATATGAGATTTGCAAGATTTGGTCCAGTTCAGCCAATGATCTGGTGCCAGTTTAACTTCCCATCCCAAGATTATAATAAAGGAGATAAAGCCTTGTCAAAGGTCTGCTATTTTAATTTAGTCTTTGCAGTCCAAACAGGGGTGGTCCTACCAGTAGGCAAAGGACGCCGCTGCGTGGGGCGCCATCTGGGTAAAGGGCACATTCCCCCGCCTGCCAGACAGCGTCCGGCCGATGTTCCGCTTTCGGGCCATGTGCGCTCCGATGCCGCGCCGTAGCAAGCCTCCCTGCGTGCCGAATAGGGAGTGCTGTGCTAACAGGCTTCTGCGCCTGCGCACAGGAGCTTCTGGGCATGCGCAAGGGGTAGGGGCGTGCCGAATAGGGAGTGCTGTGTTTACAGGCTTTTGCGCCTGCGCACAGGAGCTTCTGGGCATGCGTGGAAGGGGGGCGCCAAAATAATGTTGGGGGGGGGGGCAAAATAATGTTCGCTTACCATTTAAAATTACCTTAGACCGCCCCTGAGTCCAAATACATTTGGCCCTCAACATTTGCAAGGGTTATGAGCCCTGTGAAAGTGGAAAAACTAATATATTTTTAACCTGAAAGGGCACCTCTCTAGGTATCTCTTGAACCTCCAGACTCCAATGGAAGTTGATCGTATAGTCATTCTAGAGGACCTACAGGTGTCTAGAGAAAACATATCCACCAAATCTGTCAATAATGAAATAGGTGGATACATAGCCCATGAAAGCGGAGAGGTGACCATAGTTTGATCAGTAAATGTGCAGATGAAAATGTGTAGCCTGCTACTTAGGAACATTTCGGAATTGGAAACGTTAGGATAGAGCTTGGTTCTGAAAGCATATTTGCTATGAAGTATCCTCCTGAGTGAGGAAAGCATAACTCTGTGGCAAAATTAGAGAAGGACAATTTAAATGTTGCTGCATTCACATTATTTGTATCTCCCTCCAAGGGAGTGCTTTTCTGAACAGCAATGCCAGCTTGGTACCCTTTTTGTCTCATTGTCTTGTGAATGCGCATCTCTTCCTTCCTTTAGTCCCTTAAGTAGCCGAAGTACAGAGGCTTTGTGCTCAAGACAGTTCTAGGTTCAAATCTGCGTTGAAATCCTACAAATTTTCACAAAGGACCTCAAAAGATGTCTGAGGTTTCATAAAGTTGGCTGCCAGTCAAGAGTCACCAAGGCCCCTTCTACAGAACTCTATAAAATCCAGATTATCTGCTTTGGACTGGATTATGTGGCAGTGTAGACTCAGACAAGCAGATAATGTGAACTATCTCCCTTGATATTCTGGATTACATGCAGGGGCGGATCTTAGTGGAGGCAAATTAAGCGGCCACCTCAGGGCGCCACGTGGGCTAGGGGCATATCCAGCTGCAGCCGCCAGGTTCGGCGCATGCTGCGCCATTGCTGCGGGCCGGCGTGCAGGTGCAATTCCATGTAGATGGTGATGCAAAGCACACTCCACGAGGCCAAAAAGCAGGACGTTTTGCAGCCGGGGCGGAGCCTCCCGCCTCCGGCTGCAAAACGCCCTCCTTTTCGGCCTCCTGGAGTGCGTTTTGTGTCACCATCCACTTGGTGTCATGTCCGCGTGAATGGCACATGCACTGAACTAGCTGGCCTGCGCATGCACACGCTGGCGCGCGTGCGCAGGCCAGCTAGTTCGGTGCATGTGAGAGTGAGGGGGGCGCCAAAAGAACGTTTGCATACCATTTGTAATTTCCTTCGTCCGGTTCTGATTACATGGCACTGCAGAAGGGCCCTAAGATTGGTTTCAATGGGCCGGCAGTCTGATTTGGGGTGAGGCTTTTTTCAGCATCCATTGATCAATGCACAAACCTCCGATATCTTTTATGCAACTGTCTCCAATCATTCTGGATTTTTTTGTTCTCCATCCAACCTCTCCTTTTAACAGCAATCTTATTTATTCGCATGGGATGGTGCCAAAGGGGGTGGGAAGGGAAAACCAAGAGGGGTATGGTTGAAAATGTTTTATTGTAAAATAAAAAAAATAGAGAGAGACAGAAAGAGAGAGAAAAGGAGAGAAAAAAAGCAAACAAGTAACCAACTCCATCATCATGGCTACATAGCAAAACCAACAAAAAAAAATCTGAATGTCTTGGTAGGTTTGTGTGTTTTAGTGTAAAGTTGTGTATTGATTTTGTGCTCAGTGAAGTCAGCATTTTTTTTAGTGCTAATACTATTAACTCATTTCTGTCATGATAAATGTCCATTCACGACATCACTTCCGTCTTCCGTTGTCGTTTTTTCTTTACATTTCACGACAATCTCTTAACCCATTTTTACTAATGGAGCTGGGAGGGAGGGAGGTGTCACAGCAAGGAAGCGACATCTAGGCCTCATCATTTCCTTTCCACTCACCCCCCTTCCTTGTCCCATGAACCAGGCACGGGGTCCGCTTAGAAGGGCCCGAGAGGGTCTTCCTCAGACCGAGAGGGCAGGCCCATCTGTGTCTTGTCGGAACATGTGGTCGATCATCGTGGCTGAACCCTTGAGCCCCAGGTCCTTGTCCACAATGGCGAGGTTTCTAAATCAGGCACTGTTCCATGGCATCTGTGGGATGAACCTACCTCACCTGCTGGGAAAGACACATGACAGAAAAGTCCCTTCCTTTAAGAAGGTCTCTTTCGTCTTGCCTTCCATTTGGATGCAAAGTCAGCTTGGCCACATCTCTGCGTACGATCGTCTGGATGCTCTAATGCAAGACGCAGCAGAGATACCAGTTGCCTCAGATATATCAAGGACACAATGGGTGGAGAAGAGCCAACACTCTTTGTACTAAAAATGGGCAAGATATGAGTTACCAGATGCAAACTGGGTTCAGTGCTCTTCTGCCCCATCCAATATGGCCCATGATGGGATATAATCAGGCCCGGATTACGCGATTGTGGCACCCTAGGCCACATTCTTGAAGCGCCGCCCCGCTCCGGGGGGCGGGGCTGCTTGCGTGGGGCAGGGCCGCTTACTGGGGGCGGGGGCGCTTGCGGGGGCGCCCCTGCTGCTCACGCCAGCCCTGCTCCTCTTCCTTCACTGACTGAAGGAAGAGGGGTGGGGCTGGCGCGAGCAGCGAGGGGGGGGGCCGCGCCGGGACTTCCCTCCGCCCCCTCCTCTCTCCTCGCATCAGGACTGGGGCGGAGGGAAGTCCTAGGCCCCCCCCGCTGCTCGCGCCGGCCCGCCCCTCTTCCTTCACTGACTGAAGGAAGAGGGGCGGGGCCGGCGCGAGCAGCAGGGAGGGGGTGGCGCCGGGACTTCCCTCCGCCCCTCCTCTCTCTCGCGTCAGGAGGGGGCGGAGGGGAGTCCTAGGCCCCCTCCCCACTGCTCGTGCGGCCCGCCCCTCTTCCTTCACTAACTGAAGGAAGAGGGGCGGGGTCGGCGTGAGCAGCAGGGTGGGGGCAGCGCCGGGACTTCCCTCCGCCCCCCCCTCTCTCGTGTCAGGAGGGGGCGGAGGGGTCCTAGGCCCCCTCCCTGCTGCTCGCGCCGGCCCCGCCCCTCTTCCTTCACTGACTGAAGGAAGAGGGGCAGGGCCGGCGTGAGCAGCGGGGGCTTCGCCGCCCGTCTTTTTATGCGCACTTTTTCCCCCTGAATTTTTTGAATTTTTGTTTACTTTTTTGGGGCGGATCTGCTGCCCCCCCAAAGGTGCCGTTCTAGGCCATGGCCTAGGGTGGTCTTATGGGTAATCCGGGCCTGGATATAATGAGAGTTGTGGCCCACCATCTGGAATGCCACAGGTTCTCCCACTGTAGCATGCATCAAAACTTCTCTTGTCTGAAAGACCTTCCAGATGCAGTTTGGGTTCATTTTCCTTCTGTTCCAGCCAGTATAGCCAATGATGGGATGATTATGAGGAAAGTCAACATCTGGAATGTCATAAGTCCCCCTACCGTGACTTGCACTAAAACCTTTCTTTCGCCTAAAGCAATGCTGTCCAACCTTTGGTCCTTCATGTATTTTGGACTTCAGCTCCCAAGTTTTCTATCCACTGGACAAGCTAGCCAAGGCTTCTGGGAGTTGGAGTCCCAAACGCCCAGAGGGCCAAAGGATGGACGCCACTGGTCTATAGGATCAAGGCATGCTTCCATCTGAAAGAGAAAAATCTGTTTGGAAAGCATCGCTTCAATTATTTCAGCCTGGCAGAAACAGGTGGGATTGAATTTGGGGGAGCCAAAATTGTGAGTTTCCCTTTCATCCTGTCTGGCTTTGAGGTTGGAAGAGAAAGAAGAAACGGAGTATCTTGAATCCAAACCTAAATGATTCAAAAGAGCCAAAGTGGCTTTGTGATTAATTTATGAATTGGATTATCAGGGACAAAGGATGGGTTTTTCAGCTGAAATGGATGCCCCTGCTCAATATTAGTACAGTTGCATTTCCACTCCCTTATTCCTGATGCTGTAAAGGCATTGTTCTGTCACTAGAGGTCGGTATGCTGCCTTAACCCTCAGCATTATCTTCTAGCTCAGGGGTAGGGAACCTATGGCTCGGGAGCCAGGTGTGGCTCTTTTCATGCTTGCATCTGGCTCTCCAGAGCAGCCCGGGCCTCGGTTTCCCAGCATGCAGCTCCCTCTCTCCCTTTCCTTCTTTCCTCCATTCTCCCTCTTCCTTCCTTCCTCCCCTTCACCATTTCCTTTTCCTTCTCTCCTTCCTTTTTCCTCCATTCTCCCTCTTCCTTCCTCTTCCTTCCTTTTGTTCTCCCCTTCACCCTTTCCTTCTCCTTCCTGTCCCCTCCCTCTCTCCCCTTCCTTCTTTCCTCCATTCTCCCTCTTCCTTCCTTTCTTTCTCCCTTCACCCTTTCCTTCTCTCCTTCCTTCTTTCATCCATTCTCGTCCTTCCTTCCTCTTCCTTTCTCCCCCCTCACCCTTTCCTTCTCCTTCTCTCCTTCCTTTCCCCTCCTTCTCTCTCTTCCCTTCTTTCCTCCATTCTCCCTCTGCCTTCCGTCCTCTTCCTTCCTTCCTTTCTCCCCTTCACCCTTTCCTTCTCTCCTTCCTTCTTTCATCCATTCTCGTCCTTCCTTCCTCTTCCTTCCTTTCCCCTTCACCCTTTCCTTCTCTCCTTCCTTTTCTTTCCCTCTCTCCCCTTCCTTCTTTCCTCCATTCTCCCTCTTCCTCCCTCCCTCTTCCCTCCTTCCTTTCTTCCCTTCACCATTTCCTTCTTCTTCTCTCCTTCCTTTCCCCTCCCTCTCTCCCCTTCCTTCTTTCATCCATTCTCCCTCCTCCTTCCTTCCTTCCTTCCTTCACCTTCTATTCTTTTCCAAGTCTTCCTTTCCTTCTCCTTCCTTTCTTTTCAATTCCCTCTCTCCCCCTTCTTTCTTTTCTTCTTTTCCCTTCATTATTTTACTTTTTCCTCACTCCCTTTCCTTTCTTTTCCCCACCCTTTCCTTTCCTCCCTTTCTATTTCCTTCTTTCTTTTCCCCTCCTTGTCTCTCTCCTGCTTTTCTTTTCTTCCTTTTCCATAGTTCGTTCTTCTTCTCTTTCTTCCTCTCCACCTCCTTCCTTTATTTCCTTTTTCTTCCATTCTTTCCTTCTCTCCTTCCTTTTCCCTCCCTCTCTCCCCTTCCTTCTTTCCTCCATTCTCCCTCTTCCTCCCTCTTCCCTCCTTCCTTTCTTCCCTTTACCATTTCCTTCTTCTTCTCTCCTTCCTTGACCCTCCCTCTCTCCCCTTCCTTCTTTCCTCCATTCTCCCTCCTTTCCTCTTCCTTCCTTCATCTTCTATTCTTTTCCCCCAAGTCTTCCTTTCCTTCTCCTTCCTTTCTTTTCACTTCCCCCTCTCTCTCCTTTCTTTTCTTCTTTTCTCTTCATTATTTTATTTTTTCCTCACCCCCTTTCCTTTCTTTTCCCCACCCTTTCCTTTCCTCCCTTCCCATTTCCTTCTTTCTTTTCCCCTCCTTGCCTCTCTCCTGCTTTTCTTTTCTTCCTTTTCCATAGCTTGTTCTTCTTTTCTTTCTTCCTCTCCCCCCTTCCTTTATTTCCTCTTTCTTTCCTTCCTCCTACCTTCCATCTTCTCTTCCTTCCCAGAGTCCTGAGCGTGCCTTTTGCAGAGCCAGGTCTGAAGTGTCCCCTCATTCTGCCGGGGAATCCTTTTCTCATTGTATGTACGTATATACTCACATTTAGTCTAATTCAGTCTTAAAATATATTATATATATATTACATGGCTCTCACTGAAATAAATTTCCAAATATTTTGCTTTTATGGCTCTCTGAGTCAAAAAGGTTCCCGACCCCTGTTCTAGCTCCATCTTCGTAGTGCCTTCCGGCCAAGGACAACAACATGAACCCAAATTTAAATATGTTAAGGAACCTATGGACAGTCATTGCGGTACGACAAAAACTGTCTTTCCTAGACCTCTTAGACAAGACTAAAAACATTTGGCACAAAAAACGAACTGCGGGGAAAAAACAGGAACACAATCATTTTCTTTAGAGAGTATGGGTTTGGTCTACTAAGGACCATACCGGTCCAAGTATCTTGACAAAAATTAAATACAGGACAATCAAGAACAGGAAAGCATCTGCTTTTGTCATAATTTTGCCCTTAATGGCCACATTTTGTACCACACATAACAAAAGGCTAAGTATTTGACCCTGGAACGGCTAACATGTTCACCATCACCTACCCTCCACTATCATTCCCAACAATGTCGAGTGACGACTGTCATAGGCTAAATGTGTATGGGGGAAAAGGAAGAGGGAGACATACTTGTGGCTCTGATAGGGTGGAGAATACGCTCTGGGTTTTAGACCGAACTTTATGAGCTACCTCAAAATATTACCCCAGTTTCAAGACTATCACTATGAACCTTGAATAGTGCCTTTTATGTTTGTCTTAATGTCAGATTATCCACTGCAGTAGCAGGACCAGGGGAGACAGGCGGGAATGGCCGATGCCGGATTCAGGGGTGAGACAGAAAAGGACGGCAAGGTTCAGTGTTATCAAAAGGTTGGGGAGTCAAGGGGAAAGTTATAGGGTAGGCAAATGAGGACAATTTAATCCTCAAAGAAAGAGTAAATATTCCTTCAGTCCCCAAATTTCTAGCATTGCAGCACCGTCAAATTTCTCTGGAGCTGTGAGAAATATTGCTTAGGCGTCCAAAGAAAAAGGAGACGTGAACAAAGGGATGCAAATACAGTAAGATAGTGGTTTTCAACCTTCCTAATGCCGCGACGCCTTAATACAGTTCCTAAAGTTGTGGTGACCCCCAACTATAAAGTCATTTCCGTTGCTACTTCATAACTGTAATTTTGCTACTGTTATGAATCGTCGTGTAAATATCTGATATGCAGGATGTATTTTCATTCACTGGATCAAATTTAGGCACAAGTACCCGATATGCCCACATTTGAATACTGGTGGGGTTGGGGGAAGATTGATTTTGTCATTTGGGAGTTGTAGTTGCTGGGATTTATAGTTCACCTACAATCAAAGGCATTTTGAATTCCACCAACACAGGCCTGGATTACCCATAAGGCCAACCTAGGCCATGGCCTAGGGGCACAAGACAAGGGGGAGCGCAGTTCACACGGACCAAAAAAAAAAGTTGAAACAAAACCGCAAAGTGCGGCATGGAGATGACTCTCTCCCTCTCTCTTGAGTCAAGGAAGGAGGACGCGCCGCAAGGGCCCGGGGGCTTCTCTTCCTTCCTCCTCCTCCTTGCGCCCTCCTTCCTTGACTCAAGGAGGACGCGCGGCGCCGTGAGGAGGAGGAGGGGGGTGCGGTAGAGGCTGGTTTGAGGGCGTAATTCCAAAGTGTGGCCTAGGGCGCCAAAAGGGGTTAATCCGGGCCTGCACCAACAATGGAATTGAACCAAACTTGGCACATAGAACTCCCATGACCAACAGAAAATACTGGAAGGGTTTGGTGGGAATTGACCTTGAATTTTGGAGTTGTAGTTCACCTACATCCAGAGAGCACTGTGGGCTCAAGGAATGATGGATCTTGACCAAACTTGGCACAAATACTCGATATGCCCGAACGTAAACATTGGTGAAGTTTAAAGAAAATAAACCTTGACATTTGGAGTCGTAGTTACTGGGATTTATAGTTCACTTACAATCCAAGAACATTCCGAACCCCATCAACAATAGAACTTGGCCAAACTTTCCACACAGAACTCTCATGACTAACAGAAAATGGTTTTCCTTGGCCAAGTGGGAATTAGATTTATAGTTCACCTACAATCAATGAGCATTCTGAACCCGACTAACGATAGAATTTGGCCAAACTTCTCACACAGAACTCTCATGACCAACAGAAAATACTGTATTTTCTGATGGTCTTTGGCGAGTCTTCTGGCACCCTCTCGTGACACCCCCCCCCCCACTCCCAGGGGTCGTGACCCCTGCTCCCAGGGGTCGTGACCCCCAGGTTGAAAAACACTGCAGTAAGTGAAAGAGTTCCAGATATGAATGGCTATCACAGTCTCACTCTCTACAATGCTGGAAATTTGGGAACAGAAGGGAAATTTCATTTAGGGACTGAATTTGGGGTGGGGGGGGAGGAAATAATTCTGTCTAGACCAGGTATGGGCAAAGGTTTGGCTCTCCAGGTGTTTTGGATTTCAACTCCTAGTGGCTGAGGGGAAAAAGGAAGGGACCTGAGGCTGTTAGGAATTCTGGGAGTTGAAATCCAAAACTCCTGGAGGGCCAAAGTTTTCCCATGCCTCATCTAAAGCATCATAGAGTCAAAAATAATTACAAAAGAGGTACCTTGGGGTGGGGTGGGGGAATACATGTGGCTTCCGGCATCTTGGCAAAGGGAGTTTCCACAACTTTTCTTACAAAAGGAATGTCTTACATGGAGTTGCGATCCAATGTCTTTTTCAAGCTGTCTCCTCCTGCGACCACATGTTAATGCATCAGAACTGTAAACAAACAAAAGCAATTAAGTGCCATTTTTAAAAGAATGATTTATTTATATTTCAGGTGTGTATTTCCCATATTTTTTTCTTATTCCCAATATGTTTCCCCTAATTTTTTCCCTGCAGGGAGATGAGGAACCACAAAAAGGAAAGAATAAAGCGTTTGTGTTCTCTTCCTTTGCAAAGTGTGCTTTGAACTTAGGGAAGTTGCTTTCATGAGCTACAGTTCCCAGGGAGCCCCTGGTGGGGCAGTGGGTTAAAGCGCTGAGCTGCTGAACTTGCTGACCGAAAGGCCGCAGGTTTGAATCCAGGGAGCGGAGTGAGCTCTTGCTGTTAGCCCCAGCTTCTGCCCAGGCCCGGATTACCCATAAGGCCAACCTAGGCCATGGCCTAGGGGCGCAAGCCAAGGGGGGGGGGGGGGGTGCAATTCACGGACCAAAAAAAAGTTCATTAAAAAAACTCTCTGTGGCCAGACCTTGGGAATGGTGGGAGTTGAAGCACAAAGGCCCTGAAGGGAGGGAGGGCCGAGCCTGGTCTCAAGGCAGGACACGCAGGGAGAGGAGCAGCAGCAGCAGTGGCTTCCCTCCCTTCCTTACTCCCTCCTCCCCACTACTCAGCCAGGGGCAGGGCCTCCCTTGGTGACATCACTCCCTCCCTCCTCCTCCGCCAGGCCCACCTTCCTTGTTTGCACCATCACCTCCCAGGGTGATGTCACTCCTTCCCTCCCTCCCTCCCTCCCTCCCAGGGAGGTGGGGAGTGGGCGGGGCCAGGAGTGAGTCCGCCGAGCTCGCCTCCTGGCCCCGCCTCCCGCCTTCTGACACCCATCAATCAAAGCTGAAGAGCGGCAGCCGGCCAATAGGGGAGCTCCCCTCCCTCCCGGGCGGGCGTGGCTCCGCCGACGCAGCCAGTAGGAAGGCGAGGGCCTGCTTGGAGGCGGAAGTCCACGGACGGGGGTTCTCCCTGAGCCACGGATTGCAACTGAGGAGGAGCAGCGGCCATAAAGGAGACGGAGACGGGTGGGTGTCTCTATCTCTATCTCCAGGGAGCCCCCTCCCCCGAAGGAAGGAAGGCCCCCCAGGCCTCTCCCCACTATTCTCCCTCCCTGGGGCACAGGGATCCTAATCAGCCCCGGCAGATGGCCACCCTGCCATGGTCCCCAAGCCCCCAGACGAGGAAGAAAGGAAGGAAAGGCAGGTGCAACTTGGGCCCCACCCTCCCTTCCCAGATCCCAAACAACAACTTTAAGTGCCGGTAGTAGAGGGGGCGTAATTCCAAAGTGTGGCCTAGGGCGCAAAAAGGTGTTAATCCGGGCCTGCTTCTGCCAATCTAGCAGTTTGAAAACATGCAAATGTGAGTAGATCAATAGGTACCATTCCGGTGGAACGGTAACAGCGCTCCATGCAGTCATGCCAGCCACATGATCGTGGAGGTGTCTATGGACAACCCCAGCTGTTCGGCTTAGAAATGGAGATGAACACCAACCCCCAGAGTCAGATACAACTAGACATAATGTCAGGGGAAAACCTTTACTATTTACCTACAGTTCCCAGAAATCCAGTGAGCATGAGGAGCATGAGGATTTGATTTCGAAAAGTAGTTTTCCATAAAGACATAGTGCTTGAGATACGAGATACGAGAGATTCACATTACCTTAAAACTTGTGGGCGTCAATTGCAGAGTTCCTCTTGATGCAAGTAAATATATTGATGGAATAATGCAACAATGGTGTTTGCAACAAGATAAAGCCCCCTCTCTCCCCTGACACCCAATTAACCACTTTTTGAGTATCATTTACGATAGGGATATATTGCTATCAGGGGCGGTCCTATCGGGCAGGCAGGGCGGAGACAAAGGGAGTGCCTCTGCACATGCGCATTTGGGCGCGCGGGGGGGGGGGGTGCCAAAATAATGTTTGCCTACCATTTAAAATTATCTAGGGCCGCCCCTGATTGCCATTTACTTTGCAGTGAGGGAATAATGGTCGCACATTGTTTTATTGTTGAGTGCCTTCAAGATGTTTCCAAATTATGGCGAACCCAAGATAAACCTATGACTGGGTTTCCTAGCAAGGTTTGTTCAGTGGAGCTTCACCTTCCTCTTTATTTTTCGTGTCAGGAGAGACTTGAGAAACTGCAAGTCGCTTCTGGTGTGTGAGAATTGGCAATCTCACATACCAATTGGCAAATTGGGGACACTCTGTTGTTTTACCATCCTCTGGGAGGCTTCTTTCATGTCCCCACATGGGAAGCTGGAGCTGACAGATGGGAGCTCACCCCACTCCCTGGATTTGAACCACTGACCTTTTGGGCAACAGTTCAGCCTGCAGAAGGGTTTAACCCATTGCACCACCGGGGGCTCCTCCCCTTCCTCTGAGGCTGAGAGTATGCTATTTGCCCAAGTTCTCCTTGGCCAAGTGAGAAGTTGAATCCCGGACTCTGGAGTCACAATCCAGCCCTTAAACCACTTGAAGGCAGAAGGGTAGAAAGCCTGTCGCACACAAAAAATGGAGTCCCATTTGGCCCGTCATCCCTTCCATCACACCTTCATTGACCGCATTCTCACCTATTTCACCTGAAGCCAATCTGTGTGTCCCCAACACCTGCAGTCCTTGCCTTTATCATGCCAACTTGTTTGGGTTCTAAACCTTTTCACTCCAAAATGTACGTGTCAAACTCAAGGCCAATGGGTTGAATTTAGGCCTCTGTGTCACTTTATGTGGCCATCCTCCAGAGGCTGGACTACAACTCCTGTATTCCTCACAGGGGCGGTCTAAGGTAATTTTAAATGGTAAGCGAACATTATTTTGGCGCCCAGCGGCAAAACATTATTTTGGCACACCTCCCCCCCTCCTGCGCATGCCCAGAAGCTCCTGTGCGGCGCCTTGGGCAGCAGCTGGTTGACCACCTCGCGTGTGATGTTGGGCGCCTCCTTCAGCTGCAGCTTGCTCAGGATCTGATGCTCTCCAGCTGGAGCTCCTTGCTGTGCTGCCGCCACAGGCACACCGGGCAGCCCGAGCCGGACTCCCCCTCCGCACCCGCGGAAAACAGGGCTGGGGCCAGCGAGGAGGAGGCCGCCTTTGCCTTCTCGCCGGCGCCCACCTCCAAGGCCAGCAGCACCAGCAGACACAGCAGGGAGCGGGGTGTGGCGTTGGAGCGCACAAGGCCCAAAAGCAGAACATCGGCCGGATGCTGTCTGGCGGGCGCCACGGGGGAACGCGCCCTATACCCAGATGGCGCCCCACGCAGCGGCATCCTTTGCCTACCAGTAGGACCACCCCCGATTCCTCACTATTAGACATCATGACTAGAGTTGATGGGAGTTGTGATCCAGTAACACCTGGAAGGCTGCCGTCTGTTCTTTTTAGTCAGAAGAGGGAGGTTTAGATTTAGATACAAGTCTTGTGGAAATTATGACTGAGTTTAAAATGTCCTTTAGCCTTTCCCCAGCCTCAGAGTCACAAGTACTGTTGGGTTGCAATCCCCATTATCCCCAGTCTTCATGGTGGATAATCAACAGTGACGGGAGCTGTCATTCAATAACTTCTGGGGACCCAAATGACGTAAAAACTAAAGAGTACTGACCACTATTGTAAATATATATATATATATATATATATATATATATATATACACACACACACACACACACACACACACACACATATATACTTTTGAATCCTAGAATGGAAAATCCGCTGATATAGAGGGTCAACTATCTATCTATACACACACACACACACACACACACACACACACACATATATATATAGTTGACCCTCTATATCCGCAGATTTTCCATTCATGGATTCAAAAGTCCTTTGAAGGCAACCAAAGACTGATGTGACCCTAGATGGAACTGAGTTTGACAGCTTTGCATTAGACTATGTCTTCCGTCATGCTGGCTTGTTTGGAATAGGGTAAGTCCAATAGCTCTGTTGTGACAAAGGAGATTACTTTAGGACAAAGGGACTTCTAGTTTCTCTTCTCTCTACCCCAGGGGTAGGGAACCTATGGCTCAGGAGCCAGGTGTGGCTCTTTTCATGCTTGCATCTGGCTCTCCAGTGCAGCCCGGGCCTCGGTTTCTCAGCATGCAGCTCCCTCCCCCTTTCTCTTTCCCATTCTCCCTCTTCCTTCCTCCCTTCCTCCCTTCCTTCTTCCTTCCTTCCTTTCTCCCCCTTCACTCTTTCCTTTTCTCCTTCCTTTTCCCTCCCTCTCTCCCCTTCCTTCTTTCCTCCATTCTCCCTCTTTCCTTCCTTCCTTCCTCTTCCTTCCTTCCTTTCTCCCCTTCACCCTTTCCTTTTCTCCTTCCTTTTCCCTCCCTTTCTCCCCTTCCTTCTTTCCTCCATTCTCCCTCTTCCTTCCTCCCTCTTCCCTCCTTCCTTTCTCCCCTTCACCATTTCCTTCTTCTTCTCTCCATCCTTTTCCCTCCTTCTCTCCTTTTTCTTCTTTCCTCCATTCTCCCTCTTCCTTCCTCCCTCTTCCCTCCTTCCTTTCTCCCCTTCACCCTTTCCTTCTTCTTCTCTCCTTCCTTTTCCCTCCCTCTCTCCCCTTCCTTCTTTCCTCCATTCTCCCTCCCTCTTCCTTCCTTCCTTCATCTTCTCTTCTTTTCCCCCAAGTCTTCCTTTCCTTCTCCTTCCTTCCTTTTCACTTCCCCCTCTCTCTCTCTTTCTTTCTTTTCTTTTCTCTTCATTATTTTACCTTTTCCTCACTCCCTTTCTTTTCCCACCCTTTCCTTTCCTCCCTTCCAATTTCTTTCTTTTTCCCACTCCTGTCTCTCTCTTGCTTTTCTTTTCTTCATTTTCTATAGTCCATTCTTCTTTTCTTTCTTCTTCTCCCCCTCCCTCCTTTATTTCCTCTGCCTTTCTTCCTTCCTTCCTTCCTTCCTTCCTTCCGCCTTCTCTTCCTTCCCAGAGTCCTGAGCATGCCTTTTGCAGAGCCAGGTCCGAAGTGTCCCGTCATTCTGCCGGGGGAATCCTTTTCTCATCGTATGTATGTATAGACTCACATTTAGTTGAATTCAGTCTTAAAATATATTATATACGTATATTATATGGCTCTCACTGAAATAAATTTCCAAATATTTTGCTTTTATGGCTCTCTGAGTCAAAAAGGTTCCCGACCCCTGCTCTACTCCAATCGTTGATACGTTTTGTAAATATCTCTTTAAGAATTTCGAGACTTCTAGCACCAGCTAGATCAGGCACGGGCAAACTTGGGCCCTCAGGTGTTTTGGACTTCAACTCCCACAATTCCTAACAACCGGTAGGTTGTTAGGAATTGTGGGAGTTGAGTCCAAATCAGCTGGAGGGCCCAAGTTTGCCCGTGCCTGATTTAGGGTGCAAGCCAAGGGTTGCGCAGTTCACATGGACCAAAAAAAAGTGTTGAAACTTCCTTGAGTCAAGGAAGGAGGGCGCAGGAGGAGGCGGGCTTCCCTCCGCCTCCTCCTCGCGGCTCACCCTCATTCCTTGAGTCATGGAAGGACAGCGCACCATGAGGAGGAGGAGGCGGAGGGAAGCCCCGCCCCCGGGGCCGCTGCCTCTAGAAAGGAGTTCGCGCGGTGCCACGAGGTTGGCGGCGGAGGGAAGCCCTGCCCCCTGGACCGCTGCCTCAAGGAAGGAGGGCGTGCGGCGCTGCGAGGAGGAGGAGGGAAGCCCCGCCCCCAGGGCCGCTGCCTCAAGGAAGGAGGGTGCGGCGCTGTGAGGAGGAGGCGGAGGGAAGCCCCGCCCCCAGGGCCGCTGCCTCCAGGTAGGGGGGCACGCGACGCTGCGAGGAGGAGGAAGAGGCGGAGGGAAGCCCCGCCCCCAGGGCCGCTGCCTCAAGGAAGGAGGGTGCGCGACGCCACGAGGAGGCCGCGGAGGGAAGCCCCGCCCCCAGGGCCGCTGCCTCAAGGAAGGAGGGCGCGCGACGCTGCGAGGAGGAGGCGGAGGGAAGCCCCGCCCCCAGGGCCGCTGCCTCAAGGAAGGAGGGCGTGCGGCGCTGCGAGGAGGAGGAGGGAAGCCCCGCCCCCAGGGCCGCTGCCTCAAGGAAGGAGGGTGTGCGACGCTGTGAGGAGGAGGCGGAGGGAAGCCCCGCCCCCCGGGCCGCTGCCTCAAGGAAGGGGCACGCGCGCTGCGAGGAGGATGAGGAGGAGGGAAGCCCCGCCCCCAGGGCCGCTGCCTCAAGGAAGGAGGGTGCGCGACGCCACGAGGAGGCAGCGGAAGGAAGCCCCGCCCCCAGGGCCGCTGCCTCAAGGAAGGAGGGCGCGCGACGCTGCGAGGAGGCGGAGGGAAGCCCGCCCCAGGGCCTCTGCCTCATGGTAGGAGGGTGCGCGACGCTGCGAGGAGGCGGAGGGAAGCCCCGCCCCAAGGGCCGCTGCCTCAAGGAAGGTGGGCTTGCGACGCTGCGAGGAGGAGGAGGAGGGAAGCCCCGCCCCCAGGGCCGTTGCCTCAAGGAAGGAGGGCGTGCGACGCTGCGAGGAGGAGGCGGAGGGAAGCCCCGCCCCCAGGGCCGCTGCCTCAAGGAAGGAGGGCGCGCGACGCTGCGAGGAGGAGGCGGAGGGAAGCCCCGCCCCCAGGGCCGCTGCCTCAAGGAAGGAGGGTGCGCGACGCCATGAGGAGGAGGCTGAGGGAAGTCCCGCCCCCGGGGCCGCTGCTCAAGGAAGGAGGGCGCGCGACGCTGCGAGGAGGAGGCGGAGGGAAGCCCCGCCCCCAGGGCCGCTGCCTCAAGGAAGGAGGGCGCGGCTGCGGGGAGGAGGCTGAGGGAAGCCCCGCCCCCGGGGGCCGCTGCTCAAGGAAGGAGGGCGCGCGACGCTGCGAGGAGGAGGCGGAGGGAAGCCCCGCCCCCAGGGCCGCTGCCTCAAGGAAGGAGGGCGCGCGACGCTGCGAGGAGGAGGCTGAGGAAAGCCCAGCCCCCAGGGCCGCTGCCTCAAGGAAGGAGGGTGCGCGACGCTGCGAGGAGGAGGCGGAGGGAAGCCCCGCCCCCAGGGCTGCTGCCTCAAGGAAGGAGGGCGTGCGACGCTGCTAGGAGGAGGCTGAGGAAAGCCCCGCCCCCAGGGCCGCTGCCTCAAGAAAGGAGGGCGCGCGACGCTGCGAGGAGGAGGCTGAGGGAAGCCCCGCCCCCAGGGCCGCTGCCTCAAGGAAGGAGGGCGCGCGACGCTGCGAGGAGGAGGCTGAGGAAGCCCGCCCCCAGGGCCGCTGCCTCAAGGAAGGAGGCGCGCGACGCTGCGGAGAGGAGGCGGAGGGAAGCCCCGCCCCCCAGGGCCGCTGCCTCAAGGAAGGAAGGACGCGCGACGCTGCGAGGAGGCGGAGGGAAGCCCCGCCCCCAGGGCCGCTGCCTCAAGGAAGGAGGGCGCGCGACGCTGCGAGGAGTAGGCGGAGGGAAGCCCCGTCCCCAGGGCCGCTGCCTCAAGGAAGGAGGGTGTGCGACGCTGCGAGGAGAAGGCTGAGGGAAGCCCCGCCCCCAGGGCCGCTGCCTCAAGGAAGGAGGGCGCGCCACGCTGCGAGGAGGAGGCTGAGGGAAGCCCCGCCCCCAGGGCCACTGGCTCAAGGAAGGAGGGCGCGCGACGCTGCGAGGAGGCGGGGGGAAGCCCCGCCCCCAGGGCTGCTGCCTCAAGGAAGGAGGGCGCGCGACGCTGCGAGGAGGCGGAGGGAAGCCCCGCCCCCAGGGCCGCTGCCTCAAGGAAGGAGGGCGCGCGACGCTGCGAGGAGGAGGCGGAGGGAAGCCCCGTCCCCAGGGCCGCTGCCTCAAGGAAGGAGGGTGTGCGACGCTGCGAGGAGAAGGCTGAGGGAAGCCCCGCCCCCAGGGCCGCTGCCTCAAGGAAGGAGGGCGCGCGACGCTGCGAGGAGGAGGCTGAGGGAAGCCCCGCCCCCAGGGCCACTGCCTCAAGGAAGGAGGGCACGCGACGCTGCGAGGAGGAGGAAGAGGCTGAGGGAAGCCCCGCCCCCAGGGCCACTGCCTCAAGGAAGGAGGGTGCGCGATGCTGCGAGGAGGCGGAGGGAAGCCCCGCCCCAGGGCCGCTGCCTCAAGGAAGGAGGGTGTGCGGCTGCGAGGAGGAGGCTGAGGGAAGCCCGCCCCAGGGCCGCTGCCTCAAGGAAGGAGGGCTGCTACCCAGGGCCACTGAGGAGGAGGCGCGCGGCTGAGGGAAGTCCCGCCCCCAGGGCCGCTGGTCAAGTAAGGAGGGCGCGCGACGCTGCGAGGAGGCGGAGGGAAGCCCCGCCCCCAGGGCCGTTGCCTCAAGGAAGGAGGGTGCGAGACACCACGAGGAGGCAGCGGAAGGAAGCCCCGCCCCCCCCAGGGCCGCTGCCTCAAGGAAGGAGGGCTGCGCCTCAAGGAAGGAGGGTGCGCGATGCTGCGACTGAGGGAAGCCCCGTCCCCAGGAGGAGGCTGAGGGAAGCCCCGTCCCCGGGCCGCTGCTCAAGGAAGGAGGAGGAGGCGAGGAAGCCCCGCCCCCCAGGGCCACTGCCTCAAGGAGGAGGAGGTGGGGGGGCTGAGGAAGCCCGCGGTAGAGGTTAGTTTGGGGGCGTAACTCCAAAGTGTGGCCTAGGGCGCCAAAAGGGGTTAATCCGGGCCTGTCTAGATTCGCCCTTAAGGGCCTAGTGATTCCTTGGAGAAGGTCTTCATCAAATCCCAAAATGTGGCGGGACGACTGTGTATTGCTTGTGGATACCAAGTCCGAATTGTGCCACTCCGTAGACCGAGATGTCATTCCTCTGCTCATTGTGTGTTTGGGCTCCAGCGAGACACAGTCCTGCCCCCTCCTCCTTTAAGAGAGAAGGTCGGGCCAGGTCTCCGCCACTTTTTCTGAGCTCAGAGGCTCAGAGACAGGATGGAAGATGACAAGCCCCATCCAAGGAGAAGACAGGGCGCTGTCAGAACCAGCCCGGGCCTTGAATTATTCACCAAGATGTCCTCAGAGGGGAAAGACGTGCAACGGGGAGAGAGGGGCATTGGTTCAGAAAACCTGTTCTAGCTGGAACAGGAAGAGAAGGCCGCTGCCTTGTAAGAGCAGAGCACAAACCGAAGCAAGACTGCAGTCCAAAAAATAGAAGAAGAAGAAGACGAGGGACGAATCTCCACTGTTGTGTTAGTGCAGTATGAGACCCACTTTTACCTTTCGTGGCTCAATGGTTTGGAAAGTCTTTTCTCTTCTCTGCCATAGAGTGCCAGTCACCAAACTATAACTCCTGGGAGTCCATAGCTTTGAGCCATGGCAGTTCAAGTGGTGCCAAACTGCATTGATTCCACAGTATAGCTGCACCCCATGTCACCTATATTGGCTTCTAGCATAGATACCCAGCATTGCCCAGGAGTCACTGGGACTGCTGCTTCCTTTCTCTTCCCTTCTTTTTCTTTCATTCCTCCCATCCTTTGTCCTTCCTTCCTTCTTTCCCTCTCTTCTTTTTTCACCATTCCTTTTTCTTCCTTCCTTTCTTTCTTTCTTTCTTTCTTTCTTCCTTTCCTTCATCTTCTTTCTTTATTTCCTTCCTTCCTTCATCCCTTCTTTATTTCCTTTCTCTTCCCTTCTTTTTCTTTCATCCCTCCCATCCTTTGTCCTTCCTTCCTTCTTTCCTTCCTTCCTTCCTCATTTCCCTCTCTTCTTTTCCCCATTCCTTTTTCTTCCCTTCTCTCTCTCTCTCTTTCTTTCTTTCTTCCCTCCCTTCCTTTTTCCTTCCTTATTTCCTTTGTTTTTCCTTCCTTCTTTCTTTATTTCCTTTCCTTTCTCTTCCCTTCTTTTTCTTTCATTCCTCCCATCCTTTGTCCTTCCTTCCCTCTCTCTCTTCTTTTTCCCCATTCCTTTTTCTTCTCTTCTTTCTTTCTCTTTCTTTCTTTCTTTCTTACCTCCCTTCCTTTTTCCTTCCTTCCTTTGTTTCTTCCTTCATACCTTCTTTCTTTATTTCCTTTCCTTTCTCTTTTCTTCTTTTCCTTTCATTCCTCCCATCCTTTGTCCTTTCTTCCCTCTCTTCTTTTTCCCCATTCCTTTTTCTTCCCTTTTTCTTTATTTCTTTCTTTTTTCTTTCCTCCCTTCCTTTTTCCTTCCTTCCTTCCTTTGTTTCTTCCTTCCTTCATCCCTTCTTTCTTTATTTCCTTTCCTTTCTCTTTCCTTCTTTTTCTTTCATTCCTCCCATCCTTTGTCCTTCCTTCCTTCCCTCTCTTCTTTTTTCCCCATTCCTTTTTCTTCCCTTTTCCTTTATTTCTTTCTTTTTCTTTCTTTCTTTCCTTTTCCTTCCTTCCTTCCTTCCTTCCTTCGTTTCTTCCTTCCTTCCTTCATCCCTTCTTTATTTCCTTTCCTTTCTCTTTCCTTCTTTTTCTTTCATTCCTCCCATCCTTTGTCCTTCCTTCCTTCCTTCTTTCCCTCTCTTCTTTTTTCACCATTCCTTTTTCTTCCTTCCTTTCTTCTTTCATCCCTTCTTTCTTTATTTCCTTTCCTTTCTCTTTCCTTCTTTTTCTTTCTTCCCTTTCTCCTTCCTTCCTTCCTTCCCTTTATTCATTCCTTTCTTTCCTTCCTTCACGTCTTTCTTCCTTCCTTTCCTTTCTCTTCCATTCTCTTTCTTTCCTCCCATTTCTTCCTTCTTTCCCTTTTTAATCCCTTTCTTCCCTCCTTCTGTTCTTTCCTCCCTTTCCCTCATATACACGTCACCTAGCAAAACCTGATTCCCTTCATTCCCTTTCTCTCCCACTGCTATCACAAAAGGGCCACTTCACCTAGCAACAGCCAATTTTATTTTCTTTCTCTCTGCTCTGGGCCTGAAAGAGATGGGTTTTTAAAACAACTTTAAACCCTCAATTATTTTAAGTTGGATAATGAAGGGTCTGTGTGCCAGGTTTGACCCAGATATATCAACCCAAAAGGAGCTTTTGTGGTACAAGCATATTACACACACACACACACACACACACACACACACACACACAAAGGTAAAGGTTTCCCCTGACATTAAATCTAGTCATGTCCGACTCTGGGGGGTTGGTGCTCATCTTCATTCCTAAGCCAAAGAGCCAACGTTGTCCGGAGACACCTCCAAGGTCATGTGGCCAGCATGACTGCATGGAGCACCGTTACCTTCCCGCTGAAGCAGTACCTATTGATCTACTCACATTTGAATGTTTTCAAACTGCTAGCTTGACAGAAGCTGGGACTAACAGTGAGAGGTCACCCTGCTCTCTGGATTCGAACTGCCTACCTTTCGGTCAGCAAGTTCAGCAACTCAGCAGTTTAACCCGCTGCACCACCAGGTGGCATGTGTGTGTGTGTGTGTGTGTATAACCTCTTCTCAGAATCTGGAAACATTATTTGTGAATGAGGAATCGTAACCACTATCTCATGCTGCCTCAACTATATCCCACACCTACCCTTTCCTGATTCGTGTTCTTATTCATCTTGCTCTGTACACCAAAAACACTTTCAAGATCTCTTTCCCAATGAGCCTTGTCCCCCATTCTCCAATCCTCCTATTAAACATGAGGCCTTAATGCGGATTTGGCCACTTTCAGATACATTGGACTTTTAACTCCCAGAATCGCAGGCCCGGATTACCCACAAGGCCACCCTAGGCCATGGCCTAGGGGCGCAAGCCAAAGGGCGCAGTTCACACGGATCAAAAAAATGTTGAAACAAAACTGCAACACTCTCGGGGGTGGGTGGTGGGAGAGTGCTGCGAGGGGGCGGGAGGGAGGAGGGAATGCCCCCCCTCGTCATCGCCCCGGCCCCCGTGTCAAGGAAGGAGGGTGCGAGGAGGAAGAGGCGGAGGGAAGCCCCTGGGGCCACTGCCGGGCATGCGCAGCAAAACACACAAAGGAAAGCAATATACACAATATAGCAAAATAGCAGTGTAATTTTCAAGTGTCAATACATGCACATTAAAAGAACGCCATACAAAGCCCATAAATGTTATACATCACCAATGAATGACAGGGTTTTGAAGGAAAGAGTTCAATGGGTGGGGATGCGTAGACCAGGGCAGAAAAAGTTCAAGGAAACGATGTTAATCCCAATGGAAAGCAGTGGTGATCCCAATGGTCAATTTGGTGTGATTTCGGCCGATACAGCCAAAGGCCACGCAAAGTCCCAGTTCCCCGATTTTCCAACAAAAGCCCAAACAATGGTGAGAATTATGATGCGCCCCAAACGGTGGGCTGGAAGGGCGCACCATTTGGATTATCATCATTCTCGCCGAATCGGCCAAAATCACACCGCATTGACCATTGGGATCATCACCGCTTTCCATTGGGATTAACATCGTTTCCTTGAACTTTTTCTGCCCTGGTCTACGCATCCCCACCCATTGACTCTTTCCTTCAAAACTCTGTCATTCATTGGTGATGTACAACATTTATGGGCTTTGTATGGCGTCCTTTTAATGTGCATGTATTGACACTTGAAAAATTACACTGCTATTTTGCCATATTGTGTATATTGCTTCCCTTGTGTGTTTGGTTGTATATTCCTACCACTATATTGTGTGTTTAGGGCATGCGCAGCACCCAGGAACATGGCGGAGGAGGCAAAGGCGCTCACGCCCTCCTGCTGTACATGCCCGGCAGCGACCCTGGGGGCGGGCTTCCCTCCGTCTCCTCCTCCCGCCCTCCTTCCTTGACTTAAGGAAGGAGGGCGCGCAGTGCCGCGAGGAGGCGGAGGGAACCCCAGCCCCCGGTACCATTGCCGGCCCCGGGGGTGGGGCTTCCCCGCCTCCTCGCGCCCTCCTTCCTTGACTCAAGGAGGAGGAGGTGGGGTGTGTGTGGTAGAGGTTGGTTTGTGGGCGTAATTCCAAAGTGTGGCCTAGGGCGCCAAAGGGGGTTAATCTGGGCCTGCAGAAACGCACTCAAACGCAGTAGCTGGGGATGTTGGGAGGTGTCCGATACATTGCTGGTGGAGCCTGCCTTGGACTCTTAGCTGTTATCACTTCCAGAAAAAGACCTCTGCGCCCTTACATTCATCCTTTCGTTTCCTGGGCTCTTCTTCCACTTCCTTCCACTTCTCCAGATATAGGAAGCGGCTTTGCAGCTGGCATCCTTTTGATTGTTGAAACAACCTCGGCAAAGTGGCTCATGCGCTGGTGACGCCAAGCTGGTAAATAACAGAAAATTAATGGGTGAATACAAAATAGCATCAAGATTTTCCTCCTGTAATGCTCCACTTCCTTCGGGCCTCAAGAATATAGTTCTTGCCATTTTTCTGCTCCTATCATTGATTAAACTTTTTTGTATGTTGTCTGATGATTTATGATGGCAGCCCAATACATTTTGGGTTGTTGTGAGTTTTCCAGGCTGTATGGCCATGCTCTGGAAGCATTCTCTCCTGACGTTTTGCCTGTATTTATGGCGGGCATCCTCAGAGGTTGTGACGTCTGTTGTTCCAGAGGTTGTTTCAACAGACCTCACAGTCTCTGGGGATGCCTGCCATAGATGTGGGCGAAACGCCAGGAGATAATGCTTCTGAAACATGGCCATACAGCCCGGAAAACTCACAACAACCTAGTGATTCCGGCTGTGAAAGCCTTTGACAATACCAATACATTTTGTCATAAAGTTTCCTCAGCAGGCCTGGATTAACCTCTTTTGGCGCCCTAGGCCACAGTTTGGAATTATGCCCCCAAACCAACCTCTACCGCACCGCACCCCCCACATTCCTTCTTTCCACTGCCCGCGCTTTGCCCCCCAAAAGGAAAAAGGAGAATCTTGGCCGAATTCCAACCCTGCTTCTCCTTCTCTTTCCCCGCAGCCGCCGAGCCCTTCTTGCCGTGCTCACGTGACCTTTCGGCCTGAAGGCTGTGGCAGGGTGGCAACTGCACCAGGATTCAAGACGCCTCTGCCTCCTCCGCCATGTTCCTGGGTGCCGCGCATGCCCGGCAGCGGCCCCAGGGGGCAGGGCTTCCCTCCGCCTCCTCCTCGCGCCCTCTCTTCCTTGAGTCAAGGAAGGAGGGCGCGCGGCGGCTGAAAGCCCCACTGAGGCCACAGCTGGGCATGCGCAACACCCCTTGTCAAGGAAGGAGCGCCTCTGCCTCCTCCGCCATGTTCCTGGGTGCTGCGCATGCCCGGCAGCGGCCCTGGGGGCTTCCCTCCGCCTCCTCCTCCTCGCGCCCTCCTTCCTTGACAAGGGGGCAGGGGTGATGGCGAGGGGGGGCACCATTCCCTCCTCCCCTGCCCCCTCGCAGCGCTCCCCCCTGGCCCTCCCTGAGAGAGAGAGAGAGGGAGATGATTTGGTGCCTTTAGGCTAATTAGACCCTTCTACACTGTCATATAGTCCAGATTATCAAATCCATATTATCATATAATCCAGAATATCATATAATCCAGATTATCATATAATCCAGATTATCATATAATCCAGATTATATGAGTCTACACTGCCATATAATCCAGTCCAAAGCAGATAATCTGGATTTTATATGGCAGTGTAGAAGGGGCCTTAGGTTGCATCTACACTGTAGAATTAATGCAGTTTGACATCATAGTTCAGTGCTATACAATCCCAGGAGTTGTAGTTTTATACACATAATAAATGTGAACATATGTATGTGTGTGTGTGGATGGGGTGTCCACTTACACAGCTCCTGCTTCCACAAACAGCCGTAACTGCTACTGGGAGACACCAATGGCCCTCCCTCCAATGACATTGCAGGTCCATAAGTGCCGTGAACATGTCCAAGAGCCCTGCCAATGTCCTTCACCAACACCATACTACCCACCACTCAAATGAAGGCTTTCATACGAGGACCATTTCATCCTAGATTGTATGCGTTTCCTCCACCACAGACATCCCAGTGTTTCTTACTCTCTCCCTTGGTGTGGAATTTGCATGGCTCCGCCCACTGCCTCTCCCATAACCCTTTCCTATTCATTTCTATGGCACACAGCAAACAGAGGAATTGATCAGCAATTGAACATACTAGAGAGATTTGGGGAGAATTATAGGCGTTGTAGGCACTGGGATGTATTGTTCACCTGCAATTGAAGAGCACTCTGAACTCCACCAAAGATGGAACTGGAACTAACTTGGCACACAGAATCCCCATGACCAACAAAAAAATACTGGAATTTTTGGAGGGAATTATAGGAGTTGTAGTTCACCTACGTCCAGAGTGCACTATGAACCCAAACAATGATGGATCTGGACAAAACTTGGCATGCATACCCAATATACCCAAATTTGAAAAGTGGCGTGTTTTAAGGGGAATTGGCCTGAACATTTTGGAGTTGTGGGTACTGGGATGTATAGTTCACCTGCAATCAATAAGCACTCTGAACTCCACCAAAGATGGAATTGGACCAAACTTGGCACACAGAGCTCCCATGCCCAGCAAACAAAATACTGGAGGTATTTGGGGGAAATTCACCTTGATTTGGGGGAGTTGTAGTTCACCAACATCCAGAGAACACTGTGAACCCAAGCACCAATGGATCTGGAACAAACTTGGCAGACATACCTGATATGCTGAAATTTGATTGCTGGAGGGGTTTAGGGGGTACTGACCTTTTTCCTTTCTGGGAGTTATAGTTCACCCACAACCAGAGAGCACACTGAACCCCACTGTTGGTTAAGTATGCATCAAGAGCAGCGGTAGGGAACCTATGGCTCAGGAGTCAGGTGTAGCTCTTTTCATGCTTGCATCAGGCTCTCCAGAGCAGCCGGGGGCCTCAGTTTCCCAGCATGCAGCTCCCTCTCTCCCCTTCCTTCTTTCCTCCATTCTCCCTCTTTCTTTCTTCTTCCTTCCTCTTCCTTCCTTTCTTTCTCCCCCTTCACCCTTTCCTTCTCTCTTCTCTCCTCTCTCCCCTTCCTTCCTTTACCCTCCCTCTCTCCCCTTCCTTCTTTCCTCCATTCTCCCTCTTCCTTCCTTCCTTCCTCCTTCCTCTTCCTTCCTTCCTTTCTCCCCTTCACCCTTTCCTTCTTTCTTCTTCTTTCTCTCTCTCCCCCTCCTTCTTTCCCCATTCTCCCTCTTCTTCTTTTCCTCCATTCTCCCTTCCCTTTCCTTCTTCTTCATTTCTTTCCCCTATTCTCCCCTTCCCTTTCCTCCAGTCTTCCCTTTTCCTTCCTTCATCTTCCTTTCCTTCTTTTTCTCTTTTTATTTCCCTCTCTCCCCTTCTTTCTTTTCTTCTTTTTCCTTCATTATTTTATTTTTTTCCTCACTCTCTTTCCTTTCTTTTCCCCGCCCTTTCCTTTCCTCCCTTCCCATTTCCTTCTTTCTTTTCCCCTCCTTGTCTCTCCCCTGCATTTCTTTTCCTTTTCCATAGTTCGTTCTTCTTTCTTTCTTCCTCTCTCCTTTATTTCCTCTGTTTTTCTTTCTTTCCCCCTTCCTTCCTTCCGTCTTCTCTTCCTTCCCAGAGTCCTGAGCATGCCTTTTGCAGAGCCAGGTCCGAAGTGTCCCGTCATTCTGCCGGGGGAATCCTTGTCTCATAGTATGTACGTATAGACTCACATTTAGTGGAATTCAGTCTTAAAATATATTATATATATTATAATGCTCTCACTGAAATAAATTTCCAAATATTTTGCTTTTATGGCTCTCTCAGTCAAAAAGGTTCCCGACCCTTGATCTAGAGCAGTGTTTTTCAACCTTTTTTGAGCCGCGGCACATTTTTTTCCATTTCCAAAATCCTGGGGCACATCACCAACCAAAATGACACAAAATGACACTCTAACACAGTCATACGTATCGTTAATATGTTTTTAAATGTATTTATACACTCAATGTGAAACCTGGGCCTGTTTCGATGAAACACAGATATCCTGGCAGGAATGGCAGAAAGACACAAACTTCCCACACAGAACTCCAATAACCAAGAGAAAATGCTGTAAGAGTTTGGTGGGCATTGACCTTGGTTTTTGGAGTTGTAGTTCACCTATATCCAGAGAGCACTGTGGACTCAAACAATGTTGGATCAAGACCAAACTTGGCATGAATACTCAATATGCCCAAATGTGAACACAGATGGAGTTAGGGGGAAATAGACCTGGACATTTGGGAGTTAGTTTCTGGGATTTATAGTGAACACACAATCAAAGAGCATCCTGAACTCTTGCAACAATGGAATTGAACCAAACTTGGCATATTAAACTCTCATTACCAACAGAATATACTGAAAGGGTGTGCTTGGGAATTGACCTTGAGTTTGGAAGTGGAGGAGAAAAAGTGTTCGGCAGGAGGGAGAAGAAAGGGTTTTGGAGGTTCCCATTTCCCACGGCACACCTGAGGATCGCTCACGGCACACTAGTGTGCCAAGGCACACTGGTTGGGAAACACTGATCTCGAGCAAACTTGCCCGACATAACAAACTTTAAGTACTGATGGAATTTCTCAAGGTTAACCTGGCATGATGTGAGTTGTAGTTCACCCATGCCAGGTACCCAAGCTAGTTGGCTATATTAAAAGCAGCTGGGACCACATAATTGACAAATAAGGACAGTTGGAGGACATGACATAAAATTGGATCCTATAAACCTTAAATTACTTGAAAGATACCCAGACTCCATCCTCTGAAGCAATCGCCTCCTTTACATAGTAGGGCCAAGCTAGATATCATATAGAACCAAGCAGATGTGGTCAACGGATGGGTAAAATTAGTCAATGATGTCCATTTTCTTCCTCTCCCCCTCCCCCTCTTCTTCCCCTCCATCTTCCCTTTTCTCTTTTCTTCACCTTCCTTCACACTCCAGCAGTGTTCCTTGATTTCAAGGAGACTGGAGGGTTTTCAGCTGGACCACGTTGCCATGGCGACGGGATGCAGGCTGGATCGCTTTGGACGGGGGATGCTGCTGCGAAAGGAAGCCGAGACAGAGAAAGAGAGAGAGGCAGCTGTGCCGATTCATGCCGAGGCTATTTAGGATGAGACAATATAGGAACGTTTTTAACAGAGAGGCAGGAACCCCCTCCCTTTCCCCTCTCTGCGGTTTTCTTCCTGACAGTGACCTAATAAAGGGACATTTTTTTTGAAGCGTTTTGCTCTATTCATCCTCTTCTCCCCCTGATCCGAATGCTAGTTCTATTGGAATAAGGTTGTATCAAAATCTTCATGATATCCCTTCTCTGCTTCCCCCCAAGAAACCCTAAAATAGACCAGTTTGCTAGAGAGGGAACATGGTAAAACATGGGGAGACAATGGTTGCATCCACTCTGTAGAATTGATGCAGTTTGACACCACTTCAACTACCATGGCTATGGAATCCTTGGATATAGGAAAAACAATAGTTATTATTATTATTATTATTAATACATCACATAGTCCTAGATGGTTGGGAAGTGTTCGACTTGTGATTTTGTGATACAAAATCCAGCATATAGATCTCATCTGCTGTGACATACTGTGTCTTGTGTCAGTAAAATAATAATAATAATAATAATAATAATATACTTTGGTGAGGCACGAACACTCTTTGATTCAATGCCATGGAATCTTGGGATGATATTATAATCTATCTATCTATGTATATAATAAAAGTCAGTGTTTGCGGGCGGTGGGTGGTGTGGTGGTGCGGAGGGAGGAATATGTGCCAGCGTTTCGATTGGCTGCCACTGTGGGATTATTTACATAAAGGGCTCTGATTGGCCAGCCTCAGAACTCCAACATTCTACGGCCCCAGACAGAGGGGATTGGTTGCCACTGAAATGGTATTTGCATAAAAGGACTCCGATTGGCCAACCACATTCCAACATTCTAAAGTGACTCAGAGGGAAAAGGAAAGGCCTCAGGGAGTCAGCCACTGCAGCCCACAGCAATGACGGATCAGGACCAAACTTGGCAAACAGGGGACCAATAGCCCACTTCACAACCTGGTGTGGTTTAGGGCAGGATGGGCCATGAATGATGGGATTTGCAGTACCTTCACCTCATTCACTTCCCAAACAACACTGTAGCCCCTATAAATCACAGACCAGGCCCAAACGGCCCCAGACAGAGGGGATTGGTTGCCACTGACATGAAGGACTCCGGTTGGCTATCCACATTCCAACATTCTATGATGATTCTGAGGAAAAAGGAAAGGCCTCAGGCAGCCAGACACTGTGGCCCACAGCAGTGATGGATCAGGACAAAACTTGCCAAGCAGGGGCCCAATGGCCCACTTCACAACGCGACCCTCACCAAATGCCACAATTACAAATTACAATACAGAGCCCCCATTACCCACTCTACACCCTGGTGCTGTTTCAAGGAGGACAGACCACAGATGATGGGACTTGAAATACCTTCACTCACCTTCCGAGACCGCTGCAACCCTCATCCAAAGAATGATCAAGACCAAATGTGACACACAGAGCCCCCATGACCCACTCTACACCCTGGTGCTGTTTGGAGGGGGATGGACCATGGCCAATGGGACTTCCAGTACCTTCACTAAGTTCCTGAGACCACTGCAAGCCACATAAACATCTAATAGGAACCAACCTTGGCACACAATGCCTTCCTCAAATAACCCAGGCACCGCCGGGTCCCCAAACTAGTATATTAATATTATTACTCAACAAAAAAAACTGTTGAGTTTTGTTAAGTTCCAGGGCCAGAGAAGCAGATGGTGAAAACGGAAGAATGGACTGCCTCAGGGAAGCGAGCTTGCTCCATCAATATTTAACATTTACACAAATGACCAGCCACTTCCAGAAGGGATGGAGAGTTTTCATTCATGCTGATGTGTTTTAGATGGGTTAAGAATCAGCTGGTTTTCCCTGCAGTAGGCAGTAAGAGCACCTAAAGCTTCAGAGAGCTTCTGTTCAACCATCTCAAAGCTCCCTGCTTGGGTGGTGATGGCACAATCATCAGCATAGATTAAACTCTGTCCCTTCTGGCAGTGGCTGGTCATTTGTGTAAATTTTAAACATTGATGGAGCAAGCACGCTTCCCTAAGGCGGTTCGTTCTTCTGTTTTCGCCATCTGCTTCTCTGATCCTGGAACTCAACAAAAAAGCTTCTGTCTTGTAGCAGATTTCCTATAAAGCGGGTGAGGTGGAGTTTATATATCTATGGAATAATGTCCAGGGTGGGAGAAAGGACTTTGGTGAAGGTTACAATTGGTCACCTTGATTAGCATTGAATGGCCTTGCTTCCCCCGGGCAGGCCCGGATTGACACCTTTTTGAGCCCTAGGCCACATTTTGGAATTACGCCCACTTTAAGCCAACCTCTACTGCACCCCCCCCCCTCCCACATCACTCAGATCCACACTAAAAATAAAACCTTATCTTATAAAACACAAAGGGAACCTGCGCCCAAGCCCCCGAAAGGCCTCTGTGAGAGGAGCCCAAATCCAAGCCGCTGGAGGGCTGGAAGGAGACTCCCTCTCCAATGGAATGGGCAAACCAAGGCAGGAATGCTGCTGATGGGTTTTGGCTATCGAAAGGGAAGAGGCCCGCCCTGCCGCCCCCCCCCAGACAAAGAGAGCACCCTTCTTGCCGTGAGCGGGGTTTTGCACCAGGAGGGAAGGCCACGACCGAGGAGAGCAAAGGTCCCCGCCGTGCAGGGAATGTGGCAGCTGCGGGTGACCAGGTGCCACCTCTGGTTCGCTGGCAGGGGTCATCCCAAAGCAGCCCCAAAGGGAAGACCCTGGCTGGCTGGCCAGCCAGCCAGGGTCCCGGTGCCCGAAAGTGCCTTACAAAACCCAGTTATCACAGCAAGGGGGGCAGGGAGGGAGGCAGTGGGGAGAACACCCATGCTTCGACCTGCGGGTCAAATTATTCTGCTGCATTTATTATTGCGGGCATGGAACGCAGGTCTGTTGGGGGGGAGGGATAGGGCCAAAGCCAGGTGGGAAGGAGGGGGCAGGGGTTCCAGGCAGGCCTCCTCCCACCCCCCTGCATGGATGCAGGGTCACAACACTCCTCGCCAAGACCAAGGAGGTGGGTGGGCCTTACCTGTAGGAAAGTGGCAGCGGTGGCAGCAGCAGGGTCCGCGGGGTCTCTTCCACCTCGAGGACGATTCCGGAAGCAGGAGAGGGCCCAGGACCCCCCCCACCCCACCCCCTTGGTCTCCAAGGCCCCTTTCCTCATCTCCATGTGCGTTGCATTTTTATTTGTTTCAACATTTTTATTTTTAGTCCGTGATCTGCGCCCCCCCCCCCGGCTTGCGCTCCTAGGCCATGGCCTAGGTTGGTCTTATGGGTAATCCGGGCCTGCCCCCGGGCAGGAAGCAGCCAGTCTTTGAAACTGCACAGCCATTCACTACTAAGCAAGATGGCCAGCTGCAACATTACCACCTGCCTCAAGCAGACAAGAGTTCTTTCTCCCACCTTGGACATTCCACAGATATATAAACCTCACTTGCCTAGTTTCTAACAGACCTCACAACCTCTGAGCATGCCTGCCATAGATGTGGGCAAAACGTCAGGAGAGAATGCTTCTGGAACATGGCCATACAGCCTGGAAAACACACCGCAAGCCAAAGATGAAAACACCAATACTAACAAAATTTAAATTTAAAATTCGTAGCTTAATATTGCCTGGGAAGTCCTTCCGGAAAGGAATAATGGAAGAGTCATGATAAAAATAACTTGGAATTGATTAAAATACCAAATTTAAGCATATGTTTTTACAAAAAAACATAGAAAGAAGCAGACATTGAGATCAATGTCTTTCATGCCTCTTTTTTTCCTATAACTTCGACCATGTTTAAGGGGTTTTAGTGCTCTCTAGTGGCATTGTTAGAAAACAACACAGTGCCAGAAAGCTGTACTTTTGTATTTTAGGAGCATTGAATTATATTTGGAGTCTCCATGGGGAGTGCATTGTCCATCATTCTGGGTCCAGATTCCCAATAAACATAGGCAATTGAATGTGATTGTGATGCGATATAATTCCAGCAAGTTATTATTATTATTAATGCCACTTTTTCTATTTTTACAGATGACTATATATGAATGCTTGATACATGTATTTCTTTTGCATGGTTTGTTCTGCTTGATATGGCCTTGTGGCTAATGCAATAAACTAAACTAACTAACTAAAACTATTGACATTAATGCCTACATTTTACCCTAAGCTCATCAAATTATTATTATTATTATTATTATTATTATTATTATTTTCCTCTCTTATGGAGGACTGTATAAGCCCAATTTTAAAAATGATTATTATTGTTTATATGCCACTTTTTCTCTCTTTTGGAGGGCTATACAGTATATGAAATCTATTGACATTAATGCTTACATCTGACCCTAAGACGGGTAAATAATAATAATAATAATTATATTTATATGCCACTTTTTCTCTCTTATGGAGACTGAATATATATGAAATGTCTACATCTTACTCTAAGGCCAGCATATTATAATTATTATTAGAAACAAAACAAGATGAGTCCACAGCAAACAAAATCACTCTGCTGGCTGTTGTATTGGATCACACATCGGACACTTCCCAAGTGACTAAGACTGTGTGATGTATTGGTGAATAATGCGTGCAGATCCCACTTTTTCTTACCCATTAATGTCAATGGATTTCATATAATCATTGACATTAACGCCTACATCTGACCATAACCCCAACATATTATTATTATTATTATGCCGCCACTTTTTCTCACTTATCCATTAATGCCAATGGATATTTGAAATCCATTGACATTAATACCTACATCTCACCATAAGCCCAGCATACTATTGTTATTGTTATTATTTATATGCCACTTTTCCCTCTTACCCATTAATGTCAATGGATATATGAAATCCACTGAAATCCATTGACCTTAATGCCCAACAAATTATTATTATTATTATTATTATTATTTATATGCCACTTTTTCTTACCCATCAATATCAATGGATTTCATATAACCATTGACATTAATGCCTACATTTGACCATAAGCCCAGTATACTATTTTTATTATTATTAATGTTGTTATTATTTATATGCTACTTTTTCTCTCTTACCCATTAATGTCAATGGATATATGAAATCCATTGACATTAATGCCTACATCTGACCATAAGCCCAGCATACTATTATGCCACTTTTCTCTCTTATCCATTAATGGCAATGGATATTTGAAATCCATTGACATTAATGCCTACATCTGACCCTAAGCCCAGCATATTATTATTATTATTATTTATATGCCACTTTTTCTTACCCATTAATGTCAATGGATTTCATATAACCATTGACATTAATGCCTACATCTGACCCTAAGCCCAGCATATTATTATTATTATTTATATGCCACTTTTTCTCTCTTATCCATTAATGTCAATAGATATATGAAATCTATTGACATTAATGCCTACATCTGACCCTAAGCCCAGCATACTATTATTATTGTTATTGTTTATATGGCACTTTTTCTCTCTTATCCATTTATGTCAATGGATCTATGAAATCCATTGACATTAATGCCTACATCTGATCATAAGCCCATCATATTATTATTAATAATTATTTTGGCACTTTTTCTCTCTTATGGAGAACTGACTATGTATGAAATCCATTGACATTAATTCCTTCAACTGACCCTAAGTCCAGCATATTATTATTATTATTATTATTACTATTACTATGTCATTTTCTCTCTTATAGTGTCTCAAAGCAGTGAACGATGCTAAGAACATTTTTTGAAAAACCAATACAAGACACCCTTTAAAACCTAAAGGCTATAAACAATTGAAATAGAATGAAATCTAGAATTAAACTATCTAAAAATGAATACTGAAAGCCATTAAAACCTACTTAAAATAACACAAAAACACTCTTAGCCTTCACGTCTTCAAATAAGGCCTGGAGAATTGGAAATGAAGCCATGTTCTCTTATTGAATTATTATTATTATCATTATTGAAGGCCTTCATTATTGTTAATATTATTATCACCCCGCTTTTTCTCCACCCAAGGAGACTCTTCCAATTCTCCTCATGAGGCGAAGAAGCCCCTTCTTGTTGCCATGGCAACAGAGGTGGAGGTGGTTACTATGGCGACAGTAGAGCATCCTTCCAGGGGCAAACATGGCCTCTGCCCCCTTTTTTTGGCCTTTCTCCAAATCCTTTGTTGCTTGGGGTTTTTTCCTTTAAAAAAAAGAGGGTTAGCTTCTTTTCATTCCTGAGAAGCTTCTCCTTCCCCATGGATACTAGAACCTCCTCTCAAAATATATAGAATATTGCAATATATTTAATATAAGTATCATGGGACCGAGGCATGCTTGATCTCCCGTCCCTATAAAAATCCAGGATGATTTTTGTTATAATGGAAGAAGAAAGAAAAAAGCGGAGCCTCCTAATGAGAACTATTATTATTATTATTCTCCTAATGAGAATTAATATTACCACTGCAATCAGATTCTTATTGATAGTTAGTATTGTTGTTGTTATTATTACCACAGCATTGGGATTGCTTATTGAGAATTATTATTATTACTACTATTACTATTCCAGTTTGAGATCTCTTATTCTGAATTATTACTACTACTTCTTCTACTACTACTACTAATACAGTTTGAGATCTCTTATTATGAATTATTATTGTTATTATTATACTATTACTACATAATGGAGTCTCTTATTATGAATTATTATTATTATTCTATTACTCTATAATGGAATCTCTTATTCAGAATTATTATTATTATTATTACGACGACGACTACTACCACCACAGTTTGACATCTCTTCAGAATTATTATTACTACTACTACTATACATTGGGATCTCTTATTCTGAATTATTATTATTATACTATTACTCCATAATGGAATATCTTATTATGAATTATTATTATTCTATTACTTCATAATGGAATCTCTTATTCTGAATTATTATTATTACTACTACTACCACCACCACAGTTTGACATCTCTTATTCAGAATTATTATTACTATTATTACTACTATACATTGGGATCTCTTATTCTGAATTATTATTAATACTACTACCACTACAGATTGACAACTCTTATTCAGGATTATTATTATTACTGTTATTACTACTACACATCGAGGTATCTTATTCTGAATTATTATTACTACTACTATAGTTTGACATCTCTTATTCAGGATTATTATTACTGTTATTACTACTACACATTGAGGTATCTTATTCTGATTTATTATTATTATTACACATGGGATCTCTTATTCTGAATAATTATAATTATTACTACTATTCAGTTTGACATCTCCTATTCAGAATTATTATTATTACTATTATTACTTCTACACATTGAGATATCTTATTCTGAATTATTATTATTATTATTATTACACATTGGGATCTCTTATTCTGAATTATTACTACAACTACAGTTTGACATCTCATATTCAGAATTATTATTATTATTATTATTACTCCATATTGGGATCTCTTATTGAGAATTATTATTAGTAGCAGTATTTGTAGTAGAGTTTAAAATCCAGGGAGCAGCTACCAAAAAGGTCCTATATCATGTTTGTTTATTTGTTTATTTATATCCCCCTTTTCTCATCCCTGAGGGGTCTCAAAGCAGTTCACAGCAAGCAAGTGGCAAAATTCAATGCCATACATAAATTCTAAAATACATCACGTAATTAAAACAGCATAGAACAACAGATTAAAACCAGTAAACTATAAAACATCAGACATAGACCAAACAGAAAACATTAGACATTGCACCAATCCCAAGGTTATCTTGACTGCTTCATCTCACTCCCTGGATGCTTGCTTGAATAGACATGTTTTAAGTCGTTTCCTAAACATCAGGAGGGAGGGGGACCGATTTAATCTCACCGGGGAGGGAGTTCCACAGCCGAGAGGCCACCATTGAGAAGGCCCTGTCTCTCGTACCCATCAGAGAACAGGGACCAAGAGCAGGACCTCCTCAGCCGATCTTAATGCTCTAACTGGCTCATAGAGGGTGATAAATTCGGACAGGTAAGCTGGACCGGAACCGTTTAGGGATTTATAGGCCAAAGCCAGAGCTTTCGATTGTGCTCGGTTGCAAACCAGCAGCCAGTGGAGCTAGTTCAACAGGGGATTGTATGTTCCTTGTGTGTCGCCTGTTGGACTACTTGTAGCTTCCAAACAGTCTTCAAGGGCAGCCCCACGTAGAGTGCGTTGCAGTAGTCTATTCGAGCTGTAACAAGAGCGTGGACCACTGTGGCCAAGTCTGACTTTCCAAGGTATGGGTGCAGCTGTCGCACACAAGATTTCCTGGCGAATGCTTTCCTGGCCACTGCCAAAACCTGAAATGTTTACCTCACACCAGATATATTCCCAAGAGATGTATACTTGGCAACCTCTATACATGGCCTGTCACTTAACATGGCCTGTCTCTGGGCCATCCTCCAAAAATCAGGTGTCCTGACAAATTTGTGAACATCCTGCAGCTCCTCCATGATGTCATGATGGCAACAGTCTTGGACAGCAATGGCTCCCAAAGTGAACCATTTAAGGTGGAATCAGGTGTCAAACAGGGATGTGTTATTGCCTCTACCTTATTTTCCATCTTAATTGTTATGATACTTCACCTTGTTGATGGGAAGCTTCCCACCAGAGTGGAAATCATCTATCACAGTGTTTCCCAACCGCTGTTCCGTGGCACACTACTCCTCCGTGACGGATCATCTGGTGTGCCGCGAAAAATGTCTCTCCCCCCCTTTCTCCCCCTCCTGCCGAACTCCTGCTGCTTGGGGGAGGAGGAGGAAGAGGAGGAGGAAGGGCCGGGCGGCGGCGAAGAAAAAGAAGAAGGGGCCGGGGCACTGCCTCCTTCGGCCATTTCCCCAGCCAGCCTCCAATTGAGGGAGGGAGGAGGGAAGAGTGATGTCGCTTGGGCCCCGCCCCCTTACCAGTGGCAGAAGCTTGCTCGTGCCTGAATTGAGTCATGCCGAGAGTCATGGAGGAGAACGACCCCTGTCCCCGGCGCCGCTCTCCGCCGTGACTCCGGCCCCTCGCTCGCTGAGGCCGCACGGAGGAGGAGGAGCATGAGCGATGGACGGGCTTCAGTGGGCGGTGTTGAAGCCCCTCCACCACTCATGCTACTCCTCCTCTGCGCAGCCTCAGCGAGCGAGAGGCCGGAGTCATTGCGGGAGTCATGGCGGAGAGCGGCCTCTGTCCCCGGCGCCGGTCTCCGCCATGACTTCACCCCTCGCTCGCTGAGGCCGCGTGGAGGAGGAGCATGAGCGGTGGATGGGCTTCAGTGGGCAGGGCTGAAGCCCGTCCACCGCTCATGCTCCTCCTCCTCTGCGCAGCCTCAGCGAGCGAGGGGCCGGAGTCATTGCGGGAGTCATGGTGGAGAGCGGCCTCTGTCCCGGTGCCGGTCTCCGCCATGACTTCACCCTTCGCTCACTGAGGCCGCGTGGAGGAGGAGCATGAGCAGTGGATGGGCTTCAGTGGGCGGTGTTGAAGCCCGTCCACCACTCATGCTCCTCATCCTCTGCGCAGCCTCAGCGAGCGAGAGGCCGGAGTCATTGCGGAGTCATGGCGGAGAGCGGCCTCTGTCCCAGCGCCAGTCTCCGCCATGACTTCACCCTTCGCTCACTGAGGCCGCGTGGAGGAGGAGCATGAGCAGTGGATGGGCTTCAGTGGGCGGTGTTGAAGCCCGCCCACCACTCATGCTCCTCCTCCTCTGCGCAGCCTCAGCGAGCGAGAGGCCGGAGTCATTGCGGGAGTCATGGCGGAGAGCGGCCTCTGTCCCCGGCGCCAGTCTCCGCCATGACTTCACCCTTCGCTCACTGAGGCCGCGTGGAGGAGGAGCATGAGCAGTGGATGGGCTTCAGTGGGCGGTGTTGAAGCCCGTCCACCACTCATGCTCCTCCTCCTCTGCGCAGCCTCAGCGAGCGAGAGGCCGGAGTCATTGCGGGAGTCATGGCGGAGAGCGGCCTCTGTCCCCGGCGCCAGTCTCCGCCATGACTTCACCCTTCGCTCACTGAGGCCGCGTGGAGGAGCATGAGCAGTGGATGGGCTTCAGTGGGCGGGGCTGAAGCCCGTCCACCACTCATGCTCCTCTTCCTCTGCGCAGCCTCAGCGAGCGAGGGGCCGGAGTCATGGCGGAGAGCGGCGCCAGAGACAGGGAATTGCTGCCTTCTCCCTCTCCCCCGCCGCCCCTTTCGCCCATGAGCCGCTACCCGTGGCAATGGGAGCAGCTGAGACTGGCGGCGGGACCCTGGGCCGGAGCCTGGGCTTGGTGGCGGCCCTCGGCCTGCTCTACTGCCTGAGTGTCCCACTTGCCAAGTTTGGTCCAGATCCATCATTGTTTGAGTCCACAGTGCTCTCTGGATGTAGTTGAACTACAACTCCAAAACTCAGGGTCAATTAACTATATGTATTACTGTGTTCGAGTGTCATTTTGTCTCATTTTGGTTGGCGGTGTGCCCCCCGGATTTTTTTAATGTTAAAAGTGTGCCGCAGCTCAAAATAGGTTGGGAAACACTGATGTATCGGACAGATGGCAAGCGAGTTAACGTCATCAGACTGAAAGCCAAAACCAAGGTCACAACAACATCTGTTATAGAACTCCAATATGCTGATGACAACGTCGTCTGTGCACATTTGTAAGGAGACCAAGGGGCTTGTTTATAAAGCCATTGTCCTCCCAACCCAGCTACATGTCTTTTTCTTTTGGCTGAAGTCCTGCAGGGACACAGATACAGGTGCCCTATGAGGTCATAACTGATGGCATAAGGCAAGATATGTGGGGACACCAGGTGCTGGATGAGCCCAGAGTGGATTGGAGACAACCGAAGCAACAGCAGCAGTTTAATGAGGTGCATTGTTAGCTGGTGTCATTAATTGTATAGAGTGATGTAGTAGGATTTTGAAAGATCGGGAGCTCAGCCTCGGAACCCACTGCGACCCATCTACACTCAGGACCGGACGAAGGTAAAAAATAGTAGTAAGCGAACATTATTTTGGCGCCCCCTGGCCCTCCAGCCTGGCAGAAATTGCGCATGCGCACAGCCAGCTAGTTTTGCGCATGCACTATTTTATTTTTATTTATTTACAGTATTTATTTATTCGTATTTGTTTGCCACCCTTCCCAATGGCTCGGGGCAGCTCACAACAAATTCATAAAAACAACCTAATACATCAAAGTTAAAACCACAATTAAAACAACAGATAATAGGGGGACAGAGCGCTCTATTGGGAATGAGCGCTTCTGGTGGACGGAGTAGCGAAACGCACTCCCAAGAGGATGAAAAGGACAGAGGAACATTTTGCAGGTGGGACGGAGCCTCCCGTCTCTAGAAGCAAAATGTTCCCCCGTCCTTTACGGCCTCTTGGGAGTGCGTTTTTAGCAACTCCATCCACCAGAAGCGCTCAGTCCAGATGGCGCATGCGTGAAAGTTTCGCGCATGCGCTATTGGGACAGAGCGCTTCTGGTGGACAGAGTAGCGAAACGCACTCCCAAGAGGATGAAAAGGATGGGGGAACATTTTGCAGCTGGGGCGGAACCTCCTGCCTCCCGCCCGCACGCCGGCCCGCAGCAATGGCGCGGCATGATGCACCAAACCTGGTGGCTGCGCCCAAATGTGCCCTTGGTCATGTGCCGCCCGGAAGCGGCCGCTTACTTTGCTTACACTTAGATCCACCCCTGCCTACACTGCCATATAAAATCCAGATTATTTTTGAATTGGATTATATGACGGATCTGTACTGCCAAATAATCCAAATGATCAAAGTAGATAATCCAAATTACCAGATTTGGACATTCTTATATGAGGCCCCATCTACACTGTCATATAAAAATATTTGCTTTGGACTGGATTATATGGCAGTGTAGACCCAAACTGGATCTACACTGCCTAGGATCTGATCCCAGATTATCTTCTTATCCAGGCTGGAGCTACACTGCCATATGAAATCCAGATTATCTTCTTTGAACTGGATTATATGGCAGTGTAGACCTATATAATCCAGTTCAAAGCAGATAATATGGATTATTTGATTTAGTAATCTGGATTATCTGGCAGTGTAGTTTCATATAATCCAGTTCAAAGCAGAAAAACTGGGATCATATCCTGGGATGTAGGGCAGTATAGGTCCATCCTAACATAATCCAATTCAAAGCAGATAATCTGGATTAAATGGCAGTGTAAAAAGGTAAAGTTTTCCCCTTGACATTAAGACATTAGTTGTGTCCAATTCTGGGGGTTGGTGCTCATCTCCAATTCTAAACCAAAGAGCCAAAGTTGTCCGTAGACGCCACCAAGGTCACGTGGCCGGCATGACTGCAAGGAGCACCGTTCAGTGTAGATCCAGCCTATGTCTACACTGCCATGTAATCCAGTTCAAAGCAGATAATCTGGATTTTATATGGCAGTGTAGAAGGGGCCAAAGACAACTGGAAAAGTGAGGTGTCAGGGGATGGCAAGGGCCCCTCCTGACCAAATTGGGACATTTAGATGATATGGATTTGGGGAAGAATTGGGGAAACGTAGTAGCATTGACCTCACCATAACCCTTTCTATGTATGTGTAGCTGCCCAACATGGCAGAACAAGAGCGGAGGCTGCGTTCGCTGGAACAACGGAATCAAACTCTGGTGAGTGCCTTTGAGCGTTGAAATCAGGCACGGGCAAACTTCGGCCCTCCAGGTGTTTTGGACTTCAACTCCCACAATTCCAAAACACATGGGAAGCCAAAGTTTGTCCATGCTTGGCATACTGATCAAATAATGCAATTCAAATGGGTGGGGGAGAGTGCCGGCTGCCTACCCTGGACGGCGAGGCGTTACGCTCGTCGTCTTCAGTAAAATGTCTAGGAGTCCAGTTGGACTCACTGCTGACAATGGAGGCCCAGGTCTCCACTGTGAGCAGATCCGCATCTTTCTATCTGCGACAAGCTAGGCGGTTGGCACCCTACCTATCCAGGAGCGACCTAGCTACGGTGATCCAGGCGATGGTCATCTCGAGATTAGACTACTGTAACGCCCTCTACATTGGCCTTCCTTTGTCTGTGATGCGGAAACTTAAGCTAGTGCAAAATGCTGCAGCTCAACTGCTCGCCGGAGTGCCGTGAGATGCCATATCACCCCCATTTTGCAGCAATTGCACTGGCTCCCAATAGAGTACTGGATTGCATTCAAAGTGCTGGTTCTAACCTTTTAAGGCCTTGTATGGTCTAGGGCCGGTGTACCTGAAGACCCGCATTACCCCATATATTCCCCAGAGATCACTACGGTCGAAGGAACAAAATCGGCACATTTTTTACATTTACAAAATCCTGGGGCACACCATCAACCAAAATGACACAAAATGACACTCTAACACAGTAATACATATAGTTAATATGTTTTTAAATGTATTTATACACTCAGTGTGAAACCTGGGCCTGTTTCGATGAACACAACATAGATATCCTGGCAGGAATGGCGGAAAGACACAAACTTCCCACACAGAACTTCCATAACCAAAAGAAAATGCTATAAGAGTTTGGTGGGCATTGACCTTGAGTTTTGGAGTTGTAGTTCACCTATATCCAGAGAGCACTGTGGATTCAAACTTGGCATGAATACTCAATATGCCCAAATATGAACACAGTTGGAGTTCAGGGGAAATAGACCTTGACATTTGGGAGGAAGGCTGAGGCCCTTTCTCCCCGAGGGACTTCGGGGGGGCCGAGGGGAAGGGCGCCTTACCTGGGACGCAGCAGGGCCGAGCCGGGGCGCCTCCGGGAGCAGCTGGCTCCTTCACTTCCTTCACCGGGACGGAGCCAGCAGACCCGGCCCCTGCTGCGTCCCAGGTGGGCACCTCCCCGAGGTGCTTTGGGGGCCGGGCCGGCTCCCTCACCTGGGACACAACAGGGCCCAGCCGGGGACCTCCGAAGCTCGCCAGCTGCCTTCACCGGTGCAGGAAGCACCAGCTGCTTGGCCCTGCTGCGTCCCAGGTGAGGCCCCGGGGCGCCCTTCCTCCCCGAGGTGCTTTGGGGGGGCCGGGCCGAGGGGAAGGGCGTCCCGGGGCCTCACCTGGGACACAACAGGGCTGAGCCGGGGCACCTCTGGAAGCAGCTGGCTCCTTCACTTCCTTCACATGCGCCCAGACAAGCACACTTCCACTTCCACCTTCATTCCCCGCCCTCCCTCGAAGTTGAGGCTTGCTGGCTGGGGAAACAGCCGAAAGAGGCAGCGCCCCGGCCCCTTCTTCTTTTTCTTCGCTGCCGCCTGGCCGTTCAGGAGGGGGAAGAAAGGGGGGGGGAGGTTTTCGGAGGCACACCAGGGGATCTCTCACGGAACAGTAATGTGCCACGGAACAGCGGTTGGGAAACACTGAATTAGAGAACTGGCCCCTTTTCGGAGGGCTTGTAAGACTACCCTTTTCCGGCAAGCATTCAACCTTAACGACCCCTCTTAAAGCTTGTACAAACTGGTTTTTATATACTGTATATTGCTTTTTAATGTATATGCTTTTAGATTTTGTGAACCGCCCTGAGCCTACGGGGAGGAGCGGTATAGAAACCGAAATAATAAATTATTATTATTATTTGGCAGTGTAAATCCAACCTAAGTGAGCACCGAATATGTTCAAGACATACTCTTCCTTTAAAATAATTCCCCCAAAGGTGCTGAATGTGTGCACGAACAGGATTCAATAATACAAATAACTGATTTAAAGCCTGGATGAAACCTGGAAAGGATTTGCTGCCTCGGTAGTTCAGATGCCACCATCTGTGACGAATCAATGGGTATTTTGGTCAGAATCCCACAATCATAGATTTGGAAGAGACTCCATGAACTATCCAATCCAACGCCATTCAGCTGCACATGGAATAAATCCAAATACTTATGTGCAACCTGTTTTTAAAACACCTCCTATCAAGCACATGATCCTGGTGCTTTCTGCAGGCATCTAAACCTTTTCTTCACTTCAGATGGAGAAAATCAGATCGCTTCAGAGGGCAAATACAAATTTACGTCAAATGGTAAGTATTGGACTACAATACATTATATCAGGGGTGGGCAATTATTTTTTCCAAGGGGCCACACGTGAGCCAAAAAATATTATGGAGGGCCGCACCTAAAGGCTGAACTACATTCTAATCTACATTATTTATTTATTTATTTACTTACTTACTATATTTACTATATATTACACATAATTAATATTAACATATTAATATATCAAGAAATATTCATATATTATTAGTATTAATATCATAATTATTATATTATAGTATATATAGAGAGACATTATAATATATTGAAATTATAATATAATAGGCCTATAACATTATATTATATTATTTATTATATTATATATTATATTATTATAAAATTATTATAAAATAATAATAAAAAACACTAAAATAAAATAAAATGAAATTCAAGAAGACAAGGTGCGAACCAAGATAGAGGCTGACATCCTCAAGAGAGGAAGGATCCCAAGATGGAATGGCCCAATGGACCCAGCCCAGAGGATGACAAAGCGGACCCAGCCGCTGCCGCATCAGAGCAGCAGACGATTGGAGGCTGCAAGCCCGCAGGCCGCTCTCGCCCCCAGCCGTTCCCCAGCTAATCGCCCTGCCATGGAGTGCCTGCTATCCCGGCTTTGGAGTGCCTGCCATCCCGGGATGCGATCCGGGCTTGCAGCAGGAGCAGTCAGCGACCTGAGACGGCTGATCGCCCTGGCGACCCGGAAGAGGATCAAGTCTTCCGGGTCGCCAGGGCAATCAGCCGCCACAGGTCGCTGACTGCTCCCGCTGCAGGCCCGGATCGCCTCCCGAGATGGCAGGCACTCCAAAGCCGCCACTCCTCCGATTGTTCTCCGGAGCGGCGGGCTGTCTGCCGACGCAGGCCCCACAGCCTGCGATGGGATGGCGGAAGCAGCACCCCTTCCTCTTGGCCCCGCCCCCAACGCCCTTCTCCCCGGGGCCAGGGGGCCACATCAGGGTTGCCCAGGTCTGCATTATATCCTTTCTGCTCCTGGATTTTTAAAGAGATTGGGTGGCAAAAGCAATGTGATATCCACAATACAATACAATACAATACAATACTTTATTTATGATCTGCCCTATCTCCCCTGAGGGACTTGGGACAGTTTCCAATGAAAGAGGCAAATATTCAGTGCCAATAATACAAATAAATAATAATAATAATAATAATAAACTTTATTTATACCCCACCATACCCCACCATCATCTCTCCAAGGGGACTCGGGGCAGGTAACATGAGGCCAAGCCCTGCTAAAATACAATACAACACAGTAAAATACAAAATGCAAAGCAAAATACATCAGAAATAATAATAAAAAAATAAAAAATCACACTTACAGTAACAAATGAAACGATACAGGAAATTCACAGACAAGAACCGAATTGGATGGGAAGGCCAAGTGGACACAATAAAATAATAAAACCCTGGGTGAGATAGGAGTAGAGATAGCAAAAAAGGGGGCCCAAGAAAATGAAAAAGTAGGGACAGATGTTCAGTTTAGGATGGGGGGACTCTGGGAAGGAAGAGAAGACGGAAGGTAGGGGGAAAGAAAGAAAGAAAGAAAGACAGAGGAAATGAAGGAGGGAGGGGAAGAAGAAGAAAAAGAAGAAGAACAAACTATGGAAAAGGAAGAAAAGAAAAGCAGGAGAGAGACAAGGAGGGGAAAAGAAAGAAGGAAATTGGAAGGGAGAAAAGGAAAGGGTGGGAAAAAGAAAGGAAAGGGAGAGAGGAAAAAGAAAACTAATGAAGGGAAAAGAAGAAAAGAAAGAAGAGGAGAGAGAGGGGGAAGTGAAAAGGAAGGAAGGAGAAGGAAAGGAAGACTTGGGGGAAAGAATAGAAGAGAGAGGAAGGAAGGAAGGAAGGAAGGAAGGAAGGAAGGAAGGAAGGAAGGAAGGAAGGGGAGGGAGAATGGAGGAAAGAAGGAAGGGGAGAGGGATGGAAAAGGAAGGAGAGAAGGAAAGGGTGATGGGGAGAAAGGAAGGAAGAGGAAGGAGGGAAGAGGGAGAATGGAGGAAAGAAGGGCGTGAGACAGAGAGGGAGGGAAAAGGAAGGAGAGAAAGAGAAGGAAAGGGGGAAGGGGAGAAAGGAAGGAAGGAAGAGGGAGAATGGAGGAAAGAAGGAAAGAAGGAAGGGGAGAGAGGGAGGGAAAAGGAAGGAGAGAAAGAGAAGGAAAGGGTGAAGGGGAGAAAGAAAGGAAGGAAGAGAGGAAGGGAAGAATGGAGGAAAGAAGGAAGGGGAGAGAGGGAGGGAAAAGGAAGGAGAGAAGGAAAGAATGGAAGACGAATGAAGGAACGAAGAGGGAGGGAGGAAAGAAGGTGGGGAGAGAGGGAGGAAAAAGAATGAAAGAAAAAGAGAGAGAAAATAAAGGAAGGAAGGAAGGAAGGAAGGAAGGAAGGGGAGGGAGAATGGAGGAAAGAAGGAAGGGGAGAGGGATGGAAAAGGAAGGAGAGAAGGAAAGGGTGACGGGGAGAAAGGAAGGAAGAGGAAGGAGGGAAGAGGGAGATTGGAGGAAAGAAGGGCGTAAGACAGAGAGGGAGGGAAAAGGAAGGAGAGAAAGAGAAGGAAAGGGGGAAGGGGAGAAAGAAAGGAAGGAAGAGGGAGAATGGAGGAAAGAAGGAAAGAAGGAAGGGGAGAGAGGGAGGGAAAAGGAAGGAGAGAAAGAGAAGCAAAGGGTGAAGGGGAGAAAGAAAGGAAGGAATAGAGAGGAAGGAAGAATGGAGGAAAGAAGGAAGGGGAGAGAGGGAGGGAAAAGGAAGGAGAGAAGGAAAGAATGGAAGACGAAGGAAGGAACGAAGAGGGAGGGAGGAAAGAAGGTGGGGAGAGAGGGAGGAAAAAGAATGAAAGAAAAAGAGAGAGAAAATAAAGGAAGGAAGGAAGGAAGGAAGGAAGGAAGGAAGGAAGGCAGGAAGGAAGGAAGGAAGGAAGGAAGGAAGAGGAGGCACATTTGCATGACACTTCCCCACTGCATGCTGGGAAACGGAGACCCGGGCTGCATTGGAGACCCAGATGCAATCATGAAAAGAGCCACATCTGGCTCCCGAGTCATAGGCTCCCTACCCCTGCCTTACAAGAGTAGGCAAAAACAGTAGTCGAAATCCATTTAAAACATTATTATAAACCATATTGCCATATCTGGGTCCGATTTGGTAACCAACAACCCAGTCCAAAGCCTGTCCATAGTCTGTTCTAAAACATTGTGATTGCTGTGTTGCAGTAATCTATTCAGGACAGGGCCGTAGCCAGGATTTTGATTCGGGGGGGGGGGGCTGAGTTTGTTTGGGGGGGGGCTGAGACTGGGTGGAAGAGGGTCTACCCTAGCAAAACTTTTGTATTGTTATCCCAATAACCCCATTAATGTGGGATATAATGAGCATGGTGATCAGATCATGACTTGTCCGAACGCATCTGCCGCTACATCCCACCTCGTAATTTAAGATCATCCGGGGAGGCCCTGCTCTCGCTCCCGCTGACTTCTCAAATGCGGCTGGTGGGGACGAGGGAGACGGCCTTCTCGGTGGTGGCTCCCCATCTGTGGAATGCGCTTCCTAGTGACATACGATCAATTCCATCCCTCCTGACATTCAGGAAAAAAGTAAAAGGCTAGCTATGGGACCAGGCGTTTGCACACTAGCACAAGGCAGCATTTTTTTTAAAACTTAAATGAATGTGTATGATATGTTGATTTAATTATATTTTAATGTGTAATGTTTTGGGGTTTTTTATACTGTGTTTTATGTGTTTTACTGTGTTAGCATCGAATTGTGCCTTTTTGGAAGCCGCTCTGAGTCCCCCTTCGGGGGTTGAGAAGAGCGGGGTAAAATGCCGGAAATAAATAAATAAATAAATAAATATGAATAAACATAACAGTTTAAATAATGTACCAGTAAGGCCTTTTCGCGGACCACCCTGAGAATTTCAGGGGGCTGAAGCCCCCTTAGCCCCCCCCCCCCCCCGGCTACATGCCTGATTCAGGATGTAACAAGGGCATGGACCACCATGGCTAGATCAGACTTCCCAAGCCTGGCTGCTTCCTGTCTGGGGAATTCTTTGTTGGGAAGTGCTCGCTGGCCCTGATTGTTTCACGTGGGAGTTATTTATCTCGATTCTAGGATCGAATGAAATCCCCAATTTATGGGAAATGTCCATAGTTATACTAAAGGGAAGGATAGGAATGAACGAAGCCAAGCAACTTTAGACGTAGAATCTCTATTCAATAGTGGACCTTCTTCAACTTGTTGCAGCTTCTCAGCCCAAAGGAGAGTAGCAAAAATTAGCAACACATTGCTTCATAGTCTAATCTATTTCCATCTTTTGCTGGTCTCCACAGAACTCAAGGCTGAAGGAAGAAAACGAAGGTGGGAAACGTTGCGGTTACCGGGACGATTGTTAGTTTAGCTCAGTTGTTCCCAAACTTTTTTGTGGGGAATGCGGAAAGTACTTCATCAGTGTCGCAGATGGACGGTGAAGCGACAGCTCCCCTAGTGGCCAGAAGTTGGAATGTTAAATAGCCTCTGACTGTCTATATGTGTTGTGTGCCTATAGCATTTAATGTTTGCCATGTACAGTATGTGTACATTGTAATCCGCCCTGAGTCCCATGCGGGGTGAGAAGGGCGGAATATAAATACTATAAATAAATAAAATTATTATTATTACCATAGCTTTATTTCTCCTACACTTTTCTCCTGCTAGGGACTCAAGGCAACTAATAAAAAAACACACCAAATAAAAAATTAAAATAAGAAAAATACAAAAAAAAATATGTAAAAATTAACATATTTTGCACCTGGCATTATAACCTGAACCAGCACAAGATTCAGTAACCACCTGTTTTGTTTCTTTCCCCAAAAAATAATGACAACGTTCTCTCTCTCTTTTCTTCCCCAACAGTCTTCAAGTCAACAGAAGAAATCTTACTTAGGTAACTGGTTTTTAAAAATCAATGTGTTTGTTTATCCAATACTTTTAAAGGGGGTTTAATAGGAGCTCCACTAACTACTAATCTTGGGGTTCCATAGCATTGAGTCAAAGCGGTATCAAACTGCATTAATTCTACAGTGTGGATGCACCCTTGGTGACCATGCACAAGTCCATCCTAATGTAAATCGGGTTGCTGTATATATATTTTTATTATGTGGCCATCGAATTGTGCCGTACTGTAAGCCGCTCTGAGTCCCCCCTTGGGGGTTGAGAAGAGCGGGGTAAAATCCCGAAATAAATAAAATAAATTTTCCGGGCTGTGTGGCTCTATGTTCCAGAAGCGTTCTCTCCTGACCTTTCGTCCACATCTATGGCAGGCATCCTCAGAGGTTGTGAGGTCTGTTGGAAACTAGGACAAGTGGGTTTTATATAATATCTGTGGAATAATGTCCAGGGTGGAGAAATATCTCTTCTCTACTGGAGGCAGGCCCGGATTATCCATAAGGCCACCCTAGGCTATGGCCTAGGTGCGCAAGCCGAGGGGGGCGCAGTTCACGGACCAAAAAAAATATGTTGAAACAAAACCGCAACGCGCGGCATGGAGATGACTCTCTCTCTCTCGGGGGAGGGCGGGGGAAGAGCGCTGTAAGAGAGCGGGGGAGGAAGGAATTGCGCCCCCGAGGCTGCTGCCGGGCATGCGCGGCAGGTGGGTGCGAGCGCCTCTGCCTCCTCCTTGACAAGACACCCAGGAACATGGTGGAGGGAAGCCCCACCCCCGGGGCCGATGCCGGTGCGGTAGAGGTTGGTTTGGGGGCGTAATTCCAAAGTGTGGCCTAGGGCGCCAAAAGGGGTTAATCCGGGCCTGACTGGAGGTAAGTGTGACTGTTGCATTTGGCCACCTTGATTAGCACTGAATGGCCTTGGAGCTTCAAAGCCTGGCTGCTTCCTGCCTGGGGGAATCCTTTGTTGGAAGGTGTTAGCTGGCCCTGATTGTTTCCTGTCAGGAATTCCCCTGTTTTCTGAATGTTCTGAGTAATAGTATAAAAAGATGAAGACTCCAAAAACGGGAACTCCAGAAAGAAAACAATCAGGTTTTTATTATAATAAGCAATAATCAAGTTATTGCTTATATGTGAATTATATTGATTGCACTGTTTTATTGTTTGCTGCTGTGTTTTATTGATGTGTTATTGGGCTAGGCCTCATGTAAGCCACCCCGAGTCCCCTTGGGGAGATGGTGGCGAGGTATAAATAAATAAGTTATTATTATTATTATTATTATTATTATTATTATTATCAGGGCCAGCTAACACCTCCCAACAAAAGAGGTGTTCAGGGTAAGATAACTCTTGTCTGTTGGAGGCAGGTGTGACTGTTGCAACTGGCCACCTTGATTACCATTTAATGGCCTTGCTTTTCCCAGGCAGAAAGCAGCCAGGCCTTGAAGCTGCAAGGCTATTCAATGCTGATCAAGGTGGCCAATTGCAAGATTTTACACCTGTCTTTAACAGACAAGAGTTCTTTCTCCCACCCTGGACATCATTCCACAGATATATAAACCCCACTTGCCTAGTTTCCAACAGACAAACCCCACAACCTCTGGGGGTGCCTGCCATAGATGTGGGCGAAACGTCAGGAGAGAATGCTTCTGGAGCATGGCCAGACAGCCCGGAAAACTCACAGCAACCCAGCGATTCTGGCCATTAAAGCCTTCTATAATACTAATGTAAATTATTTGGAAGCAACAGAATTGAACAACTCTGTCATGCCAATCTCCATCTTTTGCATTTCTAGGGACAACGACAAAATCAAGAAGAAAGTCCATCAACTGAAGGAGCTTCAAGAATCTCTGGTGAGTTTCCCTTTCCTTTTGGGATGGAGGAAATCCAGCACTATCTCTTCTCCAGAGGCGGCAGCAAGTTTTGGGGTGCATCTGCACTGCAGAATCAATGCAGCGTGATTCCACTTTAATTGCCATGGCTCATTTCTGTGGGATCCTGAGGCTGGATCTGCACTGTCATATAATCTAGAATTATCGGAGCAGATAATCCACATTATCTGCTTTGAACTGTGAGGCCCTTTCTACACTGCCATATAAAATCCAGATTATCTGTTTTGAACTGGATTATATGGCAGTGTGGACTCATATAATCCAATTCAAATCAGATAATGTGGATTAGCTGCTTTGATAATCCGGATTACATGACAGTGTAGACCAATGGTTCCTAAAGTGGGCGGTACCGCCCCCTGATGGACGGTGAGATGATCCAAGGGGGTGCTAGGAGGCTCAGGAGAATTTGGGGGGCGGTGAGCCCCTGTAAGGGGGTGGTGGCGTGAAGTAGGTGGCCCGAAGTATGTGAACTCCCATAAATCACTGTCAATGCCTCCCAACCTTCTCCAATATTTCCTGTTGGTCATGGGAGTTTGTGTGCCAAGTTTGGCTCAATACCATTGTTGCTGGAGTAGGTGAACTATAAATCCCAGTAACTACAACTCCCAAAAGAGAAGGGGAGATGTAGTTCACCTACATTTTGTCCAGATCCAAACAACCATGGATCTGGACCAAATTTACACAAATACTCAATATGCCCAAATTTGAACACTGGTGAAGTTTTGAGAAAATAGCCCTTCTCATTTGGGAGTTGTAGCTGCTGGGATTTATAGTTCACCTACAATCAAAGAGCATTCTGAACCCCACCAATGATAGAATTGGGCCAAACTTCCCACACATGCCTTGAAGGGGCCTGCATGCTCTCCCTCGGTAATAAGAAATTCAATGTACAGATTTGAGAAATGTGAATTTAATATGATGTTTGGGAATGAATGGAAGGACGTATGGGTGAGTTAATAATTTTGGAAGCACCCGTAAAATATGAAGGCCTGCAATGACTATCTACCTGCTTGCTGGACTGCATCGGTGCTAGCAGGGGTGGTTCTACAGGTAGGCCAAGTAAGTGGCCTGGCCACATGGGGCGCCATCCTGGCCCTGCCGATGTTCCTCAGGTAGCGCCGCAGCTGCCTGCTTTTGGGCCCCGGCCTTGTGCGCTCCAACGCCGCTTCTGGGCATTCGCGGAGGTTTTCGCGCAGGCGCAGTTGCTCCGGAGCTGAAGTTGAGCGCAGGAGCAACTGCACATGCGTGAAAACCTCCGCGCATGCCCAGTAGCTCCCTTGCGCAGAAGCCTGTAAGCAAAGCACTCCCTATCGGGCAGGCAGGGAGTGCTTCCCCTCTCCCTTTTTCTCCGCCGCGTGCGCATTTGCGGGGAAGGAGAAAAGAATCAGTGAAGGAAGTGTAAGTGAAGGAATGAATGAAGGGCTTTCCTCCTCCTCCTCCTCCTCTGTGACCTCTTCTCTCCCTCCTTCCTTTCTTCGGCTCTATTTCTGTCTAGACCTGAGGGGCCTGAGGCTATGAGGAGTTGTGGGAGTTGGAGTCCAAAACATTAGAAGGAGGGAGGGAGGGCCCAAGTTTGCCCAGGCCACGCTGCCTGTATTCGACCTCATTTGAACATTTTGGCTGTTTTTCTATTTACATTTACATTGGGATCCTAATTTTGGACTTATGGGAGACTCCTATGAATTATGAGATGGGTGGTAGGTAATATATTCTGATTTTGATGCATTTACATTGCATTTCTTGTTGATTATTATACAGTTCTGCTTAATATTGTCATACAATATAATAAAAGTACAATATAACAATGGAATAATGATATATTTTATATTACATGTAATATTACAAACAATATTGCAGTATAGCGGTATTGTACAAAATAGTAATATATAATATTTTATTTTACTTTATTTTGGGTTATTTGAGTTTTATAAGAGTAATGAAAATATTAAGTAGAGCAGTGTTTCTCAGCCAGTGTGCCATGGCACACTAGTGTGCCGTGAGCGATCATCAGGTGTGCCGTGGGAAATTGAGAGTTCAATATGCCAAGTTTGGTTCAATTCCATTGTTGCAAGAGTTCAGGATGCTCTTTGGTTGTGTGTTAACTATAAATCCCAGAAACTGTAACTCCCAAATGTCAAGGTCTGTTTTCCCCAAACTCCATCTGTGTTCACATTTGGGCATATTGAGTATTCATGCCAAGTTTGGTCCTGATCCAACATTGTTTGAGTCCACAGTGCTCTCTGGATATAGGTGAACTACAACTCCAAAACTCAAGGTCAATGCCCACCAAACTCTTACAGTATTTACTCTTGGTTATGGGAGTTCTGTGTGGGAAGTTTGATTCCATTCCATCATTGGTGGAGTTCAGAATGCTCTTTGATTGCGGGAGAACTATAACTCCCAGCTGTTGAGCAAGACCTTCATGTGTGTCTTTCTGCCATTCCTGCCAGGATATCTATGTTGTGTTCATCGAAACAGGCCCAGGTTTCACACTGAGTGTAGAAATACATTTAAAAACATATTAACTATATGTATGACTGTGGTAGAGTGTCATTTTGTGTCATTTTGGTTGGTGGTGTGCCCCAGGATTTCGTAAATGTAAAAAATGTGCCGCGGCTCAAAAAAGGTTGGGAAACACTGAAGTAGAGGATAATTTTATTTAAATAAATAATTTTATTTATTATTTTATAAGAATAATAATATAATAGAATGTTATATTATATTATAATGTCAATATATTATAATTATATTGTAATGTAGTATAATATAATTATGATATAATATAGTATGAGTATGGTATAATATATTGTATATACATTGATACAATATAATACTACTAATGGTATTGTGATATTATAATTGTATATTTGTTTTACATGGGGGGGGCAAAATAATGGTTTTGGGGGTGCGCCAAAATAATGTTCGCTTACCATTTAAAATTACCTTAGACCGCCCTTGGGTGCTAGGGAGAAAAATAGTCACAGTAATAGTATCCTCGAAGTTATATCTTTTTTAAAAATATGTATATAAATTGTAACAAAACGCTGGAGAGAAAAGATACCAAGTGATCTCTGCAATCAAGCTATTTGGAGGCGCTCTCGCTAAGGATCTGACTAGGCTTGGCAGATTGAAGCCACTCTATTCTGCCTTTGTCACCTGGAATAAGACTCTGTCCAAGTCTGGGAAAAGCAATTCAAGGAGGAGATGGACAAGCTTGAACATGTCCAGAGAAGGAGGATGGAAATGGTCCAGGGTTTGGAAGCCGAGCCCACTGGGGAGTGGCTTAAGGAGGTAAGGGAGGCTTAGCTTGGAGAAAAGAGAAAGCAAAGAGGGACATGAGAGCCATGTTTAAATATTGGGAAGGATGCCAACGTTGAGGAAGGGGCAAGCTCAGCTCCCTGCGGCGTAAGGGAGTAATGGCTTCAAATGGATTCCACCCAAACTTTAGGAAGAACTTTTTGTTGGTAAGGGCTGTGTGGTGGTAGGACACGCTGCTTTGGAGTCCCCTTGCCTCGGGGGTTTTTAAGCAGAGGCTAGATCAGGGGTGGGCAATTATTTTTTTCCAAGGGGCCACATGAGAGCCAAAAAATATTATGGAGGGCCGCACCCAAAGGCTGAACTACATTCTAATCTACATAATCTTGCAGGCACAGATCGCCGTCGCCTGAAAGACAGCGTTTTACCAGCTGCGACAGGCAAAATGTCTGGCTCCTTACCTCTCCCGCTGCGACCTGGCCACGGTGATCCAAGCCACGGTCATCTCGAGGCTCGATTACTGTAATGCGCTGTACATTGGCCTACCCTTGTCGGCGATCCGGAAACTTAAGTTGGTGCAGAACGCAGCAGCACGTCTACTCTCAGGAGCCCCAAGATCTGCGCATGTAACCCCACTCCTGCGCGACCTGCACTGGCTTCCTATTGAATTCCGGGTCTCCTTCAAGGTGTTAGTCTTAACTTTCAAGGCCTTATATGGTTTGGGGCCAGTGTACCTGAAGGAGCGGCTTACCCCTTACGTGCCCAGGAGATCACTGCGTTCAGAGGGGCTTAATTTCCTGGAGGTGCCTAGTATCAAGACCTACAGGCTATCGAGTACGCGGCAGAGGGCGTTCACAGTGGCCGCGCCGAGCCTCTGGAACTCGCTGCCTGAGGAGACGCGAGCTCTACGGGGCTTGATGGCATTTCGCAAGTCCGTAAAGACTTGGCTGTTTAGGCAGGCATTTGGCTCCGACTGATGCCTGCTATAACCTGCCACCCTGCCGCGTCTTGCCGCCTGCATTATTGTCGTCTACTGGGGTTTTATTGTTGGGAGCGGGGTTAACTGGTTTTATATGCTGTTTTTATGTGTTTTATCTGGTTTTATGCTGTAAACCGCTCTGGGCTCCAGAGAGAGCGGTCTACTAAATCGAATAAATAAATAAATAAATAAATAATTTATTTACTATATTTACTATATATTACACATCATTAATATTAACATATTAATATATCAAGGAATATTCATATATTATTAGTATTAATATCATAATTATTATATTGTAGTATATATATAGACATTATAATATATTGAAATTATAATATAATATAACATATTCATTAGATCATTATATTATTATTATAAAATTATTATGAAATAATAAAAACCACTAAAATAAAATTAAATTCAAGAAGACAAGGTGCGAACCAAGATGAAGGCTGACATCCTCAAGAGAGGAAGGATCCCAAGATGGAATGGCCCAATCGCCCCAGCCCAGAGGATGGTAAAGCGGACCTAGCCGCCGCAGCAGAGCAGAGGAGAGCAGCGGGTGATCGGAGGCTGCAGGCCTCCGCCAGCTCTCGCCCCCAGCCAATCGCCCTGCTATGGAGGCAATCCGGGCCTGCAGGAAGAGCAGTTGGCGATCTGAGGCGGCTTATTTGCCCTGGCGACCCGTAAGAAGGTCGGCGAGTGCTCCCGCTGCAGGCCTGGATCGCCTCCAGGGATGTCAGGCACTCCAAAGCCATCGCTCCTCCGGCCTATCTGCTGACACAAGTCCCACAGAACCTGCGATGGGATGGCGGCAGCGGCACCCCTTCCTCTCAGCCCCACCCCTGGCGCCCTTTTCCCCGGGCCGGACAGAATCGGCTGCCAGGCCGCATCCGGCCCATGGGCCGTAGGTTGCCCACCCCTGGCCTAGATGGCCATCTGTTGGGAAGGTTTTGATAGTGTTTTACCATATGATAGAAGAGGGTTGGACTAGATGGCCCGTGGGATCTCTTCCAACTATAGGATTCTATGATTCAGGATTCTGAGATTCAGTAGAGACTGGCTGGTCATCTGGCAGGAGGGCTTAGATGGTGCCTTCCTACCTGGCAGAAGGGGGTTGGACTAGATGGTCTTTGGGGTCTCTTCCAACTCTAGGATTTTGTGATTCAGGGTTCTGTGATTCAGAAGAGACTGGATGGCCATCTGTCAGGAGGGCTTAGATGGTGCCTTCCTACCTGGCAGAAGGGGGTTGGACTAGATGGCCTTTGGGGTCTCTTCCAACTGTAGGATTCTTTGATTCAGGATTCTCTGAATCACTAGAGACCGGCTGGCCATCTGTCAGGAGGGCTTGAATGGTGCCTTCCTGCCTGGCAAAAGGAGGTTGGACTAGATGGCCTTTGGGGTCTCATCCAACTGTAGGATTCTTTGATTCAGGATTCTATGATTCAGTAGAGACTGGATGGCCATCTTTTGGAAGGGCTTGGGTGGTGGTTGGACTAGATGGCCTTTGGGGTCTCATCCAGCTGTAGGATTCTTTGATTCAGGATTCTACAATTCAGTAGACTGGATGGCCATCTTTTGGAAGGGCTTGGGTGGTGGTTGGACTAGATGGCCTTTGGGGTCTCTTCCAACTCTAGGATTTTGTGATTCAGGGTTCTATGATTCAGTAGAGGCTGGATGGCCATCTGTCGGGAGGGCTTGGATGGTACCTTCCTGTCTGGCAAAGGGGGTTGGACTAGATGGCCTTTGGGGTCTCTTCCAACTAGATGGCCTTTCAGGGTCTCTTCCAAGAGGCTAGGCCATTGTGATTCAGGGTTCTATGATTCAGTAGAGGCTGGATGGCCATCTGTCGGGAGGGTTTGGATGGTACCTTCCTGCCTGCAAGAAGGGGGTTGGACTAGATGGCATTTGGGGTCTCTTCCAACTCTAGGGTTTTGTGATTCAGGATTCTATGATTCTGAAGAGGCTGGCCGGCCATCTGTCGGGAGGGCTTGGATGGTACTTTCCTGTCTGGCAAAGGGGGTTGGACTAGATGGCCTTTAGGGTCTCACCCAATTGTAGGATTCTGTGAGTCAGTAGAGACTGGCTGGCCATCTGTCAGGAGGGCTTAGATGGTGCCATCTGTCGGGAGGGCTTGGGTGGTGGTTGGACTAGATGGCCTTTGGGGTCTCTTCCAACTCTTGGATTTTGTGATTCAGGGTTCTACGATTCAGTAGAGGCTGGATGCCCATCTGTCGGGAGGGCTTGGGTGGTGATTGGACTAGATGGCCTTTGGGGTCTCTTCGAACTCTAGGATTTTGTGATTCAGGGTTCTACGATTCAGTAGAGGCTGGATGGCCATCTGTCGAGAGGGCTTGGGTGGTGGTTGGACTAGATGGCCTTTGGGGTCTCTTCAACTCTAGGATTTTGTGATTCAGGGTTCTATGATTCAGTAGAGGCTGGATGGCCATCTGTCGGGAGGGCTTGGGTGGTGGTTGGACTAGATGGCCTTTGGGGTCTCTTCCAACTCTAGGATTTTGTGATTCAGGGTTCTATGATTCAGTAGAGGCTGGATGGCCATCTGTCGAGAGGGCTTGGGTGGTGGTTGGACTAGATGGCCTTTGGGGTCTCTTCCAACTCTAGGATTTTGTGATTCAGGGTTCTATGATTCAGTAGAGGCTGGATGGCCATCTGTCGAGAGGGCTTGGGTGGTGGTTGGACTAGATGGCCTTTGGGGTCTCTTCCAACTCTAGGATTTTGTGATTCAGGGTTCTACGATTCAGTAGAGGCTGCATGGCCATCTGTCGGGAGGGCTTGGGTGGTGGTTGGACTAGATGGCCTTTGGGGTCTCTTCCAACTCTAGGATTTTGTGATTCAGGGTTCTATGATTCTGTAGAGGCTGGATGGCCATCTGTCGGGAGGGCTTGGGTGGTGGTTGGACTAGATGGCCTTTGGGGGTCTCTTCCAACTCTCGGGTTCTAGGAAAGGGCTCCTATATTTTCGATGGGAGTGCAGCAGAAGTGATTGCAGCAGGCATTTCTTCCTGTGCCAAAAGCTAAAGAGGCGAACAACGGTCAAAATGTCCTCTTCTACCAAACTACGTGCGACTCAGTTTCCCTTAGTGTTCAATCTGGCAAGGAAAAGGCCCACCGGGGAACCCAAATATGCTGCCTTTTAAAAAATGACTTTAAAAGATGGCTTGGAAGGAATTCGGGTGAGAAAACACGAAGCAATGGCGGGCCCCCCCTGGCCAGCCGAAATCAGGCCTTTCCTCCAGATGGGCTCCTTCTCTGCCAAGGTGTTTAGGAAATGCCAGTGTCTATAATTACCCGAATAACATCTTTCTTTCTCTCTCTTTTCCTTCCAGCAAGATGATATTTACGTTCTGGAAGAACAGCTGTGTAAGTCACCCCAAATCCTTTGGCTTGCGACCGCACGAGCGCGAAACACAGGGAGGGTTCTCCATGGCGCCATTTGCTATTTGTGTTATTACTATTTTCAATCTGTTTTGAAATTCTTCTCCCAAACCACCGTTCCGTCGTGGATGGGGATTTTATTTCAAACCACCATTGCCTGGACCTTGGTGGCTCTTTCTTTCTTTCCTTCCTTGCTCTTTTTTCTTCCATCATTTCTGTTTTCCCTTGCTTTCCGTTATACGTTTTCCCTCTTTTTCTTCCTTTCCTTTTTCTTTTTTTCTCTTCCCCTTCTTTTTCTTTAGTTCCTCCCTTCGTTATCTTTCTTTCTCTTCTCCTTTCTCATACCTTTCACCTTCCCTTTCTCTTCCATCCATCTTTCCTTTCTCTTCCTTCGTTTTCATTTCTTCATCCTTCTTTCCCTTCCCTTCTTTCTATTTCTTTATTTTCCTTATTTCTTCCAGCCTTTCTCTCTCTCTTCCCCTTATACATTTCACCTTCCCTTTCTCTTCCTTCCATCTTTCCTTTCTATTCCTTTGTTTTCCTTTTTTCATCCTTCCTTCCCTTCCCTTCCCTTCTTTCTATTTCTTTATTTCCCCTTACTTCTTCCCGTCTTTCTCTTTCTTTCTTCCCTTCCTTCCCATCCCTTCTTTCTATTTCTTTATTTCCCTTATTTCTTTCCTTTCTCTTCCTTTCTTTTCCTTCGTTTTCCTTTCTTCATCCTTCCTTCCCTTCTTTCTATTTCTTTATTTCCCTTACTTCTTCCCGTCTTTCTCTTTCTCTCTTCTCCTTTCTCATACCTTTCACCTTCCCTTCCTCTTCCTTCCAGCTTTCCTTTCTCTTCCTTTGTTTTCCTTTTTTCGTTCTTCCTTCCCTTCCCTTCTTTCTATTTCTTTCCTTCCCTTATTTCTTCCCGTCTTTCTCTTTCTCTCTCTTCCCCTTTCTCATTCCTTTCACTTTCTCTTCCTTCCATATTTCCTTTCTTTTACTTCATTTTTCTTTCTTCAAATTTTGTTTCTTTCTTCCCTTCCCTCTCTTTCCTTCCCTTACTTCTTCCCTTCTTTCTCTTTCTCTCTCTTCCCCTTTCTCATACCTTTCGCCTTCCCTTTTTCTCCCTTCCTTCTTTCCTCTCTCTTCCTTCATTTTCCTTTCTTCATCCTTCCTTCCCATCCCTTCTTTCTATTTCTTTATTTCCCTTATTTCTTTCCATCTTTCTCTATCTTTCTCTCTTCCCTTTTCTCATACTTTTCACCTTCCCTTTCTCTCCCTTCCTTCTTTCCTTTCTCTTCCTTTGCTTTCCTCTTTCTTAATCCTGTCTTTATTTCTTTCTTCCCTTCCTTCCCTTCTCTTTTTCCTTCCCTTACTTCTTCCCGTCTTTCTGTTTCTCTCTCTTCCTCTTTCTCATACCTTTCATCTTCCCTTTCTCTTCCTTCCATCTTTCCTTTCTCTTCCTTTGTTTTCCTTTCTTCATCCTGTCTTTATTTCTTCCCTTCCTTCCCTTCCCTTCTCTCTTTCTTCCCTTCCCTTCCTTCTTCCCGTCTTTCTCTTTCTCTCTCTTCCTTTCTTATATCTTTCACCTTCCCTTTCTCTTCCTTCCATCTTTTCTTTCTCTTCCTTACTCTTCCTTTGTTTTCCTCTTTCTTCATCCTGTATTTCTTTCTTTCTTCCCTTCCTTCCTTTCCCTTATCTTTCTTTCCTTCCCTTACTTCTTCCTGTCTTTCTCTTTCTCTCTTCCCCTTTCTCATATCTTTCACCTTCCCTTTCTCTTCCTTCCATCTTTTCTTTCTCTTCCTTTGTTTTCCTCTTTCTTCATCCTGTCTTTATTTCTTTCTTCCCTTCCTTCCCTTCTCTTTTTCTTTCCTTCCCTTACTTCTTCCCATCTTTCTCTCTCTTCTCCTTTCTCATACCTTTCACCTTCCCTTTCTCTTCCTTCATTTTCCTTTCTTCATCCTCCCTTCCCTTCCCTTCTTTCTATTTCTTTATTTCCCTTATTTCTTTCCGTCTTTCTCCTTCTTTCTTTCCTTTTCTCATACTTCTCTCCTTCCCTTTCTCTCCCTTCCTTCTTTCCTTTATTCTCAATATTGTGGTAAGAGAAGACTTGTGAAGCAATGGGGAAAATTCATCTGTCTAAGAGCAAATCCGATCCCTGATTTCCAAGGGCATGCGCAGAGTTCCTTTTGTTTCAATGGGATTTCTTTGCAAGAGACGGAAAACTTAACCGACGCCTGAAAAATCTTAGTCTTAATTTCTCAAACAGTTCAACGGCAATGCTATAAAATGTTTTCTCCCCAAAAGACCTGGTTTGGGGGATCTAATGCAAAGTGACACCGCTTCCGTAAACACAACCCAGGCCTTCAGGGGAGGAAGGGAAGTCGCATGCGACTCCAAGACCTTCCTTTCTTTATGCATGGATTAACATGTGCTGAGCGCAGACATGGAAAGGGAAGGAGACATATGTGTCTGTAAAAACTCCCTGGAGTCAAAGGAAACTGCCTAGCGACATGAGCAAAAACAACACGCATCTTGTCTGGAGCTTTTGAATATCTCCGTGAGCACCACACCATTAAAGTGCTCTGATTGGGCAGAGATCTAGTCCTCATTAATCCCCTGCTATCCCATTTTTCAGCTGCTTTTAAAACGTCCCGTTTTTTCTCCTCCTCCCACCTTTGCCCTCCCATTTGCTTCCGCTGCTGCAACCTGAATTCATTTGGGCTCCATTAACTCAGGATCAGGACTGTGGCACAGCTGGCTGGGTATCAGCTGCATTAAGATCACTACTGACTGAAAGGTCATGAGTTCGAAGCCAGCCCGGGTCGGAGTGAGCTTCCGACCAATTTTGTGTAGCTTGTTGTCGACCTTTGCAGCCCAAAAGACAGTTGCATCTTAGGTACCACCTATGTGTGGGGAGACTAACTTAACAAATTTACGAGGCCATAAAAAATCTCCAGCAAAAAGCATGCAGGGAATGCGGAAAGTACTTCATCAGTGTCGCAGATGGACGGTAAAGGGACAGCTCCCCTGGTGGCCAGAAAAAGTTAAATACCCTCTGACTGTCTGTCTATATGTGTTGTGTGTCTATGGCAGGGGTACCCATTAGGTAGCTCAGGAGCTACTAGTAGATCTTCGGCCCTCTTCCAGGTGATCTTCGGGCCTCACCAGCCGGATGGGGCGCTCCTGCCATCTTGCGCGCAAGACCCTCCTGCGCACGCGCACTCCTGCTGCTGGCTTCTACTCTCGCGGTGCTTCTTTTGCCTGCAGGGCATTGCAGGAAGAAGGAAGCACGAGGCGGGGCCTCTGGATGCCCCGCCTCGTGCTTTCTCCTTCCTGCAATGCCCCGCAGGCGGAAGAAGCGCTGCGCGGGCGGAAAACAGCAAGAGGAGCATGCGCGGTGGCAAGAGCGGCGGGAACGCGCGGGAGCACACGGCGGTGGGGGCAGGTACATCTTTTGGACTTGGTTGCTCTAAGAGTAGCTCGCATGCTGAAAAAGTGTGAGCACCCCTGGTCTATGGCATTGAATGTTTGCCATGTATGTGTACCCTGTAATCCGCCCTGAGTCCCCTGCGGGGTGAGAAAGGCAGAATATAAATACTGTAAATAAATAATAAATAAATAAGGCACATCTACACTGCAGAATGAATGCAGCTTGATACCACTTTCCTGGGAGTTGTAGTTTGGTAAGGCAGAGAGTTTATTTATTAATTATTTATCTACTTGTCACGATGCACGGACTTGACCGGCCCCTTAATCACACACACAGAGACGGACTGAAGGCTAACTACTTTATTGAATATATAAAAACAGTTCAAAAGGTAAATTGTCCATAAAAATAGCAAAAGCAAATCCAAAGGCAATAGGTGATCAATAGTTCAAAACACTTGATAAGTTTCCAAAGGCTTGGCAAGGCTCCGCTCAGCAAAGCGGATCAAGGAACAAAGCAAAGTTGCAAGATACAAAACAAGGCTTGAGTAGGCCACTAGCCAGGCTTGGCTCCGTGGTCGAGCTTCGCTACACGTCTGCTCAGATGAGACGTGGCCGAAGTACTGAGGATCCGTTCCCACGGCTCCTATACTTAATCTTTCTGCCGAGGGCCCCGACACTCTAGGCTTCTTCGTCTCCAATCTCTGCTCTCAGACCTCGGCCTGTCTAGGCTATGGAACCATCCCCTCCTGCTAGTCTCGATGTCCCGTCTCCTATCGAAAGTACGGCCTTGCCTCCCAACATCTGCTGCCCTATCTCCGTGAGAGCTCTCCTCCCTAGATTCTTCCCAGCCGCTCTCTTCCATGTTTTCACTTAAAGGATCATGTGAACCTCTCCCCCCTGGCCGTTCATAAGTTTCGCTATCACTGCTTTCCATTTGCACCTGGTTATCTGTCTCGGCATAAGGGTCAGGCCAACCTTCATCCCAAGCCAAGCTTTCTGTGGGAGAAGGAGGCCCAGTGATGGGAAACTCTCCTTCTGCTAACCCTTCTAAATCCTCTTCAGAATCCATCTCCGCTGCTGCAGGCCCCAATGCCAATGGGACCCCCGGTCCCGTTCCCTGCCCCCCAGGCACGAACGAGAACTGCTGTGCTACACTACTTTATTTATATTCCGCTCTTCTCACCCCAAAGGGGACTCAGAGCGGATTACAGTGCACATACTTGCAGACAATCCCTGCCATTCAACATATGATGTATAGACAAACATACGACATATAGACAAACAGAGGCAAACTTTCTGGCCACCAGGGGGAGCTGACGCACTCCTCATATCTCCTCATTTTCCAGCGTCCCTTTTCTTGTTCCTTCCGCATTCCTCAGCGATTCCTGGAGTTCTTTAATGGCCTCATAAATCAGTCAAAATTCAGAAGGCTAAAACTACAACTTTCTGGATGTACCTGCAGTATGAGTGGACGTGAGAGAAGAGAGTCGAGTATTTATTTACGTATTTATTCATTAAATGCACACCTTTGTCCTGATCCATTTGATAGAAATCTTGGCTCTAGATGGGATCCAAGACGAATATTTTGGAGATTCCAGGAGACTGGGGCAATAGCAAACTGCTGCAGCCTCTCCTAGTTTCAGTGTTCTTCCCTAGGAATGACTTTTGCCGTCTTGGTGATGCTCTGATATATTGTGTCCATGTTTTTGTGTCTGAAAAGCCAGAGCATGTGCCTTTGCAGACATATATGAGCATATATGACATTTCTAGACGATGGTGTTGGAAGAAGTTGACGCAGCCTGGCTAGACCCCTTCCAGTCCGGTTTCCGTTCAGGGCATGGGACGGAGACGGTCCTGGTCTCCATCACAGATGAGCTACGTTGCCAACTGGACCAAGGCGGATCGGCGCTGCTCGTGTTATTGGACCTCACAGCAGTGTTTGATACTATCGATTATGATCTTTTGACTCACCGTCTTGCCGGGGTGAGGGGGACAGCCTTGAATTGGCTGTCCTCCTTCCTCCGGAACCGGTCACAGCGAGTGAGGAGGGGTGACGTGGTCTCCGGGGGTTCCCCCTTACCTTGTGGGGTCCCCCAGGGGGCCATACTCTCCCTTCTATTATTTAACATCTATATGCGTCCACTTGCTCAGCTGGTGCGTAGCTTTGGGCTGGAATGTCACCAGTATGCTGATGACTCCCAGCTCATTCTGAGGATGGAGTGCAGGCCCAAAACCGTACCCGATAATTCCCATCTCTGCCTCGAAGCCGTTACTGGATGGCTGCGAGCCAGTAGGTTGAAGACGGAGATCCTCTGTCTGGGTCGCCCAGGTGGTGGGGAGCTTCAGCTTCCAACCCTGGACGGCATGGCCTTATGCCTGTCGTCATCAGTAAAGAGCCTTGGAGTCCATCTGGACACTCGGCTTTCTATGGAGATTCATATCTCCATGGTTAGCTGAGTTGCGTTTTTCCATCTTCGCCAGGCTCGGAGGCTGGTCCCCTACCTGTCCTGTCGCGACTTGGCCTCGGTGATCCAAGTGACGGTCATCTCAAGGCTAGACTACTGTAACGCTCTTTACATTGGCCTACCTCTGTCGGTGACCCGGAAACTTAAGTTGGTGCAGAACGCTGCAGCTCGATGGCTCGCAGGTGTTCCTGCGAGCCATCATATCACACCTATCCTGCAGGAGCTGCACTGGCTGGCTGTTGAATTACGGATCACTTTCAAAGTGTTAGCTTTGACTTTCAAGGCCTTGTATGGTCTGGGCCAGTGTACCTGAGGGACCGCCTTACCCCATACTGTCCCATGAGATCACTGAGATCAGAAGATCAGGATCTTCTCTCTGTCCCGAGTACTAAAGTTTTCCACCTTACTTCGACGAGGAGAAGGGCATTTTCTATCATTGCCCCCACACTTTGGAACTCCTTACCACCGGTGATTAGGTTGCTCCGAGACCTTATGGCGTTCCGGAAGGCCTGAAAGACTTGGCTATTTCGACAGGCTTTGGTAACCTGAGTTGGTCTTAGTTGTATAGATCAATTTTAACGCTAAATGTTCTGCTGTATTTTACTGTTGTATTTCGTTATGATTTGTGAGCCGCCTCGAGCCACCTGGGAGTGGCGGCCAAGAAATCTCATAATTAAATTAAATTAAATTTCTGGACAATGGTGTTGGAAGATTACAGCAAAAGGTATACTTTCTGACTTCTCTCCTCTCTGGCTGTTTGTTGATAGGTGCGTGTACCTGCCAAGTGGAGGGCAAAAGGTAAGCAGCTGTCATATAATTCGCTCTTCTCCGCATCCAATATAGCAGGACTTTCCAAACATTTTGTGTTAGTGACACACTTTGCAACACATTCGGTTTTGCCACCAAAACAGAGGTGAAAACCAACCCCGTTTAAGAGATACACATACGTAAATCGTAATAACGAAATATACAGGAAAGCGGCATATCTCATGAACGCTTTTCATTTCTGTTTTTTTTTTAAAAAATTATTTATTACCTATTTCACATAGACTCAGAGGTTTCCAACTCAGTTTGTGCAACGCACATACAAAAAGTACAGTTACAATCATAGAATCGTAGAGCTGGAAGAGATATTGACAAGCTGGGTTGTGTCCAGAGGAGGGCGACTAAAAGGATCAAGGGTCTGGAGAACAAGCCCTATGAGGAGCGGCTTAAAGAGCTGGGTATGTCAGGCCCGGATTAACACCTTTTTGCGCCCTAGGCCACACTTTGGAATTACACCTCCTTTAAGCCAACCTCTACTGCACCCCCCCCCCCCCCACACGCATCCTTTCATCCGCTCGTACCCCTTAGGGCCCTGCATCCAGCTCTCCCGGTGTGGCCCCACTAGGTCCGCCATAGGAGTTTCCCTCTCGGCAGGCACTATGGATGCAAGCATGGGGGGAGGAGCCTCCTCCCCGATGCCGGGGCTTGAGGCACTTGGCTCCTACCCGGTATAGGGGATTGCGCATGCGTTGTAGTCAGCGGCTGTACCGATGCCCCGCTTCTCCCCGATACCGGGGCTTGTCGCGTTGGGCTTCTCTCCTGTACTGGGGTTTGCGCATGTGCCGTAGCCGGCAATTGTGCTTCTCTCTCCAGTAAGGAAGAGTCTCCTCCTTGTGTTGGAGGAGGAATACCAGCTTTCATGGTGTTAGAGCATGCGCAGACTGCGCAATGGGGTTTCCTGTACTTGCACTGAAGGAGCCAGCAAGTGGATGCGGTCGGCATCGAGGGAGTTAATTGTTCCTCCTGTCGACGTCGACGCCAGTGTCGAGAGCCCCTGTGCATACGCCGTTTGCGCAACAATAGCAGAGGCAGGAGCTGGTATTCAGGAAGGGGCGGGGGCGGCGCCGAAAAGGAGGACCTCCGGTATCCTTCCTTCCTCATCTCCATGCGCGTTGCGTTTTTATTTGTTTCAACATTTTCATTATATTTTTTTGGGTCTGTGATCTGCACCCCCTCCTCGGCCCGCACCCCTAGGCCATGGCCTAGGTTGGCCTTATGGGTAATCCTGGCCTGGGGGATGTATAGCCTGAAGAAGAGAAGGCTGAGAAGAGACATGATAGCAATGTGAGAGGAAGTCATAGGGAGCAGGCCTGTTTTCCGCTGCCCAGGAGAGTAGGATGCGGAACAATGGCTTCAAACTACAAGACAGGAGATTCCATCTGAACATTAGGAACAACTTCCTGACTGTGAGAGCTATTCAGCAGTGGAACTCTCTGCCCCGGAGTGTGGTGGACGTTCTTCCTTTGGAGGCTTTGAAACAGAAGCTGCATGGCCATCTGTCGGGGGTGCTTTCAATGCAATTTTCCTGCATCTTGGCAGAATGGGGTTGGACTGGATGGCCCATGAGGTCTCCTCCAACTCTATGACCTCGTGGGCCATACAGTCCAACCTCATTCTGCCAAGAAGCAGGAAAATCTCATTCAAAGCACCTGACAGATGGCCATCCAGCTTCTGTTTCAAAGCCTCCAAAGAAAGAGTCTCCAAGACACACTCCGGGGCAGAGAGTTCCACTGCTGAACAGTTCACATGCTATGTGAACGTGGGAACGGAAGATTCACAAAGTCTTCCTAATGTGCAAAGGCGTTTGCACATTAGCACAAGGCAGCACCTTGGAGTGGAACTGTAATGGCAGGTTGGTGGATATGGCTCAATAGTTATGTCTTGGACGAAGTACTGTTTTTAATTGAAATGTATGTGTATTATGTGTTAATTTTAATGGTATTTTATGCTGAATGTTATGGTTTTTATATTGTATTTATTTGTATCAGCATCGAATCGTTGCCTTTTTGTTATGCCGCTCTGAGTCCCCCTTCGGGGGTAGAGAAGAGTGGGGTAGAAATAATGGAAATAATAATAATAATATAATTTTTCTCTCTCTGCCATTTCTTTCTCACCAAACTACAAATCCCAGGATTCCATAGCATTGTGCCAGGGCAGTCCCGGTGGTGTCAAACTGCATTAATTCTGCAGTGCAGATGCACCTTATGAGCCCGCTTTAGCATCCTATGGGATCTTGGGATATGTGGCTTCGTAAAGTACGTATACATCTCAGCCGGAGAGTTCTAGTGACCCAACAAACAATGTGAAAGCGGTCGATGACTTTTGAGGTTCCTGTTACTTTTGGGTGGACGGACCTACTTTGAGGCTGAAAGTATATATTATACAGTCAGTATAGACCCATATAATGAAGTTTAATTGCATTGGGTTGCATTATATGGGTCTATATCAGGCATGGGCAAACTTGGGCCCTCTAAATGTTTTGGACTTCAACTCCCATTATTCCTAACAGCCTCAGGCAGAGAGTTCCACTGCTGAACAGTTCACATGCTATGCGAACGTGGGAACGGAAGATTCACGAAGTCTTCCTTTTTCTCTCTCACCAAACTGCAAATCCCAGGATTCCATAGCATCGCGCCAGGGCAGTCCCGGTGGTGTCAAACTGCATTAATTCTGCAGTGCAGATGCACCTTATGAGCCTGCTTTAGCATCTTATGAGATCTTGGGATATGTGGCTTCGTAAAGTACGTATACATCTCAGCCGAAGAGTTCTAGTGACCCAACAAACAATGTGAAAGCGGTCGATGACTTTTGAGGTTCCTGTTACTTTTGGGTGGACGGACCTACTTTGAGGCTGAAAGTATATGATACAGTCAGTATATAGACCCATATAATGAAGTTTAATTACATTGGGTTGCATTATATGGGTCTATATCAGGCATGGGCAAACTTGGGCCCTCCAAATGTTTTGGACTTCAACTCCCAGCATTCCTAACAGCCTCAGGCCCCTTCCTTTTCCCCCTCAGCTGCTTAAGCGGCTGAGGGGGAAAAGGAAAGGGCCTGAGGCTGCTAGGAATGCTGGGAGTTGAAGTCCAAAACACCTGGAGGGAGGGCCCAAGTTTGCGTATGACTGTTCTACACTGACCATATAACACAGTCTCAAACTGAGTTATATGGCAGTGTAGATCCAACCTTAACAAGTACGAATTCTCCTGCCTCGGGTGCAACGGATAGGAAAGGAACGTAAGGATGGGATTCTTCCACCTTCGATGTTTACCCCTTCCTTTTCATGTCTTCCTTCCTTCCTAGAAAAGAGAATACAGAGCCGACCCCTCTGCAAAATGGACCCAAGCCATGAAACGAGAGATCAGTAGCACTCCTTTGGAGGAAGATTGGGCCTTCAGGACCTCTAGAGCGCCGAGCTTCAACGTCCGGAATAAATGCCCCTTTTTGCCTTCTCTGGGATCCTTTTGCTATCCAATTTTTTTTGGGAAAAGATCTGGAATCCTTTCATATTACGTAGTTACATGTTCGGGTCCCGAACCGGCGCTTGGCGGCTGTGACGACCTGGACCTGAGGGCGAACAAATTGAAGTCGAATCCAGACAAGACAGAGGTACTCCTGGTCAGCCGAAAGGCCGAACAGGGTAAAGGGTTACAGCCTGTGCTGGATGGGGTTACACTCTTCCTGAATACGCAGGTTCGCCGCTTGGGAGTGATCCTGGATTCGTCGCTGAGCCTGGAACGCCAGGTTTCAGCGGTGGCCAGGGGAGCTTTTGCACAATTCGAACTTGTGTTCCAGTTGCGCAGGCTTTGACACCACGTTAACGGCAGTCTCTGTGGATGTAGCTAGAGCACCTGCTGGTCCGGTTTGGATGGATTCGTTTCAATTTATTATTTATTTATTATTTATTTATTTATTTAAAACTTTTCTACCCTGGCCTTCTCGCCTCCGAAGAGGGACTCAGACCGGCAAACAGCAAGCATTCAATGCTAACATTTAAAATCTAAAACATCATAAATTTACAATACAATACAATAGAATAAATACATTTTAAAAGCCTTTCTTCAAAGTAAAATCAAGTCCAACTTAATCCATATATTCGGTCCGTATCAAGTGGTTAGCGACTTTAGTTGCTTCGCAATTTCCTCCTTCATTCTGCGAAGGCCTCATTGCACAGCCACGTTTTCACCCTCTTCCTAAAAGTCAGGAGGAATTCTAATTTCATTTGTGAAAGAATTCCACAGCCGGAGGGTGGGGGGGGCACCACAGGAAAGGCCCTGTCCCTCATCCCCACCAGACGCGCCTGTGAAGGTGGTGGGACCGAAAGCAGGGCCTCTCCAGACGATCTTAGCACTCTTGACGGTTCATAGGGGAGAATATGTTCGGACAGGTAAACTGGGCCGGAACCGTATAGGGTTTTGTAGGTCAACACCAGCACTTTGAATTGTGCTCGGAAGCTAATTGGCAGCCAGTGGAGCTGGCGCAACAGGGGAGTTGTGCGCTCTCTGTACCCCGCTCCCGTTAGTAGTCTAATGCTGAATATTATGCTAAATATAGGCAAATGTAAATATAAGAAGGCCGGGAACGTCTTCGTATTCAAGTTGAATTATTTATTCATATCCATCATGATCCGGGCGTTTGGATACGCTGGTGGTTGCGTCCACCATGAAGATGAATATATGATTTATGATTGAATATTGACTCTCCGGACCAGTGGAATTGTTTGTTATTTGTGGATACCTTTACCTCTCGGGTCCAGACGAAGCCTAATACAGGCGAAACGGCAAGGCCTTATTCTGACCGATTTATGATTGACCCACCAGTGGACCCTTCCCTTCCATCCCGGAGTATATACCTACTGTTGGATTACCCGCATTTATTTACTTATTTGTTTGGGATGTTTTGATCGGAAGCTGGATGTATCTCCACTTGCAACATTTACCCACCTTGATTCCACTCTAACCTTGATGAACATGAATAAATAATTCAATGATGAATATGAATAAATAATTCAACTTGAATACGAAGACGTTCCCGGCCTTCTTATATTTACTTTTGAGGAGAACACCCCCACCCCTTCTCTTTGGAAATATAGGCAAATGCCAGTAAGGGATGCTTCTCCCGTGGTCTTACGGTCTAATATGAAAACCCCGAAAGGGGGTTAAATCAGTCAAATTAAAGTAGCAAATTCTTGCAGATAATAATAAACATGAACAAAGACGTTAGAAATCCAGGTGCCGCTGCTCCTCATGAAAATTTAAAGGACACGCTGCAATAAGCCATTCAAAATAAAGCTCTTCACAATAACGCGGCTCCTGTAGTATAAAAGTAAATAAAGGATTTGTATTCCTTGAAGCCAATGCTTCGGAGTGAACACCACTCAAGTATTTGTAATCCAGGAGCAGATGCTCCGCAGTATGGTAGACCACACAGAGAAAAATCCGCTTCAAAAGTAAAAGATGCTGAACGCGAATAAATGCGAATAAATGGACGAAAGTTCCGCCTACGGGTGAATATATAAGGATCCAGGCCCGTTTCGAATAAATCTTCTTCAGGGCGGCCCGACTATTAATTTTATGATCTGAAATATAAAAGTCAATATAAGGCTAAATACCACAACGGGTTACAGAAGGAACTGAAGGAGGTGAAGCCAAATGCAATTGCTTACCCAACGCAATAGATCAAAATGCCGATATCGCTGGCCGTGAATGCGGTAAGGGAATGGATAAGGGGAGTGGTTAAAATAGTCTCAACGGGAATACGCAACAGGTGTGAATATAAGCACTACAAACTCAAACCAACAATTCTCCTACACTTAAGTAGTCGTTGAGTCCGGTAGGTTGCTCACTCGAGTCGTACTATGGGGCTTGCAGTGGCTCCAATCCTTCCTGGAAGGTCGTACCCAGAAGGTGTCATTGGGTGACACCTGTTCGGCTCCGCAACTGTTGTCTTGTGGAGTCCCTCAGGGTTCAGTACTTTCCCCGATGTTATTTAACATCTACATGAAACCGCTGGGAGAGATCATTCGGAGTTTCGGAGTAAGGTGTTATCTGTACGCAGATGACGTCCAGATCTGTCACTCCTTCCCACCTGTCACCAAGGAGGCTGTCCAGACTTTGAACCAGTGCTTGGCTGCTGTGTCGGACTGGATGAGGGCTAGCAAATTGAAACTTAATCCAGACAAGACAGAGGTCCTCCTGGTCAGTCGTAAGGCCGAACAGGGCATAGGGTTACAGCCTGTGTTGGATGGGGTGACACTCCCCCTGAAGACGCAGGTTCGCAGCTTGGGAGTGATCCTGGACTCATCGCTGAGCCTGGAACCCCAGGTCTCTGCGGTGGCCAGGGGAGCTTTTGCACAATTTGAACTTGTGTTCCAGTTGCGCCCGCACTTTGTGAAGTCAGACTTGGCCACAGTTGTCCATGCTCTGGTTACATCTTGAATAGACTACTGCAATGCGCTCTACGTGGGCCTGCCTTTGAAGACTGTTCGGAAGCTCCAAATAGTGCCAATGGGTGGTAGCCAGGTTGCTCACTGGAGCAACGTACAGGGAGCATACAATCCCCCGTTACAGCTCCACTGGCGGCAAATCTGCTACCGAGCACAATTCAAAGTCCTGGCTTTGGCCTATAAAGCTCTAAATGGCTCTGGTCCAACTTACCAGCTGTTAGGAATCGTGGGAGTTGAAGTCCAAAACATCTGGAGGACCGAAGTTTGCCCATGCCTCTGCTAGAACCTCTTTGGTTAGAGGATTTAATGTGTTGTACCATGCATGCACTTTGCCAGCATGCATGCTACAATGATACGGGGTCCTGGGAGTTGTACTTTTCCCAAGGCCGAAGAGAGGTTGTGCCTTGCCAAACTGCAAGTCCCAGGATAGCATAGCGCTGAGCCACGGCAGTACAAACAGGAAATGATTTTTCCAGGAAAAAGAAATATCCAAGAAGGTTACATTAATAGGATGGCTACATTTCCCGCCTGGCTGCTTGGCAGTGGGAAAGCGTATGTCGCTTGTGTCAAAGTAATGTTTTGATTCCATATTGTTGTGTTGTTTGTTTACATTGGTTTTGTATTTTAAGTTATTTATTTTCTGATTTTCTGTTGTGTTCTTGTGTTACATTGTGTTTACTGTATTGATGGGCGTGGCCTCATGTAAGCTTTAATAATTATTATTATTAAAGTGGTGTTAAAGTGCATTAACTCTACAATGTATATAGTATAGAATTATGCAGTTTAACACCACTTTGACAGCCATGGCTGAATGCTCATTATGGGATTTGTAGTCTCACACGCTCTTTAATATTCAATGAATTGTCAAAGGCTTTCCACTGGATTGTTGTGAGTTTTCCGCCCTGTCTGGCCATGTTCCAGAAGCATTCTCTCCTGATGTTTCGCCTGCGTCTATGGCAGGCATCCTCAGAGGTTGTGAGATCTGTTGGAAAGTAGGACAAGTGGGTTTTATATATCTGTGGAATAATGTCCAAGGTGGAGAAAGAACTCTTCTCTGCTGGAGGTAAGTCTGACTGTTGCAATTGGCCACCTTGATAAGCACTGCATGGCCTTGGAGCTTCAAAGCCTGGCTGCTTCCTGCCTGGGGGAATCCTTTGTTGGAAGGTGTTAGCTGGCCCTGATTGTTTCCTGTTAGGAATTCCCCTGTTTTCTGAATGTTCTGAGTGACGGTATAAAAAGATGAACACTCCAAAAACAGGGGAACTCCGGACAGGAAACAATCATGTTTTTATTATGATAAGCAATAATCAAGTTATTGCTTATATGTGAATTATATTGATTGCACTGTTTTATTGTTTGCTTCTGTGTTGTTTTATTGATGTGTTATTGGGCTTGGCCTCATGTAAGCCGTCCCGAGTCCCCTTGGAGAGATGGTGGCGGGGTATAAATAAATTATTATTATCAGGGCCAGCTAACACCTCCCAACAAAAGAGGTGTCAAGGCTGGAGAAAGAACTCTTGTGACAACCGCTGAGGATGCCTGCCATAGACGCAGGAGAAATGTCAGGAGGGAATACTTCTGGAACATGGCCAGACAGCCCAGAAAACACACAACAACCCAGCTTTCATATTCTCTGCTAAAAAATGTGGGTGCTTCACGAAACTACAACTCCCATGATTCTATAGCATGAAAAGGGTGAGTTATTATAATGGCTGAAACGCCCGAGTTCCCGTTGGGGGAGATGGTGGCTGGATATAAATAAAGATTATTATTATTATTTGTCTGGAGGCAATTATCCCCATATATATCCCCAAGATTGACAAAGAGAGAGATCACAGATTAGCAAAGGCATATAGTGCATTTGGAAGGCTTCACTAAAGAGTCTGAAGCAACAAGCACCTGAGGCAAAGCACCAAAATCAGTGTGTACAGAACTATCGTACTGTCTATTCTCCTCTATGGGTCTGAAACATGGGTCACCTATCGCCAACACCTACGACTCCTTGAATGCTTTCATCAGCGCTGTCTTCGCACAATCCTAAATATACACTGGACCGACTATGTGACGAATGTTGCCGTCCTTGAGCAAGCAGGGATCACCAGCATTGAGGCCATGCTATTGAAAACACAGCTGCGCTGGGCAGGGCACATCTCTAGGATGGAGGACCACCGCCTCCCAAACATACTACTCTACGGTGAACTCGCCACGGGTCAGCACAAGAGAGGCGCCCCAAAATGAGATATAAGGACTCCCCGAAACAACATCTCAGGCTCGGCCAGATTGATCACCAACAATGGTCCACCCTGGCCTCACATCGGGACGCATGGAGACGCACTATCCATGATGATGTGGCCTCTTTCGAGAAGACATGCCGAACGAGTCTCGAAGAGAAACGACAATGCAGAAAGAACCGCAACTTGGAAACAACATCACCCAAGGAGACTTTCTGCTGTGCTTTCTGCAACCGGACTTGCCTATCTTGGATCGGCCTTCTTAGTCATCAACGCGCTTGTAAAAAGCGTGGGATGAGTCCTTCCTAAGCATCTCCATTCGCGAAGTAATGCCGAGAGATATATGGAGAGGAAGATCCAATCAATACAGAATGACTGGCCTGACATCCAAACCATTGAAAATGGGGTTGGGAAGAAGTCCCTTTCCACGAATTTGCAACAGAGGCTAGTATGGATTTGCAAAGAATTATTCCAAAGAGAAAGCTACATTTTTCGTCTTCATCTGCTTTGTGGATTATGTGGATTATTATCTTGATTTAGGACAAATTGTTGAAAGAAAACTGCTTGCAAAGTGGTTTGTGCGATAAATGCATTGGACCAACTATCCTTTGAAATGAAATAATATCTTTAGTATCTATACCAGGCTCTCCAGGTATCTTGGATGAGAACTTCCAGAATCCCTAACAGCCGGTAGGCTGGGTTGCTGTGAGTTTTCCGGGTTGTCTGTCCATGTTCCAGAAGCATTCTCTTCTGACGTTTCGCCCACATCTATGGCAGGCATCCTCAGAGGTTGTGAGGTCTGTTGGAAACTAGGCAAGTGGGGTTTATGTATCTGTGGAATCATGTCCAGGGTGGGAGAATGAACCCTTGTTTGTTGGAGGCTGGTATGAATGTGGCAACTAGCCACCTTGATTAGCATTGAATAGCCTGGCATCTTCAAGTCCTGGATGCTTCCTGCCTGGGGAAATCCTTTGTTGTTCACTGGCCCTGATTGTTTCAGGTCAGGACCTTGAGTTTTGGAATTATAGTTCGCCTGCATCCACAGAGCACTGTGGACTCAAACAATGATGGATCTGGACCAAACTTGGCATGAATCCTCAATATACCGAAATGTGAACATTGGTGGAGTTTGGGGACAACGGACCTTGACATTTAGGAGTTGTAGTTGCTGGGATTTATAGTTCACCTACAATCAAAGAGCGTTCTGAACCCCACCAATGATAGAATTGGGCCCACACAGAGCCCTCATGACTTGAAGAGAGTAGACTTGCTGGCGCGAGCCTCCTTCCAACTTCGCACGTTCTCCCTCGTCTGCACATGCGCACCACGCTGCCATGCGCTGAGCACGCCTGCTCTCCCCTCCTTGCTGGGGAGTCTAAGAAAGAGCCCTCCCCTTGGCCGAGAAGTCAGCTGAGAGGCCGGCCAATCACAGCGGAGGAAGGCTTTTGGTGAGAGCATTCGCCGTCTGCTTCCAAAATGGAAGAAAGGACAGACAGACAGATCTTCAGCCTTCTTGTCCAAAGGGGTTCCTAAGACCATCAGAAATATATATTTTCTGATGGTCTTTGGTGACCCCTCTGAAACCCCTTTGCGACCCTCCCAGGGATCCTGACCTCCAGGTTGGAAAACACTGCTGTAACTGATATTTACTGTCCTGGAATACTAGCCAGGTGACCCACGAATGGTCCCAAAAGTTATCGAAACAACAGATCATGGTCCCTAAAGTCATATGTACGAGAAACTTGGTCCCAAAAGTCATAGAATCATTGGCTCTTGGTCCCAAAAATCATAGAATCATGATTTCACAAGTCACAAGATCATGATCCCTCCTGCTCTGCAAACATGGAAACTGTAAGCCCTAAATGTTCCCAGTTTGGCCAGTATAGTCCCCATTATAGGCCTCGGTTTCCCAGCATGCAGCAGGGACAGGCATGTAGCCGGGGGGCTAAGGGGCTTCAGCCCCCCCCCCCGAAATTCTCAGGGTGGTCCACGAAAGGCCTTACTGGTACATTATTTAAACTGTTATGTGCATTTAAATCATGATCTGATCACCATGCTCATTATATCCCACATTAATGGGGTTATTGGGATAACAATACAAAAGGTTTGCTAGGGTAGACCCTCTTCCACCCAGTCTCAGCCCCGAACCAAACTCACCCCCCTGATCAAAATCCTGGCTACGGCCCTGAGCAGGGAGGAGTGATGCATTCTCCATTCTCCCTCTTCTTTCCTTCCTCTTCCTTCCTTTCTTTCTCCCCTTCACCCTTTCCTTCTCCTTCTCTCCCTTCCTTCTTTCCTCCATTCTCCCTCTTCCTTCTTTCCTCCATTCCTTCCTCCCTCCTTCCTTCCTCCCTTCACCCTTTCCTTCTCCTTTCCTTCCTTTTCCCTCCCTCTCTCCCCTTCCTTCTTTCCTCCATTCTCCCTCTTCTTTCCTTCCTTTTCCTTTTCCTTTCTTTCTCCCCCCTTCTCCTTCTCTTCTTCCTTTTCCCTCCCTCTCTCCCCTTCTTTCCTCCATTCTCCCTCTTCTTTCCCTCCTTTTCCTTTCTTTCTTTCTCCCCCTTCGCCCTTTCCTTCTTTCCTGCCTTTTCCCTCCCTCTCTCCCCTTCCTTCTTTCCTCCATTCTCCCACTTCTTTCCTTCCTTTTCCTTTTCCTTTCTTTCTTTCTCCCCTTCACCCTTTCCTTCTTTCCTTCCATTTTCACTCCCTCTCCCCTTCACCACTTCCTCCTCCTTCTCTCCTTCTTTTTCCCTCCCTCTCTCCCCTTTCCTCCATTCTCCTTCTTCCTTCCTTCCTCTTCCTTCATTTCTCCCCTTTACCCTTTCCTTCTCTCCTTTATTTTCCCTCCCTCTCTCCTGCCTTCTTTCCTCCATTCCCCCTCTTCCTTCCTTCCTTCCTTCCTTCCTTCCTTCCTTCCTTCCTTCCTTCCTCTTCTATTCTTTTTCCTCAAGTCTTCCTTCCTTTCTTTTCACTTCCCTCTTTCTCCCCTTCTTTCTTTTCTCCTTTTCCCTTCATTATTTTACTTTTTCCTCACTCCCTTTTCTCCCCCCGCCCTTTCCTTTCCTCCTTTCCCATTTCTTTCTTTCTTACCCCCTCCTTGTCTCTCTCCTGCTCTTCTTTTCTTCCTTTTCCATAGTTCATTCTTCTGTTCTTTCTTCCTCTCCCCCTCCCTCCTTTATTTCCTCTGTCTTTCTTTCTTCCTTTTTCCCTTCCTTCCTTCCACCCTCTCTTCCTTCCCAGAGTCCTGAGCATGCCTTTTGCTGAGCCAGGTCTGAAGTGTCCTGTCATTCTGCCGGGGGAATCCTGTCCTCATCGTATGTACGTATAGACTCACATTTAGTTGAATTCAGTCTCATATATATATATATATATATATATATATATATATATATATATCAGTGTTTCCCAACCAGTGTGCCGTGAGCGATCATCGGGTGTGCCGTGGGAAATTGGAACCTCCAATACCCTTTCTTCCCCCTCCTGCCGAACACTTTTTCTTCTCCACTCGGGCTCCATTGTTGCAAGAGTTCAGGATGCTCTTCGATTGTGTGTTAACTATAAATCCCAGAAACTGTAACTCCCAAATGTCAAGGTCTATTTTCCCCAAACTTCATCTGTGTTCACATTTGGGCATATTGAGTATTCATGCCAAGTTTGGTTCTGATCCAACAGTGTTTGAGTCCACAGTGCTCTCTGGATATAGGTGAACTACAACTCCAAAACTCAAGGTCAATGCCCACCAAACTCTAATAGTATTTTCTCTTGGTTATGGGAGTTCTGTGTGGGAAGTTTGTGTCTTTCTGCCATTCCTGCCAGGATATCTATGTTGTGTTCATCGAAACAGGCCCAGTTTTCACACTGAGTGTATAAATACATTTAAAAACATATTAACTACATGTATTACTGTGTAAGAGGGTCATTTTGTGTCATTTTGGTTGGTGGTGTGCCATAGGATTCTGTAAATGTAAAAAATGTGCCACGGCTCAAAAAAGGTTGAAAAACACTGTATTATATTATATTATATTATATTATATTATATTATATTATATTATATTATATTATATTATATTATATTATATTATATTATATTATATTATATGGCTCTCACTGAAATACATTTCCAAATATTTTGCTTTCATGGCTCTCTGAGTCAAAAAGGTTCCCGGCCCTGCCCGAAATGTTCCCAGTTTGGCCAATATAGTCCCCATTACCCGCCTGTCACCCCAGTTTTAAAATGTTCAATTTCCCCCATTCAGTTCCTCTCCAGGCTCAGCTTATGGGAATGGGTCCCTTCTCGGTTGGCTCAAGCCAGTGTTTTTCAACCTTTTTTGAGCCGCGGCACATTTTTTACATTTACCAAATCCTCGGGCACACCACTAACCAAAATGACACTCTAACCGCAGTAATACATATAGTTAATTTGTTTTTAAATGTATTTTATACACTCAGTGGGAAACCTGGGCTTGTTTCGATTAACAAAACATATATATGACTTCCTCTCACATATTTATACATGGTTATCATGTCTTCCCTCAGCCTTCTCTTCTTCAGGGTAAACATGCCCAGCTCTTCAAGCCACTCCTCATAGGGCTTGTTCTCCAGACCTTTGTGAAATTTCACCCTGAGTGAAACTTGCTTCTAGTTAACTATGGATGTCATGAAGCTATATTAAACAGTTCCTTGGGGGGACTAAAAATCCAGTAAAATAGTACAAAAACCATTTCCAAGCGGAGAGGCTCAATTTGTTTCTTGAAACCTGTGAGGGGGCTGCTAGGAGGGGGAAGAGTGCCAATTTCCCACGGCACACCTGATGATCACTCACGGCACACTAGTGTGCCACGGCACACTGGTTGAGAAACACTGGCTCAAGCAATAGCAAACTGCTGCACCTCCTAGAATGTGTGTCCTTCTCCCTGGGCAACATCTAATCATTTTGATCAAGTTCAGATGTATTTTGGCCACTTTCCAAGTGTGATATATGGGATGGAATGAACTTTTGCCCTTGCTGTCCAGCTTTGGACAGCAATATTCAATAGTGATTCCCTTAAGGAGTATCAAGGGAGGTTTGCACATGAGTGACAGGTCAGGAGAGAGCAAATTGGGGAGGGGGGGCAGGTTCCTATCTCTTGGCCCTGGTTTTGCAAACTTTGATGGTTTTGTAAATATGGGGTTCCCTGTTGACTCAACTGTTAATTCCATGTTGTTTTCTTCACTTTCTTTAGCTCCAAAGTGTAGCAGGGAGGCCAATGGGGGGGAGAAGACGTGTCCTTTCTATTGATTCCATGTCTTCTGTTTTCCATTCGAGCCAAGGAGGGCGTTTTTTGGAGAAGACAAGACGGAGCCCGGAAATTGATACAAAATTCTACTCCTCTCCAAACAATGACTCCAAAAACGTAGCTCTTGCACTCAGTAAGTCAGCTTCAGCCTTGCATCGCGATGTGCTGCATTAGGACGGTGTCTACACTGCGGAATTGATGCAGTTTCATACCACTTGAACTCGCCATGCTCCATGCAATTGAATCCCTAGGAGTTGTAGTTTCATTCCCAACCTGGAATTTTCTGCAGCTTAGCTAGTTCTTGATTGCATCCACTAGATCAGTGTTCCCCAACCTTTTTTGAGCCCCGGCATACTTTTTACATTTGCAAAATCCTGGGGCACACCACCAAGCAAAATGACACAAAATGACACTCTAACACAGTAATACATATAGTTAATAGAGTTTGGTGGGCATTGACCTTGAGTTTTGGAGTTGTAGTTCACTTATATCCAACACACTAGATTCTCCCCTGCTCCATGCAGGTTCCATCCCTAGGCAGTTGTGAGTTTCATTCCCAACCTGGAATTTTCTGCAGCTTAGCTAGTTCTTGATTGCATCCACTAGATAACATGCAAAATGTGTGTGCAAAATTGAGGTCATGGCCATACAGCCCAGAAAACTCACAGCAACTCAGTGATTCCGGGTATGAAAGCCTTTGACCACACATGGATTTGAGGTCATTTCTCCTCCAAAGAAGAGATTCTGTCCCTAAAATTGTATTTCGTTCCCCCAAATGTTGTCTAGCATTGCAGACAGTGAGAGTGAAAATTGTTCACACTTCTGTTGGATCAGGACCAAACTTGGCATGAATACTCAATATGCCCAAATGTGAACACAGATGGAGTTTGGGGAAAATAGACCTTGACATTTGGGAGTTACAGTTTCTGGGATTTATAGTTAACACACAATCAAAGAGCATCCTGAACTCTTGCAACAATGGAGCCCGAGTCTGTCTTGCTTTTTTGCATTTGCCCTGGTCAATATTTATATTGGTTTTGTAATTTAAGTTATTTTCATTTTCTGATTTCCTGTTGTGCTCTTGTGTTTATTGTATTGATGGGCTTGGCCTCATGTAAGCCGCCCCGAGTCCCCTTGGGGAGATGGTGGCGGGGTATAAATAGTATTATTATTATTAATAATTTCTCTGCTTTTAAAACAAAAGTTATTTAAATGCTAGAAATGTGCAGACTGGAGGAAAATGTAACTTTGGGGCAGAATTCCTTTCTGGATGGTCAGCACTACATTTTGCATCCCTCTGCATCTTCATCATCATCACAGGGTCACCTTGCAGATATGGGGCTTGGGGGTACTGCTTTGCAGTGGCTCCAATCCTTTCTGGAGGGTCGTACCCAGAAGGTGTTACTGGGTGACACCTGTTCGGCTCCGCAACCTTTGTCTTGTGGAGTCCCTCAGGGTTCAATATATTTAACATCTACATGAAACCGCTGGGAGAGATCATTCGGAGTAAGGTGTTATCTGTACGCAGATGACGTCCAGATCTGTCACTCCTTCCCACCTGTCACTAAGGAGGCTGTCCAGACTTTGAACCGGTGCTTGGCTGCTGTGTCGGACTGAATGAGGGCTAGCAAATTGAAACTTAATCCAGACAAGACAGAGGTCCTCCTGGTCAGTCGAAAGGCCGAACAGGGCATAGGGTCACAGCCTGTGTTGGACGGGGTTGCACTCCCAGAAGACGCAGGTTCGCAGCTTGGGAGTGATCCTGGATTCATCGCTGGGCCTGGAAACCCAGGTCTCCACGGTGGCCAGGGGAGCTTTTGCACAGTTAAGACTCGTGCGCCAGCTGCGCCCATACCTTGGGAAGTCTGATCTGGCTACGGTCGTCCATGCTCTGGTCAGATAGATTACTGCAACGCACTCTACGTGGGGCTGCCTTTGAAGACAGTTCGGAAATTATAATTAGTCCAATGGGCGGCAGCCAGATTACTAACTAGAGCTACATACAGGGAGCATACCACCCCCCGTTGTGTCAGCTCCACTGGCTGCCTGTCCATTTCCGAGCTCAATTCAAAGTGTTGGTTTTGACCTTTAAAGCTCTATATGGTTCTGGCCCAGCTTACTTGTCTGAACGCATCAGCCTCTACGTCCCACCTCGTAATTTAAGATCATCTGGGGAGGCCCTGCTCTCGCTCCCGCCAACTTCTCAAACGCAGTTGGTGGGGACGAGAGAGAGGGCCTTCTCGGTGGTGGCTCCCCGTCTGTAGAACGTGCTTCCAAGCGACATACAATCAATACCATCCCTTCTGGCATTCAGGAAAAAAGTGAAATCTTGGCTGTGGGACCAGGCGTTTGCACATTAGCACAATGCAGCACTTTGGACTGGATTTGTAACAGCAAGTTGATGGATATGGCTCAATGCTCCTGTTATGGATGAAATACTGTTTTTAACTTAAGAAAATGTGCATGATGTGTTAATGTTAATTGTATTTTAATGTGTTTTAATGCTGTATGTTTTCTGTTTTATGTTGTATTTATTATGTTGGCATCGAATTGTGATTTTTGTTAGGCCGCTCTGAGTCCCCCCTCGGGGGTAGAGAAAAGCGGGGTAGAAATGTTGGAAATAAATAAATAAATAAATATTATTACTATTATTATTATTTGCTACATAACAAGATTAGTACACAGCAAACAAGACCACTATGCTGGTTGCTGTATTGGATCACACGTCGGACACTTCCAAAGTGTCTAGAACGGCAGCGTTTGACACGGTCGACCACAATCTTTTGACCCACCGCCTGGCCATGGCTGGAGTGAGGGGGACAGTCCTGAAATGGCTGACCTCCTTCCTCCACCATCGGTCTCAGCGAGTGAGGAGGGGTGAGGTGGTCTCTGAGGGCTCCCCATTAGTTTGCGGAGTTCCTCAGGGGGCCATCCTCTCCCCTCTGTTATTTAACATCTATATGCAGCCGCTTGCACGGTTGGTGCGGAGTTTTGGGCTTGAGTGCCACCAGTACGCTGATGACACTCAGCTCATTCTGAGGATGGAGGGCAGGCCTGGATCCGTCCCTGATAATTTCAATCGGTGCCTCGAAGCCGTTACTGGATGGCTGCGAGCCAGTAGGTTGAGGGTGAATCCAGCGAAGACGGAGATCTTGTGGCTAGGCCGCCCGGGTGATGGGGATGTCCAGCTTCCGACCCTGGACGGTGTGGCGCTATGCCCATCATCTTTAGTAAAGAGCTTGGGGGTCCACTTGGATTCCCAGCTGACCATGGAGACTCAGGTCCCCATGGCCAGCAAGGCAGCTTTTTTCCACCTTAGATAGGTGAGGCTGCTGGCCCCCTATCTATCCCGGAACGACCTGGCCACGGTGATCCAAGCCACGGTCATCTCGAGACTGGACTACTGCAACGCACTCTACGTTGGCCTTCCTTTGTTGGTGACCCGGAAGCTCAGGCTGGTGAAGAATTCTGCCGCCCGACTCCTGTCTGGGACACCAGCAGGCAGTCACATAACACCCACTTTGCAGGACCTGCACCGGCTGCCAATTGAGCACCGGATCACCTTCAAAGTGTTGGTTCTTACCTTTAAGGCCTTGCACGGCTTGGGGCCAACGTACTTGAGGGACCGTCTCTCCCCTTATTGCCCTACGAGATCACTGCGGTCAGAAGACGCTGACCTCTTAGACGTCCCCTCGGTGAAGCTTGCAAGACTGACAGCAACCCGTAGGAGGGCGTTCTCTGTCATTGTGCCCACGCTCTGGAACGCCCTCCCGGCAGAAACACGCGCAATTCAGGACTTGCTCCCCTTTAGGCGGGCCTGCAAGACCTACCTTTTTCAGCAGGCCTTTAATCTGTAGGTCTTGCCCCGTGTAGCCCGTTGCTTTTTATTGTTATCTGTGGTGAAGCGTCGCACTACAGATTTTTAATCCATTGTTATTCTGTATTTTAATCTGTTGTATTTTAACTATTGTTGTGCTTTCTATTGTTTTATTGTGCCTGTATGGCTCCTGTGAGCCGCCCCGAGGCCCCCCAGGGAGTGGCGGCATACAAGCCCGATTAATAATAATAATAATAATAATAATATGATGCCATGTATCGGCGAATAATGCGTGCAGATCCGAATTGGATGGCCTTTTGCAGCTGACTGGTGGTAATTTTATCAATACCGATTGTTTTTAAGTGCAGGCCAAGGTCTTGTGACGCTGCACCCAGTGTGCCGATCACCACTGGGACCACCTTTGCTGGGTTCTGCCAGTAAAGTTGTTGTTTGTTTTTGCTTTTGTTGTTGATGTTATCCCTATTTCCTCTGAGTGATCCTAAATGCTTTTTCTGAAGCCCTCTTTCCACTCAATTTCCTTCGAGATAAGGCTTATAACCAGCCTATTATAGGCAACACATTAAGGAAAATCCAATCCCACTGAAGCAAAAATATCAAAAGTTTTGATGCAAAAATCATAAACTGTTTATTAAACTCAACAGTCCCAACTTTCAAACAACTTGCAAAGACACCATAATAAAACCAATTCTTTTCCTTTCCAAAATATAAACATAAAAATAGTATCTTTCTTTCCAAAAAGCATATAAACTTTTCCTTTGTTTATAAAACAAAATTATTCTAGGCAGTAGCAATTTAAAAGATATTTATATATATTTCTCTGCAAAAGATAACACATGATAACCCTGGCATGATATCAGGCACGTATATACGTAAAAGGAACATGATGTGATTGCATATATAGGCAATTAACGTACATAAAAGAAACATGGAACAATTAAATATGTACAAAGGCACACATACATACATACATACATGAAAGAAGCATGTAAAGTAACTGCACATATAAAACATGACAAGGCAATTGCATATGTAAAAGAAAGATGATATAATGACATATGTACAAACTATAAGGCAACTATATACATTAAAAGAAATCTGGACTCACAAATATAGTTTTTGTAAACAAAGAAGAGAATTGAGCTTCCATTCTCCAAACTTGAAATCAGGAAAAAAAAAGTGTTCATGATCCTCAAAATCAAATGATGTTCTTTTCCAAAGTCAAAGGAAAACTAAGGAGAAATGAAATGTTCTTTCCATGCCTTGCTCTTGTCTTTCCTCTTCTTTAAACCTCCTGAAGAAGACTCCTCGCTGACCTTCTTATCTCCTGACCTTGCGTCCAGCTGAGTTGCGCCCGGACTTATGATACAGTGACCGCTTCCCTTTGCTCAGCGGGCAGTACTTCAACGTATGGGCCTTGTTGCCGGTGGCGCCACAGAGCGGACAGGTGTATTTGCGCAAGATGGGGCACTCCACGGCGCCGTCCGTCCCCTTCAGCCGGTGGGACGTATAGACCTGCTTGGATTCCCCGTTGTGTTTGCAGAAATTGCAAATATCCTTGCTTTGGGAAGCCTGGCCGTTGGCACTGCCTTTGGAGCTCTTGCTGCTGGAACCACTTCCATTGACCCACTGCGATGCCGTTTCCGCGTTGTCCTCGTTGAGGACTAGCTGCATGCCATGGTCCATTGTGTCCCAACACTGAGGCGGAACCGGGACCCTCTTGCGTTCTTCGACTATTTCCGTAACCACCTTTGCAAGGCTCAGATAGTCCTTCCAACGGTCGAACTCCCGGAACATAGAAGGGGCGAAACGTGGCATGTGCATGGCTGATCTGGAGAGCATGTTGCAAGGATGTGTGGACACACACCAAATGCCCCATATTGGAGGCGGAGTCTGTGCTTTATATATAAGGGGAGGGGTCCAAAACCTTTTACACTGGACCCTCCCATCTATTATTTCCCCCCCTCCTTGCAATAGTTTTAACCCACAAATGTCTAGCATCACAGGTTTTCAAGGAAGAGTTGGGTTTTTTTTTAAATTTTGCACTTAGGAGGTGTTGCCAGAATTTATCCCTTAAGGGAAAGTGAGACATTGTGGTTCTGTTTCTTTTGCCCACCTAAGACTGTGGTTCCCAACCTGTGGTTCCCCAGATGTTTTGGCCTTTAACTCCCAGAAATCAGCTGGTAAACAGGCTGGGATTTGTGGGAGTTGTAGTAGGCCAAAACACCTGGGGACCCACAGGTTGAGAACTACTGATCTAAGAGTGAATTGCATTCCTGACTTGGATAAAACAGCATCATTGGACACCCAGTGCTTGTCGAAGACCGGTCGGATGGATCCCGTAATGATGAAGCCGACAAGAGTGTTATATGGATTTGCGTGGCAGAATGGCGTTGGACTGGATGGCCCTTGTGATCTCTTCTAGCGTTATGAGTCTATGATGTTTGGTGCCGTCTTTCTATGATTCTATGACTTTTGGTACCATGCTTTTATTATTCTACTAGCTGAGGACCCGGCGGTGCCCGGGTTATTTATTTATTTATTTATTATTATTTCGATTTGTATACCGTCCTTTCCACATTGGCTCAGAACGGTTTACAGCATATCGAACTATGACAAAAAACATAAAACAGTAAAATATTAAACAATTTAACAAAATTCCACTATGACCGGAGATGCTATTTAGAGGCTCAATGCCTGCCGGAATAACACCGTTTTGCAAGCTTTCCGGAAAGCCGGAAGCTTGCTAGTTGCATGCACTTCAGGTGGTAAATTATTCCATAGGTATGGTGCTGCCACAGAGAAGGCTTCCTGGTTGACGACAAGTGGATAGTTCGCAGGGAGGGAATCTGCAAAAGGTTAAGATCTTCAGAACGAAGGGATCTCTGGGGAACATATGGGAGTAGACGGTCCCTGAAGTACACCAGCCCCAGACCATGCAAGGCCTTAAAGGTCAAAACCAACACTTTGAAGATGACCCGGTGCTCAATTGGTAACCAGTGCAGATGCTGCAGAGTTGGTGTAATATGAGCCCTAGCCAGCACTCCGGCCAAGAGGCTCGCTGCCGCATTCTGCACCAGTTTGTGCTTCCGGATGACCGATAAAGGAACACCAATGTAAAGGGCGTTACAGTAGTCTAACCTCAAGATGACCGTTGCTTGTATTACCGTGGCTAGGTCATTTCGGGAGAGATAAGGCACCAGCCGCCTAGCCTGCCACAGATGGTAGAAAGCGGATCTGCTGACAGTAGAGACCTGAGCCTCCATGGTCAGCAGCGGGTCCAACTGGACCCCCAGACTCTTTACTAAAGGCGACAGGCGTGAGTGAAGGTACGGCTGAGTGCCTGAGGCCCTTTGCTTTCCCTCTGAGTCACCTTAGAAGTGTATTGGGTGAAGGTACTGAACATTCCATTTCCAACAGAAAAAACTGTCAACTGGCTAACTTCAACTCCAGCCATTTATGCCTGCCTCAGGCCCTTCCCTTTCCTCTCTGTGCTGTGTTGGAATGTTGGGAGGCTGGCCAGTCACAGCCATTTATGCAAATAATCCGACAGTTGCAGCCAATCGAAACGCTGGCACATATTCGCTCGGTCGCACCACCCACCCACCGCCCGCAAACACTGACTTTTATTATATACATAGATAGAAGATGGCTTTTGGGGTGATTTTATGACTTGGTTCTATGATTACACAACTTTTGGGACCATATTTTCTGTGACTCTGGAACCATGATTCTATGGCTTCTGGAACCATGAACCAATGATTCTATGAGTTTTGGGACCGTGTTTCTTTCTACGTATGGCTTTTGGGACCATGATTTGATGAGTCGATAACTTTAGGGATGATTCGTGGGTCATCTGGCTAGTACCAACACACTGTCTACTCAAACTTCAAACACAACGGTAGGGGTGGCTAGTAGTCTAGGAGAGTAAATATCAGTTACACCAGTGTTTCTCAACCTGGGGGACAGCAACCCTGGGTGGGTTGGGAGGGGGTTTCAGAGGGGTCACCAAAGACCACCAGAAAACATATATTTCCGATTGTCTTAGGAACCCCTTTGGCAGAGAAGGCTGAAGATCTCTCTGCCTGACCTTATCTTCCTTTCTGGAAACAGACTGCAAATCCTTCCACCAAAAGTCCTCCTCTGCTCTGATTGGCAGGAAAAGGCTGTTTCTGATACTCCAAGCGAGGAGGGGAGACCAGGCATGCTTGGCACATGGCACCGTGATGCACATGTATGGGCGAGGGAGAGCAAGCGAGGCTAAAGGAGGTTCTGTGTGGGAAGTTTGACCCAATTCTATCATTGGTGTGGTTCAGAATGCTCTTTGATTGTAGGTGAACTATAAATCCCAGCTACTACAACTCCCAAATGTCAAGGTCTATTTTCCCCAAACTCCACCAGTGTTAACACTTGGGTATTTTGAGTATCCTTGCCAAGTTTGGTCCAGATCCATAATTGTTTGAGTCCACAGTGCTCTCTGGATGTAGGTGAACTACAACTCCCAAAACTCAAGATCAGTGCCCACCAAACCCTTCCAGTATTTTCTGTTGGTCACAGGTGTTCTGTGTGCCAAGTCTGGTTCTATTCCATCATTGGTGATGTTCAGAAAGCTCTTTGATTGTAGGTGAACTATAAATCCCAGCTACTACAACTCCCAAATGTCAAGGTCTATTTTCCCCAAACTCCACCAGTGTTCGCATTTGGGCATATTGAGTATCCTTGCCAAGTTTGGTCCAGATCCATCATTGTTTGAGTCCACAGTGCTCTCTGGATGTAGGTGAACTACAACTCCCAAAACTCAAGATCAGTGCCCACTAAACCCTTCCAGTATTTTCTGTTGGTCATGGGAGTCCTGTATGCCAAGTTTGGTTCAATTCAATCATTGGTGATGTTCAGAAAGCTCTTTGATTGTAGGTGAACTATAAATCCCAGCGACTACAACTCCCAAATGTCAAGGTCTATTTTCCCCAAACTCCACCAGTGTTCGCATTTGGGCATATTGAGTATCCTTGCCAAGTTTGGTCCAGATCCATCATTGTTTGAGTCCACAGTGCTCTCTGGATGTAGGTGAACTACAACTCCCAAAACTCAAGATCAATACCTACCAAACCCTTCCAGTATTTTCTGTTGGTCACGGGAGTTCTGTGTGCCAAGTCTGGTTCTTTTCCATCATTGGTGATGTTTAGAAAGCTCTTTGATTGTAGGTGAACTATAAATCCCAGCTACTACAACTCCCAAATGTCAAGGTCTATTTTCCCCAAACTTCACAAGTGTTCACATTTGGGCGTATTGAGTATTCATGCCAGCAACTACAACTCCCACATGACAAAATCAATCCCCCCTCCCAACCCCACCAGTATTTAAATTTGGGCGTATGGGGTATTTGTGCCAAATTTGGTCCAGTGAATGAAAATACATCCTGCATATCAGATATTGACATTACGATTCATAACAGTAGCAAAATTAGAGTTATGAAGTAGCAACGAAAATAACGTTATGGTTGGGGGTCACCACGACATCAGGAACTGCATTAAAGGGTCGCGGCATTAGGAAGGTTGAGAACTATTGTCATAGGAATTGACTTCCAGACCTTGGGCCATTTTGGTGTCCTTTCTCTGGACACCTTCCAGTTTTGCCCATATCCTTTTGGGGGACTATAACTTCCCTTGATCTCAACACTATCCTATTGTTGCAGCCTAGAATTGCATTGGCCTTTTAAGCTGCTGCATCACGCTCTTGTGGTCCACAAAGGCTCCCAATCGAGTCCAATGGGTTCTCCTCTGGAGGTTTTTGACCAGAGGCCGGGTGGCCATCTGTCGGGAGGGATCGGATTGTGTCCTCCTGCATGTTAGAATGGCCTTGGACTGGATGGCATTTTGGGGGTCCCTTCCAACTCTAATGGAGTCCAATGGGTTCTCCTCTGGAGGTTTATAACCAGAGGCCGGATGGCCATCTGTCGGGAGGGATCGGATTGTGTCTCTTTGCATGTTAGAATGGCCTTGGACTGGATGGCATTTTGGGGGTCCCTTCCGACTCTAATGGAGTCCAATGGGTTCTCCTCTGGAGGTTTTTGACCAGAGGCCGGATGGCCATCTGTCGGGAGGGATCGGATTGTGTCCTCCTGCATGTTAGAATGGCCTTGGACTGGATGGCATTTTGTGGGTCCCTTCCGACTCTAATGGAGTCCAATGGGTTCTCCTCTGGAGGTTTTTGACCAGAGGCCGGGTCGCCATCTGTCGGGAGGCCCAGAGGCCGGGTGGCCATCTGTCGGGAGGATCGGATTGTGTCCTCTTGCATGTTAGAATGGGTGGATGGCATTTTGGGGTCTCCAACTCTGGAGTCCAATTTTTCTGACCGAGGCCGGGTGGCCATCTGTCGGGAGGATCGGATTGTGTCCTTTTGCATGTTAGAATGGCCTTGGACTGGATGGCATTTTGGGGTCCCTTCCTCCCTTCCAACTCCAATAGAGTCCATGGGTTCTCCTCTGGAGGTTTTTGACCAGAGGCCGGATGGCCATCTGTCGGGAGGGATCGGATTGTGTCTCTTTGCATGTTAGAATGGCCTTGGACTGGATGGCATTTTGGGGATCCCTTCCGACTCTAATGGAGTCCAATGGGTTCTCCTCTGGAGGTTTTGACCAGAGGCCGGGTGGCCATCTGTCGGGAGGATCGGATTGTGTCCTCCTGCATGTTAGAATGGCCTTGGACTGGATGGCATATTTGGGATCCCTTCCGACTCTAATGGAGTCAATGGGTTCTCCTCTGGAGGTTTTTGACCAGAGGCCGGATGGCCATCTGTCGGGAGGGGATCGGATTGTGTCCTCCTGCATGTTAGAATGGCCTTGGACTGGATGGCATTTTGGGGGTCCTTCCAACTCTAATTGTGTCCTCCTGCATGTTAGAATGGCCTTGGACTGGATGGCATTTTGGGGATCCCTTCCACTCTAATGGAGTCAATGGGTTCTCCTCTGGAGGTTTTTGACCAGAGGCCGGGTGGCCATCTGTCGGGAGGGATCGATTGTGTCCTTTGCATGTTAGAATGGCCTTGGACTGGATGGCATTTTGGGGTCCCTTCCACTCTAATGGAGTCCAATGGGTTCTCCTCTGGAGGTTTTTGACCAGAGGCCGGGTGGCCATCTGTCGGGAGGGATCGGATTGTGTCCTCCTGCATGTTAGAATGGCCTTGGACTGGATGGCATTTTGGGGATCCCTTCCGACTCTAATGGAGTCCAATGGGTTCTCCTCTGGAGGTTTTTGACCAGAGGCCGGGTGGCCATCTGTCGGGAGGGATCGGATTGTGTCCTCCTGCATGTTAGAATGGCCTTGGACTGGATGGCATTTTGGGGGTCCCTTCCAACTCTAATGGAGTCCAATGGGTTCTCCTCTGGAGGTTTTTGACCAGAGGCCGGGTGGCCATCTGTCGGGAGGGATCGGATTGTGTCCTCCTGCATGTTAGAATGGCCTTGGACTGGATGGCATTTTGGGGGTCCCTTCCGACTCTAATGGAGTCCAATGGGTTCTCCTCTGGAGGTTTTTGACCAGAGGCCGGGTGGCCATCTGTCGGGAGGATCGGATTGTGTCCTCTTTGCATGTTAGAATGGCCTTGGACTGGATGGCATTTTGGGGATCCCTTCCGACTCTAATGGAGTCAATGGGTTCTCCTCTGGAGGTTTTTGACCAGAGGCCGGGTGGCCATCTGTCGGGAGGGATCGGATTGTGTCCTCCTGCATGTTAGAATGGCCTTGGACTGGATGGCATTTTGGGGATCCCTTCCGACTCTAATGGAGTCAATGGGTTCTCCTCTGGAGGTTTTTGACCGGAGGCCGGATGGCCATCTGTCGGGAGGGATCGGATTGTGTCCTCCTGCATGTTAGAATGGCCTTGGACTGGATGGCATTTTGTGGGTCCCGTCCGACTCTAATGGAGTCAATGGGTTCTCCTCTGGAGGTTTTTGACCAGAGGCCGGGTGGCCATCTGTCGGGAGGATGGATTGTGTCCTCCTGCATGTTAGAATGGCCTTGGACTGGATGGCATTTTGGGGGTCCTTCCGACTCTAATGGAGTCAATGGGTTCTCCTCTGGAGGTTTTTGACCAGAGGCCATCCATCTGTTGGGAGGGATCGGATTGTGTCCTCCTGCATGTTAGAATGGCCTTGGACTGGATGGCATATTGGGGATCCCTTCCGACTCTAATGGAGTCCAATGGGTTCTCCTCTGGAGGTTTTTGACCAGAGGCCGGGTGGCCATCTGTCGGGAGGGATCGGATTGTGTCTCTTTGCATGTTAGAATGGCCTTGGACTGGATGGCATTTTGGGGGTCCCTTCCAACTCTAATGGAGTCCAATGGGTTCTCCTCTGGAGGTTTTTGACCAGAGGCCGGATGGCCATCTGTCGGGAGGGATCGGATTGTGTCCTCCTGCATGTTAGAATGGCCTTGGACTGGATGGCATATTGGGGATCCCTTCCGACTCTAATGGAGTCCAATGGGTTCTCCTCTGGAGGTTTTTGACCAGAGGCCGGGTGGCCATCTGTCGGGAGGGATCGGATTGTGTCTCTTTGCATGTTAGAATGGCCTTGGACTGGATGGCATTTTGGGGGTCCCTTCCAACTCTAATGGAGTCCAATGGGTTCTCCTCTGGAGGTTTTTGACCAGAGGCCGGGTGGCCATCTGTCGGGAGGGATCGGATTGTGTCCTCCTGCATGTTAGAATGGCCTTGGACTGGATGGCATTTTGGGGGTCCCTTCCGACTCTAATGGAGTCCAATGGGTTCTCCTCTGGAGGTTTTTGACCAGAGGCCGGATGGCCATCTGTCGGGAGGGATCGGATTGTGTCCTCCTGCATGTTAGAATGGCCTTGGACTGGATGGCATATTGGGGATCCTTCCGACTCTAATAGAGTCAATGGGTTCTACTGTGGAGGTTTTTGACCAGAGGCCGGGTGGCCATCTGTCGGGAGGGATCGGATTGTGTCTCTTTGCATGTTAGAATGGCCTTGGACTGGATGGCATTTTGGGGGTCCCTTCCAACTCTAATGGAGTCCAATGGGCTCTCCTCTGGAGGTTTTTAACCAGAGGCCGGGTGGCCATCTGTCGGGAGGGATCGGATTGTGTCCTCCTGCATGTTAGAATGGCCTTGGACTGGATGGCATTTTGGGGATCCCACATTGGCCTTTTAAGCTGCTGCATCACACTCTTGTGGTCCACAAAGGCTCCTAGGTCCCTTTTGCATGGACTCTTTTCAAGCCATACGTCGCCCATCCTATGTCTGTGCCTTTCATTTTTTTTCCCTGCCTAAGTGTCATGTGCAAGGTCATAGAGTCATAGAATCATAGAGTTGGAAGCGACCTCATGGGCCATCCAGTCCAACCCCATTCTACCAAGAAGCAGGAAAATTGCACTCAAAGCACCCCTGACAGATGGCCATCCAGCCTCCAAAGAAGGAGCCTCCACCACACTCCGGGGCAGAGAGTTCCACTGCTGAACGGCTCTCACAGTCAGGAGGTTCTTCCTAATGTTCAAGTGGAATCTCCTTTCTTGTCGTTTGAAGCCATTGTTCCACGTCCTAGTCTCCAGGGCAGCAGAAAACAAGCTTGCTCCCTCCTCCCTATGACTTCCTCTCACATATTTATATATGGCTATCATGTCTCCTCTCTGCCTTCTCTTCTTCAGGCTAAACTGACTAGATGGTCATGAGTTCGAGGCCTGCCCAGGTCGAGGCGGGCTCCCGACCTATTGTGTAGCCTGTTGTCGACCTTTGCAACCTGAAAGACAGTTGCATCTGTCAAGTAGGAAATTAAGGTACCACTTAGTAGGGAGGCTTAATTTAACTGATGTACGAGTCCATTAAATAAAGATCTCCAGGAAACACGCTGAGGAATGAAGGAGTGCGACAGCTCCCCCTGGTGGCCAGATGTTAAATTGCCTCTGTCTTGTGTGTTTGTGTGTTTAAATGTAATGTGTACATTGTAATCCACCCTGAGTCCCCTGCGGGGTGAGAAGGGCAGAATAGAAATAAAGTAAGTAAGTAAATAAATAAACATGGCCAGCTCTTTAAGCCGCTCCTCATAGGGTTTGTTCTCCAGACCCTTGATCACTGTAGTCACCGTCCTCTGGACACATTCCAGCTTGCCAATCTCTCTCTTTAATTGTGGTGCCCAGAAATGGACACTATATTCCAGGTGTGGTCTGACCAAGGCAGAATAGAGCATGGGGAGCATGACTTCCCTGGACCTCTAGACGCTAGACTCCTACTGATGCAGGCCAAAATCCCATTGGCTTTTTTTGCCGCTGCATCACATTTTTGGCTCATGTTTAACTTGTTGTCCACGAGGACCCCAAGATCTTGTTCACACGTACTGCTCTCGAGCCAGGCATCGTTTCTCCATTCTGTATCTTTACATTTCATTTTTTTCTGCCTAAGTGGAATATTATACTTGAGTCAAGTTTATTTATTATTTTACTCTGTTATTATTATTATTATTATACATTTATTATTATTATTTTACATTTATTATTTTACTCTATTATTATTATTACATTTATTATTTTACTTTTTTATTGTTATTACGTTTATTGTTTTACTTTTTTATTGTTATTATAACATTTATGATTTTCCTCTATTATTATTGGAAGTGTACTTAAGCACATCTACATTGAAGAAGGTTAGAATAATGGTTTAATCAGAGTTGGGGAGTCTTATCTTCAACTTCAGTTTTATGTAAATATTCATAAACATTTAACCTCCTGATGTCTCAAATAATGTAATTTTATTGGTATCTATTTTTATTTTGAAATTTACCCGTAGCGGCTGCATTTCCCACCCTCGGCTTATACTCGAGTCAATCAGTTTTCCCAGTTTTTTGTGGTAAAATTGGGTGCCTCGGCTTATATTCGGGTCGGCTTATACTCGAGTATATATGGTAAGTCTTTCAAGGTCTAGCCTGTTAATGGAATGGTGTATAGCAGGGGTAGGGAACCTATGGCTCGGGAGCCACATGTGGCTCTTTTCATGATTGCATCTGGGTCTCCAGAGCAGCCCAGGCCTCAGTTTCCCAGCATGCAGCTCCCTCTCTCCCCTTCCTTCTTTCCTCCATTCTCCCTCTTCCTTCCTTCCTTTCTCCCCCTTCACTCTTTCCTTCTCCTTCTCTCCTTCCTTCCCCTCCCTCTCTCCCCTCCCTTCTTTCCTCCATTCTCCCTCTTCCTTCCTTCCTTCTCCTTCACCCTTTCCTTCTCCTTCTCTCCCCTTCCTTCTTTCCTCCATTCTCCCTTCCTCCCTCTTCCTTCCTTTCTCCCCTTCACCATTTTCTTCTCTTTCTCTCCTTCCTTTTCCTGCCCTCTCTCTCCTTCCTTCTTTCCTCCATTCTCCCTCTTTCTTCTTTCCTTCCTTCCTCTTCCTTCCTTCCTTTCTACCCTTCACCCTTTCCTTCTTCCTTTTCCCTCCCTTTCCCCTTCCTTCTTTCCTCCATTCTCCCTTCCTCCCTCTTCCTTCCTTTCTCCCCTTCACCATTTTCTTCTCTTTCTCTCCTTCCTTTTCCTCTCCCCTTCCTTCTTTCCTCCATTCTCCCTCTTCTTTCCTTCCTTCCTCTTCCTTCCTTCCTTTCTACCCTTCACCCTTTCCTTCTTCCTTTTCCCTCCCTTTCCCCTTCCTTCTTTCCTCCATTCTCCCTCTCTCTCTCTTCCTTCCTTCCTCTTCTATTCTTTTCCCCCAAGTCTTCCTTTCCTTCTTTCCTTTTTTTCCTTCCCTTTCTCTCCCTTCTTTCTTTTCTTCTTTCCCTTCATTATTTTACTTTTTCCTCACTCCCTTTCCTTTCTTTTCCCCACCCTTTCCTTTCCTCCCTTCCTATTTCCTTCTTTCTTTTCCCCTCTTGTCTCTCTCCTGCTTTTCTTTTCTTCCTTTTCCATAGTTTGTTCTTCTTTTCTTTCTTCCTCTCCCCCTCCCTCCTTTATTTCCTCTTCCTTCCTTCCTTCCTTCCTTCCTTCCGCCTTCTCTTCCTTCCCAGAGTCCTGAGCATGCCTTTTGCAGAGCCAGGTCTGAAGTGTCCCCTCATTCTGCCGGGGAATCCTTTTCTCATCGTATGTACGTATAGACTCACATTTAGTTGAATTCAGCCTTAAAATATATTATATATATTCTATGGCTCTCACTGAAATAAACTTCCAAATATTTTGCTTTCATGGGTTTCGGAGTCAAAAATGTTCCCAACCCCTGGTGTATAGTATTTATTTATTACAGTGTTTATTTATCGTGTCAGAAGCGAATTTAGAATACAGTAATAATATATAGAAAAACCATAAACAAACTTAAAAACTTGGCCTTATACTAAATGTCCTTTGACCAGAAACCAGCCACTTGGAGTTCCTCTGGTGTTGCTATAAGGAGGTCCGCCATTGTGCATGTGGCAGAACTCAGACTGCCTTGCAGTAAGTGGTCTGTGTTTTGCTCTTCTCCACACTCACATGCCGTGGACTCCACTTTGTAGCCCCATTTCTTAAGGTTGGTTCTGCATCTCATGGTCCTAGAGCGCAATCTTTTCAGCACCGTCCAAGTCGCCTCGTCTTCTGTGTGCCCAGGAGGGAGTCTCTCATCTGGTCTCAGCCACTAACTGAGGTTACGGGTTTCAGTCTGCCACTTTTGGACTCGCACTTGCTGAGGTGTTCCTGTGAGTATCTCTGTAGTAGGCCTGGGCAATCCATGGTTCTAAATGGTTCTAAAGTACTTAAAAAACTAAAGTTCTGTTGTTGAACACTAGGTGGCGCTGGTGCTTTGCTTCTACAGTGTTGCTAAAGTTCTGGTGGTGAACACTAGGTGGCGCTGGTGCTTTGCTTCTACAGTGTTGCTAAAGTTCTGGTGGTGAACACTAGGTTGCGCTGGTGCTTTGCTTCTACAGTGTTGCTAAAGTTCTGGTGGTGAACACTAGGTGGCGCTGGTGCTTTGCTTCTACAGTGTTGCTAAAGTTCTGGTGGTGAACACTAGGTGGTGCTGGTGCTTTGCTTCTACAGTGTTGCTAAAGTTCTGGTGGTGAACACTAGGTGGCGGTGGTGCTTTGCTTCTACAGTGTTGCTAAAGTTCTGGTGGTGAACACTAGGTGGCGGTGGTGCTTTGCTTCTACAGTGTTGCTAAAGTTCTGGTGGTGAACACTAGGTGGCGCTGGTGCTTTGCTTCTACAGTGTTGCTAAAGTTCTGGTGGTGAACACTAGGTGGCACTGGTGCTTTGCTTCTACAGTGTTGCTAAAGTTCTGGTGGTGAACACTAGGTGGCGCTGGTGCTTTGCTTCTACAGTGTTGCTAAAGTTCTGGTGGTGAACACTAGGTGGCGCTGGTGCTTTGCTTCTACAGTGTTGCTAAAGTTCTGGTGGTGAACACTAGGTGGCACTGGTGCTTTCCTTCTACAGTGTTGCTAAAGTTCTGGTGGTGAACACTAGGTGGCGCTGGTGCTTTGCTTCTACAGTGTTGCTAAAGTTCTGGTGGTGAACACTAGGTGGCACTGGTGCTTTCCTTCTACAGTGTTGCTAAAGTTCTGGTGGTGAACACTAGGTGGCACTGGTGCTTTGCTTCTACAGTGTTGCTAAAGTTCTGGTGGTGAACACTAGGTGGCGCTGGTGCTTTGCTTCTACAGTGTTGCTAAAGTTCTGGTGGTGAACACTAGGTGGCACTGGTGCTTTCCTTCTACAGTGTTGCTAAAGTTCTGGTGGTGAACACTAGGTGGCGCTGGTGCTTTGCTTCTACAGTGTTGCTAAAGTTCTGGTGGTGAACACTAGGTGGCGCTGGTGCTTTGCTTCTACAGTGTTGCTAAAGTTCTGGTGGTGAACACTAGGTGGCACTGGTGCTTTCCTTCTACAGTGTTGCTAAAGTTCTGGTGGTGAACACTAGGTGGCGCTGGTGCTTTGCTTCTACAGTGTTGCTAAAGTTCTGGTGGTGAACACTAGGTGGCACTGGTGCTTTCCTTCTACAGTGTTGCTAAAGTTCTGGTGGTGAACACTAGGTGGCACTGGTGCTTTGCTTCTACAGTGTTGCTAAAGTTCTGGTGGTGAACACTAGGTGGCGCTGGTGCTTTGCTTCTACAGTGTTGCTAAAGTTCTGGTGGTGAACACTAGGTGGCACTGGTGCTTTCCTTCTACAGTGTTGCTAAAGTTCTGGTGGTGAACACTAGGTGGCGCTGGTGCTTTGCTTCTACAGTGTTGCTAAAGTTCTGGTGGTGAACACTAGGTGGCACTGGTGCTTTCCTTCTACAGTGTTGCTAAAGTTCTGGTGGTGAACACTAGGTGGCACTGGTGCTTTCCTTCTACAGTGTTGCTAAAGTTCTGGTGGTGAACACTAGGTGGCGCTGGTGCTTTGCTTCTACAGTGTTGCTAAAGTTCTGGTGGTGAACACTAGGTGGCGCTGGTGCTTTGCTTCTACAGTGTTGCTAAAGTTCTGGTGGTGAACACTAGGTGGCACTGGTGCTTTCCTTCTACAGTGTTGCTAAAGTTCTGGTGGTGAAAATTTCAGAGCTCTAACAAAACTTTCTCCTTCCCTCCTTTCTCTTTCAGTTTAATATATTTTGCTTTGTAATGTACAGTTATATAACATGCATATGTACAGAAGACTCTGGCTGAATCTCCACTGCCATACAGTGGAGTTTGAAACTGGGTTTCTGTGAGTTTTCCAGGGTGTATGGCCATGTTCTGGGAGCATTCCCTCCTGACGTTTCGCCCACATCTATGGCAGGCATCCCCAGAGGTTGTGAGGTCTGTTGGAAACTAGGCCAGTGAGGATTATATATCTGTGGAATGATGTCCATGGTGGGAGAAAGAACTCTTGTCTGTTGAAGGCAGGTGTAAATGTTGCAGTTGGCCACCTTGATTAGTACTGAATGGCCTTGCAGCTTCAAAGCCTGCTGATTGCTGCCTGGGGGGGGATCCTTGGTTGGGAGGTGTTAGCTGGCCCTGTTAGTTGACTTAAGTGGCTGAGGGAAGGGGGGAGGAAAGGGCCTGAAGCTGTTAGGAATTGTGGGAGTCCAAAACACCTGGAGGGACCAAGTTGGCCCATGCCTGGTGTAGACTCATATAATGCTGTTCAATGAAGTCCAACTGCATTATATGGGATCTACAATATAGATCCAGCTCCTGTTAACCAGAACTCAAGCAACTGGCACTCTCAAGCAATCAGCAAAATGGAAAAAAAATAAAATAAAATCAATTATAATAAACCTGTATCACGTTAAGTTGAGCCTGTTTGTCTTTATTTGTCTTCATTGGCTCTTAAGGACTGTGCTTCAATATTGATATCAAATCAATAACAAGAGTATATGTCATGGTTTGGTATTTAAAAGGTAAAGGTTTTCCCCTGACATTAAGTCCAGTCATGTCCGACCCTTGGGTGTGGTGCTCATCTCAGTTTCTAAGCCGAAGAGCTGGCGTTGCCCGTAGACACCTCCAAAGTCATGTGGCCAGCATGACTGCATGGCGCACCATTACCTTCCCACATTTGATCTACTCACGTTTGCATGTTTTCAAACTGCTAGGTTGGCAGAAACTGGGGCTAACAGCGGGAGCTCACCTCACTCCCCAAGTTCAAGATTTATTATTACAGTCAATGACCAGCATCAAAAATGTACAAACATCAGGATGCACAAACATCAGGGTACACACACATGTACAAACACATGTACAAACATCAGGGAACACCCGAGTTCAAACCTGCAACCTTTCGGTCAGCAAGTTCAGCAGCTCAGTGGTTTCACCCAATGCGCCACCGAGGGCTCTTAAGGTTTAGTATTAGTTAAGCCTGCTTTTAATAATAACTCTCAAGAAGCCAGGAATGTCATTTATCCAGCACTAGCCATCCCCTGCCATGCGTTGCTGTGGCCCAGTCTGTGTATATGTGTTTTGTGTGCGTATATATGTGTGTGTTTGTGTATATATGTGGTTTTACGCACGTGTTGTAATGAATTTTCTGTTTTTTTGGCTTTTAAAGTCTCTTCTGAAGTGTTTTTTTGGTTTTTTATGAGTGATGGTCACTCGTTGGCCTGATGGGTGTCGTGTCCAAATTTGGTGTCAATACGCCCAGTGGTTTTTGAGTTGTGTTAATCCCACGAACGAACATTACATTTTTATTTATATAGACTAGCTGTCCCCTGCCACTCATTGCTGTGGACTGGTCTGTGTATAAGAGTTTTGTGTGTGTGTGTATGTGTGTGTTTGTGTATATATGAGGTTTTACGCATGTGTTATAATGTATTTTTTTTTGCCTTTTAAAGTCTCTTCTGAAGTGTTTTTTGGTTTTTTTATGAGTGATGGTCACTTGTTGGCCTGATGGGTGTCGTGTCCAAATTTGGTGTCAATACGCCCAGTGGTTTTTGAGTTGTGTTAATCCCACGAACGAACATTACATTTTTATTTATATAGACTAGCTGTCCCCTGCCACTCATTGCTGTGGACTGGTCTGTGTATAAGAGTTTTGTGTGTGTGTGTGTGTATGTGTGTGTTTGTGTATATATGAGGTTTTACGCATGTGTTATAATGTATTTTTTGTTTTTTGCCTTTTTAAGCCTCTTCTGAAGTGTTTTTTGGTTTTTTTATGAGTGATGGTCACTCGTTGGCCTGATAGATGTCTTGTGTCCAAATTTGGTGCCAATACGTCCAGTGGTTTTTGAGTTATGTTAATCCCACAAACGAACATTACATTTTTAGTTATATAGACTATCCGTCCCCTGCCACTCATTGCTGTGGCCCGGTCTGTGTATATGCATTGTGTGTGTGTGTGTGTGTGTGTGTGTGTGTGTGTGTGTATATATATATATATGTATGTGTGTGTATGTATATATTTGTGTACAGTATATGTGTATATATGTATGTTTGCGTATATATATGTGTGTGTGTGGTTTTGCGCATGTGTTGCAATGTATTTTTAATTTTTGGCTTTTAAAGACTCTTCTGCTGTCTTTTCTAGTTTTTTTTTATGAGTGATGGTCACTCATTGGCCTGAGAGGTGTCTTGTGTCCAAGTGTGGTGTCAATACGTCCAGTGGTTTTTGAGTTATGTTAATCCTACAAACGAACATTGCATTTTTAGTTATATAGATTTAGCAATCCAGTTTACTAAAAATCTACTCTATCTATCTATCTATCTATCTATCTATCTAAATGCACACTTGTGTATATAAATGTACACTGGTCTCAATATGTTGGTGCTGTTGGACTCAAGTATGGGTTCACCTTGCATGCAGATTGTTCTTGGAAAGCTTCTTGTTTCCGGGCGCAGCTCGTCATCTTGAGTTTTATTTTATTTTATTTATATTTATATTTTGATTTTTGTTATGGTTGTTGTTTGTTAGTGGGGAATGAAATAATTCAAATCTTTGTTTGTATATGGTTTTGGAATGTGATTGGAGGTCTGTGTAGGGTTTTGGAATATAATGGATGGTTTGTGTATGTTATCTTTATTTGCTTAATTGCGTTAATTTTATTTTTAAAAATTACAAAAAATTATTTTATTTAAACAAATACTTTTATTTATTATTTTATAATAATAATATAATGCAATGCAATGTTATATTATATTATAATGTCGATATATTATATTATAATATAATAATTATAATATAATGTAGTATCTCTCGGCATCACTTCGCGAACGAAGACTCTTAGGAAGGACTCATCCCACGCTTTTTGCAAGTGCGTTTATGACTAAAAAGGCCAATCTGAGATAGGCAAGTTCGGTTGCAGAAAGCACAGCAGAAAGTCTCCTTGGGTGATGTTGTTTCCAAGTTGCGTTCTTTCTGCGTTGTCGTTTCTCTTCAAGACCCATTTGGCATGTCTTCTCAAAAGAGGTCGCAGCATTGTGGATGGTGCGTCTCCATGCCTCCCGATGTGAGGCCAGGGTGGAGCACTGTTGGTGACCAATCTGGCTGAGCCTGAGATGTTGTTTCAGGGAGTCCTCATATCTCTTTTTGGGGGCGCCTCTCTTGCGCTGACTCGTGGCGAGTTCACCGTAGAATAGTATCTTTGGGAGGCGGTGGTCCTCCATCCTAGAGACGTGCCCTGCCCAGCGCAGCTGTGTTCTCAATAGCATGGCCTCAACGCTGGTGATCCCTGCTTGCTCAAGGACAGCAACATTAGTCACATAGTCAGTCCAGTGTATATTTAGGATTGTGCGAAGACAGCGCTGATGAAAGCTTTCGAAGAGTCGTGGGTGTTGGCGATAGGTGACCCATGTTTCAGACCCATAGAGGAGAATAGATGGTACGATAGCTCTGTACATAATATAATATGATATAATATAGTATAATATGATTATGGTATGATGTATTGTATATGTACATATAATATTGATAGTGTTGTAGTGTGATACAATATAATACTAGGCTACTGGTGATAACGTGATATTATAATTGTATATTTGTATTACATGTAATATTGCTAATTATATTGCGATATAATGTTGTAGTGCAGGGGTCAGAAACCTTTTTGACTCAGAGAGCCATAAAAGCAAAATATTTGGAAATTTATTTTAGTGAGAGCCATATAATATATATAATATATGTAATATATTTTAAGACTGAATTCAACTGAATGTGAGTATATACGTACATACCATGAAAAAGGATTCCCCCGACAGAGTGACGGACACTTCAGACCTGGCTCTGCAAAAGGCACTCTCAGGATTCTGGGAAGGAAGAGAAGATGGAAGGAAGGAAGGAAGGAAGGAAGGAAGGAAGGAAGGAAGGAAGGAAGGGGGAAAGAAAGAAAGACAGAGGAAATGAGGGAGGGGAGAGGAAGAAAGAAAAGAAGAACAAACTATGGAAAAGGAAGAAAAGAAAAGCAGGAGAGAGACAAGGAGGGGGAAAGAAAGAAGGAAATGGGAAGGGAGGAAAGGAAAGGGTGGGGAAAAGAAAGGGAAGGGAGTGAGGAAAAAGTAAAATAATGAAGGGAAAGGAAGAAAAGAAAGAAGAGGAGAGAGAAGGAAGAGAAAAGAAAGGAAGGAGAAGGAAAGGAAGACTTGAGGGAAAAGAATAGAAGAGGAAGGAAGGAAGGAAGGAAGGAAGGAGAGAAGGAGAAGGAAAGGGTGAAGGGGAGAAAGGAAGTAAGGAAGAGGAAGGTAGAAAGAGGGAGAATGGAGGAAAGAAGGAAGGGGAGAGAGGGAGCGGCATGCTGGGAAACCGAGGCCCGGGCTGCTCTGGAGAGCCAGTTGCAAGCATGAAAAGAGCCACACCACCTGGCTCCCGAACCATAGGTTCCCTCCCACTGTTGTAGTGCAATGTGATGTGTAACATTGATATTGTGCTGTGGCAGTAATATAGTATATTGTATTTGCATTTTGCTTGTAAGCTGCTCTGAGTCCCCTTCGGGGTTGAGAAGGGCGGCATATAAATATCGTGAAATAAATAAATCTACTGTATGTATATAATAAAAGCCAGTGTTTGCGGGTGGTGGGTGGGTGGTGCGACCAAGCGAATGTGTGCCAGCGTTTCGATTGGCTGCAACTGTCGGATTATTTGCATAAATGGCTGTGACTGGCCAGCCACCCAACATTCCAACACAGCACAGAGAGGAAAGGATAGGGCCTGAGGCAGGCATAAATGGCTGGAGTTGAAGTTGTCCAGTTGACAGTTTTTTCTGTTGGAAATGGAATGTTCAGTACCTTCACCCAATACACTTCTAAGGTGACTCAGAGGGAAAGCAAAAGGCCTCAGGCACTCAGCCACTGCAGCCCACAGCAATAACGGATCAGGACCAAACATGGCAAACAAGGGACCAATGGCTCACTTCACAAACTGGTGTGGTTTAGGGCAGGATGGGCCACGAATGATGGGATTTGCAGTACCTTCACATCAGTCACTTCCCAAACAACACTGCAGCCCCTACAAATCACAGACCAGGCCCAAAATTGACAACAAGGCTTCTTTAACTTGATTTTCCTGACTAGGCCTCAGCTCATGGGATATTGTTAGGCTTCCTCAACTTGACTTTCCTGACTAGGCCTCAGCTCATGGGATATTGTTAGGCTTCCTCAACTTGATTTTCCTGACTAGGCCTCAGCTCATGGTATACTGTTAGGCTTCCTCAACTTGATTTTCCTGACTAGGCCCCCAACAATGACAGAACAAGACCAAACTTGGCACACAGACACCCCCCCCCCAAGATGCACCCTACATCCTGGTGCAGTTTGAGGGAGGATGGACCATGGATGATGGGACTTGCAGTACTTTAATTCACTTCCTTAGAGCACTGCGGTCCACAGCAATGACGGATCAGGACCAAACATGGCAAACAAGGGACCAATGGCCCACTTCACAACCTGGTGTGGTTTAGGGCAGGATGGGCCACGAATGATGGGATTTGCAGTACCTTCACATCATTCACTTCCCAAACAACACTGCAGCCACTACAAATCACAGGCCAGGCCCAAAATTGACAACAAGGCTTCGTTAACTTGATTTTCCTGACTAGGCCTCAGCTCATGGGATATTGTTAGGCTTCCTCAACTTGACTTTCCTGACTAGGCCTCAGCTCATGGGGTATTGTTAGGCTTCCTTAACTTGATTTTCCTGACTAGGCCCCCAACAATGACAGAACAAGACCAAACATGGCACACAGACCCCCGAAGATGCACCCGACATCCTGGTGCAGTTTGAGGGAGGATGGATGATGGGACTTGCAGTACTTTCATTCACTTCCTTAGAGCACTGTGGCCCACACCAATGACGAACTATGGCACACAATGCCTTCCTCAAATAACCCGGGCACCGCCGGGTCCCCAAGCTAGTAAATAAATAAAAAGCACTTGATTTTCCAATACTTGGCTTTGGGACTAGATATAAACATTGAATCCTAATGCTAGGAATGGTGTGTTGGATCCTAGCTATGGAAATGGCCATAAACTGGACATCCCACCCAGAACAAAGAGTAGCTTGGAGGGATCTCAATGGCAAACCAGGATGAATGAATGAATGAATGAATGAATGAATGGTATCAAGTTGCACAAAATGATATAGTCTAACCAGGGCCTGGATACATTGTGTGCTGCTTGGCTATGTATGTATGTCTGGGAGGGGATGGAGTCCAGCAAATCCTTTTCTCCTCTCCCTCTGAGGACAAGCACAACTTAATTCTCTACTCCTCCAATACAATTATGGGGCCATACCTGCCAGAGAGGGATGCTCTTCTTCTCCCTGCATCCTCCTCCACTTGCAAAGATGCAACCTGGATGGATATAGCAAAGGTGCATTCAAAGCGATTCACACAGCCGCCGCTAGGTGGCAATAAAGAGCCGGGGCTATGCTCCGGGGAGGATTGACAAGCGTGAGCACCAATAACCGGCGCGAACGCGTGGGCGGGCTTCCCAACTTGATTGGCAAGGGGTTGTAAGCCAATCCGCGCCTGGTTACCACCCTCGACTAGGACAACCTGCGCCGGGGCGGGAGGAGGCGTGGCAATTGAGTAACTGACAGCACTATTGTCCTATCGCAGAGGGGAGCTAGTTGATTGGCGTTAGTCCGGCCCAATGGAGGCGGGGAAGCGGTTGAGCGGGCAGCCAATGGCAGCGCCGGGAGAGAGAAACTTCTCAGCCGAGGCGGCAGTTGAGGTGGGACGCCAGGCAGGTAAGAAGCAGGACAGGTGGCTCTCTTTGCTCTGTTGCTATGGTGACCCCCCCCCCCCCAAAAGAGAAACCTCATAGAAAACTATAATTCCCAATTATCCCCTCATTGGGAATAATGTGGAGGGTTTTGACCAGAGGCTGGGTGGCCATCTGTTGGGAGGGATCTGATTGTGTCTTCCTGCATGTTAGAATTTCCTTGGCCTGGATGACATTTTGGGGATCCCTCCCAACTCTAATGGAGTCCAGTGGGTTCTCCTCGGGAGGCTGGATGGCCATCTGTCGGGAGGGATCTAATGGTCAGAAGGGGGGTGGACGGGATGGCCTTTTGGGGTATTTTCCAGCTCTAGGAATCAATTATTTATTCGTTAACGCCTTTTCCCCTTTAAGGCCAACAGCGATGGAGTCGATCTTATCTCATTTGGGAGTGCGTTCCATAGGCGGAGGGGCCACCACCGAGAAGGCCCCGTCTCTCGTCCCCACCAACCGCGTTTGCGATGCAGGTGGGAGCGAGAGCAGGGCCTCCCCAGATGATCTTAGGCCAGTGTTTCCCAACCAGTGTGCCGTGGCACACTAGTGCGCCATGAGCGATCGTCGGGTGTATCTATGTCAGTGTTTCCCAGCCTTTTTTGAGCCGCGGCACACTTTTTACATTTGCAAATTCCTGGGGCACACCACCAACCAAAATGACACAAAATGACACTCTCACACAGTAATACATATAGCTAATATGTTTTTAAATGTATTTATACACTCAGTGTGAAACCTGGGCCTGTTTCGATGAACACAAGATAGATATCCTGGCAGGAATGGCAGAAAGACACAAACTTCCCACACAGAACTCCCACAACCAAGAGAAAATACTATAAGAGTTTGGTGGTCATTGACCTTGAGTTTTGGAGCCTAAGACAGTGTTTTTCAAACCTTTTTGGGCACACTTTTTACATTTACAAAATCCTGGGGCACACCACCAACCAAAATGACACAAAATGACACGCTAACACAGTAATACATATAGTTAATATGTTTTTAAATGTATGTATACACTCAGTGTGAAACCTGGGCCTGTTTCGATGAACACAACATAGGTATCCTGGCAGGAATGGCAGAAAGACACAAACTTCCCACACAGAACTCCCATAACCAAGAGAAAATACTATAAGAGTTTGGTGGGCATTGACCTTGGGTTTTGGAGTTGTAGTTCACCTATACCCAGAGAGCACTGTGGACTCAATGTTGGATCAGGACCAAACTTATTTATTTATTTATTTATTTATTATTCAATTTTATATTCCGCTCCTCCCTGCAGGCTCGGGGTGGATCACAATGAGCAATTAAACATGCAATAAAACATACAATAAAACATCAGATAAAACACACCGTACATGACAGAACATCAGCAGATTACATTTCTCAGCACAGATGGAGACACAACGTCCGCGCTCGGGTTTACCCAAACGCCAGCCTGAAAAGGGCCGTCTTACAGGCCCTTCGAAAAGGGGCAAGCTCTTGGATCACTCGAACGTGGCTAGGCAGTGAGTTCCAAATCGCGGTAGCCGCGGCAGAGAAGGACCGCTGTCTTGTGCTGGACAGATGGCAGGAGCGGGGTGATGGTACAACTAACAAATTCTGCTCTTCCGAGCGCAGTGATCTCAGGGGAACGTACGGGGTAAGGCGGTCCCTTAGGTACGCAGGCCCTAGACCGTGCAAGGCCTTAAAGGTTAAAACCAGCACCTTGAAGGCAATCCGGTACTCGATAGGGAGCCAGTGCAGTTGCCGGAGGATGGGAGTGATGTGCTCCCTCACTGGTGCTCCCACCAGCAAGCGAGCGGCGGCATTCTGCACCAGCTTGAGTTTCCGGATCGTCGACAAGGGAAGGCCCACGTAGAGGGCGTTACAGTAGTCCAGCCTCGAGATGACCGTCGCTTGGACCACCGTGGCCAGGTCGTCCCTGGACAGGTAGGGTGCCAGTCGCCTAGCCTGTCGCAGATGGTAAAAGGAGGTTTTGCTAACCATGGAGACCTGGGCCTCCATGGAGAGCAAAGGGTCCAATTGGACACCCAAGCTCTTAACAAGCTCTTAACTTGGCATGAATACTCAATATGCCCAAATATGAACGCAGATAGAGTTCAGTGGAAATAGACCTTGACATTTGGGAGTTGTAGTTGCTGGGATTTATAGTTCCTCTACAATCAAAGAGCATTCTGAACCCCACCAATGATAGAACTGAGCCAAACTTCCCACACAGAACCCCCAGGAGGCAAGAGGAGGTCTCTACTTGGGGAAAGGGAGGCGGGCCTTCCCAATGCATGGAGAGGGAGAGACCAAGTAGGCAACGGGTGGGGAGGGGGGTGTTTGTAATTTTGTGCCTTTATCGAGGTAGGTTTCTTAGGGTTTTTATACTTCAACACACTAGACTCTCTCCCCCTCCCCTTTTCTGGAGGTTCCAATTTCCCACGGCACACCTGATGATCGCTCACGGCACACTAGTGTGCCCCGGCACACTGGTTGGGAAACACTGATCTATGCAAGAGGGGAGAGTTGCTGAGGCAGCAACAAAAACAAATTGTGTTGCGATCATCTGTTGTGCCGTGGGAAATTGGAACCTCCAATCCCCTTTCTTCCCCCTCCTGCCAAACATTTTTTCTTCTCCACTCGGGCTCCCTTCTTCCCAGCCTCGCTCTGCTCGCTTTGCCTCGCTTTGCTCTGGGGCGAGTCTGCGCAGTAGCGCCCGCACGGGTCACGCCTTCCTCCCTCCCCCCTCCCCTCCTGAACACGCTCACGCTGCCCCCTCGGATCAAAATGGCAGCAGAAGCAGCAGTGTAGAAGAAAAAGTGTTTGGCAGAAGGCGGAAGAAAGTGCGCGAAGGGGGAGGAAGAGGTCTCTGTTGAAAGCTGGCATGGGCAAACTTGGACCTTCCAGGTGTTTTGGACTCCAACTCCCACCCTTCCTAGCAGCCTCGGGCCCTTTTCCTTTCCCCCCTCAGCCACTTAAGCAGGAAAGGGCCTCAGGCTGTTAGGAATGGTGGGAGTTGGAGTCCAAAGCACCCAGAGGGCCGACGTTTTCCCATGCCTGTTTTAGGGACCTTAAAGTGGTGAGCCTCCTTCCAACATTGTGATTCTGGAAAGAAAACAAACAACAACATAGCATAACATTATTTGAGTCTACAGTGCTCTCTGGGTGTAGGTGAACTACAACTTCCAAACTCAAGGTCAATTCCCAAGCAAACCCTTTCAGTACTTTCTGTTGGTCATGAGAGTTCAATATGCCAAGTTTGGTTCAATTCCATTGTTGCAAGAGTTCACGATGCTCTTTGATTGTGTGTTAACTATAAATCCCAGAAACTGTAACTCCCAAATGTCAAGGTCTATTTTCCCCCAAACTCCATCTGTTTGGTCCTGATCCAACATTGCTTCAGTCCACAGTGCTCTCCGGATATAGGTGAACTACAACTCCAAAACTCAAGGTCAATGCCCATCAAACTCTTACAGCATTTTCTCTTGGTTATGGGAGTTCTGTGTGGGAAGTTTGTGTCTTTCTGCCATTCCTGCCAGGATATCTATGTTGTGTTCATCGAAACAGGCCCAGGTTTCACACTGAGTGTATAAATACATTTAAAAACATATTAACTATATGTATTACTGTGTCATTTTGTGTCATTTTGGTGGTGTGCCTCAGGATTTTGTAAATGTAAAAAGTGTGCCCAAAAAGATTTGAAAAACACTGTCTTAGGCTACAAGATGGGATATAGAGGCAGACGCGTTTGGACAAGTAAGCTGGGCCAGAACCGTATAGAGCGTTATAGGTCAATACCAGCACTTTGAATTGGGCTCGGAGATGGACCGGCAGCCAGTGGAGCTGACACAACAGGCGGGTGGTATGTTCCCTGTATGTTGCCCCAGTTAGCAATCTGGCTGCCGCCCGTTGGACCAGCTGTAGTTTCCGAGCTGTCTTCAAAGGCAGCCTCACGTAGAGCACGTTGCAGTAGTCTATTCGGGATGTAACCAGAGCATGGACCACTGTGGCCAGATCAGACTTCCCAAGGTACGGGCGCAGCTGGCGCACAAGTTTTAACTGTGCAAAAGCTCTCTCGGCCACCGCTGGGACCTGGGGTTCCAGGCTCAGCAATGAGTTGGCTAGATGGCCATCTGTCGGGAGGGATCGTATTGCCTGCATGGAAGAATGGGGTTGAACTGAATGGAGCTGGGGGAGGGGGTGTCTTCCAACTCCAGGATTTTATTATTCTATTCTATGAAAAACGCCCACAAAAAATTATTCAGCAATGAGAAATCTCAGAAAAGTTTATGGAGAGACCTGTTCCATTTTCAGGGTTTAGGAGAACAACAGAGTTGGTGGACAGGATGGCTATCTATCAGGAATGCTTTGATTGTGTTCCCTGCATGGAAGAATGGTGTTGGACTGAAAAGCCTTTGACGTCACTTGCAATTCTATGATTCTATGACAAGCTGGTTGGCCATCTATTGGGAGGGCTTTGATGGTATCCTTCCTGACCATTGGGGTCTCTTCTGACTCTAGGATTCTGTGATCCCACAGAGGCTGGATGGCCATTTTTCAGAAATTCTTTAATTGTGTTGGGATGGCTGAAGTTTGCCCATGCCTGTTTTCATTCTGTTTCTCTGTTCTGTTTTCATCCCAAAGCAACAACTTCAAAGGGCAGGCCGACGCTCCAAGTCGGTGTCCTTCTCCTCTTGGGACCTCTACTATGGCGAAGCTCCACGGACTGCAAGCCGACTATGTTTTCCGTGGCGTCGACCATATCGTCCGGATGACGGTGGAAGGGAACCTCTTGGAGGTGGAAGTAGAGGACCGTCTCACTACGGACCAGTGGCGAGGAGAGTTTGATGCCGCTTGTGAGTGGGTCCACTTACGAGAGCTGCAAAAATTATCGTCACCCCTGATGCAGTGTAGAAAGGAGGGCTTGTATTCTTTCTCCCAAAGCAGGCCCAAAGTGCTTGACGTAAAGCAGGAGTCCTCAAACTTTTTCGACAGAGGGACAGTTCACGGTCTCTTAGACCAGTGTTTCCCAACCGCTGTTCCACGGCACAGTAGTGTTCCGTTTGGGATCAGCTGGTGTGCTGCGAGAACGCCTCTCCCCCCCCCCCTGTGTATTAAGCGCGCGATCGTGCAGCGGGTGGTGGAGTCTGCAGAGGCACCACTGAGCGAGCCGCAGTGCCGGGCCATGTTCGAGCTCAGCACCCGGCTCATCCTGCAAGGGCCCGACCCCTTCCAGTGGCAGGTGGGCCGGCAAGTGCTCAAGGCCTACACCCGCCACCACCGCGCCACCTTCACGCGAGACCTGGTGCTGGCCTTGCGGCGCGGGAGCAGGAGAAGGATCGGGCTCGCCCTGCCTCCCCTCTGGCCTGGACGCCGCCGTGCTGGACTACATCTATGGCAAGCTGCGGCTGATCATCAGCTGCCTGGCGGTGCTGGAGCTCTTTGCGCTGCTGCAGGAGGAGGCCTTGCGGCTGGTGGGCGAGCGGCCCCCAGCCACGCTCTGCATCCACCTCTGCCTTGCTTCTCAGGGGCCATGGAGGCGCAGCCCGGTGGTGCTGGAGCTCTTTGCGCTGCTGCAGGAGGAGGCCTCGTGGCTGGTGGGCAAGTAGCTCCCAGCCCCGCTCTGCGCCCACCTCTGCCTGGCTTCTCGGGGGCGATGGAGGCACAGCCCGGCGGTGCTGGAGCTCTTTGCACTGCTGAAGGTGGAGGCCTCGCGGCTGGTGGGCGAGCGGCTCCCAGCCCCACTCTGCGCCCACCCCTGCCTGGCTTCTCGGGGGCGATGGAGGCGCAGCCCGGCGGTGCTGGAGCTCTTTGTGCTGCTGCAGGAGGAGGTCTCGCGGCTGGTGGGCGAGAGGCTCCCGGCCCCGCTCTGTGCCCGCCTCTGCCTGGCTGCCTGGCTTCTTGGAGACAATGGAGGCGCAAACCTGAGTAATCAATACCCGATATCCGGAAAAGTGCTGTGTCCAGGTGCAGCTGTAATCCAACACAGCGTGGCGACACCAGGACACAGCGCTTTTCCGGATAATGGGTACTGATTACTCAGGTCTGCATCTCCCTCGCCCCCGAGAAGCCAGGCAACCAGGCAGAGGCGGGCGCAGAGCGGGGCTGGGGGGAGGGAAAGGAGGAAGTGGGAGGGGCCTGGGCCGAAAGGGGGTGGGGCCCGGGTGGAGGCCACGCCCCGAGTGACCAGGTGTGTCGCGGCTCAAAAAAGGTTGGGAAACACTGCCTTAGACTATTAGGAGTCCGGACTATAGTTTGTTGTCAATCCTGTTGTGTGTTTTGAAAATTGTTTCAGACTTAGGGTGCCCCAAAGGTAAACCCCTCAAAGTTTTCTTGTCAAGGTTTATTCAAAGGGGATTTGTCTTTGTCTGCCTTCGAGGCTGAGAGAGTGTGACACAATTTTAAAAATTTGGTTTTTTAAAAAATCTATTATTTTTTTCAGCAATATGTATTATCATATAATTTTAAAGGACAAGGATTTTCCTCTATGATTTATATCACTATGTACATCTTCATTCTACCTTATTATCTTAATTTTTAAAAAATAGATTAAAACAAAACAAAATTAAAAAATAATTGAAAAGAATGCAAAAGTTTTTAATGTTTACATTAAAAACACAAATATTTAATCCCCCCATCTTTATATTCATATGTTTTAAAATTCACTGGGAGCTGCCTTGCATCCCTTATAGGGAGAAAGGCAGGATAAAAATAAAGTACCCGTATATACTTGAGTATAAGCCGACACTAATATAACCTGAGACACCTAATTTTGCCACAAAAAACTGAGAAAACTTACTAACTCGAATATAAGCCGAGGGTGGGAAACGCAGCAGCTACTGGTACATTTCAAAATAAAAATAGATACCAATAAAATTACATTAATTGTGGCACCAGTAGGTTAAATGTTTTCGAATGTTTTGTAATTTAACATAAGACTGTCCAACTCTGATTAAGCCATTATTCTAAACTTTTTCAATGTAAATGTGCTTATGTATCCTTCCAATAATAGAGTAAAATAATACATGTAATAACAATAATAAATGTAGTAAAATAATAAATATAACAATAGTAATAGTGGCTTTTCTTCGCGAACGAAGATTCAGATTCAGGAAGGACTCATCCCACGCTTTCTACAATAATAATAGAGTAAAATAGTAAATGTAACAATAATAATAGAGTATAATAATAATCATCATCATAGAGTAAAATAGTAAATGTAATAATAATTTAAAATAGTGCAAAATAATAAATGTAATAATAACAATAATGATAAATAGAGTAAAATAATAAATGTAATAATAATAGAATGAAATAATAAATGTAATAATAATAGAATAAAATAATACATTAATGATCATCTCTCTCAGTATTACTTCGCAAATGAAGATTCTTAGGAAGGACTCATCCCACACTTTTTACAAGCGTGTTGATGACTAAAAAGGACAATCTGAGATAGGCAAGTCCGGTTGCAGAAAGCACAGCAGAAAGTCTCCTTGGGTGATGTTGTTTCCAAGTTGCGATTCTTTCTGCGTTGTCGTTTCTCTTTGAGACCCGTTCGGCGTGTCTTCTCGAAAGAAGCCGCAGCATTGTGGATAGTGCATCTCCATGTCTCCCGATGTGAGGCCAGGGTGGACCATTGTTGGTGATCAATCTGGCCGAGCCTGAGATGTTGTTTCAGGGAGTCCTTATATCTCTTTTGGGGGGCGCCTCTCTTGCGCTGACCCGTGGCGAGTTCACCATAGAGTAGTATCTTTGGGAGGCGGTGGTCCTCCATCCTAGAGATGTGCCCTGCCCAGCGCAGCTGTGTTCTCAATAGTATGGCCTCAATGCTGGTGACCCCTGCTTGCTCAAGGACAGCAACATTCGTCACATAGTCGGTTCAGTGTGTATATTTCGAATTGTGCGAAGACAGCGCTGATGGAAGCATTTGAGGAGACATAAGGTGTTGGCGATAGGTGACCCATGTTTCAGACCCATAGAGGAGAATAGACAGTACGATAGCTCTGTACACACTGATTTTGGTGCTTTGCCTCAGGTGCTTGTTGCTCCAGACTCTTTTGTGAAGCCTTCCGAATGCACTATATGCCTTTGCTAATCTGTGATCTCTCTCTCTGTCAATCTTGGTCAATCTTTGTCAATGATCATAATAATAGAGTAAAATAATAAATGTAATAATAACAATAATAAATAGAGTAAAATAATAAATGTAATAATAACAATAATAAATTGAGTGAAATAATAAATCTAATAACAATAATAAATAGAGTAAAATAATAAATGTAATAATAAAAATAATAAGTAGTGTAAAATAATGTAAATGTAATAACAATAAATAGAGAACAATAATACATGTAATAAAAATAAAAAACAGAGCAAAATAATAAATAACTTTGACTCGAGTGTAAGCCGAAAGGTGCTTTTTCAGATTAAAAAAAGGGTTGAAAAACTTGGCTTATACACGAGTATATATGGTAAATACTTTATTTTTATTTTATTTAGATAATGCTTACCCCCGTCTTCAAACACAAAGCCACTCAGAGATGCTTACAAAATAACAACAGCATAATAATAATAGAAATAGCAGAAGTAGCCAAGGAACATTTGGAAGTCCGCAAGGTCCTGCAGCCCTGAGTGAATGGGACATATTAGATCGCAAACTGTGTGTTTTTATTGAGCTGTAGACGTTCTTTCAGAAACTAGCATCTGTTCTATTCGCCTGCTTGTTTGTTGTATGTTTCCCTTAACAGTCATTGAAGACCTGACACACAAGACGGGGAATTTCAAGCAGTTTGGGATCTTCTGCAACATGCTGGAGTCCGCCCTGGCACAGGTGGGGAGGAGAGAAAAAGCAATAGTTACCCCCCCCCCCTGTTCTCTCCCCTGAAGAAGGGATAAGAAAGACCCGGTTTCTCTTTCCCTCCACAGAGCAGCGAGTCAGTCACACTGGACCTTCTCACTTACTCGGACCTGGAGTCGCTAAGAAATCGGAAAATTGGTGTCGGTCCCCGACACTTGCCTGCCGCCAAGAGCTCTCCGCTCAGTTCCAAGCGTTACCTCATATTGATCTACTCAGTGGAATTTGACCGGTAAACTACTTTGATTGTTTTTGTCTGAAATGGACAGACGCAGTTATTGAGGCTGTCGGCCTTTCTGATCTAGGAGATTGTTTTCTTGGCCAAACAGTGGCCAATAGCTCTGTTTGGTACAAGGATAATTCTTCCCCACCAAGGTCTGATACTGGCACTTGTCTGCTATTCACTTTGTGATACAGTGGAACCTACAAGAGTCATTGCTTAGCCCAGGTTTCACTTTGACATGTGAGCAGCCTTTTGAGTTAAGAGCTAGCATGAAAATACAGGGCTTTAGGGCTGCAAGGGAGCAGCCTCTGTGCCTCGTGCTCTTGCTATCTGTTTTGAGGAACTTTGGGTTAGTTTATTTTGTGTGGTTTCCATTCCTGGTATGTTTGGCTTCATGAAGAGAGAGAGAGAGAGAGAGAGAGAGATGCTGGAATTAGTACAGCTGAAAGAAAATGATGCTTCCTCTTCGCTTTCTGCTTCCTTGTCACAACTTTGTGTCCAAATTTGGTGTCAATTCATCCAGTGGTTTTTGAGTTATGTTAATCCCACAAACGAACATTACATTTTTATTTATATAGACTAGCTGTCCCCTGCCACGTGTTGCTGTGGCCCAGTCTGTGTATATGTGTTTTGTGTGTGTATATGCATTGTAATGTATTTTTTATTTTGTTATTTATAAAGTACATTTCATTATTTTGGGCTGTCAACTTTATAAAGAAATACATTTACCAGCTGTATTTCTAAAACATGTAACAAAAACATGTAACAAAAGTGGGGGGTCAGTGCAAAATAAGCTTTGAGAGAAGAGCAATTTGAGTTAAGAGCTCAGTCACGGAACAAATTAAATGCTTAAGGTATCACTCGTATATTTATTTATTTATTTACATCATTTATATTCTGCCCTTCTCACCCCGCAGGGGACTCAGGGCGGATCACAATGCACATATACAGGCAAACATTCAATGCCATAGACCAGGGCTGTCCAACTTCTACCGGACCTGTGGCCGGAATTCCGGTCACTGATGACCTGGGGGGGCCGAAGGGTCTGCCTCCGCCCCTGGCTCCACCCCCTCCCCTCCTCCGCCCCCCCCCCCTCTCCCCTTAACATAAGGGGAGAGGGAGGGAATGGAACACAATGGGGCCATAAATAAACAATTCCATATATTTAATATTAACATAAGGGGAGCCCCTGATTCAGCCTACCTTCCCAAACGCGCAGGATCCAGGAGAAGCCGATCCACGAGACAGGCCACGACCGACCGAGCCAGGCGCCGAAGAAGGTCTGTGTGGGCCTCAGGGATTCAGTAGCTGAGATTTCGGCAACAGGAGGAGTATCGCGAGACTACGCGAGGCACACAGGATTTCACTCTCAACGCAGGCGTGATCTCGCGTTGAGAGCGAAATCCTGTGTGGCTCGTGTAGTCTCGCGATACTTGCTCCGAAACCCGGAAGTGGGTAATTTTTATTATTGTTTTTAATTTTATTTTTCTATTTTTATTTTTTATTAAAATGCTGAGGGGGCCGGAGGAAAGGGGCTAGGGGGCCGTGTACGGCCCTGGGGCCGCCTGTTGGACAGCCCTGCCATAGACAAACAACATAGACAGGCAACGAGCTACACAATTGGTCGAGAGCTCACCCTGACCCAGGCAGGCCTTGAACTCATGACCTTCTGGTCAATGGAGATCTTATGCAGCTGACTCCCAGCCAGCTGCACCACGTTCCCGGTGTCTTTCTTTCTTGTCTTTCTTTGCCTCCAACAGAATCCACTATCCGCTCCCTTTGCCTTATGTGGGGAAGCCGGATCCGGTGGTCTTGCAGAAGGTGATCCGGGAGCTCAAGGAAGAGCTGGCCCTCATGAAGACAAAGCCGGGCAAGGACCTCCGGGATGCCGAGATTCGCCGGCTTCGGGAAGAGTGAGTCGAAGAGAGGCCAGTTGAATTGTTTTGGCACAGCGGGCATTTACTTTCCCAGATTGGGGCGAGAGACCTCAGATCAAACATGGGCAAACTTGGGCCTTCCCTCCAGGTGTTTTGGACTTCAACTCCCAGCATTCCTAACAGCCTCAGGCCCGTTCCTTTTCCCCCTCAGCCGCTTAAGCAGGTGTTGGGCAGTTTGGTGTTTGTGGGGGACAGTGGGGGAATGGAAAGGGCCTGAGGCTGTTAGGAATGGTGGGAGTTGAAGTCCAAAACACCTGGAGGGAAGGCCCAAGTTTGCCCATGTTTGCCCCTTGGAAAAAATAATTGCCCACCCCTGCTCTATGGCGTGGCCTCATTGTTTTCTCTTTCCAGGCTGCAGAATGCCCTGGAGGAGAAGCAGGCCGCGGAGACGGCCCTTTTGGGCCTCCGGGAAGAGCTGGCGCTTGTCAACAAAAACGGCGTCCTCAAAGAAGTGAAGATCCTCAAGAAGGTGGTGCAGAGCCTGGAGGAGGAGCTGACCAAAGAGAGAGCCAAGCACCAGCGGGCCGCCAACAAGCGCCTGCAGGAGAGCCAGCACCTCGCGGAAGAGGTGAGGCAAGCGTTTGAGGATCCCTTCCTGCCTGTCTTGGGAAAAAAGATGCAGATGAAGCATGCCAAAATTTAGTTCTAAATCGGAAGAGCCGACTGTTAGGAATGGTGGGAGCTGAAGTCCAAAACATCTGGAGGGCCAAAGTTTGCCCATGCGTGCTTTAATGTCTTCTGCCCTTTCCAGCTGGCGGAGATGAAAGCGACAGAGAGGAGCCTCCGGATCCGCGTGAAGAACCTGACCAACGAGTTGGCCTTATACCGGAAAGGGTGAGGGTTCTGGGCCAATGGGCCGTTTGCTTGAGAGTCCCTGGGTTTTTTGGGCGAGTGGGCTTGTTAACAAGAGACCCTCCCCATAAATGCACAGCAGAGTAACTTATTAGCAGCAGCGTGACCCAGCTGACCCGAAAACACACCAGACCAATGTTATCTCTTCCATAGGAGACAGTTCTTTGTAGCAAAATAATATGGTTGCACTATTTACAAGAGCAATGTTTCCTTAACAGAAATAAACAAATTCAAAATAGCTTTACACACTTCATACTGGAGCTTTCTCACGCGAGGATTCTCTCATACAGCGGTTTACCTCACTCTCCTCAGGACGACACTAGCTTCGGCCCTCTAACTCTAAAAGGCTTTGGCCTACTCACTCTCCTCAGGACGACACTAGCTTTGGCCCGCTGACTCCAACAGGCTTCGGCCTACTCACTCTCCTCAGGACAACACTAGCTTTGGCCCACTGGCTCCAACAGGCTTCGGCCTACTCAATCTCCTCAGGACGTCACTAGCTTTGGCCCACTGACTCCAACAGGCTTCGGCCTACTCAATCTCCTCAGGACGTCACTAGCTTTGGCCCAACTGACTCTCACAGGCTTCGGCCTACTCCTTCTCCTCAGGACGACACTAGCTTTGGCCCACTGACTCCAACAGGCTTCGGCCTACTCCTTCTCATCAGGACGACACTAGCTTTGGCCCACTGACTCCAACAGGCTTCGGCCTACTCCTTCTCATCAGGACGACACTAGCTTTGGCCCACTGACTCCAACAGGCTTCGGCCTACTCCTTCTCATCAGGACGACACTAGCTTTGGCCCACTGACTCCAACAGGCTTCGGCCTATTAATTTTATTTATTTATTAACTTTATTTATACCCTGTACCAATCTCCCCAAGGGGACTCGGGGCAGCTTACATGAGGCCAAGCCCAATAACACACTAGCTTTGGCCCACTAACTCGTAATAGGCTTCGGCCTACTCACTCTCCTCAGGACGACACTAGCTTTGGCCCACTGACTCTAAAAGGCTTTGGCCTACTTACTCTCCTCAGGCCGACACTAGCTTTGGCCCACTGACTCCAGCAGGTTTCGGCCTACTCACTCTCCTCAGGATGGCACTAGCATTGGCCCACTGGCTCCAACAGGCTTCGGCCTACACACTCTCCTCAGGATGACACTAGCCTTGGACCACTGACTCCAACAGGCTTCGGCCTACTCAGTCCCCTCTGGATGATAACTAGCTTTGTTCTACTGACTCTTTCTAACAGGTTTCAGCCTACTAACTCATTGTTTAACTTACACTTTTGTAATCAAAAATACCCAGTTAATTTTTAATATTTCTGACAGAGTTCTCCTTTCCTCCCTTAAAGTCCTCTGCTTCCCTCCTCAGGCGCTTCACCCCGAGCGGACCTTCTCCCCAGAACCACTCATCAGCCTCCTCCCGCCATTTCGCCCAGCCGGCCGTCCTGTCCCGAAACAGCACCAACAAAAGGGATGACCGCCGCTCCAGCTCAAGGGAAGGATCGGCCTCACGGGAGCGTAGCGGGGCCTGGGGTCCCGGCCGGCAACGGTCCACATCCAGAGAAGGGCGCAGCAGCGGGAGCCAAGGCCGAGCTCCACGACAGTCTCCTTCTCCCACAGGTGAGGCCACAGGTGTCCTTTTTTTTGGCGAGTGGGCTTATTGACAAAAGACGGTCCTCATAAATGCACAGCAGAGTAATTTAGCAGCAGCGTGACCCAGCACCAGTAGCCCAAAGTGATAGAAAGAACAAAAACATACAGGCCAATATTATCTCTTCCATAGGAGGGTTTTCTGTGTAGTAAAATAATATGGTTGTACCAATCATAACACCAATCATGTACCAATAAGGTTTTCATAACACAATAAAGTTATTTATATTTCCTTCTTTGCTTCCACGCTGAGCTTCTTTCTCATGCAGATAAACAGCTTCGCTCTCAGAGAAGTTTCTCTCACATCTACTGTAAGTTACACAGGAGTTCACACAATAGCTTCTTACACACAGCAGCCTTCACATAGTAGCTTTACACACGATGGCCTTCAACCTGGGTCTATTAACACTGAGGCCTACTAACACTGAGGCCTTCTCACACCAAGGGCTCTCTCAGACTGAGGCCTCTCCCAAACTGAGGTGAACTAACACTGAGCCTTTTCACGTTGAGGCCTTTCTCCCACTGAGGCTTTCTCACACCGGGGGCTCTCTCAGACTGAGGCCTTTCTCCCACTGAGGCTTTCTCACACCGGGGGCTCTCTCAGACTGGGGCCTTTCTCCCACTGAGGCCTTCTCACACCAAGGGCTCTCTAAACCTCCAAATGAAAGGAAGCCTGCTCAAACCTTACGTTGAGCTTATAGCAAGTTTGCTTCCTCTTTGTCAATGATTTGTGCTTGATTTGTATTTCAAGGTGGTAGTTGGTAATGCCCAATACCATTTTGCAATAAAGTCCCCTGTATCTTTGGTGGAAATGTTCCTGGAAGGCTGCAGTAACTCATTCCCAAAACCCTCTCAATGTGTCTGTTTTGATTCCGTCCTTCTCTTTTCCGTCTCATAGGCCCCCGGGCTCCTCGGTTTGACCCCACAGCCTTCGTCAAGGCCAAGGAACGCAAGCAGAAGGAGGCCGAACAGAAAAAGTGAGTAGTTTCTTCCCCAAACGTGCTGTGTTCCTTCCTGTCTGTTTGTGTTCACTGCTCAAGTCAGAATGTTTATTTCCTTACTTCTGTCCAGGAAGGTTAGGACATAGATATTTAATTATTGAGCTCAGGCATGGGCACACTTCAGCCCTCCAGGTGTTTTGGATTTCAACTCCCACAATTCCTAACTGCCTACCAGCTGTTAGGAATTGTGAGAGTTGAAGTCCAAAACACCTGGAGGGCCCAAGTTTGCCCATGCCTGGTTTAGTTCCCTCGAGACTTCTTGCCTCTCTCCATGCTCACAGGAGAAGAACAAATGGAAGGACTCAGGGGCTTGCTATGTGCAAAGACACTTTGAATAAAGTGAAATCTAACAAGCAGGGGATAGGGCAAGAGGAGCAGAGTGACAGGCGGGCAGAGAGGCCAAGGGGAGAAGAAGGGCTTTTCCCTGCCTGTCTTTTTCCTTGATGAGGACTGTAAACTTGTGCATGATGTGATTCAGATTTCCAACAAAAAATAACCATCACCTTCAGGGTCCAATCCACCCAAGGCAACTTACTTTTTTTTTTTTTTTTTACAAAACCCAGTATCAAAATAAAGAGAAATAAGAAAACACAAATTCAGCCATGGGTATATTGCAGGGGTGGGCAATCTACGGCCCGCGGGCCAGATGTGGCTCGGTAGCCGATTCTGTCCGGCTCCGGGAAGAAGGGCATGGGGAGCGGGGCCAAGAAGAAGGGGTGCCACTGCCGCCATCGCATCGCGGGCTCTGTGGGGCCTGTGTCGGCAGACAGGCCGGAGGAGCGGCGGCTTTGCAGTTCCTGCCATCCCTGGAGGCAATCCGGGCCTGCAGCGGGAGCAGTCGGCGACCTGCGGCAGCTGATCCCCTGGCGACCCGGAAGACTTGATCGTCTTCCGGGTTGCCAGGGTGATCAGCCGCCTCAGATCACCAACTGCTCCCCCTGCAGGCCTGGATCGCCTCCAGGGATGGCAGGCACTCCATAGCAGGGCGATCAGCTTGGGAACGGCTGGGGCGAGAGTGGGCGGAGGCCTGCAGCCTCCGATCGCCTTCTGCTCTGCTCTGCTCTGCTGCGGCGGCGGCTGGGTCCGCCTTGCCATCCTCTGGGCTGGGTCCATTGGGCCATTCCTTCTTGGGATCCTTCCTCTCTTGAGGATGTCAGCCTTCATCTTGGTTCGCACCGTGTCTTGAATTTAATTTAAGTGGTTTTTATTATTATTTTATAATAATTGTATTATAATATAATAAATAATATAATATAATAATGTTACATTATAATTTCAGTATATTATAATGTCTATATATATACTATAATATAATAATTATGATATTAATACTAAAATATATGAATATTTCTTGATATATTAAAATGTTAATATTAATGATGTGTCTTCTGTCCCCAGGGTCTAAAAAAGGCCTTAAAGGTTGGACAAAAGCAAGCTTTGACCCTGGGAATAGAGTTAAGGTCTTCCCACATGCAGGGAAGCCCTGGATCTCTATAAGAATGAGTGCTGAACTCAAAATAGGGTGAACCAAACAGGATTTATTAAATACAACCAGTAAAAAGGACTGGTGGCACAAAAATGCTTGAGTTGGTTGCAAGAAAGTCCTTATAAGAAAGGGAGTCTATCACTGTGCCTATTTGTGCAAAGTGACGGTACCTCTGTTAGATCCAAGGAGTCCTGTTGACCACTGGCTTGAAGGCACACAAAGTCCTGATCAGGCCCCAAATTCCACAGCCTCTGGTGAGGGCAAGCCCTCCTATACACTGAAGATTTGTTTGAAGACATAGGTAGACCAGTAGGTGAAATAAGGTTGCCTTTTCCCAGCAACTCGATTCCAGCCTTGCTTGTCCTTGTGTCCTTTGGAAAAGGAAGTGGAGGGGACGTCCGGCCCCTTAAGTAAACTCCAGAAAAGGGTGGAGTTGAGGGCTGGTCACCAGGTTTGCAGCCAGGATGCAGCCCCTCCCCTCAGTGACCGCATGTTAGAACAAAGGAGCACATGGCCAAACAAGGAAACAAAGACCTTTGCAGGTAAGGGTAGCAAATACAAATTGCAGGTGCAATTTTCAGCCCCATGGGGGCGTCAAAATGTGTAATATATAGTAAATATAGTAAATAAATAAATAATGTAGATTACAATGTAGTTCAGCCTTTAGGTGTGGCCCTCCATAATATGTTTTGGCTCTCGTGTGGCGCCTTGGAAAAAATAATTGCCCACCCCTGGTATATTGAAATCAGTACACTTGAGGGCTGGTTGGATCCAAATATGTATCTTTAATGAGGGTATTTTGGATCTAAATATGTGAAAGTCTGTCATAAGGAGGATGGAACAGGCCTTGTTTTCTGCTGCCTTAGTAATTAGGGCTTAGAGCAATTTTATTTATTTATTTCAGGATTTTACCCCGCTCTTCTCAACCCCCGAGGGGGGACTCAGAGCGGCTTACAGCAGGCACAATTCGATGCCACATCAACAGCGTAAAACCCCAAACCCCACAACCCATTAAAACATTAAGGCATTAAAATACAATCCCTCAACACATCTACAATCATTCCAATTAAAACAGTATTCAACCCTAGAAACATTGACCCTCTTCCTCCCTCCCATTAAAATTCCGTCTCACATGCTGCCTAGTGCTGGTGAGGGAATGCCTGATCCCAGAGCCAGGATTTCACCTTCTTCCTGAATGTCAGGAGGGATGAGGTGGACCGTATCTCCGTAGGGAGCGCATTCCACAGGCGGGGGGCCACCACCGAGAAGGCCCTGTCCCTCGTCCCCACCAACCGCATCTGAGAGGTCGGCGGGAGCGAGAGCAGGGCCTCCCCGGATGATCTTAGGTTACGGGATGGGACGTAGCGGCCGATGCGTTCGGACAAGTAAGCTGGGCCAGAACCGTATGAGTTCAAATTGCAGGAAAGGAGATTACACCTGAACATTAGGAAGAACTTACTGACTGTAAGAAGAGCTGTTCAGCAGTGGAACACTCTGCCTCAGAGTGTGGTGGAAGCTCCACCCTTAGAGGCTTTTAAACAGAGGTTGGATGGCCAACTGCTGGGGGTGTTTTGATTGTGCTTTTCCTGCATAGCAGGGGGTTGGACTGGATGACCCTTGTGGTACCTTCCAATTCTATAGCCTATTGTTCTATGACTCTCCTTTCTCCGCTTTCAGCAAGCGAAACTTGAGGCGAGGGATGGGAGACACCCCACCAAGTGGATGGCACCATCGAACCGGGTTGACTTTCAACAACAGCGGCCTCGGAAAAACCCGAGGCAGGAGCTCCTCCGGTGGGTACAGTTGAGGATTTCCTTGCGGGAAAATATAGGTTGCTTACCTGTAACCGTAGTTCCCCGCGTGGTCACCTGTGAATTTGCACTGTGATTTTCCCTGCGCCCTCACAGCCATCCTCCTCCTCCTTCCATTCCCTCCCTCCCTCCTTGCCTTCCTTCTTCCGCCATGGTGCCAGAGGGACTTCCCTTCTTCCGCCATTGTGCCAGAGATGGCTTCTTCTACCCAGCAGCCCCCTTGGCGGCGGGAGAAGTTCCCGCCAGTGGAGTGGCCAGAGGTGGACCCTGCTCTCCCTCGATTGCCTGGGCTATGGAAGGCCATGGCAGGCAGCGTGCCTTCCCTCAGAGGCGATCTTGGCGCCGGCAGCAGCAAGGACGCAGCAGCATTGGTTGGAAGCATCTCTAAGTGGTTTTGCTTTGGGTCTTTGGCCCAATTTTTAGTCGGGGGGTGTCTCCTCCTGGGTTGTCTTCCTTGGCCTACCTTGGGCTCCCTCCCTGTACTGAGTATTCATGCCAAGTTTCGTGCATATCTATCATTGTTTGAGTCCACAGTGCTCTCTGGATGTAGGTGAACTATAACTCCCTTTGAATACCCCTATTTCACGGATTTTCACTTAGTGCGGGTGGTCCTGGTGCAGACCGGGACTGTGGCGCAGCTGGTTGGTAGTCAGCTGCATTAAGATCACTATTGACCAGAAGGTCATGAGTTCGAAGCCTGCCCAGGTCAGGGTGAGCTCCAGACCAAATTGTGTAGCTTGTTGCCAACCTTTGCAACCCGAAAGACAGTTGCATCTGTCAAATAGGAAATTTAGGTACCACTTTGTGGGGAGGCTAATTTAACTGATTTTTACAAGGCCATAAAATCTCCAGGAAGTATGCAAAAATAAAGGAATGCAACAGCTCCCCCTAGTGGCCAGAAGCTGGAATGTTAAATAAGCCTTTGAGTGTCTGTCTATATATGTTGTGTGTCTATGGCATTGAATGCCATGTATACGTGCATTGTAATCCGCCCTGAGTCCCCTGCGGGGAGAGAAGGGCGGAATATAAATGATGTAAATAAGTAAGTGAGGGAACACGGTATAACCCTGGAACAAAAATGGTGTTACATAGTGTAATCGTAGACAGAGCTTTCCCATCACATGATGATGATGTTTATTTGTACTCCACTTTTTCTCTCTTTGTACAAAAGAGACTCACTTTGGACGACTCTCTTCCCTTGCAGTTGAAAGTTTCCGCAGCAGGCGATCCTCTGCAAGCTCTGGGAGCGAGATGGACGAATATTCAGAACCCATTGCACCAAGGTGAGGGAACAAGGCTCCGGTGTTATCATTTGTAGCCTGTTAAGCAGGGGTGCTCATTAGGTAGATCGCGATCTACTGGTAGATCGCGTAGGGCAGTGTTTCTCAACCTGGGGGTCGGGACCCCCAGGGGGGTAGCGAGAGGGTTTCAGAGGGGTCGTCAAAGACCATCAGAAAACATATATTTATGATGGTCTTAGGAAGCCCTTTGGCAGAGAAGGTTGAAGATCTCTCCGCTTTTTCTTCTCTTTCTTTTTGGAAACGGACTGCGAATTCTCTGTGATTGGCAGGGCTCCCAGCCAAGGGGAGGGCTGATTCTGAGACTCCAGGCGGGGATGGGAGAGCAGGCGTGGCGCATGGCAACATGATGCACATGTGTGGGTGAGGGAGAGTGTGTGAGGTGGGATGGAGGCTCACACCAGCTAGTCCCTTCAAGGCATGAGGGTTCTGTGTAGGAAGTTTGACCCAATTCTGTCATTGGTGGGGTGCAAGGGGCTCTTTGATTGTAGGTGAACTATAAATCCCAGCAACTACAATTCCCAAATGTCAGGATCTATTATCCCCAAACTCCACAAGTGTTTATATTTGGGCATATTGAGTATTCGTGCCAAGTTTGGTACATATCCATCATTGCTCTCTGGATGTAGGTGAACTACAACTCCCAAATTCAAGGTCAATGCCCACCAAACACCAGTATTTGCTGTTGGCCATGGGAGTTTTTTGTGCCAAGTTTGGTTCAATTCCATTGTTGGTGAGTTCAGAATGCTCTTTGATTGTGGGTGAACTATAAATCCAAGCAACTTCCAAATGACAAAATCAACCCCCCCCCCTCAAAAAAACAGTTATGAAGTAGCAATGAAAATAATGGTTAGGGGTCACCACAACATGAGGAACTGGATTAAGGGGTCACAGCATTAGGAAGGTTGAGAAACACTGGCGTAGGGCGTCCTGGTAGATCGCAGGCAGGGCGGGAGGAAGGCTCAGTCCCACCCCGCAGGCTCCCGACACCGCCCAGGCGCTGCCGTGGTGGTGGCGTGACCGGCGTCACTATGGCCCATATGGGAGCCATACATGCTCCCATGCCATTTCCGCAGCCGCCATGACGTCACGCGTGCCATTTTCCCTACCATTTCGTGGTCTCACCAGAAGAAGGGTGTGGGGGAGGGGCGTGGCCAGAGGCAGCTCCAACTTCGGCAGCATGGACTGGGACTCGGAGCTGCCCGTTGGTAAGCCGGTGAAAGGGCTTCCTCTTTTCTCCCTCCCTGTCCCTCCCCCTCCCTCCCTTTCTTTCCTTCCTTCCCTTCTTTTTCTCCCTCCCTTCTGTTCTTCCTTTTTCCCTCCTTCCCTCTTTCCTTCCTTCCATTCCTTCTTCCTTTCCTCCTTCCTTCCTTCCTTCCTTTCTTCCCTTCCTTTCTCACCTCTTTCCTGCCTGCCTGCATGGCTTTCCTCCCTCCCTCCCTCATTCCTTCCTTCTGTGCTGTTGCTTGTGGGGTTTCTGTATTGGAACTTTGCCCCAATTCTGTTGTTGGTGGGGTTCAGGATGCTCTTTGACTGTAGGTGAACTATAAATCCCAGCAACTACAACTCCCAAAGACACCTAGGTGTCTTGTGGCAAAATTTGGCAGCAATTCGTCCAGTAGTAAGAAATCAGTTTGTGTCTCAACTGTAAAATAGGATGTGTGGAAGGGCCCTGGGTTAGTTAGCTGAGGTCCTTTCCACGCAGTTGAATACAATCCCATGTTATCTGCTTTGATTCAGATTATATGGCAGTGTGCACAGGCCCAGATTACCCATAAGGCCACCCGAGGCCATGGCCTCGGGCGGCACATTTGGGGGGGCAGCAGATCCGGACCCCCAATTTTTTAATTAAAAAATCCCCAAAAAAATCTACCAAAAAAAGGGCGCATGCGCGGCCGCCCCCTCCCTTTGCTCTGCTCTCCTCAGCTCTGCTTTAGGAGGGAGGGAGAGAGGATCGGCTCCGCTCCTTACTCCGCCCCTCCCCGCCACCGGCTCCGCCCCTCCCCGCCTCCTCCCTGGCGTGGCTTGGCGTTGCCAGGCAGTGGGGAGGAGGCGAAGCCGCGCCTCCGCCCCTCCTCCCTTGCGTGGCGTGGCGACGCAAGGGAGGAGCGGCGGCGGCGCGGCTTCTCTCCGCCTCCCTGGCTTGGCGTCGCCAGGCAGGGAGAAGGAGGCGGAGAGAAGTCGCGCTGCCGGCCCTCCTCCCTTGCGTCGTCACGCCACGCAAGGGAGGAGGGGCGGCGGCGCGGCTTCGCCTCCTCCTGCCTGCCTGCCTGGCCACGCCACGCCAGGAAGGAGGCAGAGAGGAGTCGCGCCAGCCCTGCCGAAAAGGGGTGGGCGGCGCGCAAGACGTGCGGCGAGAGGGCACCTCTTTCTCCTCCTTACCCCGCCCTCCTTCCTTCAATCCGGCGAGGAGGGGCGGAGCTGGGAGCAGGGAGGGGCGAAGCCAGGGGAGGGGCGGAGGCAGACCCTTTGGCCTAGGGCGGCAAAAGGGCCTGATCCGGGCCTGAGTGTGGACTCAGAAAACACAGTTCAAAGCAGATATTGTGTTATATGTTTCACATTTTTTGTAGTGGGGAGGTAGATCATTTTGACTGTGTTGTTTTATAAGTAGCTCGCATGCTGAAAAAGTGTGAGCACCCCTGCTGTAAAGCTGTTAAACCAGGCATGGGCAAACATCGTCCCTCCAGGTATTTTGAACTTCGACTATGGACTGTTAGGAATTGTGGAAGTCCAAAACACCTGGAGGGCCAAAGTTTCTTCATACCTGATAAAAGTATCCCCCTAGAGTTGTGCTGCAGGACCAGAGGTATTTGAAGCATTTGTTGTGCCACTTCAGTGCTCCCGTGATCTACTCTGATATTCTGTGTATTTCCCCTTCAGGGGCCGGAAGCGAGTGGCAAGGGGCAGGAAGCCCCTGAGCACCTCATCATGGAATGGCCCCACAGTGGTAAGCGATCCGCGGGGAGGGTTCTTCCTCCAGAAGAGCCATTATCCTGTGATACTCCCAGGCCGGAGGTGTCAATGGGGAGTTCTGCCAAATACAGTCCCACAGAGGAACAATGGGGGCATCTAGAAGGCAAGACCTAGAACAGGGCTGTCCAACTTCTACCGGACCGGGGGCCTGAGTTCCGGTCAGTGATCACCTGGGGGGCCTAAGGGTCTGCCTCCGCCCCTGGCTCCACCCCAGCTCTGGCTCTGCCCTTCCCCCTCCCCTGGCTCCGCCCTGGCTCCGCCCCCTCCCCCGGCTCCAATTCCATATATTTAATATTAAGATAAGGGGGGAGGGAGGGAATGCCACACATGGGGGGCATAATTAAACAATTCCATATATATAATATTGAGATAAGGGGGGAGGGAGGGAATGCAACGCATGGGGGGCATAATTAAACAATTCCATATATTTAATTTTAAGATAAGGGGGGAGGGAGGGAATGTCACACATGGGGGGCATAATTAAACAATTAAATATAATAATAACATGGAGGGAGGGAGGGAGGGAGGGGAGGGCGAAAGGGTGGATGGATGGGTGGGTGGGAGGAAGCTGGAGCGGGAGGAAGCTGGAGAGAAGCCCGGGTTGCTGGTTCTCCCAAGCGGATGGCAAATGCAGATAGATCCCGCTGCGCCTCCCGGAAGAGTAAAAAAGTGGCTGGGATGACCTGAAACCTGGAATAATGTAAACACTGGGATTTAAAGGGGAAGTAGCAAGGGAGGGGGTAATCCTTTCACCTTGGATTACACCCTTGCTTCTTCCCCTTTAAATCCTAGTGTTTACATTATATTCCAGGCTTCAACTTTCCTGGCGACCCAGGTCATCCCTGCCGCTTTTTACTCTTCTGGGAGGCGCAGCGGGACCAACCTCCTCTGCCGCCGCCTCAGCAGCCCGAACTGCTGCCTCAGCAGCCGCCGCCACCACGCCTGGCCTTGCTGAGCGACTCGAGCGCCGCGAAAGGTAAGGCTGCAGCGGCCGGGGTTGGCCGGCTGCGGCTGGGCCTGCGCGGGAGGCGGCGGCGGAGGAGGGGAGGGAGGGAAGTAGGAGGCGGAGGAGGAGGAAGAGAGCCTGCTCCTCCTCCCTGCCCCGCCCCGCCCCTCACCCCCCCGCCGTGAAAATAATAATTAAAAATAATAATAAAAATATTAAAAAATAATAATTAAAAAATTTAATCTTAAAAAGTAGATATCTTGCAGGAGGGTAGGGGGCCGTAGGGAAGTGGCTGGGGGCTCGTATATGGCCCGCGGGCCACCAGTTGGACAGCCCTGACCTAGAACAGTGGTTCTCAACCTGTGAGTCCCCAGGTGTTCTGACCTTCAACTCCCAGAAATCCTAACTGACTGGGATTTCTGGGAGTGGTGAGCAAAGACACCCGAGGACACACAGGTTGTGAACCACTGACCTAGAACAGTCGTCCACCTTGTGAGACTGTGGAGCAAAACAAAACGACTTGGCATCTGTATGCTTGTCCGTAATGCCGTGCCTCATGCACAGAGGAAGAACTGTTTAAAGCTACAGACAATGGGGTCGCTGTTGCCCATTTTTGGTCTAAAATTATTTAGCGACTTGTGCTTCCTCTATTTTATCATTTTTACTTATTTATGTAGTGCTTTTGATACAAAATAATAATACATTATTATTATTATTCTCCTTGCAGCTCAACAGGGTTAAAACAGAATGATAAAACACAACACTATTAAAATACATATTAAAAATACACCCAAGGCCACACCAATACTCTCGGCATTACTTCGCGGACGAAGATTCAAGAAGGACTCATCCCACGCTTTTTACAAGCGCGTTGATGACTAAGAAGGCCAATCCGAGATAGGCAAGTTTGGTTGCAGAAATCACAGCAGAAAGTCTCCTTGGGTGATGTTTCCAAGTTGCAGTTCTTTCTGCGTTGTCGTTTCTCTTTGAGACCCGTTCGGCGTGTCTTCTCGAAAGAGGCCTCAGCATTGTGGATAGTGCGTCTCCATACCTCCTGATGTGAAGCCAGGGTGGACCATTGTTGGTGATCAATCTGAGATGTTGTTTCAGGGAGTCCTTATATCTCTTTTTGGGGGCGCCTCTCTTGCGCTGATCCGTGGCGAGTTCATCATAGAGTAGTATCTTTGGGAGGCGGTGGTCCTCCATCCTAGAGACGTGCCCTGCCCAGCGCAGCTGTGTTCTCAATAGCATGGCCTCAATGCTGGTGATCCCTGCTTGCTCAAGGACAGCAACATTCATCACATAGTTGGTTCAGTGTACATTTAGGATTGCGCGAAGACAGCGCTGATGGAAGCGTTCGAGGAGTCGTAGGTGTTGGCAATAGGTGATCCATGTTTTAGACCCATAGAGGAGAATAGACAGTACAATAGCTCTGTACACACTGATTTTGGTGCTTTGCCTCAGGTGCTTGTTGCTCCAGACTCTTTTGTGAAGCCTTCCAAAGGCACTCTATGCCTTTATGCCTTTGCTAATCTGTGATCTATCTCTTTGTCAATCTTGCTGTCTGAAGAGATGATGCTTCCCAGGGAGGTGAACTGCTGAACGGACTTAAGCACAGATTTGCCTATGGTGATGTGGAGATTATGGTGTTCTTCCTGTGGTGCGGGCTGGTAGAGGACTTCCGTTTTCTTCAGGCTGACTTCCAGCCCAAACAGCTCTGCAGCTGTTGCAAAACAGGATGTGAGGCGCTGCAGAGCTGCTTCTGAATGGGTGACAAGGGCAGCATCGTCAGCCAAAAGCAGCTCACGGACTAGATAGTTTAGAGTCTTAGTGCGAGCCCTCAGACGGCTTAAGTTGAACAAGCTGCCATCAGTACGATAGCGTATATATATGCCGTCTTCTTTTTCGAGGTCTGTCGTAGCCCTTTGGAGCATCATGCTGAAGAAGATTGTAAATAGGGTTGGTGCAAGAACACAACCTTGTTTCACTCCATTGGTTATGAGAAAGGGCTCTGAGAGCATCGCCGTATCTGACTTGACCGTGCTGGCCCACATGTAACAGGATAATCATTTTGAGGATTTTGGGGGGACATGCTAGACGTCCCAGGATCTGCCACAGACCTTTTCTGCTCACAGTGTTGAAGGCTTTGGTGAGGTCGACAAATGTTACATAGAGTCCTTTGTTCTGCTCTCTACATTTCTCTTGCAGTTGTCTAAGGGCAAAAAAAATGTAGGTTAAATAATAATAATACTAATAATAATTATTATTATTATTACCTGCCTCTCCTTGTGGCTCAATGCAAGTTACAACAGGGTTAAAATGGAGTGATAAATCACAATGCTGGTAAAATAATTATAAAAAGATTCCCACAAGACCGCACCAGTAAAATGTGGTTAATAATAATGATAATAATAATATAATATAGGTAAAAACCTTCACATCTCATTCCTGATACAGGTCTCTCGGATGGACGGCGGTCACAGGAAACATTTGGAAAGCACTCCCACCCCAGGCAAGCGAGCAGACAAAGGTAAGGTCTTTGGAGTCTCAACTATAGGAAAAGATGGATTCAAATGGGGAATAAAGATAGATTTGTGCAACAATGCATCAATACTGGACTACCCAAGCCATGCCTGTCACTTCGCTGGGGTTAACATCCTGTTTCCTTGTCCCGACAGAGAATCTGTATGACGACGAACCATCCGCAGACCTCTCTGAGATTGATGCTCGACTGCAAGCGCTGCAGGAGTATATGAACAAACTCGAGACGAGAACGTAGTCCCTGCAGTGGACATAGTCAGGGAACGGGTGGGTGGCTTGGCAATGAATAATACAATAATAGTCTCCGCTGAAGGATGTTAACATCACTGTTTACAAGCTCAAACATGGCAAAATACAGAGGGCTTCGCTGGCAAAGTACCTGCCATTTGGGAACTTCCCTCCTTCTGTTGTTTATTCCGGGAGGTGAACCCAAAAGGCGTCGGGAGGGTGTCATAGGCAGACAGAAACGATGATTCTTCAGGTTTGGCATCTCTAGAAGTCAGGGTATGGTATGTGCCTTTTAGCTCTGTACATCCCAGAAATCTCTGGCTTGAGGAGATTCTGGGAATTATATCTTCAATTAAGAAACTTTTGTCGGTCCTTCGCCTAACAAGTCAAAGCTATTTTTTCCAAAACATTCCTGGAAAATCTGCTCTTGGCTTCTCTTCCTGCAAAGGATTGCCTCGTCTCCCCATCTTTCCCCGTGGCCCCACTTTTTGCTATATAATCCTGTGTTGCAGTGAATCTTTTTCTACAAATAAACCTTATTTTTTCCCCCTTCAATCCTGTGGTCTGCGTTTGATCCGGTTGAGTTTTCAAAGCATCGAAGATCATAGCCTTCTCTGGTTCAGTGATTTTCAACCAGTGTGCCATGAGAGATCATCAGGTGTGCCGTGGGAAATTACAGTGGAGAGAGAGAGCGCCTAGCAGGAAACTTCAGGCAGCAGAAATGAGGATTTCCTGGCCGAAGCAGCAATGCCAGCCAGCCTGGCTGCAGTCAGGGAGAGCCCTCAGCATCCAGAACTTTCCTGCGTCCCTCCTCTCTCCTTCCCTCCCTCTGCGCACCAAGGGCTCCTGCTTCCTGGCTCCTGGGTGCTCTTCTGCCCTCCTCCCCTCCAGCAGCAAGGAGGAGGAGAGGGAGAAGGAGTCCATGGGAGCTGCCCCTTTCCGACCCCGCTCCTGGAGGCTCGAGGTGAGGCTTTCTGCCCTCTAGCCCCTCCGCGCCGGGGAAGGGGAGCAACCCCTCATCTCCTGGCCACTCCTGGCTGGGCTCCGGGTCCGCTGCAGAGCAGAGCCTCGGATGCACAGCTCCACAGCCCAGTTTGGTTCCTTCCTGATCTGGCCCCAGGCAACAGCAGGGAAGCCGAAGGGGATGTGCGGGGGAGGCACTCCTGGGGGGGCTGAACCCCTTGGGAAAGGAGAGCTCTGCCGCAGTTTGTTCTGAGGCTCGGAGCCACCCCGTGTGTTCAATTCCTATTTGTCCTGCTCAGCCGAGCCCGCGTGCACTTTGGCCACTCAGCGCAGCCCTCCCCCGCGGGACGGTGACGGGCCTCCTGCGCGTGGGCCTCTGGGGGGAGGGAGGGCTTGGCAGAAGCAGCAGCGTCACGAGGGGGGAGGGTGACAGTAAAAATGACAAAGTGTCATTTTGTGTCATTTTGGTTGGTGGTGTGCCGCGGCTCAAAAAATGGTTGAAAATCACTGCTCTGGTTGACTACACTGACAGCTGGAAGCTCAAGATAGCTATTGTGACTAATGGCCATGGACAGTTGCAAGCGCCCATCCCACCTGGATATCTCTCCCTTTTTTTTCCAACTCTGAGCTCACCTTTCTTGCCCCCAGCCTTCTGCCCGCATTATGGCAAATTAATTATGCATTTGGGGGGGATTAAAGGGAAGAATATATTGCTTCGTTGCCTCTGGGAATGATTTCTCCCAGATGGATCTCCTGGAAGAGATAGCAGCCTTTTATCAGGGCCCGACAGCAAGAGGAGAAAAGCCTCATGGCGCCATCAAAACAATCCACGGAAAATGTCTTTAATTTATTCTCGGGTATGCAAATGCTTCCGCCAAGCTGTTTTCTGCCAATTTGTTCAAGCCCCAAATATCTGATGCATCTCTATCACCATCTTGCTCCCCGCTGAGCGAAATTAGGAAACCTTACTAGAAACAGAGGCCTTTCAGAGCCTGGCGCTCTGTTAATTGTGTTAATCTGTTATTTTGCACCCTAAATCCCCAAGGATGGATAAGGGAGAGGAGGGCTTTGGTTGTGTCTCTGTGTTGGAATAGATGGCCCTTGGATCCTGTGATTTGAATTCATTTAAACTACAGATCCCAGGCATCGCTGAGACTCCCGACTTGTGCAATTGCAATTTTGAAGTCGGTGGTTGGGGTTTTTTTGGCTCTTGTTCCACTCCATGGCCCCACACTGCTGCGCCAATCTGTGGTTCCTGCCATCCAATATGTTTTGTCAGCTGCCGCAACAGCAGAAGCCTTAAGTGTGTTCTGAAGATAACAGAAGCTGTTGTTGGCTTCCTTTGGGCTCCGGAGGAGGTGAGCACCCTGCTCATCGGGCCAAAGGAGAGACGTGTCGCCCAACAATCTTGCTCTCCTCCACCGAATGCTTCCCAAAAGCTCAAAATAGATATGTAAGGTAATAAGAGCAGCTTCCCCACCAGCAAGTTATATTCAGTGTGAACTGGATCTTTCCTTCTTTCCATCCTTTTTTCCTTCTTTCAGTCTTTTTTCCTTTCCTTTTCCCTCTCTCTCTCTCTCTCTCTCACTCCCTTGCTTTCTTCTTTCCTTCCTGCTCTTTCCTTTCCGTACTTTTTTCTTTCCTTCCTTCCTCCCTCCCTCACTTCCCTTCCTTCTTTCCTTCCTTGCCTTCTTTCCTTGGTTCATTCCTTCCTTTCCTTGGTGCCTTCCTTCTTTCCTTGGTTCTTCCTTTCCTTCCTTCCTTCCTTCTTTCCTTGGTTCCTCCTTTCCTTCTTTTCCGCCTTATTTCATTGGTTCCTCGCTCCCTTCCTTCCTTCTTTCCTTGGTTCCTCCTTTCCTTCCTTCCTCCTTTCCTTCTTTCCTTCCTTGGTTCCTCCTTTCCTTCCTTCTTTCCTTCCTTCTTTCTTTTCTTTTTTTTCTTCCTCCCTCCTTCCTTCTTCCCTTCCTTCCTCCTTTCCTTCCTTCTTTCCTTTCCTTCTTTCCTTTCCTTCCTCCTTTCCTTCCTTCTTTCCTTGGTTCCTCCTTTCCTTCCTTCCTTCTTTCCTTGGTTTCTCCTTTCCTTCTTTCTTTACTTGGTTCCTTCCTTATTTCATTGGTTCCTCCCTCCCTCCCTTCCTTCTTTCCTTCCTTCCTTCCTTGGTTCCTCCTTTCCTTCTTTCTTTCCTTCCTTCTTTCCTTGGTTCCTCCTTTCCTTCCTTCTTTCCTTCCTTGGTTCCTTCTTTCCTTCCTTCTTTCTTTCCTTCTTTCCTTGGTTCCTCCTTTCCTTCTTTCCTTGGTTCCTCCTTTCCTTCCTTCTTTCTTTCCTTCTTTCCTTGGTTCCTCCTTTCCTTCCTTCTTTCCTTGGTTCCGCCTTTCCTTCCTTCTTTCCTTCCTTCTTTCCTTGGTTCCTTCCTTATTTCATTGGTTCCTCGCTCCCTTCCTTCCTTCTTTCCTTGGTTCCTCCTTTCCTTCCTTTTCCTTCCTTCCTTCTTTCCTTCCTTCTTTACTTGGTTCCTTCCTTCCTTCTTTCCTTCCTTCCTCCTTCCTTCCTTCCTTGGTTCCGCCCTTCCTTCCTTCTTTCCTTCCTTCTTTCCTTGGTTCCGTCCTTATTTCATTGGTTCCTCGCTCCCTTCCTTCCTTCTTTCCTTGGTTCCTCCTTTCCTTCCTTCCTTCTTTCCTTCTTTCCTTCCTTCCTTCCTTGGTTCCTCCTTTCCTTCTTTCTTTCCTTCCTTCCTTCTTTCCTTCCTTCTTTCCTTGGTTCCTCTTTTCCTTCCTTCCTTCCTTCTTTCCTTGGTTCCTCCTTTCCTTCCTTCTTTCTTTCCTTCCTTCCTTCCTTCTTTCCTTCCTTCTTTCCTTGGTTCCTCCTTTCCTTCTTTACTTGGTTCCGCCTTTCCTTCCTTCTTTCCTTCCTTCTTTCCTTATTTCATTGGTTCCTCGCTCCCTTCCTTCCTTCCTTCTTTCCTTGGTTCCTTCTTTCCTTCCTTCTTTCTTTCCTTCTTTCCTTCCTTGGTTCCTCCTTTCCTTCTTTACTTGGTTCCGCCCTTCCTTCCTTCTTTCTTTCCTTCTTTCCTTGGTTCCTTCCTTATTTCATTGGTTCCTCGCTCCCTTCCTTCCTTCCTTCTTTCCTTGGTTCCTCCTTATTTCATTGGTTCCTCGCTCCCTTCCTTCCTTCTTTCCTTCCTTGGTTCCTCCTTTCCTTCCTTCTTTCCTTCCTTCCTCCTTTCCTTCCTTCCTTCCTTCCTCCTTTCCTTCCTTCCTCCTTTCCTTCCTCCTTTCCTTCCTTCCTTCTTTACTTGGTTCCTTCCTTCCTTCCTAATAATAATAGTAATAGTAATAATAATAAACTTTATTTATATCCCACCACCATCTCCCCCAACGGGGACTCGGGGCGGCTCACATGAGGCCAGGCCCAAACAACAATAGCATTACAATAAAATAAAATACAATAGCATAACCGGAACACAAACAATATCACAGTAAAATACAAAACGTGGATACAATAAGCAATATACACAAAAATAATAAAGCAATAAACAAACCTAATGACAGTGAGCGGGCCGCATGTACAATAAAATGATTTTAAAACTCAGGGTGAGATAAAAGGAGCAGATTAATATAGTCTGTAAGATATATCTATATTTGCAAGGGAGAACTAGAGAAACGGGGTAGTAGACATACCTTCATACAGGGGGAAGTGTACTCCTAGGACAGAAATGTTGAGGGGAGTGGTAGCTTATGATTGTGTGGCTACTCTCCAAAAGCGCAGTGGCAGAGCCAGGTCTTGAGATTCTTTTAAAAAGTTTCTAAGGTAGGGGCTTTCCTAATCTCTCTGGGCAATGAGTTCCAGAGTCGGGGAGCCACAGAGGAGAAGGCTCTTTCCCTTGTACCCACAAGGCGAGCTTGAGAAACTGGCAGGGGCGAAAGGAGGGCCTCCCCCAAAGATCGAAGTGCTCGGGCTGGTTCATGGAGAGAGATACGGTCACGAAGGTAGGTGGGTCCCAAACCATTTAGGGCTTTATAGGTAAGAACCCGTACCTTGAATTGGGACCAGAAGATGAACGGCAGCCAATGACGCCTTCTTGAACAGGGGGGTTGACCACTCCCTGGAAGTTGCCCCAGTTATCAATCTGATTTCCGAGCATTGGACGAATTGTAATTTCCGAGCTGTCTTCAAGGGTAGCCCCACGTAGAGTGCATTGCAGTAGTCCAGTCTAGAGGTAACTAAGCCATGGACCACTGTGGTCAAGTCACGAAGTATGGTCGCAGTTGGCGCATGAGTTTTTATCGTGCGAAGGCTCTCCCGGCCACCGTCGACACCTGTGCATCGAGCATCAGCGATGAGTCCAGGAGGACCTCCAAACTGCGGACCTCAGGGCGAGTGCAACCTCGTCCAGCACAAGTTGCCACTCTACCCCGTTCAGACGGACGACTGACCTGGAGGACCTCTGTCTTGTCAGGATTGATCCTCCGCTCGTTTGTCCTCAACCAGATCATCACAGCGGCCAGGCACTGGTCCAGTATCCGCGGGGCTTCCTTGGAATCTGGTGGAAACGAGTAGTGGAGTTGGGTGTCATCTGCGCAGAGATTCTCGCTTTTTAATTAAAGACAAATCTTAACTCTAATTAAGAAGCATGGAGGAACTCAAGCCAGGGGCTAACAGTCATTGAATGAAAAGGGAAATGTGCTCTGACCGAGGATTATTCAGAGCAGTGAACCCAGAGGCATTTCGAGCCAGGAAGAGCAACCGATTGCCAATGTGGAACCCAATATATACGTAAGTAAACAAATGTTTGGAATGGGTTTTTGTATGGCTGTTCTCCTTTTTGAAGTGTGGGAAGCTAGACCTATTTTTGGGTCGGTTATTTCTGCCTTTGGACCTAATTTTCTGCTAAATGAGTAAGTAACACCGGAGAACATGTTGGCTTCATTGATAGGAAGGAAGGAAGGAAGGAAGGAAGGAAGGAAGGAAGGAAGGAAGGAAGGAAGGAAGGAAGGAAGGAAGGAAGGAAGGAAGGAAGGAAGGAAGGAAGTAGGGGGTTACCTTCTCTCCGAGAGCTCCTTGAGTTTAACTGTTTGGGTTTTTGATTGTTGTGGAATGTGACTGATGATTCGAGTTGTCCATAGACACCTCCAAGGTCATGTGGCCAGCATGGAGCGCAGTTACCTTCCCGCCGGAGCGGCACCTATTGATCTACTCACATTTGCATGTTTTTGAACTGCTAGATTGGCAGAAGCTGGGGCTTGACAACAGAAGCTCATGCCGCTCCCCGGATTTGAACCTGCGACCTTTCGCTCAACAAGCTCAGCACCCCAGCGGTTTAACCCACTGCGCCACTGGGGGGATATATATATATGTGTGTGTGTGTGTGTGTGTATATATATATATATATATATACACACACACACACTCAGCAATCTCGGCATTACTTCGCGAATGAAGATTCTTAGGAAGGACTGATCCCACGCTTTTTACAAGCGCGTTGATGACTAAAAAGGCCAACCTGAGATAGGCAAGTCCGGTTGCAGAAAGCACAGCAGAAAGTCTCCTTGGGTGATGTTCTTTCCAAGTTGGGGTTCTTTCTGCGTTGTCGTTTCTCTTCCAGACCTGTTCGGCGTGTCTTCTCGAAAGAGGCCGCAGCATTGTGGATAGTGCGTCTCCATGACTCCCGATGTGAGGCCAGGTTGGACCATTGTTGGTGATCAATCTGGCCGAGCCTGAGATGTTGTTTCAGGGAGTCCTTATATCTCTTTTTGGGGGTGCCTCTCTTGCACTGACCCGTGGCGAGTTCACCATAGAGTAGTATCTTTGGGAGGCGGTGGTCCTCCATCCTAGAGACGTGCCCTGCCCAGCGCAGCTGTGTTCTCAATAGCATGGTCTCAATGCTGGTGATCCCTGCTTGCTCAAGGACAGCAACATTCATCACATAGTCGGTCCAGTGTATATTTAGGATTGTGCGAAGGCAGCGCTGATGAAAGCGTTCGAGGAATCGTAGGTGATGGCGATAGGTGACCCATGTTTCAGACCCATAGAGGAAAATAGACAGTACGATCACTCTGTACACATTGATTTTGGTACTTTGCCTCCCGTGCTTGTTGCCCCAGACTCTTTTGTGAAGCCTTCTGAATGCACTATATGCCTTTGCTAATCTCTGATCTATCCCTTTGTCAATCTTTGAGTCTGAAGAGATGATGCTTCCCAGATAGGTGAACTGCTGAACGGACTTAAGCAAAGATGTGCCTATGCTGACGTGGGGATGGTGGTGTTCTTCCTGTGGTGTGGGCTAGTAGAGGACTTCCGTTTTCTTCAGGCTGACTTCCAGGCCAAACAGCTCTGCAGCAGAATACACACACACATATATATATATATACACACACATATATATACACCCCCCCACACATATATATATATATGCATTCATACATATGCCTATGTATGTGTATATCTTTATTTATCTTTATTTTATTTACATCATTTATATTCCGCCCTTCTCACTCCGCAGGGGACTCAGGGTGGATCACAATGCACATATACATATATATATATAAGCATTGAATGCCATAGACATACAACATATATGTATGTATACATGCTGTTCCTTTTCCATAACAGCTATTATCTGGAATTCAGTTTTGCGAGCCAATGGAAAACATTATTTTTGGACCATAACGCCCAGCATGCGCCAGTCTTAGTGTATATTTATTTATTTAAGTTTATTTATTGTATTAATTATTCTTTTCTGCAATATTTGTTGTGGAATATATTATAATACAAAGGAAGTCATCATATTCCGCCTTAGACATATCCATGGCTGCAAGGCTTTGCACTTTCTCCAAACTAGGGAAGCCCCAAAACTTTTCCCACCAAAAGATTGCCATGCATTGTTTTGATGCTGGCACATCTCTGTGCTGATGCTGCCCCCTTGTGGCAAAGGCATGGTATACATTTTGCAGGTGAATAAACTGCTAGATGCATGATGGCCATCAGATATTTATATATAAGTCTGTATAGATGATCTTGAAGGTTTTAAAGAGAGAGCTATGTTAATATATGCATTTTGTTAAGAAATGTATATATATATATATATATGTGTGTGTGTGTTTGTGTTTATATGAAAGTTCTTGAAGTTTTTAAAGAGGAAGTTGTGTTAAAATATACAATCCATAAGATATCTATCTATCTATGAATGTTCTTGATGTTTTTAAAGACAGCTGTTAATATAAACAATCTGAAAGTGTATGTGTGTGTATATATATATGTTGAACTTTTAAAAGAGAGCTGTGTTAATATATACACTCTTCAAGATATGTATCTATAGATATATGAATATTTTTGAAGTTTTTAGACAGCTGTTAATATAAAAACTCTGTAAGATATCATATATCTATATTAGGCCTGGGCAATCATGGTTCTAAATGGTTCTAAATTACTTACAAAACTAAAGTTCTGGTGGTGAACACTAGGTGGCGCTGGTGCTTTGCTTCTACAGTGTTGCTAAAGTTCTGGTGGTGAACACTAGGTGGCGCTGGTGCTTTGCTTCTACAGTGTTGCTAAAGTTCTGGTGGTGAACACTAGGTGGCGCTGGTGCTTTGCTTCTACAGTGTTGCTAAAGTTCTGGTGGTGAATACTAGGTGGCGCTGGTGCTTTGCTTCTACAGTGTTGCTAAAGTTCTAGTGGAGAATACTAGGTGGCGCTGGTGCTTTGCTTCTACAGTGTTGCTAAAGTTCTGGTGGTGAATACTAGGTGGCGCTGGTGCTTTGCTTCTACAGTGTTGCTAAAGTTCTGGTGGTGAACACTAGGTGGCGCTGGTGCTTTGCTTCTACAGTGTTGCTAAAGTTCTGGTGGTGAATACTAGGTGGCGCTGGTGCTTTGCTTCTACAGTGTTGCTAAAGTTCAGGTAGTGAACACTAGGTGGCGCTGGTGCTTTGCTTCTACAGTGTTGCTAAAGTTCTGGTGGTGAACACTAGGTGGCGCTGGTGCTTTGCTTCTACAGTGTTGCTAAAGTTCTGGTGGTGAATACTAGGTGGCGCTGGTGCTTTGCTTCTACAGTGTTGCTAAAGTTCTGGTGAACACTAGGTGGCGCTGGTGCTTTGCTTCTACAGTGTTGCTAAAGTTCTGGTGGTGAACACTAGGTGGCACTGGTGCTTTGCTTCTACAGTGTTGCTAAAGTTCTGGTGGTGAACACTAGGTGGCGCTGGGGCTTTGCTTCTATAGTGTTGCTAAATTTCTGGTGGTGAACACTAGGTGGCGCTGGGGCTTTGCTTCTATAGTGTTTCTAAAGTTCTGGTGGTGAACACTAGGTGGTGCTGGTGCTTTGCTTCTACAGTGTTACTAAAGTTCTGGTGGTGAACACTAGGTGGCGCTGGTGCTTTGCTTCTATAGTGTTTTTAAAGTTCTGGTGGTGAACACTAGGTGGCGCTGGTGCTTTGCTTCTACAGTGTTGCTAAAGTTCTGGTGGTGAACACTAGGTGGCGCTGGTGCTTTGCTTCTAGAGTGTTGCTAAAGTTCTGGTGGTGAACACTAGGTGGCGCTGGTGCTTTGCTTCTACAGTGTTGCTAAAGTTCTGGTGGTGAACACTAGGTGGCGCTGGTGCTTTGCTTTCTACAGTGTTGCTAAAGTTCTGGTGGTGAAGACTAGGTGGCACTGGTGCTTTGCTTCTACAGTGTTGCTAAAGTTCTGGTGGTGAACACTAGGTGGCACTGGTGCTTTGCTTCTACAGTGTTGCTAAAGTTCCAGTGGTGAACACTAGGTGGCCCTGGTGCTTTGCTTCTAGTGTTGCTAAAGTTCTGGTGGTGAATGCTAGGTGGCGCTGGTGCTTTCCTTCTACAGTGTGGCTAAAGTTCCGGTGGTGAACACTAGGTGGCGCTGGTGCTTTGCTTCTACAGTGTTGCTAAAGTTCTGGTGGTGAACACTAGGTGGCGCTGGTGCTTTGCTTCTACAGTGTTGCTAAAGTTCTGGTGGTGAACACTAGGTGGCGCTGGTGCTTTGCTTCTACAGTGTTGCTAAAGTTCTGGTGGTGAACACTAGGTGGCGCTGGTGCTTTGCTTCTACAGTGTTGCTAAAGTTCTGGTGGTGAACACTAGGTGGCGCTGGTGCTTTGCTTCTACAGTGTTGCTAAAGTTCTGGTGGTGAACACTAGGTGGCGCTGGTGCTTTGCTTCTACAGTGTTGCTAAAGTTCTGGTGGTGAACACTAGGTGGCGCTGGTGCTTTGCTTCTACAGTGTTGCTAAAGTTCTGGTGGTGAACACTAGGTGGCGCTGGTGCTTTGCTTCTACAGTGTTGCTAAAGTTCTGGTGGTGAACACTAGGTGGCGCTGGTGCTTTGCTTCTACAGTGTTGCTAAAGTTCTGGTGGTGAACACTAGGTGGCGCTGGTGCTTTGCTTCTACAGTGTTGCTAAAGTTCTGGTGGTGAACACTAGGTGGCGCTGGTGCTTTGCTTCTACAGTGTTGCTAAAGTTCTGGTGGTGAACACTAGGTGGCGCTGGTGCTTTGCTTCTACAGTGTTGCTAAAGTTCTGGTGGTGAACACTAGGTGGCGCTGGTGCTTTGCTTCTACAGTGTTGCTAAAGTTCTGGTGGTGAACACTAGGTGGCGCTGGTGCTTTGCTTCTACAGTGTTGCTAAAGTTCTGGTGGTGAACACTAGGTGGCGCTGGTGCTTTGCTTCTACAGTGTTGCTAAAGTTCTGGTGGTGAACACTAGGGTGGCGCTGGTGCTTTGCTTCTACAGTGTTGCTAAAGTTCTGGTGGGTGAACACTAGGTGGCGCTGGTGCTTTGCTTCTACAGTGTTGCTAAAGTTCTGGTGGTGAACACTAGGTGGCGCTGGTGCTTTGCTTGTTGCAGTGTTGGTGAACACTTCTGGCGCTGGTGCTTTGCTTCTACAGTGTGCTAAAGTTCTGGTGGTGAACACTAGGTGGCGCTGGTGCTTTGCTTCTACAGTGTTGCTAAAGTTCTGGTGGTGAACACTAGGTGGCGCTGGTGCTTTGCTTCTACAGTGTTGCTAAAGTTCTGGTGGTGAACACTAGGTGGCGCTGGTGCTTTGCTTCTACAGTGTTGCTAAAGTTCTGGTGGTGAACACTAGGTGGCGCGGGTGCGTTGCTTCTACAGTGTTGCTAAAGTTCCGGTGGTGAACACTAGGTGGCGCTGGTGCTTTGCTTCACAGTGTTGCTAAAGTTCTGGTGGGGAACACTAGGTGGCGCTGGTGCTTTGCTTCTACAGTGTTGCTAAAGTTCTGGTGGTGAACACTAGGTGGCGCTGGTGCTTTGCTTCTACAGTGTTGCTAAAGTTCTGGTGGTGAACACTAGGTGGCGCTGGTGCTTTGCTTCTTCTACAGTGTTGCTAAAGTTCTGGTGGTGAACACTAGGTGGCGCTGGTGCTTTGCTTCTACAGTGTTGCTAAAGTTCTGGTGGTGAACACTAGGTGGCGCTGGTGCTTTGCTTCTACAGTGTTGCTAAAGTTCTGGTGGTGAACACTAGGTGGCGCTGGTGCTTTGCTTCTACAGTGTTGCTAAAGTTCTGGTGGTGGTGAACACTAGGTGGCGCTGGTGCTTTGCTTCTACAGTGTTGCTAAAGTTCTGGTGGTGAACACTAGGTGGCGCTGGTGCTTTGCTTCTACAGTGGTTCTAAAGTTCTGGTGGTGAACACTAGGTGGCGCTGGTGCTTTGCTTCTACAGTGTTGCTAAAGTTCTGGTGGTGAACACTAGGTGGCGCTGGTGCTTTGCTTCTACAGTGTTGCTAAAGTTCTGGTGGTGAAAACTAGGGGGCGCTGGTGCTTTGCTTCTACAGTGTTATTAAAGTTCTGGTGGTGAAAACTAGGGGGCGCTGGTGCTATACTTCTACAGTGTTTTTAAAGTTCTGGTGGATTCCATCCTCCCCTCCCCTTATTTTTATTTAATATTAAATATATTTAATTCCATCCTCCCCTCTCCCATTTTTATTTAATATTAAATATATTTAATTCCATCCTCCCCCCCCTTATTTTAATGTATCCCATCTCCCCTTATTTCATCTTTAAATATATTTAATTTTATATTTAATACATGAGGGGAGATGGGGGAGGGAATGAGGAGCCCCTGAGGAGCCCCTGCGGCCTACCTTTTCCAAACGCCGCAGGATCCAGGAGTACCCGGACGACGAGAGAGGCGATGACCGACTGAGTCGAAGAATGTCCTAATCGCGTCTGTGGGCCTCAGCGATCCAGTAGTAGAGTAGCCGAAGAGTATCTCGAGAATACGGGATTTCGCTGTCAACGCCGGCATGATCTCGCGTTGACAGCGAAATCTTGTGTGGATTGCGTATTCTCGCGATACTTGCTCCAAACCCGGAAGTAGGGTTTTTAAAATTTTTTATTATTTATTTTATTTTTCAATTTTTATTTTTTATTAAAAAGCTTAGGGGGCCGTAGGGAAGGGGCTGGGGGGCCGTATACGCCCCCCCCCGGGCCGCCAGTTGGGCAGCCCTGATCTATACAATCTACTAGCTTGGGGACCCGGCGGTGCCCGGGTCATTTGAGAAGTGCAGCAGGATGTAGAGTGGGTCATGGGGACTCTGTGTGGCAAGTTTGGTCTTGATCCATCATTATTGGGAGTTGCAGTGGTATCATGAAATTACTGAAGGTAGTGCAAGTCCCATCGTCTCTGGTCCACCCTCCCCCAAAGTGTAGTAGGATGTAGATTGGGTCATGGGGGCTCTGTGTGCTAAGTTTGGTCTGTATTGGTGAATGGATGAGGGTTGCATTGTTTTTAGGAAGTGAGTGAAGGTACTTCAAGTCCCATCATCCGTGGTCCGTCTCACACAAAACAGCACCAGGATGTAGAGTGGGTCATGAGTGCTCTGTGTGCCAGGTTTGGTGTTGATCAGTCATTGTATTAGGTTTGTAGCAGGCTTGGAAAGTGAGGGAAGGTACTGCAAGTCCCATCATCCATGTTCTGGCCCCCTCCAAACTTCAGTAGGATGTAGAGTGGGTCACTGGGGCTCTGTGTGCCAAGTGTGGTCTTTCTCGGTGTTTGTTGGGGGCCACAGTGGTCTGTGGGAACAGAGGGGTGTGAAAATACTACAAATCCCATCATCCATTGTCAGTCCTCCCCCAAACCTCACCAGGACGTGAAGGCAGTCATGGGGGTTATGTGTGCCAAGTTTGGTCTCGATCAGTGATTGGATGAGGGTTGCAGCGGACTTGGGAAGTGAGTAGAGGCACTTCAAGTCCCATCATCCATGGTCCACCCTCCTCCGAACTGCACCAGGACGTAGAGTGGGTCATGGGGGCTGTGTGTGCTGAGTGTGGTCTGTATTGGTCCTTTTTGGTGGCCTCAGGGGTCTGTGGGAACCAAAGTGTTTGAAAGTACTACAAATCCCATAATCCGTGGGCCATGTCCCCCGAACCGCACCAGGACGTAAAGGGGGTTAGGGGGGTTATGTGTACCAAGTTTGGTGCAGGTCCATCACCCGCGCTGGTCGCTGTGGCCTGTGAAAGTGGCTGCCACATATCCGCCCTGGCCTGTGAAAGTGGCTGCTTCCGCCCTTCTGCCCTCCCGCCCTCCGCATACACACATACAAACATTCCGTTTTATAAAGGTATACAGATACAGATACAGATTAAAAAGCTTAGGGGGCCGTATACGCCCCCCCCCCCCGGGGGGCCGCCAGTTGGGCAGCCCTGATCTATACAATCTATAGGAGATAGATATGAATGATCTTGGAAGTTTTGAAAAAGAGCTGTGTTAATCTGTTTTCCTCTTTCCTATTCTTGCCCCTGCTTTTCGTAGAAGACATCAAAATAGTTTCCCCCAGAGTTATACCGGTGCTGCGCCCCAATGAGACTCCAGACGGAAATTGTGAATGGTTGACTCTTTATGTGCCATACTTTCTGAAAAAGGCCTCCAAGGCCTAACAATACATTAAAAAAGAACAGGGACCCGTTAACCTGGGGATACGATGGACCTTGCAAGGGACAACGGCGCCAGAGGTAGGTGGCCGAGATCCATCCCGGAGGGCACACTGGTTCCATCATAGACCAAATACCATATTTCACTGAATAATAGTCACATGTCCCCCTCTATTTTCCACCAAAGGGGGTGCGACTATTAGGCGAGGGGAAAAAATATTGTAGTTCAAAAACAGTAACACGATGGTCTCTGAAGCTCCACTCTTCTCTTCTTTCTCTTTCCTCCAAAGGCAAAGTAGTTCAAAAACAATAACACGATGGTCTCTGGAGCTCCACTCTTCTCTTCGTTCTCTTTCCTCCAAAGGCAAAGTAGTTCAAAAACAATAACACGATGGTCTCTGAGCTCCACTCTTCTCTTCGTTCTCTTTCCTCCAAAGGCAAAGTAGTTCAAAAACAATAACACGATGGTCTCTGGAGCTCCACTCTTCTCTTCGTTCTCTTTCCTCCAAAGGCAAAGTAGTTCAAAAACAATAACACGATGGTCTCTGAGCTCCACTCTTCTCTTCTCTCTTTCCTCCAAAGGCAAAGTAGTTCTCTTTCCTCCAAAGGCAAAGTAGTTCAAAAACAATAACACGATGGTCTCTGAAGCTCCACTCTTCTCTTCGTTCTCTTTCCTCCAAAGGCAAAGTAGTTCAAAAACAATAACACGATGGTCTCTGGAGCTCCACTCTTCTCTTCGTTCTCTTTCCTCCAAAGGCAAAGTAGTTCAAAAACAATAACACGATGGTCTCTGGAGCTCCACTCTTCTCTTCGTTCTCTTTCCTCCAAAGGCAAAGTAGTTCAAAAACAAAAACAATAACACGATGGTCTCTGAAGCTCCACTCTTCTCTTCGTTCTCTTTCCTCCAAAGGCAAAGTAGTTCAAAAACAATAACACGATGGTCTCTGGAGCTCCACTCTTCTCTTCGTTCTCTTTCCTCCAAAGGCAAAGTAGTTCAAAAACAATAACACGATGGTCTCTGAACTCTTCTCTTCGCTCCTCCACAAAGTAGTTCTAACACGATGGTCTCTGAGCTCCACTCTTCTCTTCTCTTTCCTCCAAAGGCAAAGTAGTTCAAAAACAATAACACGATGGTCTCTGGAGCTCCACTCTTCTCTTCGTTCTCTTTCCTCCAAAGGCAAAGTAGTTCAAAAACAATAACACGATGGTCTCTGAAGCTCCACTCTTCTCTTCGTTCTCTTTCCTCCAAAGGTAAAGTAGTTCAAAAAACAATAACACGATGGTCTCTGAGCTCCACTCTTCTCTTCGTTCTCTTTCCTCCAAAGGTCAAAGTAGTTCAAAAACAATAACACGATGGTCTCTGAGCTCCACTCTTCTCTTCGTTCTCTTTCCTCCAAAGGCAAAGTAGTTCAAAAAATAACACGATGGTCTCTGGAACTCTTCTCTTCGTTCTCTTTCCTCCAAAGGCGTAGTTCAAAAACAATAACACACGATGGTCTCTGAAGCTCCACTAGTTCTTCTCTGGAGCTCCACTCTCTCTTTCCTTTCCTCCAAAGGCAAAGTAGTTCAAAAACAATAACACGATGGTCTCTGGAGCTCCACTCTTCTCTTCGTTCTCTTTCCTCCAAAGGCAAAGTAGTTCAAAAACAATAACACGATGGTCTCTGAAGCTCCACTCTTCTCTTCGTTCTCTTTCCTCCAAAGGCAAAGTAGTTCAAAAACAATAACACGATGGTCTCTGAAGCTCCACTCTTCTCTTCGTTCTCTTTCCTCCAAAGGCAAAGTAGTTCAAAAAACAATAACACGATGGTCTCTGAGCTCCACTCTTCTCTTCTCTCTCTTTCCTCCAAAGGCAAAGTAGTTCCTCCAAAGGCTCTGGAACTCTTCTCTTTCCTCCAAAGGCAAAGTTCTCTTTCCTCCAGTTCAAAAAAAACAATAACACGATGGTCTCTGGAGCTCCACTCTTCTCTTCGTTCTCTTTCCTCCAAAAGTAGTTCAAAAACAATAACACGTGGTCTCTGAGCTTCAAAAAAGTAGTTTAAAAACAATAATGGATGGTCTCTGGGCTCCACTCTTCTCTTCGTTCTCTTTCCTCCAAAGGCAAAGTAGTTCAAAAACAATAACACGATGGTCTCTGGGCTCCACTCTTCTCTTCGTTCTCTTTCCTCCAAAGGCAAAGTAGTTCAAAAACAATAACACGATGGTCTCTGGCTCCACTCTTCTCTTCGCTCCAAAGGCAAAGTAGTTCAAAAACAATCTTCTCTGGAGCTCCACTCTCTCTTTCCTCCAAAGGCAAAGTAGTTCAAAACAATAACACGATGGTCTCTGAAGCTCCACTCTTCTCTTCGTTCTCTTTCCTCCAAAGGCAAAGTAGTTCAAAAACAATAACACGATGGTCTCTGGACTCTTCCACTTCTTCTCTTAGTTCAAAAACAATAACTGGTCTTCCTCCAAAGGAAAAAGTAGTTTAAAAACAATAACACGATGGTCTCTGGAGCTCCACTCTTCTCTTCGTTCTCTTTCCTCCAAAGGCAAAGTAGTTCAAAAACAATAACACGATGGTCTCTGGAGCTCCACTCTTCTCTTCTTTCTCTTTCCTCCGAAGGCAAAGTAGTTCAAAAACAATAACACGATGGTCTCTGGAGCTCCACTCTTCTCTCCTTTCTCTACTCTCAAGTGTCTTAAGGCCTCAGAGGGAGGAGAGAAGAGTGGAGCTCCCCAGATGTCCATTTCATAGTTTTTAAAATGCCTTGCCTTTGGAGAAAGAAGGAAGGGAAACCATCCCAAAATGGGGGTGCGACTATTAAGTGAGGAAAACAGAAATATCATTGTTGGGCACCCCAAACATGGGGGTGCGTCTATTATGTGGTGGTGGCTATTATGCAAGGAAATACAGTATTTGTGAAACCAAGAGATGCAGCATCTCCGTGGTCCTCCTGGTTGGTTGGCAACACTTCCTGCAGGACCCACGGCTCAATATGGCAGTTCGTGGCTTTCCCACAACACCTCATTCCCATTGGGAATATCGTTCTTTGTAACAGTCTCCGTCGGATCGTGGCTCAGGTTGTCCAAATTACACGGATGCCTGTCATCTATAGGTGCAAGTACTCTGCTAGGAAAGCAGCCAGGATCGTGCATAGGTTTTGGATGGTGGGCGGGTGGAGATGGGCTTCGGTGTCTTCCATCGTGTGCCAGACTTCAGGGAATGGGGTGGCAATGAGGTGAAGGACGGGAACACCTTTGCAAAAAGAAAACATACGTTTGCAATGCCATGCAAGAGGAAGAGGTGATATTATTATTATTATTATTACTAGCTGTACCCGGCACGTGTTGCTGTGCCCTATTTTGGAGATGCGAGGAAGTCTGAGTATGTAAGGGTTGGAGTTGTTGTTAGTTATGGTGTTGTTGGGAAAATGGCTGTGTTCTTGAGGGTTGTTTTGGTGGGTGGGATGTTGGAGTCCTGTGGTGTTGTTGGTGTGTGGTGTTGCTGGCATTCTGCATAGCTTGTGGATATACAATGTTTTTTGTCTTTCCGTCTGCTGTGTTGATGTAGAGGTTGATGCTTGTGTGGGTGGGGTACTTTGGAAGTGAGTGGAGGTACTTGAAATCCCATCATCCATGGTGTGCCCTCCTCTAAACTGCAGTTGGATGGAGTGTGGGTCATGGGGGCACTGTGTGCCAAGTTGGGTCTTTATCGGTCTTGGTTCTGGGCCACAGTGGTCTGTGGGGAATGAAGGGTTTGAAAGTACTACAAATCCCATAATCCATGGAGGTACATCAAATCCCATCATCCATGGTCCACCCTCCTCCAAACTGCAGTAGAATGTAGCGTGGGTCATAGGGGCTCTGTGTGCCAAGGTAGGTTACTGTAAATTCAGGCCATGTACAATGTCCCATGAGCTGAGGCCTAGTCGGGAAAATCAAGTTAATGAAACCTTACTGTCAATTCAGAGCGTAAACAGCATTCCATTGAGGCCTAGTCGGGAAAATCAAGTTATCAAACCTTACTGTCAATTCAGAGCGTAAACAGCATCCCATTAAGTGAGGCCTAGTCGGGAAAATCAAGTTAATGAAACCTTACTGTCAATTCAGAGCGTAAACAGCATCCCATTAAGTGAGGCCTAGTCAGGGAAAATCAAGTTAATGAAACCTTACTGTCAATTCAGGCCATAAACAGCATCCCATTAAGTGAGGCCTCGTCAGGAAAATCAAGTTAATGAAACCTTACTGTCAATTCAGGCCATACACAATGTCCCATTGAGGCCTAGTCGGGAAAATCAAGTTAATGAAGCCTTACTGTCAATTCAGAGCGTAAACAGCATCCCATTAAGTGAGGCCTAGTCAGGAAAATCAAGTTAATGAAGCCTTACTGTCAATTCAGGCCATAAACAGCATCCCATTAGCTGAGGCCTAGTCGGGAAAATCAAGTTAATGAAACCTTACTGTCAATTCAGAGCGTAAACAGCATCCCATTAAGTGAGGCCTAGTCGGGAAAATCAAGTTAATGAAACCTTACTGTCAATTCAGAGCGTAAACAGCATCCCATTAAGTGAGGCCTAGTCGGGAAAATCAAGTTAATGAAACCTTACTGTCAATTCAGAGCGTAAACAGCATCCCATTAAGTGAGGCCTAGTCGGGAAAATCAAGTTAATGAAGCCTTACTGTCAATTCAGAGCTTAAACAGCATCCCATTAAGTGAGGCCTAGTCGGGAAAATCAAGTTAATGAAACCTTACTGTCAATTCAGGCCATACACAATGTCCCATGAACTGAGGCCTAGTCGGGAAAATCAAGTTAATGAAGCCTTACTGTCAATTCAGAGCATAAACAGCATCCCATTAAGTGAGGCCTAGTCGGGAAAATCAAGTTAATGAAACCTTACTGTCAATTCAGAGCGTAAACAGCATCCCATTAAGTGAGGCCTAGTCGGGAAAATCAAGTTAATGAAACCTTACTGTCAATTCAGAGCGTAAACAGCATCCCATTAAGTGAGGCCTAGTCGGGATAATCAAGTTAATGAAACCTTACTGTCAATTCAGCACATACACAATGTCCCATTAAGTGAGGCCTAGTCAGGAAAATCAAGTTAATGAAGCCTTACTGTCAATTCAGGCCATACACAATGTCCCATGAGCTGAGGCCTAGTCGGAAAAATCAAGTTAATGAAGCCTTACTGTCAATTCAGAGCTTAAACAGCATCCCACTAAGTGAGGCCTAGTCGGGAAAATCAAGTTAATGAAACCTTACTGTCAATTCAGAATGAAGCCTTGTGTCAATTCAGCAAACAGCATCCCATTAAGTGAGGCCTAGTCAGGGAAATCAAGTTAATGAAGCCTTACTGTCAATTTTGGGCGTGGTCTGTGATTTGTAGGGGTTTAAATTTTCTGTGGGAAGTGAATTGGGTGTTTGTGTTGGCGACTGCCTCAGGCCTTTGCCTTATCCTCCTCTGCCAGTTTATTATGGGTCGGAATGTTCATGTTGGCTGGCCAATAGAGGCGTTATGCAAATACTCCCTCATTGGCAGCCAATCATGTTGTCAGAATGTAGAGGCCGGGAGATTCGTTGGCAGCCGCGGAGGAGGAACGAGGAAAGGGAGGAGGAGATGTGAGAAAGGAGGGAAGGAGGAAAGAATGAAAAAGGGAAGGAAGGAAGGAAGGAAGGAGGAGAGAATGAGAAAGGACAAGGGAAGGAGGGAGTAAGAAAGGGAAGGAGAAGGAAAAGAAGGAGAAGAGATGAGAAAGGAAGGAGAAGGGAATGAAGGAAGGAGAAGAGAGTGAGAAAAGAAGAAAGGAGGAGGAGATGTAAGAAAGGAGGGAAGGAGGAAGGAATGAAAAGGGGAAGGAAGGAAGGTGGAGGAGAGAATGAGGAAGGAAGAGGGACTAAAAAGAGGAGGGAGTGAGAAAGGGAAGGAAGGAGAAGGAAAGAAGAGAGAGAAAGGGAGGGAGGAGAAGGAGGAGAGCGTGAGAAAGGAAGGAGGAGGAGGGAATAAAAAAGGAAGGGAGGAGGAGGAGAGAATGAGGAAGGAAAAGGGAAGAGAGGAAGGAGAAGAAGGAAGGAGGGAAGGAGAAAGGGAAGGAGAAGGGAGAGGTGAGAAAGGAAGGAAGGAGAAGGGAATGGGGAGAAAGGAAGGAAGGAGAAAGGAAAGATGAGAGGAAGAGGTAGTGAGAAAGGGAAGGAAGGAAGAAGAAAGGAGGAGAGAATTGTCACCAGATAATAATAATAATTTAAAAAGTTGTCACCGGATAATAATACTAATAATAATAATAATAAATGCCGCAGCATAATAATTATAATTTTAAAAGTTGTCAGCAGAAAATAATAATAATAATAACAATAAAAAGTTGTCACGGGATAATAATAATAAGTTGTCAGCAGAAAATAATAATAATAATAAGTTGTCACTGGATAATAATAATAATTTAAAATGTTGTCACCAGAAAATAATAATAATAATGTTGTCACCACATAATAATAGTAATAATAAAAAAAGTTGTCTCTGGATAATAATAATAATTTAAAAAGTTGTCACCAGAAAATAATAATAATGTTGTCACCAGATAATAATAGTAATAATAATAAAAGCTGTCTCTGGATAATAATAATAATAATAATAATAATAATGTTGTCACCAGAAAATAATAATAATGTTGTCACCAGATAATAATAGTAATAATAATAAAAGTTGTCTCTGGATAATAAAAATAATAATTTAAAAAGTTGTCACCAGAAAATAATAATAATAATGTGTCACCAGATAATAATAGTAATAATAATAAAAGTTGTCTCTGGATAATAATAATAATGATTTAAAAAGTTGTCACCAGAAAATAATAATAATAATGTTGTCACCAGATAATAATAGTAATAATAATAAAAGTTGTCTCTGGATAATAATAATAATTTTAAAAGTTGTCACCAGAAAATAATAATAATAATGTTGTCACCAGATAATAATAGTAATAATAATAAAAGTTGTCTCTGGATAATAATAATTTAATTTAAAAGTTGTCACCAGAAAATAATAATAATGTTGTCACCAGATAATAATAGTAATAATAATAAAAGTTGTCTCTGGATAATAATAATAATAATAATAATTTAAAAAGTTGTCACCAGAAAATAATAATAATATTAACAATAATAAAAAGTTGTCAATGGATAATAATAATAATAATAATAAAAGTGTTCACCAGAAAATAAGGGAAGGAAGGAAGAAGAAGAAAGGAGGCGGGAGTGAGAAAGAAAGGAAGGAACAAAGAAATGTAAGAGCAGAAGGGAAGGAAAAGAAAGAAAGAAGGGACAAAAAAAGGGATGAAAAAAAAAGAGTAAAGCGAAGAGACAAGATTAGAAAGGAAGAGAGAAGTGTATGAGGGAAAGAAGAAAAGGAAGAAGGAAAAGAGGAGAAGGAGGTGTACGAGGGAAACAGAGGGAGGAAAGATAAGAGCCGCAAAGAAAATGTACATACACCAGTATTCATTAATTGTAATAAGTCGATTCTTATGTTTACGTGACGTAACCAAAGGGAGAGGTGGTACCTACCTCTCTGGAGGAAGGGCACGTGGTCGTCTTCAATGGGGTGGTACAAGGGGTCCCGTTGGAAGTAGAAGTGCGCCTGCGGGTGGGACTCTAGGAGGCCGAGCTGGTGGAGACGCTTCTCTGCAGGAGACAAAACGCATGAAGGATGAAGGCCTTTTGCAGGTATGGGCAAACTTGGGCCCTCCAGGTGTTTTGGACTACAACTCCCACAATTCCTAACAGCCGCTAGGCTGTTAGGAATTGTGGGAGTTGTAGTCCAAAACACCTGGAGGGCCCGAGTTTGCCCATACCGAGTGGCTTCCCCATCCTTCTCCCTTAAGGGTTCTGCTGACCACAATACATTATTGATTATTGATTAAGATCCCTTACCGAGGCCAATAAGCCTTTTAAACCAACCGGCGGTGGCGGGAGAATGGTTCCGGAAAGTGGGTTTCTCAGCGCCCAATAAATCCAAGAGGACGAAGAGGGACTGCGAGGAAGAGACTGCATTAGAAACCACCCTGGAAACAGTAGCATAATCTATTTGCGAATGCTTCCTATTGGATTTTTCATCCTTTCCATAATATCTATCGCCTGAAGCAATTGCCACAGTCTCCTCAACAGTAGTACCGGCCTTGCCATATGGACTTAATTCTCTCCCGCTAGCCTACGTTGCAGGGGTGTTGTTGAGGCCAAATGGCATTTGCGATTTGGAAATCTCTCATTCGTTATGCGACCATACATCAAAATAAACCTGATGGCAATTGATAATGTATACGCCTTGCTAAATAATAATAATAATAATAATACATTTAAGACGAGGCATAGGCCAACTTCGGCCCTCTGGGTGTTTTGGACTTCAACTCCCACAATAATAATAATAATAATAATACATTTAAGACAAGGCATGGGCCAACTTCGGCCCTCCGGGTGTTTTGGACTTCAACTCCCACAATAACAATAATAATACATTTAAGACGAGGCGTGGGCCAACTTCGGCCCTCTGGGTGTTTTGGACTTCAACTCCCACAATAACAATAATAATACATTTAAGACGAGGCGTGGGCCAACTTCGGCCCTCCGGGTGTTTTGGACTTCAACTCCCACAATAATAATAATAATAATACATTTAAGATGAGACATGGGCCAACTTCAGCCCTCCAGGTGTTTTGGACTTCAACTCCCACAATAATAATAATAATAATGATAATACATTTAAGACGAGGCATGGGCCCACTTCGGCCCTCTGGGTGTTTTGGACTTCAACTCCCATAATAATAATAATAACAATAATACATTTAAGACTAGGCATGGGCCCACTTCGGCCCTCTGGGTGTTTTGGACTTCAACTCCCACAATAATATTAATAATAATAATAACAACAACAATAATACATTTAAGACGAGGCATGGGCCAACTTCGGCCCTCCGGGTGTTTTGGGCTTCTGCTCCCACAATAATAATAATACATTTAAGACGAGGCATGGGCCAACTTCGGCCCTCCGGGTGTTTTGGGCTTCTACTCCCACAATAATAATACATTTAAGACGAGGCATGGGCCAACTTCAGCCCTCCAGATGTTTTAGAAGACTTCATCTCCCACAATAATAATAATAATAATAATACATTTAAGACGAGGCATGGGCCAACTTCAGCCCTCCAGATGTTTTAGAAGACTTCATCTCCCACAATAATAATAATAATAATAATAATACATTTAAGACGAGGCATGGGCCAACTTCGGCCCTCCGAGTGTTTTGGACCTCAACTCCCACAATAATAATAATAACAATAATAATACATTTAAGACGAGGCATGGGCTAACTTCGGCCCTCCGGGTGTTTTGGACTTCAACTCCCACAATAACAATAATAATACATTTAAGACGAGGCGTGGGCCAACTTCGGCCCTCTGAGTGTTTTGGACTTCAACTCCCAGAATAATAATAATAATAATACATTTAAGATGAGGCGTGGGCCAACTTTGGCCCTCCGGGTGTTTTGGACTTTAACTCCTACAATAATAATAATAATAATACATTTAAGACGAGGCGTGGGCCAACTTTGGCCCTCCGGGTGTTTTGGACTTCAACTCCCAGAATAATAATAATAATAATAATACATTTAAGATGAGGCGTGGGCCAACTTTGGCCCTCCGGGTGTTTTGGACTTTAACTCCTACAATAATAATAATAATAATACATTTAAGACGAGGCGTGGGCCAACTTTGGCCCTCCGGGTGTTTTGGACTTTAACTCCTACAATAATAATAATAATAATAATAATAATAATACATTTAAGACGAGGCGTGGGCCAACTTTGGCCCTCCGGGTGTTTTGGACTTTGACTCCTACAATAATAATAATAATAATAATAATAATACATTTAAGATGAGGCGTGGGCCAACTTTGGCCCTCCGGGTGTTTTGGACTTTAACTCCTACAATAATAATAATAATAATAATACATTTAAGACGAGGCGTGGGCCAACTTTGGCCCTCCGGGTGTTTTGGACTTCAACTCCCAGAATAATAATAATAATAATACATTTAAGATGAGGCGTGGGCCAACTTCGGCCCTCTGAGTGTTTTGGACTTCAACTCCCAGAATAATAATACATTTAAGATGAGGCGTGGGCCAACTTCAGCCCTCCAGGTGTTTTGGACTTCAACTCCCACAATAATATTAATAATAATGATAATACATTTAAGTCGAGGCATGGGCCAACTTCGGCCCTCCGGGTGTTTTGGGCTTCTACTCCCACAATAATAATAATAATACATTTAAGACGAGGCATGGGCCAACTTCAGCCCTCTGGGTGTTTTGGACTTCAACTCCCACAATAATAATAATAATAATAATAATAATAATACATTTAAGATGCGGCATGGGCCAACTTCGGCCCTCCGGGTGTTTTGGACTTCAACTCCCACAATAATAATAATAATAATAATACATTTAAGATGCGGCGTGGGCCAACTTCGGCCCTCCGGGTGTTTTGGACTTCAACTCCCACAATAATAATAATAATAATACATTTAAGATGCGGCATGGGCCAACTTCAGGCCTCTGGGTGTTTTGGACTTCAACTCCCACAATAATAATAATAATACATTTAAGACGAGACATGGGCCAACTTCGGCCCTCTGGGTGTTTTGGACTTCAACTCCTACAATAATAATAATAATATTAATATTAATAATATTAATAATACATTTAAGACGCATGGGCCAACTTCGGCCCTCCGGGTGTTTTGGACTTCAACTCCCACAATAATAATAATAATACATTTAAGACGAGGCATGGGCCAACTTCGGCCCTCCGGGTGTTTTGGACTTCAACTCCCACAATAATAATAATAATAATAATACATTTAAGACGAGGCATGGGCTAACTTCGGCCCTCCGGGTGTTTTGGACTTCAACTCCCAGAATAATAATAATAATAATAATAATAATACATTTAAGATGAGGCGTGGGCCAACTTTGGCCCTCCGGGTGTTTTGGACTTCAACTCCTACAATAATAATAATAATACATTTAAGACGAGGCATGGGCCAACTTCGGCCCTCCGGGTGTTTTGGGCTTCAACCCCCCCCCAATAATAATAATAATAATACATTTAAGACGAAGCATGGGCCAACTTCAGCCCTCCAGATGTTTTAGAAGACTTCAACTCCCACAATAATAATAATACATTTAAGACAAGGCATGGGCCAACTTCAGCCCTCTGGGTGTTTTGGACTTCAACTCCCACAATAATAATAATAATAACAATAATACATTTAAGACGAGGCATGGGCCCACTTCGGCCCTCTGGGTGTTTTGGACTTCAACTCCCACAATAATAATAATAATAATAATAATAATAATAATTTTAAGACGAGGCATGGGCCCACTTCGGCCCTCCGGGTGTTTTGGACTTCAACTCCCACAATAATAATAATAATAATAAATACATTTAAGATGAGGCATGGGCCAACTTTGGCCCTCCGGGTGTTTTGGACTTCAACTCCTACAACAACAACAATAATACATTTAAGACGAGGCATGCGCCAACTTCGGCCCTCCGGGGTCGGCTGTTAGGAATTGTGGGAGTTGAAGTCCAAAACACCCGGAGGGCCAAAGTTGGTCCATGGCTTGTCTTAGATGTATCTTTAGGAAGGCAAGGCAAAAGATTCCTTGTATGAGCCGAAACTGTTTGTTTCGAAGCCTTTGCATCGCTTACAATGGCTTGGAGTTGGCTGACGCCAGGGCGGTGTGGGGTTTGCGCCATGCGCTGGGCCAAGTGGCGCGCCCCATAGATTGAATCGGTGGGGCTCCATTCACGGAACGCTTCCTCCCCGTCGAAAAAGAGCAATTGCAGCGTCACCCTGGAGCTCTATAAAACATAAGAGAAGCCGGTTGGTTTGGTCAACCAACAAATAATCTATATATATAAAAAGGGAGCTGTCGTTGTTAGGCTGAAGTAAACAAAAGAACCAATGAACGGAATCACACCAAATTTGGCAACATAACATCTCACAATGCAAGGTGTGACCAACAATAATAAAACACAAAAAACAACTAAACATAACTTACAAATCCTAAAAATCCACTGTGCAAGAGCACAGGGACGGGGGTGGGGTGCGCACGCACACACAGGAGAGCTCCTAAATCAGCAGTTCTCAACATTTGTGAGGGCTCACAACGCCACCTCCTTTGGCCCTGCTACCTCCGCCTCCCTGCAATAGCTGCCAGGCCCCTGGGGGCAATGCAGGAGGGCCCAGGCCCGGTGAGGAGGCGAATCTGACGTGGAGGAGGCCACACCCCCACAGCAAGGCCTGTACCTCCATTTGGCGGAAGCCTCGAAGAGCAGCGAGAGGTCTGCGGGGCAGCGGAACCGGCACCAAAGCCTTCCTTCGTCTCTCTCCTCTGGGCTCTGCTTCCTCCTCCTCCTCTCCGTTTGGCCTCTGCAAACGGAGAGGGGGGGGGAGGAAGACCCTGGAGGGGAAGAGGGAAGGCAGGCCTCGGTGCTGGTAAACTGTCCCATGCTCCTCTCGCTACCCTTCGCGGCCTCCGCTTCTGGCGGAAGCCTCGAAGAGCAGCGAGAGGTGCGCGGGGCAGACTATGCCACAGCAACACTTGGCCGGGTACAGCTAGTAATCTATATCAGTGTTTCTCAACCAGTGTGCCGGGGCACACTAGTGTGCCGTGAGCAATCATCAGGTGTGCCGTGGGAAATTGGAACCTCCAGGAAGGGGGGGGGGGGAAGAGTCTAGTGTGTTGAAGTATAAAAACCCTAAGAAACCTACCTCGATAACGGCACAAAATTACACACACACCCTCCCCACCCGTTGTCTACTTGGTCTCTCCCTCTCCGTGCATTGGGAAGGCCCGCCTCCCTTTCCCCAAGTAGAGACCCCCTCTTGCCTCCTGGGGGTTCTGTGTGGGAAGTTTGGCCCAGTTCTATCATTGGTGGGGTTCAGAATGCTCTTTGATTGTAGGGGAACTATAAATCCCAGCAACTACAACTCCCAAATGTCAAGGTCTATTTCCCCTGAATTCCATCTGCGTTCATATTTGAGCATATTGAGTATTCATGCCAAGTTTGGTCCTGACCCAACATTGTTTGAGTCCACAGTGCTCCCTGGATATAGGTGAACTACAACTCCAAAACTCAAGGTCAATGCCCACCAAACTCTTATAGCATTTTCTCTTGGTTATGGGAGTTCTGTGTGGGAAGTGTGTGTCTTCCTGCCATTCCTGCCAGGATATCTATGTTGTGTTCATCGAAACAGGCCCAGGTTTCACACTGAGTGTATAAATACATTTAAAAACATATTAACTATATGTATTACTGTGTTTGAGTGTCATTTTGTGTCATTTTGTGTCATTTTGTCTGGCGGTGTGCCCCAGGATTTTGCAAATGTCAAAAGTGTGCCGTGGCTCAAAAAAGGTTGGGAAACACTGATCTATATAAATAAAAATGTAATGTTCGTTTGTGGGATTAACGTAACTCAAAAACCGCTGGACGAATTGCCGCCAAATTTGGCCACAAGACACCTACTAACCCAAGGAGTGACCATCACTCAAAAAATTTGATTTTGTCATTTGGGAGTTGTAGTTGCTGGCATTTATAGTTAACCTACAATTAAAGAGCATTTGGAACCCCCACCAATGATGGAATTGAACCAAATTTGGCACACAGAACTCCCATGACCAAGAGAAAACACTGGAAGGGTTTGGTGGGCATTGACCTTGAGTTTGGGAGTTGCAGTTCACCTACATCCAGAGAGCACTGTGGTCTCAAACAATGATGGGTCTGGACCAAACTTGGCACGAATAATCCATATGCCCAAATATGAACACAGATGGAGTATGGGGAAAATAGACCTTGACATTTGGGAGTTACAGTTTCTGGTATTTATAGTTAAATAAATCAAAGAGCATCCTGAACTCTTGCAACAATGGAATTGAACCAAACTTGGCATATTTAACTTTCATTACCAACAGAAAGTACTGAAAGGGTTTGCTTGGGAATTGACCTTGAGTTTGGAAGTTGTAGTTCACCTACATCCAGGGAGTTGTAGTTCACCTATATCCAGAGAGCACTGTGGACTCAAACAATGTTGGATCAGGACCAAACTTGGCATGAATACTCTATATGCTGAACTATGAACACACATGGAGTACTACTACTACTCTAGGTTTCTATGGAAGTGTTTAAACTGAGGCTGGATGGGCATCTGTGGGGAGGGATCGGATGATGTCATCTTGTCTTATCAGAATTGGGTTGGACTGGATGGCATTTTGGGGTCTCTCCCAAAAATGTCTAATGCTTTTTATGGAAGCTGCGTTGAGTTTCCATGTGGGGTATAAACAAACAATAAATAAATATAACAACAAGAATTATATAAACATGTTTAAATTAAGGCAGAATGGCCATCTGTTGGGAGGGATTGGATGGTGTCGGTCTATCAGAACTAGGTTGAAATGGATGGCATTTTGGGATCTCTCACAACTCTGTGGAAGGGTTTAAACTGAGGCTGGATGGCCATCCATTGGGAGCGATTGGATGGTGTCTTCCTGAGTAACAGAATGGAGTTGAACTGGATGGCATTTTGGGGTCTCTCCCAACTGCAGTGCAATATGGATTGCCTTGGAGTCTGGTAGAGTCTTCTTCTCTAGAGGCTTTTGAGCAGAGACTGGATGGCCATCTGCTGGGAAGGATTGGATGGTGTCTTCCTGCATAACAGAACTATTGCATTTTGGGGTTTCTTCCAGGTTTAGGATTCTATCATTCAACAAAGGCTGGATGGCCAACTGTCGGGAAGGGTTGGATGGTGTCTTCCTGCCTGGCAGAAGGGAGTTAGACTAGGTCAGTGTGTCCCAACCGGTGTGCCGCGGCACACTAGTGTGCCGTGAGCGATCATCAGGTGTGCCGTGGGAAATTGGGACCTCCAATCCCCTTTCTTCCCCCTCCTGCCGAACACTTTTTCTTCTCCACTCGGGCTCCCTTCTTCCCAGCCTCGCTCTGCTCGCTTTGCCTCGCTTTGCTCTGGGGTGAGTCTGCGCAGTAGCGCCCACACGGGTCGCGCCTTCCTCCCTCCCCCCTCTCCTCCTGAACACGCTCACGCTGCCCCCTCGGATCAAAATGGCAGCAGAAGCGGCAGTGTAGAAGAAAAAGTAAGTGTTTGGCAGGAGGGGGAAGTAAGGGCGCGAAGGGGGAGAGGGAGGAAGAGGTCTCTGTTGAAAGCTGGCATGGGCAAACTTGGACCTTCCAGGTGTTTTGGACTCCAACTCCCACCATTCCTAGCAGCCTCAGGCCCTTTTCCCTTTCTCCTCTCAGCCACTTAAGCAGGAAAGGGCCTCAGGCTGTTAGGAATGGTGGGAGTTGAAGTCCAAAAGCACCCAGGGGCCAAAGTTTTCCCATGCCTGTTTTAGGGACCTTAAAGTGGTGAGCCTCCTTCCAACATTGTGATTCTGGATAGAAAACAAACCACAACACAACATAGCATTGTTTGAGTCCACAGTGCTCTCTGGGTGTAGGCGAACTACAACTTCCAAACTCAAGGTCAATTCCCAAGCAAACCCTTTCAATACTTTCTGTTGGTAATGAGAGTTCAATATGCCAAGTTTGGTTCAATTCCATTGTTGCAAGAGTTCAGGATGCTCTTTGATTGTGTGTTAACTATAAATCCCAGCAACTGTAACTCCCAAATGTCAAGGCCTATTTTCCCCAAACTCCACCTGTGTTCACATTTGGGTATATTGAGTATTCATGCAAAATTTGGTCCTGATCCAACATTGTTTGAGCCCACAGTGCTCTCTGGATATAGGTGAACTACAACTCCAAAACTCAAGGTCAATGCCCACCAAACTCTTATAGTATTTTCTCTTGGTTATGGGAATTCTGTGTGGGAAGTTTGAAGTGGAGTTCAGAGTGCTCTTTGACTGCGGGTGAACTATAACTCCCAGCTGTTGAGCAAGACTTTCGTGTGTGTCTTTCTGCCATTCCTGCCAGGATATCTATCTTGTGTTCATCGAAACAGGCCCAGATTTCACACTGAGTGTATAAATACATTTAAAAACATATTAACTATGTGTATTACTGTGTTAGAGTGTCATTTTGTGTCATTTTGGTTGGTGGTGTGCCCCTGGATTTTGTAAATGTAAAAAAATGTGCCGTGGCGCAAAAAAGGTTGGGAAACACTGGACGAGATGACCCTTGGGGGTCTCTTCCAGGCGTATAACCTGGCTTTCCTCCGTTCCTTCTCACCTGCTTCTTGGACTTCAGCAACTCCTTGTCTAACGCCATCGCCAGCTCCAGCAAGATGGAGCAAGGCACTGCGGAGTCCGTGGCCCCTAAAAAGACCCTTCCCTTTTCGTCCGGCGGAAAGTATTTCGAGTCGTAGTGGCAGGCCAGGGTCAGGCGGGAGGGGGCCAAGGGGTCTAAGGTGGCCACCACGTTGGCAAAGTCCACGGCCCCGCGAGGCGTTCGCTGCTGGAAGGAGTCCAGCTCTACGTGCCAGGAAGCCGACAGCCCTTCCAGCCTTTCGACGATGAACTAGGAGCAAAAGAAGGGAGAAGAATGGGAAGAATTGGGATCCAAGAGGCGACGCAGGTTTCTAGTCCTCAATGAGTTCCTACCTCAAAATACTCTACCATAAAAGACAGAAATATTCAGAATACACACTCCTTGGTGTGGCTTTGGCGAATTTGGTCAAAATATTTCTATTATTAATAGTATGTAATATGGTATGTATAGTAAATATATAATATTTATACAATATTATATTAATAATAATAAACTATAATTAAAATAAACATTGTATATATAATATCACTTTTATACATATTTTTATTATAAAATAATAAATAAAATAATAAATATAATATTTATAATATAAAATAATATTTATAATATATATCTTTGTTATTAATAATAAATTATATTAAATATTTATTACACAAATACATAAAAGTTATTTATTAATTTTATAATAATAAATATAATCGATAAAATAATATTTATATATCCTTATTAATAAATTATATTAAAATATTTTTATTACATAGCATGTAAGCATAAAATTTATTTATTAATTATTTATAGTAAATATAATAATAATATAATATTTATAACATATATCTTTGTTATTAATAATACATTATATTAAATAAATATTTATTACATAACATCTATACATAAAAGTTGTATATTTTTATTTGATTTTCACCAAACTGTTTTCATAATGCAAACATATCAATTCAATAATTGTCTTTTGTTGGTTTTACAACTGCATAGTGTAAAAAAAAGTTGTCACCAGATAATAATAATAATTTAAAAAGTTGTCACCGGATAATAATAATAACAATAATAATAAAAAGTTGTCACGGGATAATAATAATAAGTTGTCAGCAGAAAATAATAATAGTAATAAGTTGTCACTGGATAATAATAATAATTAAAAATGTTGTCACGGGATAATAATAATTTAAAAAGTTGTCACCAGAAAATAATAATAATAACAATAATAATAATAAAAAGTTGTCACGGGATAATAATAAGTTGTCACCAGAAAATAATAATAATAATGTTGTCACCAGATAATAATAGTAATAATAATAAAAGTTGTCTCTGGATAATAATAATAATAAAAGTGTTCACCAGAAAATAATAATGTTGTCACCAGATAATAATAATAATAATAATATTAAATGTCACCGGATAATAATAATAACTATTTTAAAAGTTGTCACCAGAAAATAATAATAATAATAATAAAGTTGTCGTTGGATAATAATAATACCGTAGTTGTCACCATAAAATATTAATAAGGTTGTCACAGATAATAATAGTAGTAATAATAAAAAAGTTGTCACCGGATAATAATGATAATAAGTTGTCATTAGATAATAATAAGTTGTCACCAGAAAATAATAATAATAATGTTGTCACCAGATAATAGTAATAATAATAATAAAAAGTTGTCACTGGATAATAATAATAATAATAATAAATGTCAGATAATAATAATAACTTAAAAAGTTGTCACCAGAAAATAATAACAATAATAACAATAATAAAAAGTTGTCACTGGATAATAATAATAAAAATTGTCACCAGAAAATAATGATAATGTTGTCACCAAATAATAATAGTAATAATAGTAATACAAGTCGTAACCAGATGATAATAATAATAAATGTAACTGGATAATAATAATAATTTAAAAAGTTGTCACCAGAAAATAATAATAAAAAGTTGTCATTGGATAATAATAATAGGTTGTCACCAAAATAATAATAATAGTTGTCACCAGAAAATAATAATAATAATGTTGTCACTAGAAAATAATAATAGTAATAATAATAATAGTCACCAGAAAACAATAATAGTAATAATAATAATAGTTGTCACCAGAAAATAATAATAGTAATAATTGTCACCAGAAAATAATAATAACAATAGTTGTCACCAGAAAATAAATAATAGTAATAATAATAATAGTAATAATTGTTACCAGAAAATAATAACAATAGTTGTCACCAGAAAATAATAAGAATAAGAATAGTTGTCACCAGAAAATAATAATATTACTAATAATAGTTGTCACCAGATAATAATAATAATAGTAATAATAATATTTGTCACCAGAAAATAATAATAATAATAATAATAATAGTTGTCACCAGAAAATAATAATAGTAATAATTGTTACCAGAAAATAATAACAATAGTTGTCACCAGAAAATAATAAGAATAAGAATAGTTGTCACCAGAAAATAATAATATTAGTAATAATAGTTGTCACCAGATAATAATAATAATAATAATAATTGTCACCAGAAATAATATTTGTCAATAGTTGTCAGAAAATAATAATAAAAAAATTGTCAATAAAAATTGTCACCAGAAAATAATAATAGTAATAATTGTCACCAGAAAATAATAATAACAATAGTTGTCACCAGAAAATAATAAGAATAGTTGTCACCAGAAAATAATATTAGTAATAATAGTTGTCACCAGATAATAATAATAGTAATAATAATAATAGTTGTCACCAGAAAATAATAATAAAAATTGTCACCAGAAAATAATAATAATAATTGTCACCAGAAAATAATAATAATTGTCACCAGAAAATAATAATAATAATCGTCACCAGAAAATAATAAGAATAAGAATAGTTGTCACCAGAAAATAATAATAGTCACCAGAAAATAATAATAATGTCACTAGAAAATAATAGTAATAATAATAATAAAAGTTGTCACCAGAAAATATTAATAATAATAATAATCAGGCAGCATTACCGTCCTGCCTCTCCCATCATCCCTGACCTTTGGGGCAGCTGGGTGGGAATTCTAGTCCCACTACTACCATTGTCTTTATTTCAGGGGCATCTACTATTGGGCAGGTAGGGCAGTCCCTTTCCCGACTCACCTGCCGGACCTTCCTGTTGCCGGGGCTGCCGGGGAACCTCTCCACCAGGAAAGGCTGCAGGCAAGTGCCCCAAAGCCTTTGGAGATCCACCTGGGAAGCCAGGCCTTTCAGCCGAGAGCTGGGCAGGCTCCTGGGCGCGGGGTCCACCTCCTGGAAAGAGAAGGTTCTAGGTTCAGCAAGGGGTTCTAGGTTCAGCAAGGGGTTCTAGGTTCAGCAAGGGGTTCTAGGTCAACTTGGGCCCTCCAGGGGTTTTGGACTACAACTCCCACAATTCCTAACAGCCTACCGGCTGTTAGGAATTGTGGGAGTTGTAGTCCAAAACCCCTGGAGGGCTGCTGGAGCTCTCACCTGGTCTTCCGGCTCCTGCCTGAGTGCGGGCTCCGCCTCCCAGCCCCAAAGCACCAGGTAAAGGCCCAGGGAGGACCCTCCGGCCAGGCAAAACAGCAGCAGGAGGAGCTTGGGGACCCTCCCCCGCTTGGAGGCTCCGGCTGGCAAAGGACTGGAATCCAAGCCCTCCCGGGAGGAGCCCGCACCCGCTCTGCCGCGGCGGGGCCCTTTCCGCATGGCCCCCGAAAGCACAGGCCGAGGGGCGTGGCTATCTAGAAGCCCCGCCTACTCGAAGCCAGGGGGCGAGGCTCCTCTAGGCTTCTCTCCGCCAACCGGGTATCGAGGAGGCGTGGTCAAAGAAAAGCCACGCCTTCCGTTATGTCCCCTCCAATCAGAAGCCGACTTAGGCTTTTCCTAGTCTCCCCTCCGCCAATCAGTTACAGAGGAGGAGTGGCCACAGAGAAGCCACGCCTTCGCTTATGTCCCCTCCAATCACAAGCCGACTTAGGCTTTCCCTGGTCTTCTCTCCGCTAATCAGGTATCGAGGAGGCGTGGCCACAGAGAAGCCACTCCTTTGCTTGTGTCCCCTCCAATAACAAGCCGACTTAGGCTTTTCCTAGTCTTCTTTCCGCCAATCAGATATTTAGGAGGCGTGGCGACAGAGAAGCCACGCCTTTCGTTATGTCTCCTCCAATCACAAGACGACTTAGCCTTTTCCCTAGTCTTCTCTCCACCAATCAGGTATCGAGGAGGCGTGGCCAAAGAAAAGCCCCACCTTTCCTTATTGTTTCCCTCTCATCACAAGACGCGGCATTCCTGGGATCCTCTCACCCAATAAGATATTGAGGGGCGGGGCTACTGAGAAGCCCCGCCTTTCCTTATATTCAATCCAATCACAAGCCGAATTAGGCTTTCCCTAGCCTTCTCTCCGCCAATCAGGTATTTAAAAGGCGTGGCCAAGGATAAGCCCCGCCTTCCTTATATTCACTCCTATCACAAGCAGACTAGTTTCCTTAGTCGTCTCTCCCCCAATCAGGTATCGAGAAGGCGTGGCCACTGAGAAGCCCCGCCTTCCCTTGTGTTTACTCCTATCACAGGCAGGCATAAGGCTTTCCTTGTCCTTGCTCAGCCAATCAGGTATTGAGAGGGCGTGGCTACTGCGAAGCCCCGCCTTTCTCTATGTTCCCAATGCCACAAGCAGAAGGGCGTGGCTTTCCCTAGTCTCCACCTCCAATGAGACTTGTGGGCGTGGCTACGAAGGAGCCCCTCCTTTCTGGTCTTCTCCGTTTACTAGACAGAGGGGGCGTGGCTTTCTCTACTCCAGATAGTGAGGGGGCGTGGCCTTCCCCTTGCCTCGTCTCCCCAATCAGCTGCGGAGGGGCGTGGTCAGAAAGAGGCCCCGCCTTCTCTATGTCTTCTCTTTCAGATCATCTATTCAGGGGGCGTGGTCAAGAAGAAGCCCCGCCTCCGCTTCCTTATAGCCAAATCAGATGATGTGGGGCGTGGTTACAAATAAGCCCCGCCTTCTCCCTTGTTTTATCTCTCCAGATGACAGCGGGAGGCGTGGCCACGAAGAAGCCCCGCCTTCTCACCGGTCTTTTCTCAAGCCGAGGGAGGCGTGGCCAGTTAACATCCCCTTCTTCAAGCCGATTGGGGCGTGGCCAGTTAACAAGCCCCGCCTTCTGCCTTATTCTTATCCTCCCTGATCAGACGGGGGCGTGGCCACACAAGAAGCCCCGCCTCTCCGCCGCGTAATGAGACCCAGCCCCACCCCAACATTCTTTTTTTCAGCGAGCCACGCCCACATCACTCAGGAGCCTATCCGAAGCGGGGGAGGAGTCTTCGAAGGACACGCCCCCTCCTCTGTCTTAAGGAGGCGCCGCTTAAGGTGGCACGAGAAGTTTCAAGGGGCATTTTGGGTTTTGAGGAAAGAGGCCTGATGAGACATACATATATACATAATGCTATACACACACACATATATATGATGCTATATATATCTATTTATCTATACATATATGTATATAGTGCCCAGTTTATTAGTAGGCATTGTTTTTTTTTTTTGGGATGATTGGTAATATCACCTAAGTTTGGCCCAGATCTGTCCTTGGCTGGGTTTAGTGCCCTCTGGATAAGGGTGAACTACAACTCCCAGATTCCCAGGGTAATAATCATCACCCCCCAACTCCTGCGTGTATGCATAGTTGACCATGTTGGGTCTGTGTGCCAAGTTTGGTCCAGGTCCGTCATTGGTGCAAGTCGCAGTGGTCCGTGAAATTATTGAAAGTACTGCAAATCCCATCATCCATGGTCCATCCTTATGTACCAGGACATAAAGTGGATCATGGGAGTTGTGTGTGCCAAGTTTGGTCCAGGTCCGTCATTCGTGGCGGTCGCAGTGGCCTGTGAAAGTTGCAGCCAATCAGAAAGCAGAAGGAAACACCACCACATCCATATATACAAGATAATGCATTATATAATGCTATACACACACACATACACAAACATACATTAGCCGTCCCCTGTCACGCGTTGCTGTGGCCCAGTCTGTATATAGGCGTTTTGTGTGTATGTGTGTGTTTACATATATATATGTGGGTGTATATGTGTGTGTGCATATGTATGTGTATATATGTGTGTATACATGTGTATATATTTGTGTATTTAGATGTGTATATTTGTGTGTGCATGTGTATAGGTATATATGTGTATGTGTGCCTGCTTATGTATGTGTGTGCATGTATGTGTGCATGTATATATGTATGAGTGCATGTGTATATGTATATATGTGTATATGTTTATATTTGTGCATGCATGTGTATAAGTATATATGTGTATATGTATATGTGTGTGTGCTTGTGTATATATATGTGTGTGAATGTGTGCATGTATATATGTATAGGAGTGCATGTGTAGAAGTACATATGCGTGTATATGTGTATTTTTGTGTGTGCATGTGCATAGGTATGTGTGTGTGTGTGTGCTTGTGTATTTATGTGTGTGCATGTATGTATGTGTGCATGTATATATGAATGAGTGCATGTGTATATATGCTTATATGTGTGTATATGCTTATATTTGAGTGTGCATGTGTAGGTATATATGTGTATATGTATGTGTGTGTGCATGTATATATGTATATGAGTGCATGTGTATATGTATATATGTGCATATGTGTATATTTGTGTGTGCATGTGTATAGGTATATATGTGTATGTGTATATATGTGTGCGCTTTGTATATATATGTGTGTGTGTATGTGTACACAAGGTTTTTTTTTTTAATTCCGCTAGGTGTGTGTTTGTGTGTGTGTGTTTGTGTGTGTGTGTTTAGGGGCTATGGACACTTGTTGGGACTATTAGGTGTATTGTGTCATAATTTCGTGTCAATTTGCTCAGTGGTTTCTGGGTTATGTTTTATATATATTTTATATACATTATATGTGTATTATTTTATTATATTACATTATATATATATATATTACATTTTTATATATAGATATAATATGCATTATTTGGAAAGCTTTATTTCAGAGTATTTGTATTGCTCATTGTACTTCATGGTAGTTTGGGTTGGTCAAACTACAACTCCCATAATACCATAGCATTGAGCCCATGGTTGTCAAATTGCATGGATTCCCCAGTGTGGGTGCCCACCTTGCAGGGTTGTTAGGAGGATATCGATGCCTTGAGCTGTAGAGACGTCATACATAAATCACCAGGAGCCTCTCTCAAGCCTCTCCCTAATAAATAAATGCATTGTTTTCCGAGCGCGAAGGTCTTGTTTTCCCTCTGGACTTTGTCCAAATGTGAATTTCGACCGGGCAGGAGTCCACGGAGGAAAGTATTTATAGCTTCCAGAGATACGTTCTGTTCCAAAGGCCAAACGGCCGGCTCTTTTGATGCATCCGCTGGGCCTCTGCCACCGCTAAAGAGATAACCATAAAGCATAAATGTGGTTATGTAAAAGTGCAGCATTATAATGGGATTTGGAGTTTGGCTCAGGAGCAAGGGACGCATTAGATTCCAAGGTTGCGGCTACTATATATCCTCTAGTCTCAATTTTGTATCATTCTGAACATCATACATCGCTTTGGGTGCATCTACACCAGGCATAAGTTGGCAAAGTTGGGCCTTCCGGGTGTTTTGGACTTCAACTCCCATCATTCCCAACAGCCTCAGCTTAAGCGGCTGAGGGGGAAAAGGAAGGGACCTGAGGCTGTTAGGAATGATGGGAGTTGAAGTCCAAAACACCTGGAGAAAGAGCCCAAGTTTTCCCATGCCTGATCTACACTGTAGGATTAATCCAGTTTGACCCCACTTGAACTGCTGTGGCTCAATGCTATGCAATCATGGGAGTCGTAGCTTCACCCGGCCTTTAAGCCTTCTCTGCCAAGGCATTGCAGGTGGTGACCAATCCACTGCAGTTCAAGCAGGATCAAACTGAGTTAATTTCACAGTGTAGATGCACCCCTCATTAAGCTCAATGCAGGAAGTTGGGACCCTGCTAAAAACACCAATCAGAAGAGAGACCCCCTCCAAAGGCCAAGCCCAACCCTATTCAGAAAGCCCTCCCGACAGATGGCCATCCAGCCTTCATTGAATCATATAATCCTAGAGTTGGAAGTGACCCTAAGGACCATGTAGTCCAGCCCTATTCTGCAATGCAGACATACACAATCAAAGCCCTCCCGACAGATGGCCATCCAGCCTCTATTGAATGTATATATGTATATGAGTGCATGTGTATATGTATATATGAGCGTATATGTGTATATTTGTGTGTGCATGTGTATAGGTATATATGTGTGTGTGTGCTTGTGTATTTGTGTGCGTGCATGTATGTATACTTATGTGTGCATGTATATATGTATGAGTGCATGTATATATGTGTGTATATGTTCATATTTGTGTGTGCAAGTGTATAGGCATATATGTGTATATGTATATGTATATATGTGCATATGTGTATACTGTATTTTTGTGTGCATGTGTATCGGTATGTATGTGTATATGTGTGCGCTTGTGTATATGTGTGTGCATGTATATATGTATATGAGTGCATGTGTATATGTATATATGTGAGTATATGTGAATCCTAGAATTGGAATGCAAGGACCATGTAGTCCAACCATATTCAGCAATGCAGAAAGACACAATCAAAGCCCTCCCAACAGATGGCCATCCAGCCAGAGAAGGAGACTCCACCTAATTCTGAAGCAACATAACATCTAATCTTTGTAAAGTCAGTTTTTAAAAAAACGAGTCAGAAACTATTATCAGAAATCAAATTGCATTATTATTTTTTTTCCTGCTGTTTTATTTTATTTTTTCTCCACTCGACAGTCATTTAAAAAATAATAATAATAATAATGTCACGCAGGTACAGACACAAACAGGCATATAAATATCAGTGTGGACAGGACCGGAGGAAGGGAGGCGTTCCGCTTTTGCAAGGCAGGGATGCCGTAAACGTCGATTTAAAAAACGTGAAGTCGGTGGTCGGGGATCAGGAAGACTGTGAACAGGATCCGGTCGGACTTTGGGGAAAGGGCCTTGTGATTTTGGGAAGGACGAAGGAGGAAGTGACGGCTACGCAGGCAGCGAGAAGCACAGAGTGGGGAGTTCTGGGTGTTGTAGTCCTCAAGAGCAACATTCCCAAGCTCTCAGCGATTCCCAATGGACCGTCAGATGCTTGGGACTCCGACTCCCAGAATCCCTGCTAGGAGTTGGAAGTCCAAAACACTTGGGAAGCCAGGGTTTGGGAATCACTACTCTAGACTTAGGTGGAGGACCACAATGTAGGGAAGCGATGCTTCCGAAGGCGAGGGATAGGAAGGACCCCAAATTACGAAGGCGAGGAAGGGTCAGGTGAGGTGAACCATGCTCAGGTTCTCTATCTTGAAAAGGCGGCGTAGTTTTGTACACCAGCGGCATTGAAATGTTAAGAGGAGATTCCGTTTCAAAGGCTTGGAAATGTGACCTAATTGGGAGGGAAGAGTTCTGGGTGTTGGAGTCCTCAAAAGCAACATTTCCAAGCTCTCGCCGTATTTTCCAATACTCTAGACTTTTGAGTATTTTGGTTTCCGGATCCCATAATATTTTATTATTAGATTGCTGGAATACAAAGCCCAAAACACTTGGGAGGAGCTGAGTTTGGGAATCAGTACTTAGGCTTGTTCCTTTGGGCATGGGCAAACTTTGGCCCTCCCGGTGTTTTGGACTCCAACTCCCACAATTCCTGTAGCCTCAGGCCCTTTCCTTCCCCACCTCAGGGATCCCATCAAGTCCGCTGGCTTTCCATCGAATTTTCATTGCTGCCAAGGCAAGGGGCTGTTAGGAATTGTGGGAGATGGAGTCCAAAACACTTGGAGGGCCCAAAGTTTGCCCATGCCTGCTTTAGACCCTTCTTGCGTATAATATGGGGAACCTATAGTGGAAAATGCCCCATTAGAGGGCCTCGGAGAGGCCAAACTATTGTTTACTTTTTGGCTCAGAGCGTAAGCGATGCCAAGGTGATGCAGATGAGATGTTAACCCAGGATAAACCATAACGATCTGTCCGATATCGCAAAAGGGACAACTGGCATTGCTTTACGGATTCGCAAACACAGCAAGGAAGACCAACAACGAGGCATAGCCAACCCTAAAAATCCCACAGATCCTCAGGCCCGGATTACCCATAAGGCCATCCTAGGCCATGGGCTAGGGGCGCAGTTCACATGGACCAAAAAAAATGTTGAAACAAAACCGCAACGCGCGGCATGGAGATGACTTTCTCTCTTTCTCTCTCGCTCTCGGGGGAGGGCGAGGGAAGAGCGCTGCGAGGGGGCAGGGGAGGAGGGAATGACACCCCCCTCACCATTGCCCCTTGTCAAGGAAGGAGGGCGCGAGGAGATGGAGGAAAGCCCCCAGGGCCACTGCCGGGCATGCGCGGCATCCAGGAACATGGCGGAGGAGGCAGAGGCGCTCGTGCCCTCCTGCTGCACATGCCCGGCAGCGGCCCCAGGGGGTGGGGATTCCCTCCTCCTCCTCCTCGCGGCGCGCCGTCCTTCCTTGATTCAAGGGAGGCCGCACCGCGAGGAGGCGTAGGGAAGTCCCGCCTCCTCCTCCTCACGCCCTCCTTCCTTGAGTCAACGAAGGACAGCGCGAGGAGGCAGGGCTTCCCTCCTCCTCCTCCTTGCAGCGCGCTGTCCTTCGTTGACTCAAGGAAGGAGGGCGCGCCGCGAGGAGGTGGAGGCGGAGGGAAGCCCCGCCTCCTCCTCCTTGCACCCTCCTTCCTTGAGTCAACAAAGGACGGCGCGCTGCAAGGAGGAGGAGGAGGGAAGCCCTGCGCCCGGGGCCGCTACCTTAAGGAAGGACGGTGCGTGGCACCACGAGGAAGCGGAGGGAAGCCCCGCCCCTGGGCCGCTGCCCGAAAGGAAGGAGGGCGCCCGGCGCCCGGCGCCGCGAGGAAAAGGCGTTGGGGGGGGTGCGGTAGAGGTTGGTTTGGGGGCGTAATTCCAAAGTGTGGCCTACGCCGCCAAAAGGGGTTAATCCGGGCCTGCATGTCCTGCTTGCTTTCCCCGATTCTCCGATGACGCAAATGAGCATTACGAGAGAGAAAAAAATCCGAGTCTGGAGCGCAGCAGCCCTTGATTATCATCCCAGCAAAGGTGGCTTTTGCAACCCCGCAACCCCAAAAAAGTCCCGCCGCAAACCTGATGTGTAAAGCCCTTAAGAGAACCGAATAGTCCGTAGCCCTAAGATGATGCTAAGCATCGAAGGCAGCGAGGTAAGGAGGCCGCAGGGGTGAGACGTTGAATGGGAACGGGAAGACCTCACAACGTGGGATATGCAGCCATTTCTAGCAGCCGGGGCGGCCCTTTGCATCCTTATCCCATAACCATTAGGCCGGACTGCTCCCAAGAGCAATGCCGGCCACCAGCAAAACGTAGCCCATGCGATATGGTTTGGCCACCGTTATCGAACCTGATATGTTTTAGTGCCAGGCGTTCGTGCGTTTGGGTAAATTCCAGTTATTTTTTTTTACAGAAGCGAGCGTCGCCAAGCTGACTCACACACATATATACACATACATACTTTCTTGTTTTGGGAAGGGAAAGAGAGTTCAAAGTATGGACCCGGGTCCTTTTTGCACTACACGGTTATGTCACGATGGTAGGAGGATGGGATTTGTAGTTTGGGCCGGTGCTACAGCTTACCTGCAAATCCCGGCAAATGTGGAATCATGGCAGTATAACAATGTAGTGCAAAAAATGACCAGGGGTTTAAATTGTGCATTTATTCATTGTGATATCATTTTAATTTATTTTTGTTTACGATTGTTGGTTGCATATGATGCCTTGTCTTTTTTGGTATGTATTGTGACTTGATTATGTTGTCCTTGCGGAGGTGGGGCGGGATATAATTATTGGTTGCTTACCTGTAACCGTAGTTCCCTGAGTGGTCACCTGTGAATTTGTACATCCGAACTGTCTGCGCAGGTGCAGGAATTACCACATGTATGTATTCACAGGGACCACGACAGGGAAATAAAGTTTGCTAAAGTTCTCCCATTCCAACCCAATAGTGCCAAAAATGACCCTTTGGGTTTGGGACACTCAGCTAAGGGCACTGAGGCCGTTGTGATAGAGATGCAGGACCCCAAAAGGTATTTTGCAAGAGGGAATCGATTTGGGGAAGAGGCAGAAGAGCTAAAGAAAGGAGTCTGGAAGCAAAAGGGGAGAGATGATTTTTGGGATCCAGAACCAGCAATTTGGGCGACATCTGGTTCGGGCCTGGGCAAACTTCAGCCCTCTTCCACATCTTCCCATGTGCCAAAAATGACCCTATGGGTTTGTGACACTCAGCTAAGGGCATTGACGCCATTGTGATAGAGATGCAGGACCCCAAAAGGTATTTTGCGAGTGGGAATCCATTTGGGGAAGAGGCAAAAGGGCTAAAGAAAGGAGTCTGGAAGCAAAAGATGTATGCAGTACCGGACGAAGGTAATTTCAAATGGTATGCAAACCTTTTGGCATCCCCTCACTCTCCGTGCGCACGCGTGCCGGTGGTGCGCCGTTGTGCGCATGCGCAGGCCAGCTAGTTCTGTGCATGCGCAAGAACAGCTTCGCGCATGCTCACCAGTGTGCGCATGCGCAGGGCCAGCTAGTTCGGCGCATACGCCATTCACACGGGCGCGACACCAAGTGGATGGTGACGCAAAACGCACTCCAGGAGGCCGAAAAGGAGGGCGTTTTGCAGCCAGAGGCAGGAGGCTCCGTCCCGGCTGCAAAACGTCCTCCTTTTCGGCCTCGTGGAGTGCGTTTTGCGTCACCATCCACCTGGAGTCGCACCCACATGCCGGCCTGCAGCAATGGGAAGTTCTCAGACTGCAGCTGTCCTGCTTTAAAATCACTGTGGCCAGTTACTGTACTGACTGGATATTCTGGAAGATGTAGTCTCCTTGGGGAGAGAGGGCGGAATATAAATATTGTATTAATTCTTATTATTTGATGATATTATAGGAAAGACCTGGTTGTAGGATTTGGGGGAGGAGGGTTAGAAAGACACCCACATGGAAGAACATTTAAGAGGCCCATATTTCACCAAAGGGATGAAATCAAGCTTCTTGTTAGGAGACAAACTGTAGGAAGGAAGAACTAGATCAAGAAAGGACTTGTGGTCAGCAGATAGGAAGGGAAAAGTGCCCAAAAGGATGCCTCCCCATGGCTTAAAGGAGGTCTGAGGAATCTGGCATACATATATGTTACTTTTGGATTCCCAACTAACTTGGACTGAAGGGAACCCTTAACTTGGAGTGATGGGAGCTGCAGTCCAACCAGGTTCGGGGTGCTTATAGTGTCCTTATTTATCTTCAACAACCAGTCTTTCCGGACCATAATCATTAAGACAATGCACAACCAATTTCATAGGCCTGGGCAATCATGGTTTCAAAGTACTTATAAAAGTTCTGGTGGTGAACATTAGGTGGCGCTGGTGCTTTGCCTCTACAGTGTTGCTAAAGTTCTGGTGGTGAACACTAGGTGGCGCTGGTGCTTTGCTTCTACAGTGTTGCTAAAGTTCTGGTGGTGAACACTAGGTGGCGCTGGTGCTTTGCTTCTACAGTGTTGCTATAGTTCTGGTGGTGAACACTAGGTGGCGCTGGTGCTTTGCTTCTACAGTGTTGCTATACTTCTGGTGGTGAACATTTCAGAACTCTAACAAAACTTTCAAAACTTCATTATTATTTCATTATTGGTGATTTTTAAGACAGAACCAGTTAGGAACTGCCATTTATAATGAAATTTTGAAAGTTTTGTTAGAGTTCTGAAATGTTCACCAGAACTTTACAACACTGTAGAAGCAAAGCACCAGCGCCACCTAGTGTTCACCACCAGAACTTTAGCAACACTGTAGAAGCAAAGCACCAGCGCCACCTAGTGTTCACCACCAGAACTTTAGCAACACTGTAGAAGCAAAGCACCAGCGCCACCTAGTTTTCACCACCAGAACTTTAGCAACACTGTAGAAGCAAAGCATCAGCGCCACCTAGTGTTTGCCACCAGAACTTTAACAACACTGTAGAAGCAAAGCACCAGTGCCACCTAGTGTTCATCACCAGAACTTTAGCAACACTGTAGAAGCAAAGCACCGGCGCCACCTAGTTTTCACCACCAGAACTTTAACAACACTGTAGAAGCAAAGCACCAGCGCCACCTAGTGTTCATCACCAGAACTTTAGTTTTGTAAGTACTTTAGAACCATTTAGAACCATGATTGCCCAGGCCTACAAATTTCACTCTGTATTGTCGAAGGCTTTCATGACTGGAATCACTGGGTTGCTGTGAGTTTTCCGGGCCGTATGGCCATGGTCCAGAAGCATTCTCTCCTGACGTTTCGCCTGCATCTATGAGAAGCATCCTCAGAGGTTTTGAGGTCTGTTGGACACAGATATATAAACCCAATTTTCCTAATTTCCAACAGACCTCACAACCTATGAGGACGCCTGCCATAGATGCAGGTGAAACGTCAGGAGAGAATGCTTCTGGAACATGGCCAGACAGACCGGAAAACTCACAGCAACCCAACGTTATTGTTGTTGAGTTGTTGTGAGTTTTCCAGGCCATATGGTCATCTTCCAGAAGCCTTCTCTCCTGACATTTTGCATCACAACCTCTGAGGACACCTGCCATAGATGCAGGTGAAACGTCAGGAGAGAATGCTTCTGGAACATGGCCATAGGGCCCAGAAAACTCACAACAACCCAATTTCACTATCATGGTTGGAATACAACTTACATCACTCCAAGGAGGCATGGGGATGTAGTTGTGAAGTGGAAACAGGCAGATTGGTAGTTCCGCCATTCTCCATTTTTGGGCCTTCTTTTGGTGGGTGAGATGTGGGACCGAAACCAGTTTGCTGGGAGAAAACGGAGCACCAAAATGTGTTCACCATCAGATTATCTGAATTAAGATATTCAGAAAGTGGAGCGGAATACAAATAAAGTTATTAATTAATTAATTATTAATATTAATAATAGGTTGTTGTAGGATTTTCGGGCTGTATGGCCATGTTTTAGAACAGTGGTTCTCAACCTGGGGTCCCCACATGTTTTTGGCCTACAACTCCCAGAAATCCCTGCTGGTTTACCAGCTGCTAGGATTTGTGGGAGTTGAAGGCCAAAAACATCTGGGGACCCCAGGTTGAGAACCACTGTTTTAGAAGCATTCTCTCCTGACATTTCGCCTGCATCTGTGGCAAGCACCCTCAGAGGTTGTGAGGATGCTTGCGACAGATGTGGGCAAAACGTCAGGAGAGAATGCTTTTAGAACACAGCCATACAGCCGAAAAACCTATAACAATCCAGTGATTCTGGCCATGAAAGCCTTCAACAATACAATAATAATAATAATACTTTATTTATAATCCGCCCCCTCTCCCCGAAAGGGACTCAGGGCGATTTACAAAAATATCACAAAAATATCACAAAAATGGCAAACACTCAGTGCCCAAAAGCAATTAGACAACCAAGGCAGGAACACAAAATAAAATAATCTTTTTCTTTTCCCCATAGGTATTTTTTTGCCTTTGAGAATCTGGCCAAGGAGGAGGAAATTCGGAATTGGGGAGTTGGAGAGAAACCAAATCCAAACCGGCAAACGCAACCAAGCAATTATCTCTTTTTTTAAAATAAAAAAAATTCAACACAACAGAAATTTTGTAAAACACACTCACGCCGCACCCTCTCGCACACACAAGGGATAGCTGAAAGAAGAGAAGAGAGTGCGTGAAAAAGGGGGGAAAGGGAGGAGAGGAAAGAGGGAGTGTCTCCGTCGCAAACTCCACTGCCCAAGCGCCACCCCCCCCCCTCACCTCCCGTCTTCCCGCCGGGCCGCCCTTTCCCGCAACATGTCGCAGGGCTGGACCCAGTTGTTGTCGTGAAGTCCCACCCGGCAGCCCGGCGTGTCCTTGTCCGTCCGCCGGCAGCACATCCAGTAGGAGCGTCCGTAAGGCAGGTCGTGATGATAGGGCTTGGGGTGCCAGCGGCAGAGGGAGACGTCGCCCTTCTCGTAGTGCTTCTTGCACTGCTTGCAAGGGTCGTCCCTGTACAAAGGGTCCCGGTTCCATTTGGAGTCCGTGGCCTGGACGCCGAACGTCTCGATGATGTACTTGAAGTAGTGGCAGGAGCACTTTAAGGCGGCCAGCGACTGCGTGGGCAGGTAGCTGAAGATCTTCACCATGATATGGTCTGGGAGCAGCAGCATGTACTGTCGGGGTTCCAGCAAGCGCTGGATCTTGAAGCGGATCTCCAGGAAGTCGTGCGAGACGTGGCGATATAAGCGGCATAGGGAGGTGTCCGAGCCGGCGGGTTCCAACCCAGACCCGTCGGCCCTGTCCAGCCCGCACTCGCCGCCGTTCATAGGGTCCAGGAAGGAGCCATCCACGTCCCGGCTGTCCTCCGACCGAGGCCCTTGCGTGTGGAGGAAAAAGAGCTGCCCCGGAGGAGGGTCGTCGCACGATGAGCACAACACCTCTTGGGTTGGCGAGCCGACGGTCAAACAGACGGTCTCCTCCTTCATGTTCTTGGTGCTGTCCTTGCCGAAAAAGACACACTGGTCCACCACCCCCGTAACGACCACGTCCACGTGGAAGCCGGAAACGCAATCCCGGGTGACGGTGGCTGTGGCGGACGGCCCTCCCATCTTTTCGGCGCCAGCCCTGCACCCTTCGGAGATAGAGTCCATTTTCCCAGAGCCGCCCTGGCTCTCCCCGCACGTCATCTCCACGTCCGGGGGCTCGCCGCCCGACCCATCGGCCCCTTTTGGGGAGGCACTTGCCAGAAGGAAGTCCACGTTGTTGGGCAGGGTGTCCCGGGAAGGGCTGATGAGCTGGTAGAGGTCACACGTGATCTTGTCTTTGGCACGGGCGGCGCTCCCCGTCGGCGACCCTCCGCAGCTCATGAACATGCAGTTGGGGCGGGCGCTGGAGCCGCCCTCGGTGGGCGAGCGGGGGTCCCGGCTGCTGGAGATGCGGAAGGCGATGCGGACCTCACCGGGGCTGTGCTGGGAGTTGGCCACACATTCGGGCGACTCCCGGCAGAGGCCATTCTGACGCAAGACGTTCCGTTCCCGGGACTCGATGTGAGCCACTGCCTCGGCCACCCGGCTGCAGTCTGAGCCGCCCCCCAATGCATCCGCTTTCTTCTCCCCACTTTCCTCTTGTTCTGTGGACACGAAAACCATGGGGGACGGCGGGGCAGCAGGCGGGCTGGGCCTGGCGTAGTTCTGCAGGGCCAGGGCCGTCCGCTGCTCCACCAAGGCCACCATCTCAGCGACCGAAAGCAAGTCGGCGGTATCTGCGCTGGCGGGGTCGGCGTGGGACTCCGGACAAAGGCACACATCTTCCGCTTCCTTGTTGACGGCCCCGCCAAGGCCGTCCTTCAACTTAACCGGGCAAGGTTTGCTTTTGCTGGGGTCGTGAGACCGCCGCCGCCGCTTGGCTTTGGAGCTGTCGCTCCCCCAGTTCCCTTTGACCTTCATGGCGCTCGCCCGGCTGCCGCTGCTGCACTGGTGGGCCACGAAAAAGGCAATCTTCTCCTTGGTGTTGCCCGGCTTGATGACGTACCACGTGTCCAAGAGCACCCGTCCTTCCTCCACTTGGCTGGGGCTCGGGGAGGCGGCGGGTGGCGGGGGAGGAGGTGGCGGAGCAGGAGGGATGTTCTCCGAAGAAGCCTCACCACCCGCCACCTCCTCTTCCTTGGCCTTGCAGGCGAAGTCCCCAAAGGTCTTCTTCACCTGGCCTCCAGTGCACTGCTTGTTCTGGGAGTAGGTACCAAAGGGACGGGGGCACCATAGCTGGATGCGGGAGGAGAAGGTGTTCTGATCCATCACGCTCTCATGGCAGAAAGGCAGGGGGAAGGCAGGCCTCCTCCCCTAGATCATGGCCGGCTGGGCTCCAGAAGCCTCCCAGGGCCTTGAAGAAACCTGCAGGAAAAAGGGAAAGACAGGCATCAGTAGGTGCCTCAAGCACAAACATTAACACCACGATGTAACGCGATGTTTGTTTCTGGGCTATTTATTTATTTTATTTATTTATTTACAACATTGATATGCCGCCCTTCTCACCCCGGAGGGGACTCAGAGTGGCTTACAAGTAAAATGTAAATACACTATATTATATTATTGCCATAGCAGAATACTAATATTATATATTACATTGTACTATAACATTATACTGTAATATTACATGTAATATTACATGTAATATAAAATATATAATTATAATATCATATTATTATTAGTAGTATTATATTGTATTGCATTATAATATTATGAATATGATATGTATATACAATATAGTATATTATTGCCATAGCACAATCTTAATATTATATATTACATTGTACTATAACATTATACTGTAATATTATTACTAATATTACATGTGATATAAAATATATAATTTTAATATATTATTAGTAGTAGTATTATATTGTATTTTATTATATTATCAATATTACATGTACTGTATATACAATATATATTATTGCCATAGCACAATATTAATATTATATATTACATCATACTATAACATTATACTGTAATATTATTAGTAATATTACATGTAATATAAAATAAATAATTATAATATCATATTATAAGTAGTAGTATTATATTATATTGCATTATAATATTATCAATATTATATGTATATACAATATATTATATTATATTATATTATAAGCACAGTGCAGGAGGCAAGATGGAACTGTCATTTCCTAATTGCCATTTCCTAATTGTCTCTATCATAAAAACATGGGAAAAGTATATTCAACTGCAAAAATCCTGTAGCACATTTTGCTATAGTTTTTCAATGAATATATCACAGAATCTCGATCAATAATAATAATAATTGGAGCACAATACTCCTAACCTCATGATCATGCTAAAAAACCAAGTTGATATTGCAATCCCAGGCGACAGTTTGGGGGAGGGTGGACCATGGATGATGGGACTTGAAGTACCTCCACTCACTTCCCAAGACCGCTGCTATGCTCATTCCATGACTGATCAAGACCAAACTTGGCACACAGAGCCCCCATGACCCACTCTACATCCTGGTGCAGTTTGGAGAAGGATGGAACATGGACGATGGGACTCGCAGTACCTTCACTAACTTCCGGAGACCACTGCAAGCCACATAGACAACTGATAAAGACCAACCATGGCACACAATGCCTTTCTCAAATAACCCGAGCACTGCCGGGTCCCCAAGCTAGTAATAATAATAAAGATCGAACTGCAAAAACTCTGGCACAAGCCAGTCAAGGGGGTCCCAGTGGTGATCGGCACACTGGGTGCAGTGCCTAAAGATCTTGGCCTGCACATAAAAACAATCGTCGCTGACAAAATTACCATCTTTCAGCTGCAAAAGGCTGCCCTACTCGGATCTGCACGCATTATTTGCCCATACACTGCATAGTCCTAGGCACTTGGGAAGTGTCCGATGTGTGATCCAATACAAAAGCCAGCGGAGTGATCTTATTTTCTGTGTACTAATCTTGTTGTGTAAATAATAATAATAATAAATTTATTATTATTATTGCTGATTTTTCTTTAGTACAGCATCATTGCAATTCCTTGCATTACCCATTATTATCTACACTGGCTAGGGGTGTTGGGAGTTGTAGTCCTCCTCCATCTGATGGCTTCGTATCCCCCCCCCCCAACTTCACTGTCTAGTTTTAGAAAGAAAAATCCCTGCCTTGTTTTGCCCTGTGCCCACTCCCCTTTCCCTACTTATGAAGAAGCAAATGGGTTTAGGTTTTGAATTATTTATTATTTATTTACATCATTTATATGCCGCCCTTCTCTCCCCAAAAGGGACTCGGAGCAGCTTACAAGATATATATAAATACAATATATTATATTATTAACATAGTACAAAATCAGTATTAAATATTACTATATTGTACTATGTCATTATATTGTAATATGATTAGCAATATAACATGTAATATAAATTTATAATTATTATGTCATATTATAATTATTAGTACTATATTGCACTACATCTATCTATCTATACATATAATAAAAGTCAGTGTTTGCGGTGCGGCGGTGCGGAGGGAGGAATATGTGCCAGCGTTTCGATTGGTTGCCACTGTGGGATTATTTGCATAAAGGACACTGATTGGCCAGCCTCAGAACTCCAACACTCTAAGGCACCAGACAGAGGGCATTGGTTGCCACTGAGAGACAATTTGCATAAAGGACTCTGATTGGCCAGCAAAACAGAATGCAACTGAATGCTTGAGTTAGCCAAAAGACAGTTTTTTTCCGGTTGGAAATTGAATGTTCATTTTCTGGGAGGTGCGGAGGTGCAAAGGAATAATGTGACAGAGTTTCGATAGGTTGCAACTATGGGATTATTTGCATAAAGGACTCTGATTGGCCAGCCTCAGAACTCCAACATTCTACGGCCCCAGACAGAGGGGATTGGTTGCCACTGAAATGGACTTTGCATAAAGGACTCCGATTGGCCATCCACATCCCAACATTCTAAGGTGACTCAGAGGGAAAAGGAAAGGCCTCAGGCAGTCAGACACTGCAGCCCACAGCAGTGACAGATCAGGACCAAACTTGGCACACAGGAGCCCAATGGCCCACTTCACAACGCGACCCTCACCCAATGACCAATACAGACCAAAATTAGCACACAGAGCCCCTTAACCCACTCAACACCCTGGTGTCGTTTCAAGGAGGATGGACCTCAGATGATGGGACTTGAAATACCTTCACTCACCTTCCGAGACCGCTGCCACCCTCATCCAAAGAATGATCAAGACCAAATGTGACAGCCCCCATGACCCACTCCACATCCTAGTGCTGTTTGAAGGGGGATGGACCATGGCCAATGGGACTTGCAGTACCTTCACTAATTTCCTGAGACCACTGCAAGCCACATAAACATCTAATAGGAACCAACCTTGGCACACAATGCCTTCCTCAAATAGCCCGGGCACTGCCAGGGCCACAAGCTAGTTATATTATAAATATGATATGTATATACAATATATTATATTATATTAGCATAGCATCCCTAGCATTGTTACATCCAAAACAGGCATGCTCAAACTTTAGCCCTCCAAGTGTTTTGGGTTTCGACAATTCTTAACAGACGACCAGTTGGAACTCCAAAACACCTGGAGGGCCAAGGTTTGCCCATGCCTGATCTAAAGTATCAAGATGCAACCACAGATAGGGACGATCTGGATAGAAGCCTACATATCCTGTAACAGCACCTTCTTCTGCATCCTAGTTGCCTGGATAGCAGCCCTCCCTCCGAATTCGCAGCATCTTCCCTGCCTTCCGTGACCTTTTTCTTGCCCCAGAGTCCAGCAGCTGTGGGGCAAATGCGCCAATCATGCCTCCTTTTCCGCTCTCTCTGGCCGCCAGCTCGGGTTCGGCTCTGCCGCCTGTTGCATAATTCAAAGGAAGGAGAAACAGGGCATGGCTCTGGATCCAGTTACATCCAAGGCTATGGAAGGGTGGCTCCTGGGCAGCTGTGGAAAGGGTCAACAGATGGACCGAGTGGGTGGCGGTTTAAAGGGACAGCTGTCCGGACAGCGGCGATGGGGGCAAAGTGATGCATTGGGAAGGGCAGGGACACTTTGGCAAGGGTGCCGGCACATGTTCCAGAGTCCCTTAGCCATGAAAGAACACCGCAGCGCATAGGAAAAGTGTACTGACCCCAGCTTCAAAATAAAATATATTCTAGCAATTTATGTATTAGATGGATAGATTTATTTATGTATTTATTTCACGACATTTATATGCCGCCCTTCTCAACCCCGAAGGGGACTCAGAGCGGCTCACAAGCAAAATGCAAATGCAACATAACCCATTATTGCCACAGCACAACATCAATATAAAATATATTTTTATCAATATAAAAATAATAAATAAATAAATAAATATTACATATCACATTGTACTATAACAATTATATCTCAATATTATTTATTTATTTATTTACATCATTTATATTCCGCCCTTCTCAACCCGCAGGGGACTCAGGGCGGATCACAATGCGCATATACAGGCAAACATTCAATGCCATTGACATACAACATATATAGACAGACATAGAGGCAATTTAACCTTCCAGAAATCAGTTAAATTTAGCCTCCCCACAAAGTGGTACCTAAATTTCCTACTTGACAGATGCAACTGTCTTTCGGGTTGCAAAGGTCGTCAACAAGCTACACAAATTGGTCGAGAGCTCACCCCGACCCGGGCAGGCCTCGAACTCTTGACCTTCTGGTCAGTAGAGATCTTATGCAGCTGACACCTAGTCAGCTACGCCACATTCCCTGCGCCACATTAGTAATATATATGTTCATGGCACAATATACAATTATAATATATTATTAGTAGTAGTATTATATTGTATTACATTACAACATTATCAATATTATATGTATATATAATATACCATATACTATATCTCTCTCTCTCTCTCTCTCTCTCTCTCTCTCTCTATATATATATATATATATAAACACGTATCATACAGTCGATTATGATCTTTTGACCCACCGCCTTGCCGGGGCCGGGGTAAGAGGGACAGCTCTTAAATGCGTGTCCTCCTTCCTACGGAACCAGCTGCAGCGAGTGAGGAGGGGTGAGGTTGTCTCCGGGGGTGCCCCCCTACTCTGTGGGGTGCCTCAGGGGGCAATTCTTTCCCCTCTGTTGTTTAACATCTATATGCGACCACTTGCCCAACTGGTACGTAGCTTCGGGCTTGGGTGCCACCAGTACGCTGATGACACCCAGCTCATTCTGAGGATGGATGGCCGGCCCGAATCCGTACCCGATAATTTCCATCGCTGCCTTGAGGCCGTTACTGGATGGCTGAGAGCCAGTAGGTTGAAGGTGAATCCGGCAAAGACAGAGATCCTGTGGCTTGGTCAGCCGGGCAGTGGGAATGTTCAGCTTCCAACCCTGGACGGCGTGACACTATGTCCATCGTCATCCGTTAAGTGCCTTGGGGTGACTCTGGACCCTCTGTTGTCGATGGAGGCTCACGTCTCCACCATCAGCAGAGTGGCATTTTTCCATCTTCGCCAGGCAAGGAAGCATGACTTGGCTACAGTGGTCCAAGCTACAGTCATCTGAAGGCTAGACTACTGTAACACTCTTTACATTGGCCTTCCTTTGCCGGTAATCCGGAAACTTAAGCTGGTGCAGAACGCTGCAGCCCAGCTTCTTGCCAGGGTTTCGGTAAGTTGTCACATCACGCCGATTCTGCACGAGCTGCACTGGCTACCTGTAGAATGCCGGATTACCTTCAAAGTGTTAGTCTTGACTTTCAAGGCCTTACATGGTCTGGGGCCAGTGTACCTGCGGGACCGCCTCATCCCGTATTATCCCACCAGGTCTCTCCGCTCTGAAGAGCAAAACCTCCTGGTTGTTCCCAGTCCTAAGACATATCGCTTGACTGCGACCTGTCGCCGGGCTTTCTCGGTCGTTGCTCCTGCACTTTGGAATGGGCTGCCCAACGACGTCCGTGCTGCCCAGAGCCTCCTTTCGTTCCGGAAAGCCTGCAAGACTTTGTTGTTCCAGCAGGCTTTCGGAGCCGGATGAATTGCAGTCTTCCTGTGTTATCGCCTTCTTGCACTTTCTGTTGCCACACCACTCCTATAACGTGCAGCTTATTGTGATATTTTAACCTGTTGTTTTTAATTGTGTTTTTAACTATTTACCTGTGTTCTATTGGTTTATAATCATGTTGTGAGCTGCCCCGAGCCATTGGGAGGGGCGGCAGACAAATACGAATAAATAAATAAATAAATAAGTATCTATGTATATACAATACATATTACATGTATATACAATACACTATTATATTATACTAGCTGTACCCGGCACGCGTTGCTGTGCCCTATTTAGGAGATGCGAGAAAGTCTGAGTATGTAAGGGTTGGAACTGTTGTTAGTTATGGTGTTGTTGGGGCCCTGGCTGTGTCGTTGTGGGTTGTTCTGGTGGGTGGGATGTTGAAGTCCTGGGGAGTTGTTGGTGTGTGTTGTTGCTGCCGTTCTGCATAGCTTGTGGATATGCAATGTTTTTTGTCTTTCCGTCTGCTGTGTTGATGTAGAGGTTGATGCTTGTGTGGTTGGAAGTGAGTGGAGGTACTTGTAATCCCATTATCCATGGTGTGTCCTCCTCTGAACTGCAGTCGGATGGAGTGTGGGTCATGGGGGGCATTGTGTGCCAAGTTTGGTCTTTATCGGTCTTGGTTCTGGGCCACAGTGGTCTGTGGGGAATGATGGGTTGTGAAGTAGTACAAATCCCATTATCCATGGAGGTACTTCAAATCCCATAATCCATGGTCCACCCTCCTCCAAACTGTAGTAGAATGTAGCGTGGGTCATAGGGGCTCTGTGTGCCAAGGTTGGTTACTGTAAATTAAGGCCATACACAATGTCCCATGAGCTGAGGCCTAGTCAGGAACAGCAAGTTAATGAAGCCTTACTGTTAATTCAGGCCATACACAATGTCCAATGAGCTGAGGGCTAGTCGGGAGAATCAAGTTAATGAAGCCTTACTGTCAATTCAGAGCGTAAACAGTATTCCATTAAGTGAGGCCTAGTCAGGGAAATTAAGTTAATGAAGCCTTACTGTCAATTTTGGGCATGGTCTGTGATTTTTAGGGGTGTAAATTTTCTGTGGGAAGTGAATTTGGTGTGTGTTTGTGCCTCAGCCCTTTGCCTTATCCTCCTCTGACAGTTTATTATGGGTCGGAATGTTCATGTTGGCTGGCCAGTACAGGAGTTATGCAAATCCGCCCTTATTGGCAGCCAATCATGTTGTCAGAATGTAGAGGCTGGGAGAGTCGCTGGCAGCCCCGGAGGATGCTGGGAAATGTAGTTTTTTTTACTCGTTGTTTTGGGGGCCTTTTAGGTTTTGGGTGGGAAAGTTTCTTTGCTACAAACATACCTTGCTTGAGGCCTATTTCTGTTGGCAAGTTTGGTGTTTCTGCGTTGTAAGGTTTCTCTGTTTGGGACGGTCTTTCCATGACGACTCTTCCTTTATATATATAGATTATATGTATATATAATATTATATTATATATACATACAATATATCATATGTATATACAATATATTACTATACCATATTATACTATAATATATCATATTATATTATACTACATTATATTATAGAATAAATAAAATTATTTATTTAAATAATATATATGTATTATAAAATTAACATAGTTAAGCAAATAAAGATAACAAACACAAACCATCAATTACATTCCAAAACCCTACACAGACCTCCAATCACATTCCAAAACCATCAAAACCTCAAAAATAAATAGCCCAGTGATCATATCTACTACCCATCCGCATAATAAAAGTGAAAATATGTATAAGTGTATGCGACTGGGGTGCCCACTTCCACAGACAGCTTTCTGATTCCACAAACAGCTTTAACCCACAGTACTGAGGACCCACCAAAAGCCCTCCCTCCAATGACATCGTAGGTTATAGCGAGTGCCATGAACATGTAGCCCACCCCCGCCAATGTCCTCCCCAAACACCATACTGCCCACCATCTAAGGAATGTTCTCATTCGGGGGAAATTTCATCCTAGATTGTATGTGTTTTCTCCACCACAGACATCCCAGTGTTAATTACTCTCTCCATTGGTGTGGAATTTGAATGATCCTGCCCACTGCCTCTCCCACACGCAGAATAATAATATTTATTTATACCCCGCCACTATCTCCCCAACGGGGACTCGGGGCGGCTTACATGAGGCCAAGCCCAACAGTACATTACAATAAAATAAAACCAGAGCATGAAACAAACAGCACAATAAATTAAATAAAGCATAAAAAACATAATAAACAATGCAAATAATACAATGAAAAATCAAACACAATTAATGCATTTCTACCCTTCCTTCCATCCAGAATATGGGACCCAAAACAACCAACAGTAGATTTTTTTTTTAAGCGCATTCAAGTGGAGACGCTAGGAATGTAAACATTATCACCACTAAAAGGGTATTTGTTCAAATTAATTACCAGTAATTTAAAAAAGGCTTTATTTAATTGTTTTCCTAATTGCAAGCCTTTTGGTTGGAAAGCAAAACAATTCCGGCCACCTCGCATGGCTGTTGTTAGGCAGGCAAAGCATGCCTCTATACCAGGCAAGGGGCAAACTTGGGCCCTCCAGGTGTTTTGGACCTCAACTCCCACAATTCCTAACAGCCGGTAGGCTGTTAGGAACTGTTGGAGTTGGGAGTCCAAAACACCTGGAGGGCCGAAGTTTGCTCATGCCTGATCTACGCTGTATGCTGAATGTCAGTTGATACCACGTTAATAGCCATGGCTTAAGGATATGGAGTTCTGGGAGTTGTAGTTTCACAAGGCCTTCCCTGCCAAAGAATGCTGGCACCTCACCAAACTGCAATTCCGAGGATTCCTTGTCACTGAGCCAAAGGTATATCAAACTGCATTTATGTTACAGTGTAGATCAGGCAAGGGCAAACTTTGGCCCTCCAGGTGTTTTGGACTTCAATTCCCACAATTCCTAACAGTGTACCGCCTGCTCTGGAACCCCCATTCTAATCTATTTCCCTCCAAAGCCCTCTGCTCATGCTCAGAGGCGCCCTCTCCCGCTGCTGCTGGGCATTAGGAATTGTGGGAGTTGGAGTCCAAAACACCTGGAGGGCTGAGGTTGGCCCATGCCTGCTCTGGAACCCCCCTTTTAATCTATTTCCCCCCAAAGCCCTCTGCTCATGCTCAGAGGCGCCCTCTCCCGGTGCTGTCGGGCATTAGGAATTGTGGGAGTTAGAGTCCAAAACACCTGGAGGGCCGAAGTTTGCCCATGCCTGGTGTAGATGCACGTTAGACAATGTGAAATGGCATAATAAGCACTACTAATTGGTCCGTTATTGGAACTGATTTTCACGCAGCCCCATTAACAACTCATTTCGCTCCTATTTTATGCAAAACCGGTTTCTTGGAAAGATCGCCGTGGCGTCCCTACGGACGAGAAAGAAGAAAAGAGCAATTAAGAGGCCCGAAAGGAGTCCTTTCGTGTTGGGTTTCCGAATTCTCCTTGGACCTCTAAGGGGATAAATCGCAAGGCCTCCTGGCGCAGGAACAATTCCTGGCACGAAACAGGATTAAAGGTATCCATGCTCCCGGGGCGAAGGCATTAAACCTCCCAATCTCTGCCTGGCCCACGCATCCGGAAAGCGGAGGAACGCATAATTACAGGGGAAAGCTCACAAGGTTTGATCAGATACGGCACATGCTCATCGCCCGATGTGCCTACAAACAAATCCAAGCTTCGCTCCGGTTCTTGAACCGCAGGGAAGCAAAAGATGAGCCATGGCAATAAAAGGTGCCGTAGGTCCTTCTAGCGGAGCAGAGTTCGAATCCTTCATCATCGCCAGACCAGACTTTGCTAAGGAACGAAAGTGGCCATGCAGCTTTGCCTATGCTGACGATCATGCCATCACTGCTCAAGCAGGGAGCTTTGACACCAAGGAAAACCAACTCTGGATAAAACTAGAGAGCCACTGGCTGGCGTTTTGGACTAGGACTCCAAAAGTCCTGGTTTCGAATAACAACAACAATTACTGTACATTTTCAATTGTAAGATGCCCTCGATTGTAAGTTGCATCCTAATTTCAGTAGCACTAAAATGAGGGTGCAAAAAAAAAAACCACCTGCGATTTCAAGGCATATCCCACTTTTAGAGATCTATTATATAAATGGGTTCACGTCATGTGATGTATACCTCAAACAAAGAAACCTTACAAGGCAGAAAAACAATACTTGCCAACAGAAATAGGCCTCAAGCAAGGTACGTTTGTAGCAAAGAAACTTTCCCCCCCAAAACCTAAAAGGCCCCCAAAACAACGAGTAAAAATAAAACTACATTTACCAGCATCCTCCGGGGCAGCCAAAGACTCACCCAGCCTCTACATTCTGAACAACATGATTGGCTGCCAATAAGGGCGGATTTGCATAACTGCTGCACTGGCCAGCCAACATGAAAATTCCGATCCATAATAAACTGCCAAAACAGAATAAGGAAAAGGCCTGAGCCAATCCCCAACACAAACACCCAAATCACTTCCAACCGAAAATTTACACCCCAAAAAATCACAGACTACGCCCAAAATTGACAGTAAGGCTTCATTAACTTGATTTCCCTAACTAGCCCTCACTTACTGGGAAGCTGTTTACGCTCTAAATTGACAGTAAGACTTCATTAACTTGATTTCCCTAACTAGCCCTCATTTACTGGGAAGCTGTTTACGCTCTGAATTGACAGTAAGACTTCATTAACTTGATTCTCCCGACTAGGCCTCAGCTCATTGGACATTGTGTATGGCCTGAATTGACAGTAAGGCTTCATTAACTTGCTGTTCCTAACTAGGCCTCAGCTCATGGGACATTGTGTATGGCCTGAATTTACAGTAACCTACCTTGGCACACAGAGCCCCGACCATGCATGATGGGACTTGAAGTACCACCATGGAAAATGGGATTTGTAGTACTTCAAAACCCATCATTCCCCACAGACCACTGTGGCCCAGAACCAAGACCAATAAAGACCCAACTTGGCACACCATGCCCCCCATGACCCACACTCCATCCAACTGCAGTTTAGAGGAGGGCACACCGTGGATGATTGGACTTTCTCGCATCTCCTAAAAAGGGCACAGCAACGCCAGCTAGTGGTTATATAAGGAAAAAAGTGTGTCTTGAATTGAAGAAAATTATTACTCTTACCAGTAAGTGTAATAATAACAATAATTAGAGTAAAATAATAAATGTAATCATAATAATACAGTAAAATAGTGAATGTAATAATAGAGTAAAGTAATGTAAATATAATAACAATAATAGAGTAAAATAATAAATGTAGTAGTAATAATAATAAAGTAATGTAAATATAGTAGCAATAATAAACTAAAATAATAAATGTAATAATAATAATAGAGTAATGTAATGTAAATGTAATAGGGTAAAATAATAAATGTAATAATAATAAAGTAATATAAATATAATAACAATAATAAATAGAGTAAAATAATGAATGTAATAATAATAGAGTAAAGTAATGTAAATGTAATAATAATAGAGTAAAATAATAAATGTAGTAATAATAATAAAGAAATGTAAATATAGTAGCAATAATAAAGTAAAATAATAAATGAGTAGAGTAAAATAATAAATGTAATAATAATAAAGTAAAATAAATATAATAATAATAAATAGAGTAAAATAATGAATGTAATAATAACAGAGTAAAGTAATGTAAATGTAATAACAATAGAGTAAAATAATAAATGTAGTAGTAATAATAATAATAAAGTAATGTAAATATAGTAGCAATAATAACGTAAAATAATAAATGTAATAATAGAGTAAAGTAATGTAAATGTAATAACAATAATAGAGTAAAATAATAAATGTAGTAGTAATAATAAAATAATGTAAATATAGTAGCAATAATAAAGTAAAATAATACATGTAATAACAATAATAGAGTAAAGTAATGTAAAAGTAATGACAATAATAGAGTAAAATAATAAATGTAATAAATAATAATAATAAAGTAATGTAAATATAAAAACAATGATAGAGTAAAATGATGAATTTAACAATAACAATAATAACTAGAGTAAAATAATAAATGTAATAATGGCAATAATAAGTAAAGAAAAATAATAAATGTAATGATAACAATATAAATAGAGAAAAATATATAAAAAACCATCATAATAATATTAAATAGAGTAAATTAAGAAATTTAATAGATAAAAGCAAAAGGTTTTCCCCTGACATGAAGTCCAGTCGTATCCAACTCTCGGGGTGGTGCTCATCCTCATTTCTAAGCTGAAGACTGCGCTGTTACCTTCTATCAGAAGCGGTACCTATTGATCTACTCACATTTGCATGTTTTTGAAGTGCTAGGTTGGCAGAAGCTGGAGCTAACAGCGGGAGCTCACCCCGCTCCCTGGATTCAAACCGCCGACCTTTTGGTCATCAAGTTCAGCAACTCAGCGATCTAACCCACTGCACCACCAGGGGCTCCTATTAGCATAGCACTAAGATTAAAATACCAATGCAGTAAACACTGCTAACCAGAACTCAAGCAATAATAATAATAATAATCAACAAGTTCAGCAGCTCATAAATAAATAATAGAAATAATAGTAATAGAATAAATTAATGTAAATGTAATATTAATAACTCAATAAAATAATAAATAATTTTGACTCACGTATAAGCCAAAAGGTGATTTTTCAGTCTTTAAAAAAGGGCTGAAAAACTCGGCTTATACTTGAGTATGTACGGTATTTGTTATCCGCATCCACAGGGCACAAATCAGATAAAAGACATTGCCATATATATATAATAAGACATGCTATTGAGAACACAGCTGCGCTGGACAGGGCATGTCTCTAGGATGGAGGACCACCGCCACCCAAAGATACTACTCTATGGTGAACTTGCCACCGGTCAGCGCACGGGAGGCGCCCCCAAAAAGATATAAGGACTCCCTGAAACAACATCTCAGGCTCGGCCAGATTGACCATCAACAATGGTCCATCCTGGCCTCACATCGGGAGGCATGGAGACGCACTATCCACAATGCTGCGGCCTCTTTCGAGAAGTCACACCGAACGGGTCTCGAAGAGAAACGACAACGCAGAAAGAACCGCAACCTGGAAACAACATCACCCAAGGAGACTTTATGCTGTGCTTTCTGTAACCAGTCTTGCCTATCTCAGATTGGCCTTTTTAGTCATCAACGCGCTTGTAGAAAGCGTGGGATGAGTCCTTTCTAAATCTTCATTCGCGAAGTAATGCCAAGATATATACACACACACCATATATCTATCTATCTATCTGTGTGTGTGTGTGTGTGTGGCGCTCCGTGCAGTCATGCCAGCCACATGACCTTGGAGGTGTCTACGGACAACGCTGGCTCTTCGGCTTAGAAATGGAGATGAGCACCAACCCCCAGAGAAGATGCACATTAGTCAATGCATGGCCTCAATGCTGGTGATCCCTGGACTTAATGTCAGGGGAAAACCTTTACCTATACCTATACCTATACCTATACCTATATATATATATATATATATATATATATATATATATATATAATATTACACACACACACAAAGGAAAGGCACACTCTCTCAGCCTCAGGGGAAAGCTACTCTGAACATGTCTTGTCAAAGTGTCGATATAAGTCATTTTGTGTCATGTTCAAAAGAGGAAAGCGGGGTATAAATAAAGGGAAGAGTAATAATAAAGCTGATTTGAACACCTCCAACGAGAATAATTACACTATGTAACACGGTTTTACTTCCGGAGTTAACAATGTCATTTCCTAATTGGTTCTATCACAAAACATGGAAAAACTGCAAAAACTTTTTTGTTTTCGCGGGAAATCCTGCAGCACATTTGGCCATAGTTTCCCAATGAATCTCTCATCGACTCTCAACCAATTCACAACAACAAAGTCGAGGAGGAACATTTGGCAGCCCAAACCTTTCCCAACCAACATGTCCTTTTGCCCCGGATGAACCCCAACATGGGAACATTTCCATTGCATGAAACCCTACCTGAGGTTTGAGAAGGTCCGGCGGAGACACAAACAAAGCAACTCCTTGTAAATAGGGGCCTTAAATAGGGTCGTGTGACTCCCCAGAAATGTTCGCCGCCGCTTGGAACATATCTATCTTGTGTTTATCAGCAACAGAACCGGATCATGCGCCCGAACTATTTATACCCCTGGTGTGGCCCCCCCTGACTGACCGAGAGATCTTTTGCATTACACAACTTATATAGCTGTATGAGTCCACTATAATCGCCACGGCAACATGTTCTGGAACTAGGAGGGATGAAGTTTGTGCTTTCCAGTTGTTTGTTGACTAATAATAATAATAATAATAATAATAATGGCTTTCTTCGCGAACAAAGATTCGGGAAGGACTCATCCCATGCTTTTTACAAGCGCGTTGATGACTAAAAAGGCCAATCTGAGATAGGCATGTTCGGTTGCAGAAAGCACAGCAGAAAGTCTCCTTGGGTGATGTTGTTTCCAAGTTGCGGTTCTTTCTGCATTGTCATTTCTCTTCGAGACCCGTTCAGTGTGATTTCTCGAAAGAGGCCGCAGCATTGTGGATAGTGCGTCTCCATGCCTCCCGATGTGAGGCCAGGGTGGACCATTGTCAGTGATCAATCTGGCCGAGCCCGAGATGTTGTTTCAGGGAGTCCTTGTATCCCTTTTTGGGGGCACCTCTCTTGCGCTGACCCGTGGCAAGTTCACCGTAGAGTAGTATCTTTGGGAGGCAGTGGTCCTCCATCCTAGAGACGTGCCCTGCCCAGCGCAACTGAGTTCTCAATAGCATGGCCTCAATGCTGGTGATCCCTGCTTGCGCAAGGACAGCGACATTCGTCACATAGTCAGTCCAGCGTACATTTAGGATTGTGCAAAGACAGTGCTGATGAAGGCGTTAGAGGAGTCGTAGGTGTTGGCGATAGGTGACCCATGTTTCAGACCATTAGAGGAGAATAGACAGTACGATAGCTCTGTACACACTAATTTTGGTGCTTTGCCTCAGGTGCTTGTTGCTCTAGACTCTAGACTCTTTTATGAAGCCTTCCGAATGTACTCTATGCCTTTGCTAATCTGTGATCGATCTCTTTATCAATCTTGGCATCTGAAGAGATGATGCTTCCCAGGGAGCTGCTGAACGGACTTAAGCACAGATGTGCCTAGGCTGACGTGGGGGTGATGGTGTTCTTCCTGTGGTGCGGGCTGGTAGAGGACTTCTGTTTCCTTCAGGCTGACTTCCAGCCCAAACAGCTGGAAGTCAGCCTGTGAGCAGGACGTGAGGCGCTGCAGGGCTGCTTCTGAATGGGCGACAAGGGCAGCATCGTCGGCAAAGAGCAGCTCACGGACTAGATAGTTTAGAGCAGGGGTGCTCATTACGGTGATCGGGAGCACCTAGGTGATCTTTGGCCCTCTTTCAGGTGATCTTTGGGCCTCACCAGCCAGATGGCGCACTCCTGCCATGTGCGCAAACATGTGCTCCCGCCGCCGCCTTTGCGGTGCTTCTTTTGCCAAAATTAGGCTTTAGTGGGCGGGCCCTGGCGCTCGTCTTGCCACGCACGGTGTGGTGACATGACCGCCCATTGGTTGCGCATGGATAGGATGCGAGGCTGTGGGAGGGATGGAAGGAATGTGTGTGTGAGAGAGAGCCAAGGAGAGAAGAAAGAAATCCGGAGAACTTTTTCGGATCCTTTTGGCAGGCAGGCAGGCGGGCGCTGGAAGGAGAGAGGGAGAGAGAGAGAGAAAGAGGCGAAGGAGGCTGGGCAAAGTGGGGCAAAGCCAAGCAAGCCCCGCCGCAAACCCTGCTGCTGTGCTCGGGACTCCCATTCCAAGCCGAGACCTGGGCGAGCGAGCTGTGTGGGGCTGCTTTCTTTCCTTGGTTGGGGGCGAGGAGGGAGGGCTCCGCCGTGTTCCTGGGGCTGAACCCGAGGAGGAGGGGGCTGCGGGGATAGAGACTCCACTTGCTGCTGCTGCTTGTGCCTCGCCGCCTTTCTCCGCCTCGCCCTCCCGCCCCTCAAAGGAGAAAGGCGGTGAGGGCCCACGGGAGAGAGAGGGGGGGTGGCTCTTCAGAGCCGGCTAGAAAGAGCCACTCTCTCTCCTCCCGTGGGCATGGACTGCCACCAGTGGGAGGGGTCCTCCTTCCTGCCAGCCGTCCACTTGGGCGTCCTTTCTGAGTGACACCCTCGAAAGAAAGGAAGCCCCCCCCCCCCTGCATCTGTCACTTTGGGGAAGCACCTCTTCCACTCTTCCTTCTCCTGCCCAGGTAAGGAAGCCTCAAGGGAGGAGGGAGGGGGGGAGGCTGCCGTGGGGAGGCTCCAACCTCACGTGGGTCCCTCTCTTGTTTGAGTTTCTTGGCCCAGGCAGCAGCCAGGCGGCCCCTCTTCCCAGCCCTGCGCCTTCTGAGCCGCCGCCGAAGCCATATCTGGCCGGAGCGCTGGGGGGTGCGCCTATAAATACCCTCCTGCTGCGTGTGTGGGAGGGGACTGCTGTGCACGCAAGAAGCAGGATGGGATGGGGACTTCCTGCTTCGCGAAAGCACGCAGCAGGAAGGAGGAAGGCAACGAAGACATTAAGAGAGAGCGCGCGCAAGGAGGATCCCCTTCCCGGGTGTGCGCGGCGGCGAGTTCGTGGGCAGGCAAGAAAGGAGCTCCGCGCAAACTGAAAGCTGCAGTAAGAGCGTGCAAGCATGCACACACGCTCACATGCACAAAAGGTGATCTTTTCAACTTGATTGTTCATATAGTAGCTCGCATGATGAAAAAGTGTGGGCACCCCTGGTTTAGAGTCTTAGTGCGAGCCCTCAGACGGCTTGAGTTGAAGATGAAGTTTGTGCTTTCCAGTCGTTTGTTTACTACTACTACTACTACTACTACTAATAATAATAATAATAATAATCAGAAGAGAACACTTGCAAAAGAAGGCACTCCTTGGACAGTTTCTGGCAAAAATTGAGAGCCAAATCGACAAAGAAAAAAAATGGATGTGGCTCACAAGTGGAACTTTGAAAAAGGAGACAAAGGAGGGCCTGATTCTACCGGCTGTTAGGAATTATGGGAATTGAAGTCCAAAACACCTGGAGCGAAGGCCAAAGTTTGCCTATGCCTGATCTAGATGATCTAGTCATAGTCCTATTCTATTATGCCTTGGTCAGACCTCACCTGGAATAATATTGTGTCCAGTTCTGGGCCAAGCACTCCAAGGAGACAATAATAATAATAATAATACTTTATTTATACCCCGCCACCATCTCCCCAAGGGGACTCAGGGCGGCTTACATGAGGCCAAGCCCAGCAATAATAATAATAATAATACTTTATTTATACCCCACCACCATCTCCCCAAGGGGACTCGGGGTGGCTTACATGAGGCCAAGCCCAGCAATAATAATAATAATAATAATTTATTTATACCCCACCACCATCTCCCCAAGGGGACTCGGGGTGGCTTACATGAGGCCAAGCCCAATAATAATAATAATAATAATAATAATTTATTTATACCCCACCACCAACTCCCCAACCATCTCCCCAAGGACTCGGGCGGCTTACATGAGGACACGACCACCAATAATAATAATAATAATAATACTTTATTTATACCCCGCCACCATCTCCCCAAGGGGACTCGGGGAGGCTTACATGAGGCCAAGCCCAGCAATAATAATAATAATAATAATACTTTATTTATACCCCACCACCATCTCCCCAAGGGGACTCGGGGCGGCTTACATGAGGCCAAGCCCAGCAATAATAATAATAATAATAATAATACTTTATTTATACCCCGCCACCATCTCCCCAAGGGGACTCGGGGTGGCTTACATGAGGCCAAGCCCAGCAATAATAATAATAATAATAATAATACTTTATTTATACCCCGCCACCATCTCCCCAAGGGGACTCGGGGCGGCTTACATGAGGCCAAGCCCAGCAATAATAATAATAATAATAATACTTTATTTATACCCCGCCACCATCTCCCCAAGGGGACTCGGGGTGGCTTACATGAGGCCAAGCCCAGCAATAATAATAATAATAATACTTTATTTATACCCCACCACCATCTCCCCAAGGGGACTCGGGGCGGCTTACATGAGGCCAAGCCCAGCAATAATAATAATAATAATACTTTATTTATACCCCGCCACCATCTCCCCAAGGGGACTCGGGGTGGCTTACATGAGGCCAAGCCCAGCAATAATAATAATAATAATAATACTTTATTTATACCCCACCACCATCTCCCCAAGGGGACTCGGGGCGGCTTACATGAGGCCAAGCCCAGCAATAATAATAATAATAATACTTTATTTATACCCTGCCACCATCTCCCCAAGGGGACTCATCTCCCCCAGCAATAATAATAATAATAATAATATTTTATTTATACCCCACCACCATCTCCCCCAAGGGGACTTACACATGAGGCCAAGCCCAGCAATAATAAATAATAATACTTTATTTATACCCCGCCACCATCTCCCCAAGGGGACTCGGGTGGCTTACATGAGGCCCAGCAATAATAATAATAATAATACTTTATTTATACCCGCCACCATCTCCCCAAGGGGACTCGGGTGGCAATTTATACCCCGCCACCATCTCCCCAAAGGGGAATAAAGCAGCAATAATAATAATAATAATACTTTATTTATACCCCGCCACCATCTCCCCAAGGGGACTCGGAGCGGCTTACATGAGGTCAATAATAATAATAATAATAATACTTTATTTATACCCCACCACCATCTCCCCAAGGGGACTCGGGGTGGCTTACATGAGGCCAAGCCCAGCAATAATAATAATAATAATACTTTATTTATACCCCACCACCATCTCCCCAAGGGGACTCGGGGCGGCTTACATGAGGCCAAGCCCAATGACATATAATAACAACACGGCAGCAAATAATAAAACAATACAATCAAAGCAACATACACATAAGCAATAACAGACAATTATCCAAGGAGATGGACAAGATGGAAAGTGTCCAGAGAAGGCACAAAATGGTCAAAGGTTTGGAAACTATACATCCCTTTGGAAGCCAAAGATGTTTAGCTAGGAGAAAAGAAAGCTGGGAGAAGTGGACACGAGAGCCATGTTTAAATCTCTGAAAGGGTGTCCCATTGAGGAAGGTTCAAGCCTGTTATCTGTTGCTCTAGAGCAGGCCTGGGCAAACTTCGGCCCTCCAGGTGTTTTGGACTCCAACTCCCACAATTCCTAACAGCCTACTGGCTGTTAGGAATTGTGGGAGTTGGAGTCCAAAACACCTGGAGCGCTGTAGTTTGCCCAGGCCTGCTCTAGAGTCTAGACACAGAGCAATGGACTCAAGTGGAAGAAAAAGAAATCTCACCTAAACATTTAGGAAGAACTTCCTGAAAGTAAGGGCTGTTCGGCAGTGGGATCAGGGGCGGTCCTACTGGTAGGTCAAGGACGCCGCCGCGTGGGGCGGCATCTGATATAGGCGCATTCCCCCGCCTGCCAGCCAGCGTCCTGCCGTCGCTGCCGATGTTCCTTAGGCAGCGCCGCAGCTGCCTGCTTTTGGGCCTTGTGCGCAGGCACAGAGGTTTTCGCGCAGGCGCAGTTGCAGACCGGCCAGGGCGGGAGCAGACGCCGAGCAACAGCGGCGGAGGGGGGCGGGGTGTGTGTGTGCCGCGGAAAAGGAGGCATCAGTGGAAGCAGGTAGACCCCGTATCCGCGCAAAAGGGGGCTGGGGATGTGGGAGAGCGGGGCGGAGCGGGGTAGGGGGTCGACGGCGAGAAAAAAGAGAAGCAGCCTCTCTATTTGGTCCCTTTTCCATAGGCACACGGCAGCTCCTGAACTGGGGGTGCGTCCCTGCTTCCCTTTTCCCTCCTTTGCCAGGCAGGCGCCCCATCTGTTGGCCCCTTTTGTTATCAAGAGATTTGGAGGGGAGGGACGCCAAAATAATGTTCGCTTACCATTTTAAATTACCTTAGACCGCCCTTGAGTGGGATATAGTATGTGAAGGAGTTTTTAAACAGAGGCTGGATGGCCATCTGTCAGGAGGGGTTTGATGGTGTCTTCCTGCCTGGCAAGAAGGGGGTTGGACTGGATGGCTTCTGGGGGTCCCTTCCAGCGGTATGATTCTATGATTAAACCTAGGCTGAATGACCATCTGTCAGGAGGGATTTGATTGTGTCTTCCTGCCTGGCAGAAATGGGTTGGACTGGATGGCCTTTGGAAGTCCCTTCAACAGGAACTGGGTGGCCATCTGTAAGGAGGGCTTTGATGGTGTCTCCCTAACTGGGGAAATGGAATTGGATTGGATGGCTCTTGTGGTTATAATGTAGAATAATAATAATGTAGAATAATATAATATTTTATATTAAATAATAATAATATCAAAGAGTAACAATAATGATAAAGTGGAATGATGTAATAGCACAATAATACTAATAATATCAAAGTAGAATAATAATAATAATATCAAAGTAGAATGATGATAAATAATATCAAAACAGTGGCTGGATGGTCATCTGTTAGGAGGGCTTTGGTTGTGTCTTCCTGCCTGGCAATTGTGGTTGGATTGGATGGCTTTTAGGGGTCCCTTCCAACCATATGATTTTATGATGCAACAGAGACTGAATGACCATCTGTAAGGAGGGTTTTGATGATGTGTCCCTTCTTGGGAGAAATAGGTTAGACTGGATGGCCTTTGGGGATCCCTTCCAACTCTATGATCCAGAAGGGAAGAAAGGATCTCAGGGCTGCTATCATTCAGTCAGTATGCTGTTAGGAATTGTGAGAGTTGAAGTCCAAAACACCGGGAGGACTGATGCTATCAAAGAGACAACAGATGCTTTTCGATGCCAGGGTTTTGAAGGTGGGTGTGTTAGCATCACAGCGGCGACAAAAAACACATGGGTGAAATATGTCTTTCAGTAGAATTAATAATATAATATATATAATATAATAACAACAATATATAATTGGGAGAGAAATCAGAATATAAATACTATATTATAATATATTGTTGTTATTATTATATTAAATATTTATATTATTATACTATATACAGTATATATTATATTATATAAATTAGATTGTATATTACTGTCATTATATTAAATATATTATATTACTATACTATTTATATTATATTATTATATCATATAAATTAAATTACTGTAATTATATTAAATATATTATATTACTATACTATTTATATTATATTATTATATTATATAAATTATATTGTATATTACTGTTATTATATTAAATATATTATATTGCTATACTATTTATATTATATTATTATATTATATAAATTATATTACTGTTATTTTATTAAATATGTTATATTACTGTACTATTTATATTATATTATTATATTATATAAATTATATTATATATTACTGTTCTTATATTAAATATATTATATGACTATACTATTTATATTATATTATTATATTATATAAATTATATTACTGTTATTTTATTAAATATGTTATATTACTATACTATTTATATTATATTATATAAATAAATTATATTATATATTACTGTTCTTATATTAAATATATTATATGACTATACTATTTATATTATATTATTATATTATATAAATTATATTACTGTTATTTTATTAAATATGTTATATTACTATACTATTTATATTATATTATATAAATTATATTATATATTACTGTTCTTATATTAAATATATTATATGACTATACTATTTATATAATATTATTATATTATATAAATTATATTATATTATTATCATATTATATATTGTTATTATATTAAACATTTCATATTACTATACTACATATATTATTAAATTAGTAAAATTATATTATATTATTATATATTATTATATAAAATATTGTTATTATATTAAACATTTCATATTACTATACTATATAATTATATTATTATATCATATTATTATATATTATTGTTATTATATTATTATATTATATATTGTTATTATATTAAACATTTCATATTACTATACTACATATATTATTATATTATTAAAATTATATTATATTATTATATATTATTATATTATTATATTAAATATTGTTATTATATTAAACATTTCATATTACTATACTATATAATTATATTATTATATCATATTATTATATATTATTGTTATATTATTATATTATATATTGTTATTATATTAAAGATTTCATATTGCTATACTATATATATTATTATATTATTAAAATTATATTATATTATTATATTATTATGTATTATTATTGCTTTTATTTTTATATTAAAATAAATTTTGTATTATTTATATTATTATATAAAAATAAAAGCAATAATATATAATAATATAATATAATATAATGACATTAATATAATAATATAGTATAGTAATATGAAATGTTTAATATAATAACAATATATAATATAATAACAATAATATATAATATAAATAGTATAGTAATATATATAATATATATTTAATATAACAGTATTATATAATATAATTTATATAATATAAATAGTATAATAATATAGTAATAACAATAATATATTATAATTATAGTATTTATATTCTGATTTCTCTCCCAATGATACACACACAGGCACACACCCCCAAAGTGCCAGCTTTTGCACAAAGGCAACAACACTGCAATGGACAATTTGCATTATTGTTATGATTGTGATCTTTGCAAGGCCTCCCATCTCCCAAAATCCCACTTACCTGCTACCCCAAAGCCATAGGTGGATGATGGGTGTGTTGGGAGCTCTGATCTTAGAGGAGGCCTCTTGCAAAACCCATCATCCTGGGCTTTGGAGGCCTTTAAATGATTTCTATAGGAGGAAATCCACAGGTTGCCATATATATATATATATTTCTTTTTTTTTTTTTGCAGAGGGGTCACTGGAGGGGGTGCATTTTCCTTTTAACCAAGCTCCCCCCCCTCCCCTCCCCTTTAGTGTGAGTGTGAAAGTGTGCATGCGCCAGCTACCTGATCCCTTAAAGGGCCAGCGTCCCTTTTAAACCCCCTCCCCTTGCTTTGCGCAGCCACTGCGCGGGCCCTTTAAGGCTGCCACTCTCTCTCTCTCTCCCAGCCCCATACACTCACCATCTGCAAGGCGCCCCCATTTGTTGACAGACATATGCATGCAGCAAGGCAGCCAATCAGAAAGCGGAGTTTGGGGCATGCCCATATATGGACGGCGGCAGAGCCTCAGCGCACACACACACTCACTTGGTGTCCTTTTTTTCCTTCTCCTAATCCAGAGTTAGGGACCGTGGTGCAATTCACAATTGAAAACACAGGCGAAAAGAAAACAAATCTCAAAACGGATCCCTAACAATCCTGATATCATGCTCATAGAAAGCTGTTTTCTATGTGCTGTTTTTTTCTTTTTAATCAATGCCAGAGAATTAATTATTGCATAAAACTACTTTTTAAAAAATCAATGCCAGATAATTATTGATTGCATAAAATTAATGATTATAATTAATCATTAATTGCATAATGATTATAATTAATTATGCCATTATTAACTATAATAATTAATTATTCAATTATTAATTATAATAATTAATTATGCCATTATTAATTATAATAATTAATTGTGCCATTATTAATTATAATAATTAATTATGCAATTAATCATTAATTAATCATTAATTGCATAATTAATTAATCATTAATTACATAATTAATTATTGCTGGCCTACATATGAATTTTAAATTAATGAGTTCAGGTTGACTCTCAGTTAACCGGCACCCATGGAAACGGGTAAGATGTAGTTTCTGGTTGTTTGAGAGTTGCTATTACATATAAGACTAATACTAAATCCCATATTAGATAATAAACTGTTTTGACTTGATATTAAAACTGAAATACTGCCATTAAAAAAAAAGACAAACTTAATGTAACAGCATTACTATATATATCTTCTATGTATATAACAAAAGTCAGTGTTTGCGGAGGTACGGAGGGCGGGAGGTGCGGAGGAATATGTGCCAGCTTTTCGATTGGCTGCCACTGTGGGATTATTTGCATAAAGGACTCTGATTGGCCAGCCTCAGAACTCCAACACTCTAAGGCACCAGACAGAGGGAATTGGTTGCCACTGAGAGACAATTTGCATAAATTGGCCAGCAAAACCGAATGCAACTGAATGCTTGAGTTAGCCAAATGACAGGTTTTTTTCCATTGGAAATAGAATGTTCATTTTCTGGGAGGTGCGGAGGCGCCAAGGAATATGCGACACCGTTTCAATAGGTTGCCACTAAGGGAATATTTGCTTAAAGGACTCTGATTGGCCAGCCTTAGAACTCCAACATTCCACGGCCCCAGACAGAGGGGATTGGTTGCCACTGAAACGGTATTTGCATAAAGGACTCCGATTGGCCATCCACATTCCAACATTCTAAGGTGATGCAGAGGGAAAAGGAAAGGCCTCAGGCAGTCAGACACCGCGGCCCACAGCAGTGACGGATCAGGACCAAACTTGGCACACAGGGGCCCAATGGCCCACTTCATAACGCGACCCTCACCCAATGACCACTACAGACCAAAATTAGCACACAGAGCCCCTTTGTCCCACTCAACACCCTGGTGCTGTTTCAAGGAGGATGGACCACAGCTGATGGGACTTGAAATACCTCCACTCACCTTCCGAGACCGCTGCAACCCTCATCCAAAGAATGATCAAGACCAAATGTGACACACAGAGCCCCCATGACCCACTCTACATCCTGGTGCTGTTTGGAGGGGGATGGACCATGGCCAGTGGGACTTGCAGTACCTTCACTAAGTTCCTGAGACCACTGCAAGCCACATAAACATCTAATAGGAACCAACCTTGGCACACAATGCCTTCCTCAAATAACCCGGGCACCGCCGGGTCCCCAAGCTAGTATATATATAAAATACTAGCTTGGGGACCCCACGGTGCCCAGGTCATTTGAGAAAGGCATTGTGGGCCAAGATTGGCCTTTATCCGTTATTTATGTGGCTCGCAGTGCTCTCAGGAAGTTAGCGAACGTACTGCAAATCCCATTGTACATGGTCCACCCTCCTCCAAACACCACCAGGATGTAGAGTGGGTCATGGAGGGTCTGTCTGCCAAGTTTGGCCATGATCCATCATTATTGGGAGAAGCAGTGGTATTTACTGAAGGTACTGCAAGTCCCATAATCTGTGGTCTGTCCTCCTCTCAACTGGATGTAGAGAGGGTCATGGGGGGTCTTTGTGCCAAGTTTGGTCTTTATTGGTCATTAGAGGAGGGTCGCATTGTTTTCAGGAAGTGAGTGAAGGTAGTGGAAGTCCCATCATCCATGGTCCACACTACTCCAAACTGCAGCAGGATGTAGAGTGGGTCATTGGGGCTCTTTGTGCCAAGTGTGGTCTTGATCAGTCATTGGACGAGGGTTGCAGTGGTCTCAGAAAGTGAGTGAAGGCACTTCAAGTCCCATCACCCGTGGTCTGGTCTACTCCAAACAGGACCAGGACGTAGAGTGGGTCATGGGGGTTCTGTGTGCCAAGTTTGGTCCTGATCAGTCATTGAATGAGGGTTGCAGCCTTTCCTTTTCCCCCTCTGCCTCCTAAGAGTGTCGGAATGTTGGTGGTGGCTGGCCAATCAAGAGTCCGTATGCAAATTCTCCTTCAGTGGCAACCAATCCCCCCTCTGCCTCCTTGGAGTGGTGGAATGTTGGTGGTTGGCCAATCAGAGGCTAATAATAATAATAATAATGTTCTTGCTTAAGTTCTGGTTAAGTGAAAGTGTACTGCATTGGTATTTTAATCTTTGTGCTAATAATAATAATAATAATGCTCTTGCTTAAGTTCTGGTTAAGTGAATGTGTACTGCATTGGCGTTTTAAGCTTTGGTCTATGCCATTAATTATTATTAATCTATTTCTATCCCGCTTTCCTCTCTTTAAAAAAAATCACAATGCAAAACCTACAACACATAAAACATTAAAAGGGAACTGAATATTGTATAAATAGAGACTTTTTGCAGTGTTCCAGCAGAGGAACCTGCCAATTACCGTCCAAAGACGTGGCTTTCCAGGGATCTCATTGGCATGCCAAGAAACCACAGGGAAAAAAAACGACACCATGAAATATTAATCCCAAATGCGCCCCGTGAAGCCTCTCCCTGACTTACAAGGGGATTCCGGAGCCGATAAGCTATCTCCAAAAAGCCAGCCATTCTCTCCCTCTCTATTGCTTACGTTGCTCTCTGCAGGAGTGCCTTAAAAACAAGTTTTGTCAAAGGGCCACTTTTTAATGGGTCAACGGGTTCGTTCAGGCCAGCCGACCTTAAGACGGTGGGTGGCCGTGGCTTCTGCGAGCTGGCACACGAAAGCTGGCACATGCCAAGCCTCCAAAGGAGAGCCCATGCTGGCTATGGGAACACGTCCCAAGCCCTCCTTCTCGGGACACAGTCCATCTTGCCCGTCTCGGGCCCAAAAGTAGCCATGTCTCCAGATTCAGGAGAAACTACGGCCCGCGGGCTGCATCCGGCCCGTCAAGATAATTTATATTATTACTAGCCATCCCCTGCCACCCGTTGCTGTGGCCCAGTCTGTGTATGTGTGTTTTGTGTGTATATGTATGTGTATATAGATAGTTTTGCGCATGCGTTATAATGTATTCTTTATTTTTTGGCTTTTTAAGTCTCTTCCACTGTGTTTTCAGTGGTTTTATGAGTGATGGTCACTTGTTGGCCTGAAAGGTGTATTGCGTCCAAATTTGGTGTTAATATGTCCAGTGGTTTTTGAGTTATGTTAACACAACAAACATTTCTTATACACACACACACACACAGACACTAGCCGTCCCCTGCCATGCTTTGCTGTGGCCCAGTTTGTGTATTTGCTTTGTGTGTGTATATGTGTATATGTGTGTATACGTATGTTTGCATATGTAGATACGTGTGTTTGTATATATGTGTTTTTGTATGTGGGTTTTTTGCATGCGCGCACACGCATATATATATATATATATATATAAACTTTTTAAGTCTCTTCCACTGTGGTTTCCAGTGTTCGTATGAGTGATGGTCACTCGTTGGCCTGATAGGTGTCTTCTATCCAAATTTGGTGTCAATTCGTCCAGTGGTTTTTGAGTTATATCAATCCCACAAACGAACATTACATTTTTATTTATATAGATTGTGGAATAATGTCCAGAAAGGGAGAAAGAACTCTTGCCTGTTTGACGCAAGTGTGAATGCTGCAATTGATCACCTTGATTACAACTGAATGGCCTTGCAGCTTCAAAGCCTGGCTGCTTCCTGCCTGGGGAATCCTTTGTTAGGAGGTATTAGCTGGCCCTGATAAAGTGCTCTGCTATGGCTGACCTCGAGTTGAATTAGTCTGCAGTGCCTTTCATGCTCCTTGATTTATGTTTGGGCAATGCTGCTGCATTTGGCGGCAGCCAGGCAGGATGCAGCCAGGCTTTGAAGCTGCAAGGCCACACAATGGTAGTCAAGGTGCCAAATTGCAACATTCCCACTTGCCTCAAGTAGACAAGAGTTCTTTCTCCCACCCTGGACATTATTCCACAGATATATAAACCCCACTTGCTTAGTTTCCAGCAGACCTCACAACCCTGAGAGTGCCTGCCATAGATGTGGATGAAGCACCAGGAGAGAATGCTTCTGGAACATGGCCAGGCAGCCCGGAAAACTCACAGCATCTCCTTTCCTTTCTCTAGTTTTGCCCACAATAGAGGGATCCTCTGGGCAGAAAGGAAGAGAGGGAGGAAATAAAGGAAGAAAGGAAGGAAAGGAAGAAAGGAGAAAAGAAAGGAAGGAAGGAAGGAAAGAAGGAAAGAAGGGAGGGAGGGAGGAAGTAAAGAAAGAAAGGAAGGAAGGAAGGAAGGAGGGAGGAAAGAAAGGGAGGAAAGTAATAAGGAAAGGAAAGAAAGAGGGAGGGAGAAAAGAAAGGAAGGAAAGAAATGAAAGAAGGGAGGGAGAAAAGAAAGGAAGAAAAGAAAGGAAGGAAGGAAAGAAAGAAAGAAAGGAAAGAAAGAAAAGAAGGGAGGGAGAAAAGAAAGGAAGAAAAGAAAGGAAATGAAGGAAATAAAGGAAAGAAGGAAATAAAGGAAATAAAGGAAAGAAGGAAATAAGGAAAGGGAGGGAGGGAGAAAAGGAAGGAAGGAAAGAAAGGAAAGACAAGAAAGGAAAGGAGGGAGAGAGGGAAAGTGGAGTAGGAAAAAGGGAGGGAAGTTGAAAAAAGGTAGAGAGGGAGAAAAGGGAAAAAATTCAGGAAGTGTGACCTAGCACCTTGGACTCTGAACCCCTTGGGTGACTTTAGCCAAGTCACACTCTCTCAGCCTCAGAAGGAGACAAAGACAAATCCCTTTTGAATAAATCTTGACCAGAAAACTTTGCAATGATGTTGCCTTTGGGGCGCCCCAAGTCTGAAATGGCTTGAAGGCACACAACAACCACCATCACCACCACCTATAGCCTGGAACCCCAACAGCTTGAGGACCTCTGCTCCTATTGAGGCAGCTTAGAATCGCATTGGCCTTTTTAACTGCAGCACCACACTTGTGCTGCAGTTACGCAGCCATATAAAATCCAGATTATCAGTTTTGAACTGGATTATATTAGTCCACACTGCCATATAATCCAGTTCAAAGCAGATAATAATCTTGGCAGTGTAGCTGGGGTCTAAGACTCCTAGATCCCTTTCGCATGGATTAATTTCCAAGCCAGGTGTTCCCCATCCTATATTCGTGCATCTCATTTTTATTGCCAAAGGGTAGAAACGTTTAACAATATTTTTTTATATATGCATTTGCATACATAAGCCTCACCGTTATCTTTGCAACAGCCTTGCGAGATAGGGACTCTTATCGCCATATTCCAAAGGTGGAAGGACGGAATGAGCAAAGTTTCGCCTTCCTCTAAGGCCGTATTTCTCAACCTGGGGTTCGGCAGCCCCAGGGGGGTCACGAGAGGGTTTCAGAGGGGTCACCAAAGACCATCAGAAATGCCCACGAAACCCTCCCAGTATTTGCTGTTCGTTATGGGAGTTTTATGTTCCAAGTTTGGTTCAATTCCATTGTTGCCGAGTTCAGAATGCTCTTTGATTGTAGGTGAACTATAAATCCCAGCAACTACAACTCCCAAATGTCAAGATCTATTTTCCCGAAACTCCACCAGTATTCACATTTGGGTATATTGAGGATTCGTGTCAAGTGTGGTCCAGATGCATCATTGTTGAGTCTATAGTGCTCTCTGGATGTAGGTGAACTACAACTCCCAAACTCAAGGTCAATGCCTACGAAACCCTCCCAGTATTTGCTGTTCGTTATGGGAGTTTTATGTTCCAAGTTTGGTTCAATTCCATTGTTGCCGAGTTCAGAATGCTCTTTGATTGTAGGTGAACTATAAATCCCAGCAACTACAACTCCCAAATGTCAAGATCTATTTTCCCGAAACTCCACCAGTGTTCACATTTGGGTATATTGAGGATTCGTGTCAAGTGTGGTCCAGATCCATCATTGTTGAGTCTATAGTGCTCTCTGGATGTAGGTGAACTACAACTCCCAAACTCAAGGTCAATGCCCACGAAACCCTCCCAGTATTTGCTGTTCGTCATGGGAGTTTTATGTTCCAAGTTTGGTTTAATTCCATTGTTGCTGAGTTCAGAATGCTCTTTGATTGTAGGTGAACTATAAATCCCAGCAACTACAACTTCCAAAAGACAAAATCAATCACACACACACACACCCGCCCCACACACACAAATACAGTTATGAAGTAGCAATGAAAATAATGTTATGGTTAGGGGTCACCACAACGTGAGGAACTGTATTAAGGGGTCGCAGCATTAGGAAGGTTGGGAAACACTGAAATAAAGGCTGAGAGAATGTGACTTGTACAAGATTACTTAGTAGTCGAATGGGGATTTGAACGGTCCCTCAATTTTCACAACACACTGCACCAGGGGGAAAAAAAGATCATTATGGGAATATCAAAGGTGAGTTGTCACCTGCTCGGCGGCTGGATGCGACTCCTTGACGAGCCCAAGGCTGGAAATTACAATCCACCCACAGAAGTGTAATTAAACCCGTGTAACTCGCCAACGCAGAACATGGGTTGGAGGAAGCAGAGAGAGCTGGAAGGCCACAAAAGTGCTTTCTTGGGATTGCGCAAAGGGAGAGATGCCACTGGAACTAAACGCTCCGGGGCACCGGCAGGTAAACTGAGTCACCAAGCCAGCCTTCACTCTTTTCAAGATCTAGGGCGTTAATCTGGTTTGGTTTTTTTTTTTTTTTTTTGCTTTTCACAATGGGGCAGGAGGTGTGTGATCTTGTCAGATGACTCGGTGGCTCATTCCAAGCCTTTCAGGTGAGGAAAAACACAACAAAACAGATAGCAGCAGATTGCATGGCTGGGATGACACGTCCGCGCCCACAAACTTAAAATAAATCCATCAAAGACAGAGATCTTATGGCCGGGCCGCCCAGAACCACCTTTCTCGCTGCCCCCCTTTGAAGGGGAACCGCTGATTCTGTCCCCCTCAGTAAAAAGCCTTGGTGTTGTCCTAGACTCCAAATTGTCAATGGAGGCCCAGGTTGCCTCCACGAGCAAAAGGGCCTTCTTTCACCTGCGCCAAGCGAGACAATGGGCGCCCTATCTTCCGACGGAAGCGCTAGCTACAGTAATCCATGCCACGGTTACATCAAGGCTGGATTACTGTAACGCTTTGTATGTAGGTCTACTCCGGTCACTAACCCGCAGGCTTCAGATTGCGTAGAACGCGGCCGCCAGGCTTCTCACAGGAACATCAATGAGATGCCACATTACACCATCTCTGCAGCGCCTGCACTGGCTGCCCGTTGAGTATAGAGCCTTACACAAGACCTTGACCTTGGCTTTCAAAGCCCAACATACCTAAAAGACCGCCTGTTGATGCCTGCTTGCTCAAGGACCCCGCGGCCAGCAAACAAGAACCTTCTTCACGTACCAGGCTTGAAAGAGGCCCACCTGGAGACCACGAGACGGAGATCGTTCTCCGCTGTGGCCCCCGTTCTTAGGAACTCGATGCCACCGGACCAGAGAGCCTCCCTCAACCTGCCCCAGTTCCTGACCGCTCTGAAGACCTGGCTATTTAGGAAAGCCCATGGTTAATGCAGAACCAGGAACTCAAAGACCGAGCCTGGCCCCTGCATTTAACCACTGAATATTTTAATCTAGTTTTAAATACTCTATTTTAATTGTGGAATTTGTTGTGTGTAAGTCGCCCGGAGCACTAACGTGGAGGGCGACTCAGAAATAATAAAGTCAGTCAGTCAGTCAGTCAGAGGTGGGCTCTAAAGGTTAATGCAGTACGTTTTGGAAATGGTTTGAAGCCCAAAGAGGAGGAGATGCGAGTCATGTAAGGCCTCATATACACTGACACAGTGTTTCTCAACCAGTGTGCCATGGCACACTAGTGTGCTGTGAGCGATCATCAGGTGTGCCGCGGGAAATTAGAACCTCCAATACCCTTTCTTCCGCCAAACTTGGGCAAACTTGGACCTTCCAGGTGCTTTGGACTCCAACTCCCACCATTCCTAGCAGCCTCAGGCTCTTTCCCTTTCCCCCCTCAGCCACTTAAGCAGGAAAGGGCCTCAGGCTGTTAGGAATGGTGGGAGTTGGAGTCCAAAGCACCCAGAGGGCCGAAGTTTTCCCATGCCTGTTTTAGGGACCTTAAAGTGGTGAGCCTCCTTCCAACATTGTGATTCTGAATAGAAAACAATCAACAACATAACATGACATTGTTTAAGTCCACAGTGCTCTCTGGGTGTAGGTGAACTACAACTTCCAAACTCAAGGTCAATTCCCAAGCAAACCCTTTCAGTACTTTCTGTTGGTAATGAGAGTTCAATATGCCAAGTTTGGTTCAATTCCATTGTTGCAAGAGTTCAGGATGCTCTTTGATTGTGTGTTAACTATAAATCCCAGAAACTGTAACTCCCAAATGTCAAGGTCTATTTTCCCCAAACTCCATCTGTGTTCACGTTTAGGCATATTGAGTATTCGTGCCAAGTTTGGTCCTGATCCAACATTGTGTCAATCCACAATGCTCTCTGGATATAGGTGAACTACAACCCCAAAACCCAAGGTCAATGCCCACCAAACTCTTATAGTATTTTATCTTGGTTATGGGAGTTGTGTGTGGAAAGTTTGTGTCTTTCTGCCATTCCTGCCAGGATATCTATGTTGTGTTCATCGAAACAGGCCCAAGTTTCACACTGAGTGTATAAATACATTAAAAACATATTAACTATATTTATTACTGTGTTAGACTGTCATTTTGTGTCATTTTGGTTGGTGGTGTGCCCCTGGATTTTGTAAATGTAAAAAATGTGCCACGGCTCAAAAAAGGTTGAAAAACACTGCACTGACATATAATGCAAGAGAAATGTAGAGATTAGAACAAAGGATCTGTGATCTATCTCTTGATCAATCTTGGCATCTGAAGAGATGATGCTTCCCAGGGAGGTGAACTGCCGTACGGACTTAAGCACAGATTTGCCTATGCTGATGTGGGGATGATGGTGTTCTTCCTGTAGTGCGGGCTGGTAGAGGACTTCCGTTTAACATTTGTCGACCTCACTACATCCTTCGACGCTGTGAGTAGAAAAGGTCTGTGGCAGATCCTGGAACTTCTAGGATGTCCCCTCAAAATGATTATCCTGCTACATGAGGACCAGCGCGGTCAAGTCAGATACGGCGATGCTCCCTCAGAGCCCTTTCTCATAACTAATGGAGTGAAACAAGGTTGTGTTCTTGCACCAACCCTATTTACAATTTTCTCCAGCATGATGCTCCAAAGGGCTATGGCAGACCACGAAGAAGAAGACGGGATTTATATACGCTATCGTACTGGTGGTAGCTTGTTCAACTTAAGAACATAAGAACATAAGAAGAGCCATGCTGAATCGGGCCTCAGCCCATCTAGTCCAGCATCCTGTGTCACACAGTGGCCCACTAGTTGTACACAGGGATCTCTAGCAGAAAGGAGGGCAAAACCCTCACCTGCTCCCGACCCCCACAACCAGTACCGGGTAAAATCCTGCCTGCCTCCATCAACACAGAGGTGGCACTTGGATGTCCAGGGAGTGCCCCCTAGTCCTAGTGTTGTGTGACAGAGAAAATATTTTTTCTTTATTCACCTTTTCTATCCCATGCATGATTTTATACACTTCGATCAAGTCACCTCTTAAACGCCGCCTTTCAAGGCTGAAAAGACCAAGGCGTTGCAACCTGGTTTCATAAGGGAGCCGCTCCATCCCTTGGATCATTCTTGTTGCCCTTTTCTGTACCTTTTCCAGTTCCGTTATATCCTTCTTGAGGTGCGGTGACCAGAATTGTACACAGTACTCCAGATGTGGCCTCACCATAGATTTGTAGAGAGGCAATACAACATTTGACGACCTATTTTCGATTCCCTTTCTGATCATGCCTAGCATAGAATTTGCTTTTTTCACTGCTGCAGCACACTGGGTTGACATCTTCATTGAGCTGTCCACCAAGACCCCAAGATCCCTTTCCTGGTTTGTCTCGGAAAGCTTTGACCCCATCAGTTGATAAGTGTATTTGGGGTTCTTTGCCCCGATGTGCATGACTTTACACTTGATTAGGTTAAAATGCATTTGCCACTTTGTTGCCCATTCATTCAATTTCGAGAGATCTTTCTGGAGCTCTTTACAGTCAGTTTCATTTTTAACTACCCTGAACAGTTTAGTGTCATCTGCAAACTTTGCTACCTCACAATTTACTTCTACATCCAGGTCATTAATGAATAAATTAAAAAGTAACGGACCCAAAACTGAACCTTGGGGTACGCCACTTCTCACCTCTTTCCACCCAGAGAAGTGTCCATTTATTACCACCCTTTGTTTCCTACAGTTTAGCCAGGTTCCAATCCAGGACAAGACCTGTCCCCTGATTCCATGGCTGAAGAGCTTATTTAGGAGCCTTTGGTGAGGGACTTTGTCAAAAGTCTTTTGAAAGTCAAGGTAAACAATGTCGACTGGGTCTCCTTTATCTATGTGTTTATTTACACCCTCAAAGAATTCAATCAAGTTAGTAAGACATGATTTGCCTTTGCAGAAACCATGTTGATTTTCCTTCAGCAATGCCTGTTCTTCTATGTGCTTGGTAATTTTTTCTTTAATAATGGTTTCCATCACTTTACCTGGAACTGAGGTTAGACTAACTGGCCTATAATTTCCTGGATCACCCCTGGATCCTTTCTTGAAGATCGGAGTTACATTTGCCTCCCTCCAGTCCTCGGGTACAGTGCCTGATCTTAAAGAAAGGTTGTATATTTTGGCTAGAATTTCAGCAATTTCACACTTGAGTTCCTTAAGAACTCTGGGGTGGATGCCATCTGGCCCTGGTGATTTGTTGACATTTAGTTTAGTAAGGCATGTGAGAACATCTTCCTTGTTTATCTCTATCTGGTTTAATTCATTTAATTCCCTCCCTGAAAAAACTGACTCAGCTGCAGGCATATGTTGTCTGTCCTCCTGTGTGAAAACGGAGGCAAAGAAGTCATTTAGCCGCTCAGCAATCTCCTTGTCTTCACTTATTGTCCCTTTCTTACCATTTTCGTCAAGTGGCCCAACTGCTTTTCTAGTTGAGTTTCTGCTTCTGATGTACTTAAAGAAGTTTTTGTTATTTTTTAAAATGTTCTTAGCTATATGTGCCTCAAAATCTCTCTTGGCTTTCCTGACGGTTGCTTTGCATTTAGTTTGCCAGAGCTTGTGTTCCTTTCTGTTCTCCTCAGTAGGAAGAGCCTTCCATTTCTTTTCTTTTTTAAAAAATATATTTATTAGGGCTTTTCCATAAACAATAAAAGTGGGGGAACAATTTCAGGTAAAGGACAGTAGGAAAGATAGAGAAAGGAGAGCTGAGTGGTGATGGGAGAGGGGTAGAGGGAGGGGGGTCAGGGGTGGGAAGGGGGGCCTGGGGTGGTAACAGGGATGGGGGGTAGAAAGGGGTAAGGGTTAGGGGGCGGTGAAGGAGGTTGTTTGGTCCGGGTTCTGGGCAGGATAGCAATGGGTAATGGTGATGGGAAAACTTGTTTCCTTCTAAGTTCCTCGTTCATGAGTGCTTCTTATTTTCTCGTACAGTCTCTCTCCTTGTTAAGCTGGGCATTTCTTTTTACAAGTCATCTTCTTAGGCTCTTTTTCCTTCTTTTTCCAGAGCCGGGTCTTCATTGCCCTCTTGATCTAAAAGCAATCTGTTGTTTTTAGTTTTTGTCCTTTTAAAAACTCTTTTCCCTTAGCCTACAAAATCTGTCCAGTGTTTGGTGTCCCTTGTCCGTTCCTTGTCCTTTAGTGTAGCTGGACCTGTACCTTTTCGTGTTCCTCGGCTTCCTTTCTAACCGTTCTCTTTAGGGGATTCGACGCCTTTTGTATCCATCCCCAGGATGCCACATCTCGTAGGCCTAAAATACGCCTCAAGGAAGTAGGGGCAACTTTTCTTTAGGTTTTTCTTTCTTCCTTGCTGGGTTGTTCTCGTCCAGCTTCTCTTCCTATTGGGCTGTGTCCCATTCTTATTGCCTTCGTTCTTATCTGTATCCAAGATGGGACTTTTGGGTGTTGCAGCGGCCTCTTGGTTTTTCCCCTCTTCTCTTTTTTGGGGAGCAGAGGTTTTAGGGCCCTTCAAAGCCATTCTCGCAGCTTCCAGTGAGGCTTCCTCACTATTTTTGAGGTGAGGTCCTCTTTCCTCTGATACTACCCGCGGCTTTACATTCTCCTTCCCTCTCTTCTCTCCACCTTCACGTATTGTTGCGTTTTCCCCCTTGACCTGGGGTGCGTCTTTTCCATCCTCATAGAAGATCAGCAGCTCTGGCATTGTGGGGAACGCCTCTTCATCTGGTTCTGTTCTTGCCTGTTGGGAGTGCTCCCAGACCATTCCCATTTGCTTTTCTTGCCGGAACATCATGGCATCCATCTTCCGTAGGAATCCGTCTTGGGCTTCTCCTATTTTTCGCAGCTGTGCAAGGATGTCCCTCAAAGTTATTCCCTCCTCTTCTGGTCCCTCTTCTTGCCTCATCCTCCGCTCTCTTGCTCTTGAGGTATTTTTTTTTATTATTATTCTTAGTGCGTGGGTTGTCCTCACCCGTGTGCCCTTCTGTCCACCAGACCTCTTCCCCAAGTCTGATGCTGCTTTTACTTCTTGTTTTTGGCTTTGTTCTTCTTTTGCCTTCTTCTTCTATTTTTATTTTTATTTTAACTTTGTCCCCCCTACCTGCTGGCAGTAAGTGATCCAGCAGGGGCTTCTGTGCTTGTGCCTCCTGCGGTCTTGTGGAGAGGGGAGAAAGGACCGCTTCAATCCCCCTCTCCAAGAAGGCGCTCCAGCCAAAACTCCCTTCTTCTTCCCCTTAGTGGGCTTCAGCCGCCATCTTGTGGCCGTTGCAGGCCTCTTCTCCCTCTCTCCCAGCTTGTGCCTGCTAGGCTCTTCTGCCCCCTCCTCTGCGCCTCCCCGTATGGCTGTCGCCGCTCACCTCCTTTCCTTTGATGGGGGGTCAATCCCTTGTGTGTGGGTGCCATCCGCGGCGCCCCTGGCTTCCCCGCTGGCTTCCCCGCTGTCTTCTTCCTTTTCGCGCCGCTGGCAGTGGCGCCTCTACAAGTTGCGCCGGCCGCTGCGCCCCCGCACTCACGGCCGGTGCAAGTCCTCTTCTCCTCCTGTCCTTAGCTTGGAAGGGGGGGGAAGGCCCGGCTGGGCCAGCAGTGAGTCTTGGTCGCCCCACTCCCTGCTTCCCGGCTCGCTCGCCGCACCGGGCGGTGCTCGGCACGCCCGATCTCTCCCTCTTGAGGAGGGGGAGACCTCTGGGGCCACCGGATCCCGCCCGCGGCTTCGCGCTCCCTCTGGACTCTTCTGTCCGCTGGGAGGGAGGGCGTAGCTCGCCCTCCGGCCAGAGAAGCAGGCGGCACTCCAAGGAGCCCTCAGAGTGCCCATCCTGCCGCCATCTTTGCCGGGCCGGAAGTCGAGCCTTCCATTTCTTAAATGAGTTTTTCTTCTTTCCAATCACATCTTTTACTTCATTTGTAAGCCATACTGATGTCCTCTTGGACTTTCCCGGCCTCTTTCTTATTTTAGGAATGCATTTTAGTTCGGCTTGTTTTAAAGTATTTTTAAACAGTTTCCAAGCATTTTGGAGGGATTTGATTTTTTTACTGTTCCTTTTAGTTTGTTCTTTACTATTTTTCTCATTTTGGTGAAATTCCCTTTGTGAAAAATTTAAGGTCTCTGTGTTAGTTTTCACTGACAGTTTGCTATCCAAACTTAAGTTGAAGGTTATTGTGTTGTGGTCACTGGTACCTATGGGCTCAGTTACAAGGACATCTTGAACGAGATCTTGTTCATTAGTTAGCACCAAGTCCAGGATCCCCTTGGGTGACAAGGGCAGCATCGTCAGCAAAAAGCAGCTCACGGACTAGATAGTTTAGTGCGAGTCTTAAGCCTCAGTCTTAAGCCGTCTGAGGGCTCGCACTAAGACTCCGAACTATCTAGTCCGTGAGCTGCTTTTTACTGACGATGCTGCCCTTGTCACCCATTCAGAAGCAGCCCTGCAGCGTCTCACATCCTGCTTTGCAACAGCTGCAGAGCTGTTTGGGCTGGAAGTCAGCCTGAAGGAAACGAAAGTCCTCTACCAGCCCGCACCACAGGAAGAACACCACCATCCCCACGTCAGCATAGGCAAATCTGTGCTTAAGTCCGTCCAGCAGTTCACCTACCTGGGAAGGATCATCTCTTCAGACGCCAAGATTGATAAAGAGATCGATCACAGATTAGCAAAGGCATAGAGTGCATTCGGAAGGCTTCACAAAAGAGTCTGGCGCAACAAACACCTGAGGCAAAGCACCAAAATCAGTGTGTATGGAGCTATCGTACTGTCTATTCTCCTCTACGGGTCTGAAACATGGGTCACCTATCGTCAACACCTACGACTCCTCGAACGCTTTCATCAGCACTGTCTTCGCACAATCCTGAATATATACACTGACTGACTATGTGACGAATGTTGCTGTCCTTGAGCAAGCAGGGACCACCAGCATTGAGGCCATGCTATTGAGAACATGGCTGCGCTGGGCAGGGCACGTCTCTAGGATGGAGGACCACCGCCTCCCAAAAATAATACTCTATGGTGAACTCGCCATGGGTCAGCGCAAGAGAGGCGCCCCAAAAAAGAGATACAAGGACTCCCTGAAACAATATCTCAGGCTCGGCCAGATTGATCACCAATAATGGTCCACCCTGGCCTCACATCGGGAGTCATGGAGACGCACTATCCACAATGCTGCGGCCTCTTTCGATAAGTCACGCCAAACGGGTCTCGAAGAGAAACGACAACGCAGAAAGAACCGGAACTTGGAAACAACATCACCCAAGGAGACTTTCTGCTGTTCTTTCTGCAACCGGACTTGCCTATCTCAGATTGGCCTTTTTAGTCCTCAATGCGCTTGTAGAAAGCGTGGGATGAGTCCTTCCTAAATCTTCGTTCGCGAAGAAAAGCCAGAGAGATAATGCAGTTTTTGACAGTATTGAACTGCAATATGTGCAGTTAAACCCCATTATGAAACTGCATAATATGGCAGTGTAGATGAGGACTAAGATGGGTTTTTTATCTCCAGCTCAGAAAAGACAAGGAGAGGTATACACTGGCATGGGAATGTTTTGTTACCATAACAAAATGATTATATATTTTTTATTATTATTATCCCACTTTTATCTCAACTGAAAAATCGGTTGATGACCCAAAATGCAGACTGTGCAAGGAAGTTGATGAAACCATGCATCCTATCCTCAGCTGCTGCAAGAAAGTCGCACAGATGGACTACAAACAGAGGCACAACTCTGTGGCCAAAATGATTCATTGGAACTTATGTCACAAGTGCCACCTGCCAGTAGTAAAGAACTGGTAAAGGGATCATCAACCTGCAAAGGGAGTGGAAAATGCACACGCAAAAACACTGTGAGACTTTCGAATCCAGACTGACAAAAGTTTTGGAACAAAATACACCAGACATCACAATTGTGGAAAAGAAAAAAAGTTTGGATTATTGATGTGGTCATTCCAGGTGACAGTCGCACTAAGGAAAAACAACAGAATGCTCTCTGATTGTAGGTGAACTATAAATCCCAGCAACTACAACTCCCAAATGACAAAATCAATCCTCTCTCCCAACTCCACCGGTATTCAAATTTGGGCATATCGGGTATGTGTGCCAAATTTGGTCCCCGTACCTTGGGAAGTCTGATCTGGCTACGGTCGTCCATGCTCTGGTCACATCCCGAATAGATTACTGCAACGCACACTACGTGGGGCTGCCTTTGAAGGCAGTTCGGAAATTACAACTGGTCCAACGGGCTTCAGCCAGATTACTAACTGGAGATACACCCCCCTGTTGTGTCAGCTCCACTGGCTGCCTATCCACTTCCGAGCTCAATTCAAAGTGCTGGTTTTGACCTTTAAAGCTCTATACGGTTCTGGCCCAGCTTACTTGTCCGAACGCATCTGCCGCTACGTCCCACCTCGTAATTTAAGATCTTCCAGAGAGGCCCTGCTCTCGCTCCCGCCAACTTCTCAAACGCGGTTGGTGGGGACGAGGAAGAGGGCCTTCTCGGTGGTGGCTCCCCGTCTGGAACGCGCTTCCCAGCGACATACGATCAATTCCATCCCTCCTGGCATTCAGGAAAAAAGTAAAATCCTGGCTATGGGACCTGAAGAGCGGGGTAAAATGCCGGAAATAAATAATAAATAAATAGTACTGTACTTAATTCCCGGCCCCCTCATATTTTGAGTTTGCACTAGCCTTAGCTTTTTAATTACTCTGAACAGACAGGATTATTTTTTATATGTGTGTGTTATTGTGACAATTTTATGCTTATGTTGTTTTGTTAATTTTATGTTATGCTGTTTATTTTGTATGTTTTTGGAAACCGCCCTGAGTCTCCTTTGGAGAGATAGAGCAGTATATAAATTAAGTTTTATTATCTGATCTGGCAACAGTGGTCCACACTCTTGTTACATCCCGAATAGATTACTGCAACGCACTCTACGTGGGGCTGATTTTGAAGACTGTTCGGAAACTTCAACTAGTCCAACGGGCTGCAGCCAGGCTACTAACTGAAGCGACACACAGGGAGCACACCACCCCCTTGTTGTGTCAGCTCCACTGGCTGCCGATCCACTTCAGAACTCAATTCAAAGTGCTGGTTTTGACCTATAAAGCTCTATACCAGTGTTTCTCAACCTTCCTAATGCTGTGACCCCTTAATACAGTTCCTCATGTTGTGGTGACCCCTAACCATTATTTTCATTGCTACTTCATAACTCTATTTTTTGATTTTTGCCATTTGGGGGATTTATAGTTTGATTTTTCGTGGGCATTGACCTTGAGTTTGGGAGTTGTAGTTCACCTACATCCAGAGAGCACTATAGACTCAACAATGATGGATCTGGACCACACTTGACAAATCCTGCCCAAATGTGAACACTGGTGGAGTTTTGACATTTGGGAGTTGTAGTTGCTGGGATTTATAGTTCACCTACAATCAAAGAGCATTCTGAACTCACCAACAATGGAATTGAACCAAACTTGGCACAAAAAACTCCCATGACCAACAGCAAATACTGGAAGTGTTTGGTGAGCATTGCCCTTGAGTTTGGGAGTTGTAGTTCACCTACATTGAGAGCACTATAGACTCAACAATGATGAATCTGGGCCACACTTGATACTAATCCTCAATATACCCAAATGTGAACACTGATGGAGTTTGGGGGAAATAGATCTTGACATTTGGGAGTTGTAGTTGCTGGGATTGATAGTTCACCTACAATCAAACAGCCCCTTGCATCCCACCAATGATAGAACTGAGTGTAACTACCCAGGACCTCATGCCTTGAAGGGACTAGCTGGCGTGAGCCTCCATCCCACCTCACACACTCTCCCTCACCCACACATGCACATCATGTTGCCATGCACCAAGCACACCTGCTCTCCCCTCCCCGCTTGGAGTCTCAGAAACAGCCCTCCCCTTGGCTGGGAGGCCTGCCAATCACCGCAGAGTAGAGCTTTAGGTGGGAGAAGTCACAGTCTGTTTCCAAAAAGAAAGAGAAGGACAAGCAGAGAGATCTTCAGTCTTCTCTGCCAAAGGACTTCCTAAGACCATCATAAATATATGTTTTCTGATGGTCTTTGGCGACCCCGCTGAAACCCTCTCGCGACCCCCCTGGGGGTCCCGACCCCCAGGTTGAGAAACACTGCTCTATACGGTTCGGACCCAGCTTACTTGTCCGAACACATCTCCCTCTACGTCCCGCCTTGATGTTTAACCGGGACTGTGGCGTAGCTGGTTGGGTGTCAGCTGCATTAAGATCACTACTGACCAAAAGGTCATGAGTTCGAAGCCAGCCTGGGTTCCGGACAATTTTGTGTAGCTTGTTGTCGATCTTTGCAACCTGAAAGACAGTTGCATCTGTCAAGTGGGAAATTTAGGTACCACTTATGTGTGGGGAGGATGACTTAACAAATTTACAAGGCCATAAAAAAAATCTCCAGCAAAAAGCATGTGGGGAATGCGGAAAGTATTTCATCAGTGTCGCAGATGGACGGAGAAGCGACAGCTCCCCTGGTGGCCAGAAAAAAGTTAAATAGCCTCTGACTGTCTATATGTGTTGTGTGTCTATGGCATTGAATGTTTACTATATATATGCACATTGTAATCTGCCCTGAGTCCTCTGTGGGGTCAGAAGGGCAGAATATACTCATCCAGGGAGACCCTGCTCTCACCCTCGCCAGCGTCGCAAATACATCAGGGCCTTCTTGGCTGTAGCCCCCGCCTATGGAACTCGCTTCCCAATGAGGTAAGATCGGCTTCATCCCTCCTGTCTTTTAGGAAGTAATTCAAGTCATGGTTCTGGGACCAGGCTTTTGGACAGCAGGCATAAATAGCAGTTGGATATGGAATTTGACTGGAATGGTGATACGGCAGTTAATACTGTTTTTATTGTTTTAATTAATGTTCTATTTATTGGTTTAATTGTTATATTGCTTTGTTATATTTAATGGCATCAAATTGTGCCAAATGTAAGCCGTCCTGAGTCCCCCTTCGGGGGTTGAGAGGAACGGGGTAGAAATACTGGAAACAAATAAATATTATACATACTGCATGTCAGATATTTACACGACAATTCATAATAATGTTATGGTTGGGGGTCACACCAACATGAGGAACCCCTCCCCTCCAGCACCAACCACTGCTCTGAGATCAAAGTGAAGAGAGGGGCCAGGAAGGCAGTTCCATCTTGCCTTTTGAACTGTGCTTATAATATAATATAAATACATATAATATTGATAATATTATAATGTAAAACAATATAATACTACCAATAATAATATGGTATTAGAATTATATACTTTATATTACATGTAATATTACTAATATTATGTTATAATGTTATAGTACAGTGTTTCCCAACCTTTTTTGAGCCGCGGAACACTTTTTAAATCTGCAAAAATCCTGGGGCACACCACCAACCAAAATGACACAAAATGACACGCTGACACAGTAATACATATAGTTAATATGTTTTTAAAATGTATTTATACACTCAGTGTGAAACCTGGGCCTGTTTCGATGAACTCAACATAGATATCCTGCAGGAATGGCAGAAAGACACAAACTTCCCACACAGAACTCCCATAACTAAGAGAAAATGCTAGAAGGTTTGGTGGGCATTGACCTTGAGTTTTGGAGTTGTAGTTCACCTATATCCAGAGAGCACTGTGGAAGCAAACAATGTTGGATCAGGACCAAACTTGGCATGAATTCTCAATATGCCCAAATATGAACGCAGATGGAGTTCGGGGGAAATAGACCTTGACATTTGGGAGTTGTAGTTGCTGGGATTTATAGTTCCCCTACAATCAAAGAGCATTCTGAACCCCACCAATGATAGAACTGGGCCAAACTTCCCACACAGAACCCCCAGGAGGCAAGAGGAGGTCTCTACTTGGGGAAAGGGAGGCGGGCCTTCCCAATGCATGGAGAGGGAGAGACCAAGTAGACAACGGGTGGGGTGGGGGGGTGTTTGTAATTTTGTGCATTTATCGAGGTAGGTTTCTTAAGGTTTTATACTTCAATACACTAGACTTCCCCCCCCCCCCCCACCTTCCTGGAGGTTCCAATTTCCCACGGCACACCTGATGATCGCTCACGGCACACTAGTGTGCCCCGGCACACTGGTTGGGAAACACTGTGTTATAGTACAATGTAATATATACAATGTAACTTCTCCATTGGCGCCCCCTTGTCGTGGGGGAGAGGCTTGCGTACCCTAATGAAGTTGTGAGCTATGCTGGCGGTGGCATAATAGCCACCGGTAGGGCCTCCCATGCCAGACAGGTCACAACTGAAGGGTCTGACAAAGAGCGTCACAAGGCCAGGATGGGCTCTCTAGCCTTTTGGCAACCATCCTGAGAGAAGGAAAACTCTAAATTAGCACTGGAAGTGTGGCGCAGCTGGCTGGGTGTCAGCTGCGTAAGATCTCTACTGACCGAAAGGTCATGAGTTCAAGGCCTGGCCGGGTAGGGGTGAGCTCTTGACCAATTTGTGTAGCTCGTTGTCGACCTTTGCAACCCGAAAGACAGTTGCATCTGTCAAGTAGGAAATTTAGGTACCACTTTGTGGGGAGGCTAAATTTAACTGATTTCTGGAATGTTAAATTGCCTCTATGTCTGTCTCTATATGTTGTATGTTAATGGCATTGAATGTTTGCCTGTATATGTGCATTGTGATCTGCCCTGAGTCCCCTGCGGAGTGAGAAGGGCGGAATATAAAGGACGTACATAAATAAATAAATAAATTCAAACCCAGGCAGATGGTGCTCGTCTAACCCTGTAAGGTCAACCATCATTCTAAGAGAAGGCAACTCTAATCAAACCTATGACCTGAGGACCTTGCTGCCACCGTCCAAGCTTGCTAGGCCCGGCAGACAAACCTTTGGTTTAAAGCAGGGCTGTCCAACTTCTACCGGACCTGTGGCCGGAATTCCAGTTACTGATGACCTGGGGGGCCGAAGGGTCTGCCTCCGCCCCGGCCGCCCCTCCCCCGGCTCCACCCCAGCTCCGCCTCCCCCGGCTCCGCCCAGGCTCCTCCCCTCCCTGGCTCCACCCTGCCCCGCCTCCCCCGGCTCCGCCCCCCGCCTTGGAGGTGTCTGTGGACGACACTGGGGCTTTGACTTGGAGATAGAGATGAACACCAAAATACCAGTCTCAAGTCCCAGTCCCTGCTTTGAACTGGATTATATTGCAGTGTGGACTCAGGGCCCTTTCACACAGCCATATAACCCAGAATACCTGCTTTGAACTGGATTATCGGAGTCCAACCTCATATAATCTGGTTTAAAGCAAATAACATGGGATTTTATTCAGATGTGTGGAAAGGAAGTCAAATAAGAAGCCAGGGCCCTTCCACACAGGCCTATAACCCTGAATGATAAGGCATAATATTCATTCTGCCTCTGCTAATAATAATAATAATAACAACAACAACAACAACAACAGGTTCCTGGAGTAGGAGACCTCCAAGGGCCATCCAGGGCCATCCAGTCCAATCTCCTTCTGCCATAAGGGGAAAATACAATCAAAGCATTCCTCACAGATGACCATTCAGCCTCTGATGATGATAATAATAATAATAATAATAATAATTACAATGGGTTCCTAGAATAGGAGACCTCCAAGGGCCATCCAGTTCAATCTCCTTCTGCCATAAGGGGAAAACACAATCAAAGCATTCCTCAGCCATGTTGAATCAAACCTAAACTCTCATGAGAGCAACAGAAAGTACTGAACCTTGAGTTTGGGAGTTGTAGTACTCCTCCATCCAGAGAGCACTGTGGACTCAAATAATGATGGATCAGGACCAAACTTGGCACGAAGCCTCAGAAGAGGAGGAAGCCGGAAAGGGAATGGATGAGCACCCCCCCCCCCGTGCTCCAAACTCGGCCCCGCCCCTTTTGTGCTCTGGCCACGCCCCCTCTCACTCGTGCACTCTCTCTCTCCTTCCCTCTTTCCTTCAGGTGGTGGAAGGGGAAGGAATGAAAGGGGAAAGAGAGAAAGAAGGAGGGAGGGGAGAGGGGGGGGGGGGAGGGAAGTAGGAGGAGGAAGAGAGCCTGCTCCTCCTCCCTGCCCCGCCCCTCACCCCCGCCGCGAAAAAAATAAAAAATATTCAAAAAATATTCCAAAAAAATATTCCAAAAAAAATTTAAAAAAATTTAATCTTAAAAAGCAGATATCTTGCAGGAGGGTAGGGGGCCGTGGGGAAGGGGCTGGGGCCGTATACGGCCCGGAGGCCGCCAGTTGGACAGCCCTGGTTTAAAGGGTAAGGCTAGTTCTGTGCACGCTGCGCTCCATCAGAAAAATCCATTGCAGAGGCTCGAAGGACACACCCAACCTCCGAAAAAGCATCAACAAGCTTGTAGAAAGCTTGGGACGAGTCCTTCCTAAGTATCTTCGTTCGCGAAGTAATGCCAGAGAGAGATTGTGCTATGACAGTAATATAATATATTGTATTTACATTTTACTTGTAAGCCGCTCTGAGTCCCCTTCAGGGTGAGAAGGGCGGCATATACGGAGATAATATAGCTGGGCCACCCGGTTGGTGCGGAGGCCCGATTGCCTAGCTTGGATGGCGAGGCATTATGTCCAACATCCTCAGTTAAGAGCCTTGGGGTCGTTTTTGACCCGTTGCTGCCGATGGAGGCCCAGGTCTCCAGCGTCAGCAAAACTGCCTTTTTCCATCTGCGGCAAGCTAGGCGTCTGGCCCCCTACCTATCCAGAGACGACCTGGCCACGGTGCTCCAAGCCACGGTCATCTCGAGACTGGACTACTGTAACGCCCTTTACACCGGCCTGCCCTTGTCAGTGATCCGGAAACATAAGCTCGTCCAGAATGCCGCTGCACGACTTCTCACTGGGACTCCAGTGAGATGTCACATAATACCAATCCTCCAGCAGCTTCATTGGCTTCCGGTCAACCACCAGATCACCTTCAAGGTGATAGTGTTAACTTTCAAGGCCTTGCGTGGTCTGGGGCCGCTGTATCAGAGGGACGTCTTTTCCCCTGCCAACCCCAGAGGTCGCTCCGTTCTGAACAAATGAACCTCCTGGAAGTACCGACTTTCAAAGCAATCTGTCTTACATCGACCCGGCGCAGAGCCTTTTCTGTAGTGGCGCCGTCAATATGGAACACTCTTCCTAGTGATGTACGGGCCATGCAGGACCTTTCTCTCCTTCCGCAAGGCCTGCAAGACTCACCTTTTCCGGCTAGCCTTTGATTGCTAGGCCAGAAATCTTTTTAAAGCTAGTTTAATATGTATGCTTTTACCTCTGTGTGTTTTACCTGATTGTAAGCCGCTCTGAGCCCTCGGGGAGTGGCGGCGCACAAGTCCAAATAATCTATTACATATAATAAAAGTCATTGTTTGCGGTGGTGCGACCGAGCGACCGAGCGACGGGAGGAATATGTGACAGCGTTTCGATTGGCTGCCATTGTGGGATTATTTGCATAATGGGCTCTAACTGGCCAGCCTCAGAACTCCAACATTCTACGGCCCCAGATAGAGACGATTGGTTGCCACTGAAATGGAATTTGCATAACTGCCTCCAAATTCAAACATTCTAAAGTGACTCAGAGGGAAAGAGAAAGGCCTCAGGCAGTCAGCCACCGAGGCCCACAGAACTGACAGATCAGGACCAAACTTGGCAAACAGGAGACCAATGGCCCACTTCACAACCTGGTGTCGTTTAGGGCAGGAGGGGCCACGGATGATGGGATTTGCAGTACCTTCACGTCATTCACTTCCCAAACAACATTAAAGCCCCTATAAAACACAAACCAGTCCCAAAATTGACAGAAAGGCTTCCTTAACTTGATTTCCCTGACTAGGCCTCAGCTCATGGGATATTGTTAGGCTTCCTTAACTTGACTTTCCTGACTAGGCCCCCGGGACTCGCAGTACCTTCACTAAGTTCCTGAGACCACTGCAAGCCACATAAACATCTAATAGGAACCAGCCTTGGCACACAATGCCTTCCTCAAATAACCCGGGCACCGCCGGGTCCTCAGCCAGTAAATAAATAAAAAAAAATGTCATAAATAAATAAATAAAATATTAAGGAAGGCTGAGAACCACTGCCTTAAGGAGACAAGCACACACCCCTGGATCACTACAGAATAGCCTTATTTGCACAAGCCCTTTGTGCAAACAGATGGCTACCTTTCTTTCCATTGCACCAGCCTCCCCTCCCTCTGCAATATAGCCATAATTCTCATTTATGGGGGCCAATGCAGACCTGGAACCAACAGTGACTAAGGCGAAAGGACAAAGTCTTGCTGCCAGGAATAGTCCCTGGTAGAAGGTGGATTTCTTCCCCACCCTTTTGTCCTTTGCTCTGCCCCCAGCACAGTGAAATGGAAAGAAAGCTAATCACATAATAATAATAATGCTTCTCACATAATAATAACAACAATAATGCTTCTCACATCATAATAATAACAACAATAATGCTTCTCACATAATAATAACAACAACAGTGCTTCTCACATCCTTCTATTTTCCTGTGTTGACACTATGCTCTAATGCTAATGGCAGAGGAGCAAAGGTGGGGGAAAGAAGTTGGCAACCCCAATAAAAGAAAGGGGCCAAGCCTCAAACCCTTGCCATTATCACCTCAAGCCCTCCCACTCCCAATCAGGAGGGTCCCAATGCTTCTCACATCCTTCTATTTCCCTGTGTTGACACTATGCTCTAATGCTAATGGCAAAGGTGGGGGAAAGAAGTTGGCAACCCCAATAAAAGAAAGGGGCCAAGCCTCAAACCCTTGACATTACCACCTCAAGCCCTCCCACTCCCAATCAGGAGGGCCACAATGCTTCTCACATCCTTCTATTTCCCTGTGTTGACACTATGCTCTAATGCTAATGGCAGAGGAGCAAAGGTGGGGGAAATAAGTTGGCAACCCCAATAAAAGAAAGGGGCCAAGCCTCAAACCCTTGCCATTACCACCTCAAGCCCTCCCACTCCCAATCAGGAGGGTCCCAATGCTTCTCACATCCTTCTATTTCCCTGTGTTGACACTATGCTCTAATGCTAATGGCAGAGGAGCAAAGGTGGGGGAAAGAAGTTGGCAACCCCAATAAAAGAAAGGGGCCAAGCCCCAAACCCTTGCCATTATCACCTCAAGCCCTCCCACTCCCAATCAGGAGGGCCACAATGCTTCTCACATCCTTCTATTTCCCTGTGTTGACAATATATGCTAATGGCAGAGGAGCAAAGGTGGGGGAAAGAAGTTGGCAACCCCAATAAAAGAAAGGGGCCAAGCCTCAAACTCTTGCCATTATCACCTCAAGCCCTCCCACTCCCAATCAGGAGGGTCAAAATTGCCCTCCAAAAGCCCTCTCCCCTTCCTTACCTGCCCCACACCTGGACTGATGGGGAGAGTCCTGCTTCCCTGCCTTTCTGCCCAAGCAACTCCTCGGACTTCCGGGTTAGCCAGCACGCATGCGCACACCCACTGTGCACCACCCACTCAGCTGGTTCCCTCCCCCTCTCTCAGGACTTCAACTCCCAGAAGCCTCGGCTGCTTTGGCCATTGATTAAGGATTCTGGGAAATTGAGTCCAAAACCCCTGGAAGGCCAGAGTTTGGAAAACCTTGCTCTGTTCTGTCAAATGAATGCAGTTTGAACTCATAGCATTGAGCCAGAAAAGCTAAAGTACAATATAATAATATATATAATAATATAAATGTATATTCTATATTACACTTAATATTACTAACAATATTGCAGTATAGTGGTATAGTACAATACAATAATATACAATACTGATATTGTGCTATGCCAGAAAAGCTAAAGTGGTGTCAAAACTGCATTAATTTCTGCAGTGTGGATGAACTCAAAGTCAGCAGCCACTTTGCACACTTACTGCACTTTGATCCCGCTTTAACTCTCATTCAAAGGAATCCAGGAAGCTATAGTTTGGGAATTAACATGGGATTGCCTGTCAGGGAGTTCTAGTTCAACAAAGATAGCCTTTGGGTGTATCTACACTGTGGAATTAATGCAGTTTGATACCGCATTAACTGCCATGGCATACAATATATTATATAATACTAATAGTATAATATACTGGTAGTATATTACCTTAGGGACCGCCGTATCCCATACTGTCCCGCTAGGTCACTACGCTCTGAGGTGGGTCAACTATTGGAGGTGCCTGGCGTCAAAATGTATCATCTGACGGCCACAAGGCGAAGAGCCTTTTCGGTGATCGCCCCGATACTATGGAACGCGCTACCTTCCGGAGTCCGTGTTCTCACGGACTTAGTCACGTTCCAGAAGGCGTGTAAAACCCTCCTGTTCCGGCAGGCCTTCGGGTATTGATGACAAAGATGGGTAGGCGCTTGCCTCCTGGACTGTGCACATTACACTGATGTTTTATTGTGTTTTATTGTATTGAATGTTGTGATGTTTTGTGGTGTTTTATCTTGTTTTTAATCTTGAATTTGGTGTAAGTCACCCCGAGCCTTCCGGGAGTGGCGACTCACAAGTTTAAATAAATAAATAATAAATAAATAAATAAATAAAATATATATATTGTGGTATAATAAGATAGTACAATACAATAATATATATAATAATATAAATGTATATTCTATATTACATGTAATATTACTAACAATATTGCAGTATAGTTGTATAGTACAATATAATAATATACAACAGTGTTTCCCAACCTTTTTTAAGCCGCGGCACCTTTTTTACATTTACAAAATCCTGGGGCACACCACCAACCAAAATGACACTCTAACACAGTAATACATATAGTTAATATGTTTCTAAATGTATTTATACACTCAGTGTGAAACCTGGGCCTGTTTCGATGAACACAACATAGGTATCCTGGCAGGATTGGCAGAAAGACACAAACTTCCCACACAGAACTCCCATAACCAAGAGAAAATGCTATAAGAGTTTGGTGGGCATTGACCTTGAGTTTTGGAGTTGTAGTTCACCTATATCCAGAGAGCACTGTGGACTCAAATAATGTTGGATCAGGGCCAAACTTGGCATGAATACTCAATATGCCCAAATGTGAACACAGATGGAGTTTGGGAAAAATAGATCTTGACATTTGGGAGGAAGGCTGAAGAAGGCTGGCAAGGGAGTCCTTTCCTTCCTCCGAGGGCCCTCCTGCCAGGCCCCAACCCTTTCCCCCCGCGAAGGAAGGCCCCTTCTCCCCTTTGGGGCCCTTTCTCCACGAGGGGCTTCGGGGGGGCCGGGCCGGGAAGAAGGGCGCCCAGGGCCTCACCTGGGACACAGCAGGGCCGAGCCAGGGCACCTCTGGAAGAAGCTGGCTCCTTCGCTTCCTTCACCTCCAGGGAGGAAGGTGAATGCGTCTGCCACCCCTGGGACCTAGTGCGCATGCACCCAAACAAGCACACTTCCACTTCCGCTTCCATTCCCCGCCCTCCCTCGATTGGAGGCCCTTCCTCCTCCTCCTCCTCCCCCAAACAGCAGCAGGACCAGGAGTTCGGCAGGAGGAAGAAAGGGGGGGAGAGAGGTTTTTCCGTGGCACACCAGGCGATTGCTCACGGCACACTAGTGTGCCTCGGCACACTGGTTGAGAAACACTGATATACAATACTGACATTGTGCTATGCTAATAATATATTATATCTCAGCATTACTTCGCGAACGAAGATTCTTAGGAAGGACTCATCCCACGGAGTCCTTATATCTCTTTTTTGGGCGCCTCTCTTGCGCTGACCCGTGGCGAGTTCACCATAGAGTAGTATCTTTGGGAGGCGGTGGTCCTCCATCCTAGAGACGTGCCCTGCCCAGCGCAGCTGTGTTCTCAATAGCATGGCCTCAACGCTGGTGACCCCTGCTTGCTCAAGGACAGCAACATTCGTCACATAGTCGGTCCAGTGTATATTTAGGATTGAGCGAAGACAGCACTGATGAAAGCGTTCGAGGAGTCGTAGGTGTTGGCGATAGGTGACCCATGTTTCAGACCCATAGAGGAGAATGGACAGTAAGATAGCTCTGTACACACTGATTTTGGTGCTTTGTCTCAGGTCAGGGCCGTAGCCAGGATTTTGATTCGGGGGGAGGGGGCTGAGTTTGGTTTGGGGGGGGGCTGAGACTGGGTGGAAAAGGGTCTACCCTAACAAACCTTTTGTATTGTTATCAGATCATGATATGAATAAACATAACAGTTTAAATAATGTACCAGTAAGGCCTTCTCACGGACCACCCTGAGAATTTCGGGAGGGGGGGGCTGAAGCCCGCTGGGCCCCCCTTGGCTACATGCCTGTTGCTCCCAGACTCTTTTGTGAAGCCTTCCGAATGCACTCTATGCCTTTGCTAATCTGTGATCGATCTCTTTATCAATATTGGCGTCTGAAGAGATGATGCTTCCCAGGTAGGTGAACTGCTGAACAGACTTAAGCACAGATTCGCCACAGATTCGTGGGGGTGATGGTGTTCTTCCTGTGGTGTGGGCTGGTAGAGGACTTCCGTTTTCTTCAGGCTGACTTCCAGCCCTAACAGCTCTGCAGCTGTTGCAAAGCAGGGTGTCAGGCTCTGCAGGGCTGCTTCTGTGTGGGCGACATGGCAGCATCGTCGGCAAAAAGCAGCTCATGGACTAGTTAGTGTGTAGAGTCTTAGTGCGAACCCTCAGACGGCTCAAGTTGAACAAGCTACCATCAGTACGATAGCGTATATATATGCCGTCTTCTTCTTCGAGGTCTGCCGTAGCCCTTTGGAGCATCATGCTGAAGAAGATTGTAAATAGGGTTGGTGCAAGAACGCAACTTTGTTTCACTACTTTAGTTATTAGAAAGGGCTTTGAAAGAGCATCGCCGTATCTGACTTGACCGTGCTGGCCCTTATATATTATAATATTGTAATATTATATTATATATGTATATAATATCAATATTATGTAATACAAAATAATACTAAGGGCACTGAACTGCAATTTATGAGGCTGGATCTACACTGCCACATAATGCAGGTGGTCAAACCAAATAATCAAGATTATCAAATCAGGTAATCCAGGTTATCTGCTTTGAACTGGATTATATGAGTTTACCCTGCCATATAATGCAGTTCAATACAATTAAACTGCATTATATGGCAGTGTAGATGGGGCTTTAAATGCTGCAATTAGAATTATTCCTGAAACGCTATAACGTATAATGGAAAAAGTAGCCTCAAAAGAGTAACTTTTCAAACTCTCCTTTGAAAGGCGTTTGCACCAGATCATCATTCTCATATCTAAGCTTGGAATAAACAAAGCATAATCTGCATGACACTTCCAGTTCACAGTTTCCATATTACTTTCACAATAGAGCAGACCTGGGCATTTCACGGCCTGCGGGGCGCATGTGGCCCTCCGGCCGATTCTGACCGGCCCGCGCAAGGGCCCCGGCAGGCAGGCAAGCAGAGCAGCCAACGCAGGGGAAGGGAGGGGGGAGAAGAGGAGGCCAGGAGCAAGCGCCGCCACAGAGCATGCCTTCGCTCTCCACCTCCTCCGTTCCCTTCCGCCTTGTGCACTCCCCCTACCTTGCGCTCCCCCCCTTCTTCTGCCTCGTGCTCTTCCCCCCCCCCTCCTTTCTCTTCTGCCTCTTCCATTGCTTGCAGGCGAGGGGTAGGGCATGGCAAGCGGCTTTGAGGCAGGGAAGAGGCTGCACCGCGAGGCCAAGGCCCTCGAGCACTTCCTGGCTGCTCTCCCACCAGCCACCGCCTGCCGGCACGGCGTGATACTGCTCCTTAATATAAGTGAAATATACATCCCAACAACTCCAACTCCCAAATGTCTATTTTCACCAAATTTCCCCAGTGTTCACATTTGGGCATATTGAGGATTTGTGCCAAGTTTGGTCCAGATCCATCATTATTTGAGTCCACAGTGCTCTCTGGATGTAGGTGAACTACAACTTCCAAACTCAAGGTCAAAGCTCAGCAAACCCTTTCAGTACTTTCTATTGGTCTCATGAGAGTTCAGTGTGTGAAGTTTGGTTCAATTCCATTGTTGCTGAATTTCAGGATGCTCTTTGATTGTGGGTTAACTATAAATTCCAGCAACTATAATTTCCAATTGTCAAGCTCTATTTCCCCCAAACTCCACCAGTGTTCACATTTGGGCATATTCTGTATTTGTGCCAAGTTTGGTCCTGATCCAACATTGTTTGAGATGTGTTTTGAAGCGAATGTGACTGAAAGTGATCATTAATACAATGAATCACAAATGATACAAATGTTCACATTTTGTTAACCATTGTTTTGTAAAAACGTTAGTGAATAAATGCCATTTTTCCTATGACAACCTCTCTTTTTCATTGCTCATAACATATACTCTTATCAGTCTTATTAATATATCAAAAATGCAATTTAGTGCCTTTTATTATATTATTAAAGAAATTCAATTGATATTATGTAGAATGTAGTTCAGCCTTTAGGTGCGGCCCTCCATCATATTTTTTGGTTCTCGCGTGGCCCCATGGAAACAATAATTGCCCACCCCTGCAATAGAGTTACAGCACTATAACTCCACTTTAATTGCGGGAACCTGGGATTCTGTCGAGTGTCTTCAAAGCGTGTCCAGCTTATGGTGACCTTATATGGCAAACCTTTCACAGAGCATTTTTATTTGTTCCTCTGAGGCTGAGAGAGTATGACTTACCCAAGGTCACCCAATAATAAGGTTTCCTTGGCCAAGCGAGGATTCGAACCTTGATCTCCAAAGCTTTTCTTGGAGTCTATGGAAAGCCATGTAGACTTTGCAGCCAGAGAGCATTACGACCCCAACAAACTACATATCCCAGGATTCAAACTACAGATCCCAGTTAAATTGAGATGTTAGTGCTATAGGTCAGCACTGTAAAATATTTATTTATTTATTTATTTACAGTATTTATATTCCGCCCTTCTCACCTCGTAGGGGACTCAGGGCGGATTACAATGTACATATACAGTACATGGCAAACATTCAATGCCATAGACCAGTGTTTCCCAACCAGTGTGCCGTGGCACACTAGTGTGCCGTGAGCGATCATCAGGTGTGCCGTGGGAAATTGGAACCTCCAATCCCCTTTCCTCCCCCTCCTGCCGAACACTTTTTCTTCTCCACTCGGGCTCCCTTCTTCCCAGCCTCGCTCTGCTCGCTTTGCTCTGGGGTGAGTCTGCGCAGTAGCGCCTGCATGCGTCATGTCTTCCTCCCTCCCCACAGTGCTCTCTGGGTGTAGGTGAACTACAACTACCAAACTCAAGGTCAATTCCCAAGCAAACCCTTTCAGTACTTTCTGTTGGTAATGAGAGTTCAATATGCCAAGTTTGGTTCAATTCCATTGTTGCAAGAGTTCAGGATGCTCTTGGATTGTGTGTTAACTATACATCCCAGAAACTGTAACTCCCAAATGTCAAGGTCTATTTTCCCCAAACTCCATCTGTGTTCACATTTGGGCATATTGAGTATTCATGCCAAGTTTGGTCCTGATTCAACATTGTTTCAGTCCACAGTGCTCGCTGGATATAGGTGAACTACAACTCCAAAACCCAAGGTCAATGCCCACCAAACTCTTATAGTATTTCCTCTTGGTTATGGGAGTTCTGTGTGGGAAGTTTGTGTCTTTCTGCCATTCCTGCCAGGATTTCTATGTTGTGTTCATCAAAACAGGCCCAGGTTTCACACTGAGTGTATAAATACATTTAAAAACATATTAACTATATGTATTACTGCGTTAGAGTGCCATTTTGTGTCATTTTGGTTGGTGGTATGGCCCAGGATTTTGTAAATGTTAAAAATGGGCCACAGCTCAAAAAAGGTTGGGAAACCCTGCCATAGACACACAACATAAATAGACAGACACCCAAAGGCTATTTAACATTCCAGCTTCTGGCCAGCAGGGGAGCTGTCGCTTCCTCATTCTTTGCATACTTCCTGGAGATTTTTATGGCCTCGTAAATCAGTTAAATTAGCCTTGCTGACAAAGTGGTACCTAAATTTCCTACTTGAGAGATGCAACTGTCTTTCGCGCTGCAAAGGTAAACAACAAGGTACACAATTTTGGTCGGGAGCTCACTCCGACCCGAGCTGGCTTCGAACTCAAGGTCAGTAGTGATCTTGAATGCAGCTGACACCCAGCCAGGTGCACCACAGTCCCAGAAACTTTCATTCATTATTTGAGTCACGTTTTGGTAAGAAACCCCCCCAGTTATTTCACATTTTAGTCCATTATCAGGTGCTATATATCTATATATATAGTTTCAAGATAGTAGCCCACATCTAAAGCTTCACTGGCCTCCAAAGTGAAGGCAATGTTCATAGGTGTCTTCATCTAGACATGATGACACCCTTCACCCCAAAAGTTCAAAAACCACGTTGTTTACTTTCCGCAGGTAGGGAGAGAAAACTCGCTCAATTGTTCTGATCTGGAAGTGCAGTCCCAATGAAGCCTTTTCCAGCTGCTTTTGAAATGTCCCTCTTCCCCACTTGTCCTCAGTTTAGTTCAATTCCTGCCAATGGAGTTCAAATTGCAAATATATATATATATATATAAATTTGCAATTAATGCAATGTTGGCCCTTCCCAGTCAGCTCAGGCAAAAGCAAACTGCTGCAGCCTCTCCTACTTTTGTGTGTCCATCATCCTTCTTAATAACTTTTGTCCTCTGGTGTCGTTTGGCCACACGTCTGTGAAATGTTGGAGGATATGAAGCTCTAGCAAAAATAATAATAATGGGGATCAGCCATGCCCGGATTATCCATAAGGCCAATGAGGCCGTGGCCTACAGGTGTAAACTGGGGGGGGGGGGGGCAGATCATTGACCAAAAAAAACCTGGTCCGCGCCCCTCTTTCCCCCTTTCTCATGCCCCTCCTCGCTCCTTCTCCCGGCAGTCTCTGCTCCGTCGCCAGGGTCTGCCTCTCCTGCCTTCGGGAGCAGCTCGCTCTCTCGCTCTCTCTTGCACTCTCTCTCTCTCTCGGCCTCTCTCTCTTTCTCGCTCTCTCTCGCGCCGTCTCTCTCTCTTGCTCGTCCTCTCTCGCGCACATGCTCTCTCGCGCACATATTCTCTCTCGCGCGTGCGCTGTCTCTCTCTCTCTCTCGTGCGCTCTCTCTCGTGCGCTCTCTCTCGTGCGCTCTCTCTCGTGCGCGCTCTCTCTCGTGCGTGCGCGCTCTCTCTCTCGCACACTCTCTCTCTCTCATGCTCTCTCTCTCGTGTGTGCCTTTGGAGCGAGTTTGCACCTGCTGCACTCTCCCCAAGCCTCCCGACTTGGGGAGAGGGCCCTTGGTGGCGGGATAATGCCTACTCACCTTTCTCTTCTGCCTCAGAGGCACCATGGCGAAAGCCAGCCAAGTATGGGTCTGAGTGGTGTGTGTGTGGGGGGGGGGGAGGTTGGCTGGGGGCGTAATTCCAAAATGTGGCCTAGGGCGCAAAAAGTTGTTAATCCGGGCCTGGGATCAGCATGCATTTTCCGGGCCGACGGTGCAGGGAAGGCTCTCCTTGGGACCGAGAACGTTTTCTGCTTTTTCCTCGGACTTAACTGGGATGTAGCAGTACGGTTTGATGGCGGCAAGGTTCGCCTCGAAGCCCTTTGGGAGGTTGGGTGATCCCGGGTGACCACAGGGTTGCAGAAAGCTGGCCTTTTTGCCATGGCTGCTTCGGCTGCGCCAGGAAGCCCATCGGCTGAGGCTGTGCCCTTGCTTCTCAAGCAGCCCAGCTCCCAATTGGCACCGCTGCCACTTTCTTTGGATTTCAGATTGGACCTGAGTGAAGATAAAGGAAGAGAGAGGTTAGTGACAGTGGTATAGTGCAGGGCTTTTAAAACTTTTTCCACTTGGGTATTTTTTTTTACATAGAATCATAGAGTTAGAAGAGACTCCAGAGGACATCTAGTCCAACCGCCTGCCATGCGGGAATGGCACAATCAAAGCACCCCCGACAGATGGCCACCCAGCCTCTGTTTAAAAGCCTCCAAGGAAGTACTCTTTAGTTCAGGGGTAGGGAACCTATGGCTCGAAAGCCAGATGTGGCTCTTTTCATGATTGCATCTGGCTCTCCAGAGCAGCCTGGGCCTCGGTTTCCTTCCTTCCTTCCTCCCCTTCATTCTTTCCTTCTCCTTTTCTCCTTCCTTTCCCTCCCTCTCTCCCCTTCCTTCTTTCCTCCATTCTCCCTCTTCCTTCCTTCCTTCCTCTTCCTTCCTATCTTTCTTTCTCCCCCTTCACCCTTTCCTTCTCCTTCCTTCTTTCCTCCATTCTCCCTCCCTCTTCCTTCCTTCCTTCCTCCCTCTTCTATTCTTTTCCCCAAGTCTTCCTTTTCTTCTCCTTTCTTTCTTTTCACTTCCCTCTCTCCTTCTTTCTTTTCTTCTTTTCCCTTCATTATTTTACTTTTCCTCACTCCCTTTCCTTTCCCCACCCTTTCCTTTCCTCCCTTCCCATTTCCATTTCCTTCTTTCTTTCCCCCTCCTTGTCTCTCTCCTGCTTTTCTTCTCTTCTTTTTCCATAGTTTGTTATTCTTTACTTCTTCCTCTCCCCCTCCTTTATTTCCTGTCTTTCTTTCTTTCCCCCTTCCTTCCTTCCGTCTTCTCTTCCTTCCCAGAGTCCTGAGCGTGCCTTTTGCAGAGCCAGGTCTGAAGTGTCCTCTCATTCTGCTGGGGGAATCCTTTTCTCATCGTATGTATGTATAGACTCACATTTAGTTGAATTCAGTCTTAAAATATATTATATATATTATATGGCTCTCACTGAAATAAGTTTCCAAATATTTTGCTTTTATGGCTCTCTGAGTCAAAAAGGTTCCCAACCCCTACTTTAGTTTCTATCCTATTTGGATCCCCGTATCTTACTGAACGACAACTCCCATCACTTTTGATTATCTGCCATGCAAACTGGGGATAATGGGAACTGCAACCCAACAGCCTGTGGTTTAAGGGATTTAAGTACTCACCTCTTTATTGACAAAGCAGTAGAGTATGCTCACCAGAAGGCCCTGCAGGTGTTTGGAAAGAAACCATGATAAGATTGAACAGATCTACACTGTATTGCTTTCCAACCAGCATAATTATATGAAGCATATCTGTCAATCAAACAAACCCTGAGTTAGGTAGACCAGTGTTTCCCAACCAGTGTGCCAGGGCACACTAGTGTGCCGTGAGCGATCATCAGGTGTGCCGTGGGAAATTGGCACTCTTCCCCCTCCTAGCAGCTCTTTCTCCCTCTTTCAGCACTGGGTGGAGGGAGGAGGGAGGCAAGAAGAGGCCACACAGATCTATGAAATGTATAGACTCTATATGTTTCATAGATCTGTGTGGCCACTTTCGCTGCCTCCCTCCGCAAAAGCAGAGCACAGGGTGGAAGTGATTGAGTCGGCGTTTTCGCGTTGGCTTGGATTTCTCGCGAGAACAGCCAAAGCCGGAAGCTCAACGTCGGTGAATTGGGCAGTGAGCGAACCTGGGAGCATCGGGAGGCTGAAGCATTCACAGGTTTCCAAGCAACAAATTGAGACTCTCCTCTTGGATTTTTTTTTTTTTTTACTATTTTACTGGATTTTTTGAGAGTTGCCTCCCCCTAAGGAATTGTTTATAACAGCTTCATGACATTCATAGTTAACTGGAAGCAAGTTTCACTCAAGGTGAAATTTCACAAGGGTCTGGAGAACAAGCTCTATGAGGAGCGGCTTGAAGAGCTGGGCATGTTTAGCCTGGAGAAGAGAAGGCTGAGAGAAGACATGATAGCCATGTATACGTATGTGAGAGGAAGTCATATATATGTTGTGTTCATCGAAACAGGCCCAGGTTTCACACTGAGTGTATAAATACATTTAAAAACATATTAACTATATGTATTGCTGTGTTAGAGTGTCATTTTGTGTCATTTTGGTTGGTGGTGTGCCCCAGGATTTTGTAAATGTAAAAAATGTGCCGCGGCTCAAAAAAGGTTGAAAAACACTGAGGTAGGCCAATGGTTCCTATACGTGGGGAAGCATTCAAGATGTGCCCCATACCTGGAGGGAGTTGAGGAAGAGCTCAAAGAAGAATTTGACGTATCGCAAGGTGCCTTGAGCCTGCTCCTCGGTGACCAGAGCAAAAACCACTTCATGGATGCCCAACAAGGGGATGAGGGTCAGCGTTGACTTGGCCAGCCTAACGGTGGGAGAGAGGAAACAGAATATTCAAAGGCGGAGTCACATCACCATCACCTAGTCAAGTTTCAGTGTTATTTGCCCACATGTGTCATACTCGGGGACCTCGGGATGAATCTGGCCCTGTGTCATTTTATGTTCCCTCCAAATGCAACTCCTCATATTGTGTCAGCTTTTCCAGTTGTTTCTCTTCAATCCTGCTGTTTCCTGGGATTGCAACATCAATGATCCATACTTGGCTTTTTAACACGATTGTGTTGTCAGGACTTATTATTATTATCTCACATGCTGCAGAAAATCATACAAATTTGTATGGTCCAACTTACATGTCTGAACGCATCTCCCCCTATGAACTATCAAGATGTTTAAGATCATCCGGAGAGGCCCTGCTCTCGGTCTTGCCTGCATTGCAGGCGCGATTGGCGGGGACGAGAGACAGGGCCTTTTCAGTGGTGGCTCCTCGGCTTTGGAACTCCCTTCCGAGTGACATCAGATCAGCCCCCTCCCTCCAGACATTTCGCAAGAAGGTCAAGACATGGCTGTCTGATTATTAATTGAGACCTAAGGAACGACGACGCAATTGGAAATAACAAGACGCTGATATTGAGTTTAATTTTAATTGCTAATTTGTATATGATGTGTTTGTGTTGGTAACTGTTGATGTGTTTATCTTGGGCAGTCCTTACCATATGTACACCGCCTCGAGTCACCTTTGGGCCGAGAAGGGCGGTATAGAAGCAAAGTAAATAAATAAATAAATAAATTTTGTTCTAAGTCCATCTTTGGTGTAAAAAAGCTTGTAGTAGTTCAGCCATGGTCTCCTCAGTCAGCAGGGTTGTGATTGGATTTAGATACAAGGCTCATAGATATGACATCTGACTTTCAAGATGTCCGTTTAACCTTTTCTCCAACTTCAGAGCCATAAGTGCTGTTGGGTTGAATTCTCATTATCCCCGGTCCGCATGGTGGATAATCATGGGATTGTGACGCATCTGGCTAGGAGTCAGCTGCATTAAGATCACTACTGACCGAAAGGTAATGAGTTCGAAACCTGCCCGGGTCAGAGTGAGCTCCCAACCAAAATTGTGTAGCTTGTTGTCGACCTTTGCAGCTTAAAAGACAGTCTCTCCATTGCTGAAAAAAACCAAGTCTAAATCCCTCGGTTCCCTCCAATTACCGACCTGTTTCGAATTTATCGTTTCTGGGTAAGGTGATTGAGAGGGCAGCAATGGAGCAGCTGCAGACTTTCCTAAATGACACAGCCGGACTAGATCCCTTCCAGTCCGGCTTCCGTTCTGGGCACGGGACGGAGATGGTCTTGGTCTCCATCACAGACCAGCTATGTTGCCAGCTTGACCAAGGCGGATTGGCACTGCTTGTGTTATTGGACCTCACAGCAGCGTTTGATACAGTCGATTATGATCTTTTGACGCACCACCTTGCCGTGGCCGGAGTGAGGGGGGCAGCCTTAAATTGGCTGCCCTCTTTCCTCCGCAATCGGAAGCAGCGAGTGCAAAGGGGGGAGTTGGCCCCGGAGGGATTCCCGCTACCTTGCGGGGTCCCTCAGGGATCCATACTCTCTCCCTTGTTATTTAACATCTATACGCAACCACTCAACTGGAACGTAGCTTTGGTTTGGAGTGCCACCAGTACGCTGATGACACCCAGCTCATTCTGAGGATGGAGGGCCGTCCAGACTCTGTACCCGATAATTTCCATCTGTGCCTTGAGGCCGTTATTCGATGGCTGAGAGCCAGCAGGTTGAAGGTGAATCCAGCCAAGACGGAAATCCTATGGCTGGGCCATCCAGACGATAGGGATATTCAGCTGCCGACCCTGGATGGCGAGGCATTACGCCCATCATCATCTGTAAAAAGCCTTGGAATCCTCTTGGACCCCCTGCTCAAATGAAGGCTCAAATCTCCACTGTCAGCACGATCGCATTTTTCCACCTGTGTCAGGTGAAGCGGCTAGCTCCCTATCTGTCCCGGAATGACCTGGCCTCGGTGCTCCAGGCCACGGTCATCTCAAGACTTGACTACTGTAATGCTCTTTACATTGTCCTTCCCTTGACTGCGACCCGGAGACTTAAACTAGTGCAGAACGTCGCTGTCCGGCTCCTTGCAGGGAAGCCTGCGAGTCGTCATGTAACACCCATACTGCGAGATCTGCATTGGTTACCGATTGAATTTCGGATCACTTTCAAGGTGTTAGTTCTCACTTTTAAGGCCTTGCATGGTCTGGGGCCAGTGTATCTAAAGGATCGCCTGTTCCCTTACAATCCCCCGAGATCACTGCAGTCAGAAGACTTGAATCTTCTTTGCATTTCCAGTATTAGATCCTTTCACCTAACTGCAACTTGCCGAAGTTGCATCATAGGCCCGGTGCTATGGAACTCTCTACCACCTGAAACTCGGGCTCTCCGAGATCTAAGCTCTTTCCGTAGAGCATGCAAGACGCACCTATTCAGGCAGGCTTTTGACAGTTGTCGAAATTTTAATTGACTGTTTTGTATCTTCCTTGTGAACCACCCCGAGCCTCGGGAGTGGCGGTATAAAATCGAAGAAATAAATAAATAAATAAATAAATAAAAATTTCCAGGATGTATGCAAAGAATGAGGAAGAGACAGCTCCCCTGGTGACCAGAAGCTGGAATGTTAAATAGCCTTTTGGTGTCTGTCTATATATGTTGTGTGTCTATGGTATTGAATGTTTGCCATGTATATGTACATTGTAATCTGCCCTGAGTCCCCTGCGGGGTGACAAGGGTGGAATATAAATACTGTAAGTAAATAAATAAATAAATAAATAAGGTTAAAAACTAAAGAGCACCGACCACTATGTAAAAAAAAGGATCGTTCGCCTCCTTTCTTCACGGTTTCTGCGTTCATGGACTCTGTTCCGTCCTCCAGACGGTTCATATGCATAGCCCCATAGTTTGGTTTTAAAAGGCAGCATTTTTTCCTTTTGCATCTTTCCTGGGACTGTTCCAGACTCACTGGCACCCTGCCTGTTAATTATTAGCAGGGTTGCAGCCTGGTGCAGAATTTGCCGCCTAAAGCTCTGCAAATGTATCTTTTTAGTTGGTGTCCGCCCCTTTTTCTTCCTGGGGATTGGCCTCCATTTTAGAAAGTATTTCAGTTCCTTTCAGAGAGGGAAGGAATTCAGATGTGTGTTTGGCCAGCCAGGATTGGCTCCGAAAGGGTCACCGTAAGTACTGGGTGCTTACCTGGGTGCTAACCTGCATGCTGACCTGCTGATTGCTATTTGCTTGACCATTAGCTGGGGGACTGCTGGAACCAGATGAGTCTATGGTACCTTGCAGAGACTGGCTTTGCATGCTGTATAGGATAGACATCTGGTTACCAGCCCAGCTTTAGGTCACCTTTGGACTGGTCCTAGGTTTAGAGGGGGAAGGAGTGGTTCCTTCAACCAAACACCTAGGACCAGGGTGGGAAATATCGGGTTTCCTGCCATCCAAAGGGAAGCAGTGGGAATCTTTTGAGCAACAACCCAAGGCATTTCCAGTCTGTTTTTTTTTTTGCAACCATTAAGCTGTGCCAAGTCCTGCAAAGACTTTGTTATTGAATAAACTGTTTGATTTTCAACTTTAATTTGGAGTGTTTTTTGGGTTGCTAGACCACCTAGCTTTTCAGCAAGCGCTCTGCAGTCCACCAGGTAGAAAGGACAACACATCTGCCAGTTTTAATTTTAAACAGACCTGGTGTGACGGCATAGACTCAACGGCCTTTGAAGGCAACCCTAAGCTTAAAGTGGCCATCCTTGAAAATGAGTTTGACAGCTTTGCTTAAGCATAAAGCCTTTGCAAATAACGAAGTATTATATATTACTTTCTCTTTCCCCAAAAACAACGCTTGGTTAAAAACACCCCCACAACAACCCAAGGTTTGTTCCATACCGCATTTTGTAATCCGCACAGTGCATCTGTTGTGCCTGGAGCTTGGAAACCAAGATCTTGATAACGCGGATGAAGATCACAAAGTTGACCTGGGAAAGTGGGGGAAGAAATCCCATTTGTGGAAAACTGGTTTTGGGGTGAGAAGAACCAGTACTCCCATTTGCTTCAGGGCAGCTTCTCCACTTACAAAGATGGCCAGTAGGATAGGACAGCGAATGATCCACCAGAAGCCCATGTTATCATTTCTCTCCCAGCATCTGAAAAAAAGAGTATCGTGAAAAAATATCAGAGAGAGAGAGGGTAACCAAAGTCACCTTTGAGACATAACTTAGGGTCATCTACATTGCAGATTCGATGCAGTTCGATATCACTTTAACTGCTATGGCTCAAAGCTATGGTATCATAGCAGTTGTAGTTTGGCGAGGCATTATGACATTTGTTCCATACATGTATTTATTTTATTTATTTATATACGACATTTATATGCCACCCTTCTCACCCCGAAGGGGACTCAGATCAGCTTACAAGTAAAATGTAAATACAATATATTATATTACTGCCATAGCACAATATTAATATTATATATTACATTGTACTATAACATTATACTGGATTATTATTAGTAATATTACATGTAATATAAAATATATAATTATAAAATTATTAGTAGTAGTACTATTATATTGTATTATATTATAATATCAATATTATATGTATATACAATATATTATATTCCTTCTTCTTCCTTTAGTTATTTCCCTCCCTCCCTTTCCTTCCCTCCCTTTTTCTCACCTCCTCGCCAGCTTCATCCTCCTTTATTAAATCTACAGTGTAGATGCACCCAAAGTCATCCCTCCCACACTGCCATGTAAAATCCAGATTATCTACTTAGAACTGAATTATATGGCAGTGTAGACACACACACAGGGCCGGTTCGTCCATTAGACAAACTACGCAGGCGCGTAGGGCGACGTCACCGGGGAGGGGCGACGTCACCCGGGAGGGGCGCCGCCGCGCTGCTCCGGCGCCAGCCAGGCCTCCGCAGCCAGGCCTCCGCAGCCGGCCCCGCAGCCGCTGCCGCGCTTCCACATGCGCAGAGCTTTTTGCGCATGCGTACTGGCTCCCGCTTTGGAGCCAGTGCGCGTGCGCAGATTGGCGCATGCGCACTGGCCGCCAAAGCGGGAGGGGCGCTCTGGAGCCAGTGCACGTGCAGATTGGCGCATGCACTCTGGGGGGGGGGTGCAAAATTTTTTTCACGTCCCCCCCCCGGGAACAGCTTGGTCCACCCCTGCACACACACACACACATGAATGGATGTTGGATGACTGTCTGGATAATTACAATACTTTATATATTACTATTATATATATTGCTATATAATATGTTATATATATATATATTTGTGTTTTATATATATATATACACATAACTACATAATATAATATTACTATTATATAATACTATATTAAATAAACTCATAGAATTGAGTTAGGGAAGAACAGGCAGGAAGGAAGGAGGGAAAGGGGGAAGGAAGGAGAGAAGGAAGCATGGAAAGAAAGAGGTAAGGAAGGAAGGAGAAAAGGAAATAAAAAGTGAATGAAGGAAGGTAACAGGGAAGGAAGGAAAGAGACAAAGGAAGAAGTAGAGAAAGGGGAGGGAAAGAAGGAAAGAGAGAAGGAGGGAGGGAAAGAAGGAGAGAAGGAAGAAGGAAGGAAGGAAGGAGAAAGGGAAATAAAAAGTGAACGTAGGAAGGAAACGGAAGGAAGGAAGGAGACAAAGGAAGATGTAGAGAAAAGGGGAGGGAAGGAAGGAAAGAGAGAAGGAGGGAGGGAAAGAAAGAGGGAAAGAAGGAGAGAAGGAAGGAAAGAAGTAACGAAGGAAGGAGGAAGGAAGGAAGGAGAAAGGGAAATAAAAAGTGAACGTAGGAAGGAAACAGGGAAGGAAGGAGACAAAGGAAGATGTAGAGAAAAGGGGAGGGAAGGAAGGAAAGAGAAGGAGGGAGGGAAAGAAAGAGGGAAAGAAGGAGAGAAGGAAGGAAGGAAAGAAAGAAGTAACGAAGGAAGGAAGGAAGGAAGGAAGATGTAGAGAAAAGGGGAGGGAAGGAAGGAAAGAGAGAAGGAGGGAGGGAAAGAAAGAGGGAAAGAAGGAGAGAAGGAAGGAAGGAAAGAAGTAACGAAGGAATGAAGGAAGGAAGAAGGAAGGAAGGAGAAAGGGAAATAAAAAGTGAACGTAGGAAGGAAACAGGGAAGGAAGGTGACAAAGGAAGATGTAGAGAAAAGGGGAGGGAAGGAAGGAAAGAGAGAAGGAGGGAGGGAAAGAAAGAGGGAAAGAAGGAAGGAAAGAAAGAAGTAACGAAGGAAGGAAGGAAGGAAGGAGAAAGGGAAATAAAAAGTGAACGTAGGAAGGAAACAGGGAAGGAAGGAGACAAAGGAAGATGTAGAGAAAAGGGAAGGGAAGGAAGGAAAGAGAGAAGGAGGGAGGGAAAGAAAGAGGGAAGGAAGGAAGGAGGAAGGAAGGAAGGAAAGAAAGAGGTAGCGAATGAAGGAAGGAGAAAGGGAAATAAAAAGTGAAAGAAGGAAGGAAACAGGGAAGGAAGGAGACAAAGGAAGATGTAGAGAAAAGGGGAGGGAAGGAAGGAAAGAGAGAAGGAGGGAGGGAAAGAAAGAGGGAAGGAAGGAAGGAGGTAGCGAATGAAGGAAGGAGAAAGGGAAATAAAAAGTGAAAGAAGGAAGGAAACAGGGAAGGAAGGAGACAAAGGAAGATGTAGAGAAAAGGGGAGGGAAGGAAAGAGAGAAGGAGGGAGGGAAAGAAAGAAGGAAGGAAGGAAGGAGAGAAGGAAGGAAGGAAAGAAAGAGGTAGCGAAGGAAGGAAGGAGAAAGGGAAATAAAAAGTGAAGGAAGGAAGGAAACAGGGAAGGAAGGAAGGAGACAAAGGAAGAAGTAGAGAAAGGGGGAGGGAGGGGAGGAAAGAGAGAAGGAGGGATGGAACCAAAGAGTGAAGGAAGGAATGAAAGAAAGAGGTAGAGAAGGAAGAAAGGAGAGGAAGGGGAAGGGGAAGAAAGAAAAGGGGGGGGGAGGAATAGGTAGGTACCTCTCTTTCATAATAGTCCAGATAGCTACCTCTGCTTTGAAAATTCTTACTATAGGCCACAGCAGCGCATGGCTGGGCACAGCTAGTAATATAATATAATATTATCCTGACCCCTCTCTTCATTCTATCACTCTATGTAAACACTATCTTGCTAAGAAAAATGGGATCCAAACTTCCTGGCTGTGCGGGCATGGCATCAGAAGATCTCAACATATAAGCAGGTTTGTATCATGCAGACTTACTCGTGGTTTTCGTAGAGATACCTCACCATCACCCAAGGCAGGACGAAAAGGATTGGAGACCCTGCACAGAAAGATAGACTCACATCAACCTCTGGCCTCGCCTGAAGTCTGCATCATGGGTGCCATTAATGCCTAATGCACAACAAAGCTTCTCCTTCCCTTTCATTTCCCCGTGGCATAGATTGCTTCTTTGCAGTGCTTTTGGGACACAAAAGTGACACCGCTCACATCTAATTCACGGTTATTGTCTTAGTCTGCATTTACATGTGCGTCTGCGGTATATTCAGCTCTGCACGGAGCCAAATATAAATATGGCCTGGGGATTTCAATAGTTGCCGAACTGGTGACGCAAGGTTCTCAGAATCTACACCAGGCTTCTTGTTGTTGTTGTTATATTTTTGAGTCAAGGTTGGTTTCACTTATGAATATGGACGTCCCACTGTAATTCGAATAAGAAAATGAAACGGATGGATCCTCAGGAAGTGCTAGGGCAGTGTTTCTCAACCTGGGGGTCGGGACCCCTGGAGGGGTCACGAGGGACTGTCAGAGGGGTCGCCAAAGACCATCTGAAAACACAGCATTTTCTGTTGATCATGGGGTGTGTGTGTTAAGGAAGTTTGGCCCAATTCTATCTTTGGTGGAGTTCAGAAGGCTATTTGATTGTAGGTGAACTATAAATCCCAGCAACTACAACTTCCAAATGTCAAGTCTATTTTCCCCAAACTCCACCAGCGTTCACATTTGGGCATATTGATATTCATGCCAAGTTTGGTCCAAATCCATCATTGTTTTGAGCTGACAGTGCTCTCGGGATGTAGGTGAACTACAACTCCAAAACTTAACGTCAGTGCCCACCAAACCCTTCCAGTATTTTCTGTTGGTCATGGAATTTTGTATCCCAAGTTTGGTTCAATTCCAACATTGGGGGGGTCAGAATGCTCTTTGATTGTAGGTGAACTATAAATCCCAGCAATTACAACTCCCAAATGACAACATCAATCTCGCCCTTCCTTTGGGCGTATTGGGTATATGTACCAAATTTGGTCCAGTGAATGAAAATGCATCCTGCATATCAGATATTTACATTATGCTTCATAACAATAGCAAAATCACAGTTGTGAAGTAGCAATGAAATAATACGATTGGGGGTCACTACAACATGAGGAACTGTATTAAGGGGTCACAGCATTACGAAGGTTGAGAACCACTGTGCTAGGGGGTGCTAAAAATAAGTCCTTAATAGTTTAAAACGGTTTTATTTTTCAACAATATGTAATTCTATTTTAATGTTTGCATGTTTTTTGGGTTCTAAACTGTATTGTATAGGCTTGATTGTAAGCTGCTTTGAGTCTCTTTTGGGGCGGGGGAGAAAAAGTTGGGTATAAATAATAATAACAATACTCGCAATAATAATAGTAATAATAATGGTGTCTGGTGATGATTATAGTAATGATAATAATAATATTAATAGTAATACTAGTGATAATTATAATAATATTAATAATGTTGATGATAATAAAAATACTGGTGATAATTATGATAACAATAATAGTAATACTAACTATTATTGGTGATAATGATGATGATAATAGTAATATTAATTCCAGTGATAATTACGATAACAATAATAGTAATAATAATTACTGGTGATAATTATGATGATGATAATAGTAATACTAATTCCAGTGATAATTGTGATAATAGTAATAGTAATTAATAGTAATAATTATGACTGGTGATAATGATGAAGATGATAATAGTAATATTAATTCCAGTGATAATTATGATAACAATAATAGTAATAATAATAACTGGTGATAATGATGAAGATGATAAGAGTAATACTGATTCCAGTGATAATTGTGATAATATTAATAGTAATAATAGTAATAATAATGGTGTCTGGTGATGATTATGGTAATGATAATAATAATAGTAATATTAATACTAGTGATAATTATGATAATGATATTAATGTTGATGATAATAAAAAACTGGTGATAATTATGATAACAATAATAGTAATAATAATAACGGGTGATAATGATGATGATAATAGTAATATTAATTCCAGTGATAATTACGATAACAATAATAGTAATAATAATTACTGGTGATAATTATGATGATGATAATAGTAATACTAATTCCAGTGATAATTGTGATAATATTAATAGTAATAATTATGATAATACTGATGATGATGATGATTCTAGTGATAATCATGGTAGTAGTAGTGATGCTGAAGAAGATGATGATAGTAATACTGGTGATAGTTATAATAGCAGTAGTAATAATACTGGGGATGATTATAATAATACTATTACTAATAATTATACTGGTGATAATTATGATGATAATAATAATGTGATGGAGGTGATGATACTAATAATAATACTGGTGATAATGATGTTTTTTTTTTCATGTTAGGAGCGACTTGAGAAACTGCAAGTCACTTCTGGTGTGAGAGAATTGGCCGTCTGCAAGGACGTTGCCCAGGGGACGCTGAGATATTTTACCATCCTTGTGGGAGGCTTCTCTCATATCCCCGCATGGGAAGCTGGAGTTGACAGACAGGTGCTCACCCCACTCCCCAGATTTAACCGCCGACCTGTTGGTCAGCAGCCCTGCCAGCTCAAGGGTTTAACCCACTGTGACACCAGGGGCTCCTAATGATGATGAGAATTATAATCAATGTCCCAATGAGATGATGGTGATAATTATCATTGACAATGACGATAATCATCATCATCATCTCATTGGAACATTGCACCAACCAAAGCACTCACCCCATCCAAGTAGCAGATAGCCTGGGAAATAGCTCTCTTCGGAGAAGGCCAGGGGTCCCAGCAAGTTGTGGAGATAGAGTCCTTCCACCAGGAGCCAGTAGTAGTTTGCACAAACGCAGTATTGGGTGAGGACCTGCGCCAGGCGACAGCTAGCCCCAGCCTGGACAGGGCAGACGGAGAGAGAGAAGAGGGATCTTGACTCCAGCACGCTATCCGTCATAACGTGGAAAGCTAAGGGGTTGCATTAACTCCCCATAAAGGGGGGTGTTTTACAATCTATATCCTATTATATAAAGGAGGTCCCGTCATGGAACGACCGTCCTAGGCAGAGAAACCTTACAAGGCAGAGACACCAAACTTGGCAACATAAATAGGCCTCAGGCAAGGTAGGTTTTTAGCAAAGAAACTTTCCCCTAGAAGGCCCCCAAACCTAGAAGGCCCCCAAAACAACAATACAAAAAAACCTACATTTCCTAGCATCCTCCGCGGCCGCCAACGAATCTCCCGGCCTCTACATTCTGACAACATGATTGGTTGCCAGTGAGGGAGTATTTGCATAACGCTTCTATTGGCCAGCCAACATGAACATTCTGACCCATAATAAACTGTCAGAGGAGGATAAGGCAAAGGCCTGAGACAGTCACCAACACAAACACCCAATTCACTTCCCACAGAAAATTTAAACCCCTACAAATCACAAACCACGCCCAAAATTGACAGTAAGGCTTCATTAACTTGAGTTTCCTGACTAGACCTCACTTAATGGGATGCTGTTTAAGCTCTGAATTGACAGTAAGGCTTCATTAACTTGATTTTCCCGACTAGGCCTCAGCTCATGGAAAATTGTACATGGCCTGAATTCACAGTAACCTACCTTGGCACACAGAGCCCCTATGACCCACGCTACATTCTACTGCAGTTTGGAGGAGGGTGGACCATGGATGATGGGATTTGATGTACCTCCATGGATTATGGGATTTGTAGTACTTTCAAACCCTTCATTCCCCACAGACCACTGTGGCCCAGAACCAAGACCAATAAAGACCTAACTTGGCACACAGTGCCCCCATGACCCACACTCCATCCAACTGCAGTTTAGAGGAGGGCACACCATGGATGATGGGATTTCAAGTACCTCCACTCACTTCCAAAGTACCCCATCTCTCTATATCTGTATACCTTTATAAAACGGAATGTTTGTATGTGTGTATGCGGGTATGCGGAGGGCGGGAGGGCGGAAGGGCGGATATGTGGCAGCCACTTTCACAGGCCAGGAAGGATATGTGGCAGCATTATTTGCATAAACGACTCCCATTGGCCAGCCACGAACATTCCGAGACTCTAAAGTGCCAGAGGGAGGTAAGGAAAAGCCCTGAGGCAGTCAGGCATGGTGGGAGTTTAAGTCCAAAACACTTTGCAGCCCCCAACAATGAGACAACAAAACCAAACTTGGCACACAGAACCCCAAGACCCACTTTACGTCTTGGTGCAGTTTGAGGGAGGCTGGGCCATGGATAGGCCAGCATCCCAACATCCCAAATCTCAAAGGTGCCAGACAGAGTTCTTTACAAAAAGGCTTCCTTCAGCTGATTTTACAAACTAGGCCTCAGCCTGTATTGACAGTAAGGCTTCCTCAACTTGATTTTCGATACTAGGCCTCAGCTTGAATTCACAGTAAGGCTTCCTCAAGTTGATTCTCCTGACTAGGCCTCAGCCTGAATTGACAGAAAGGCTTACTTAACTTTATTTTCCTGACTAGGCCCCCAAAAATGACAGAACAAGATTACAGTTGGTACACAGACACCCCCCCCCCCCCCAGACCCACTCTACATTCTGGTGCAGTTTGAAGGACTTGCAGTACCTTCACTCACTTACTCTGACCAGCACGGGTGACGGACCTGGACCAAACTTGGCACACATAACCCCCATGATGCCCTTTACGTCCTGGTGCAGTTTGAGAAAGATGAACCACGGATTATGGGATTTGTAGTACTTCAAAGCGCTTTGCTTCCCAGAGACCACTGTGGCCCACAACAAAGACCGATAAATATCAAACTTGGCACACAGAGCCCCCATAACCCACTCTATGTCCTGGTGCAGTTTGGAGAAGAGCAGAGCATGGATGATGGGGCTTGAAGTACCTCCACTCACTCTATGTCCTGGTGCAGTTTGGAGAAGAGCAGAGCATGGATGATGGGGCTTGAAGTACCTCCACTCACTTATGTCCTGAGTTTGGAGAAGAACAGAGCATGGATGATGGGGCGAAGTACTCCACTCACTTCCTGAGACCGCTGCGACCCTCATCCAATGACTGATCAAGACCAAACTTGGCACACAGAGCTCCCATTACCTACACTACATGCTGGTACAGCTTCGAGTAGGATGGACCATGGATGATGGTACTTGAAGTACCTCCACTCCCTGAGACCACAGCGACACTCATCCAATTACCAATAAAGACAAAACTTGGCAAAGAGTGCCCCCATGGCCAACTCAACATTCTGGTGCAGTTTGTGGGAGGACGGATTATGGATGATGGGACTTGCAGTACCTTTACTCACTTCCTGAGACCGCTGCGACTCTCATCCAGTGACCGATCAAGACCAAACTTGGCACATAGAGCCCCCATGACCCACTTTACACCCTGGTGCAGTTTTCAGGAGGATGGACCACGGATGATGGGACTTGAAGTACCTCCACTCACTTCCTGAGACTGCTGCGACCCTCATTCAATGACTGTTCAAGACCACATTTGCCACACAGAACCCCCTACATCCTGGTGCAATTTGGAGGAGGATGGACCATGGATTATGGTCCATGGTCCATAATCCTTCACTCACTTCCCGAAACCACTGCGAGCCAAATGAACAACTGATACGGACCAACCTTGGCACACAATGCCTTCCTCAAATAACCCGGCACCGCCGGGTCCTCAGCTGAAGTTTGGAGGGGGACAGAACATGGATGATGGGTCTTGCAGTACCTTCCCTCACTTTCCAAGACTGCTACAAACCTAATCCTATGATTGATCAACACCAAACTTGCCACACAGAGCCCTCATGACCCACTCTACATCCTGGTGCAGTTTGGAGGAGGGTGGACCATGGATGATGGGACTTTAAGTACCTCTACTCACTTCCCAAGTCTGCTGCGACCCTCATCCAATTACTGATTGAGACCAAACTTGGCACACAGAACCCCCATGACTGCCTTCACGTCCTGGTGAGGTTCGGGGGACGACTGACAATGGATGATGGAATTTGTAGTATTTTCACACCCCTCTGTTCCCACAGACCACTGCGGCCCCCAACAAACACCGATAAAGACCACACTTGGCACACAGAGCCCCAGTGACCCACTCCACATCCTACTGAAGTTTGGAGGGGGACAGAACATGGATGATGGGACTTGCAGTACCTTCCCTCACTTCCCAATCCTGCTACTAACCTATTCCAATGACTGATCAACACCAAATCTGGCACACAGAGCCCTCATGACCCACTCTACAGCCTGGTGCAGTTTACTGTGAGACGGACCACGGATGATGGGACTTGAAGTACCTTCACTCACTTCCGAAAAACAATGCACCCCTCATCCATTCACCAATACAGACCAAACTTAGCACACAGAGCCCCCATGACCCAATCTACATCCTACTCCACGTGGGGGGGGAACAGAGATGATGGGACTTGCACTACCTTCAGTAATTTCATGATACCACTGCAACTCCCAATAATGATGGATCAAGACCAAACTTGGCACACAGAGCCCCCATGACCCACTCTACATCCTGCTGCGCTTCTCAAATAACCCGGGCAGGGCCGGGTCCCCAAGCTAGTATATCTATAAAAATGCTGTTGTCGTTGTGAGTACCTTAAAAACAAAAAAACTACTGGGCCAATACCCACCAAATTTGGCAGCAAAATACCTCACAACGCAAGGTGTGACCAACAATAAAAATCCCCCCAAAGAACCCCTCAAAATTCATTAAATAAACAAAAAACAGATCCTCCATTGTCTCGCTCTGGCCCTGCTCCCTCTCCCTCGCCGCACTCCCCCCTCCTTCCCTCTTGAGTTCCTTCCCTCCTTCTTTCCCTTTGGCAAGGGAAGTAGAAAGGAAAGGAAAAGGAAAGGAAAGGCAGGAAAGAGGTAAAGAAGGAAGGAAGGAGAACAGACAGGAAGGAGAGAAGAAAGGAGGGAGGGAAAGGGAAGGAATGAAAGAGGGAATGGGGGATGAAGAAAAGAGAGAAGGAGGGAGGGAGGGAAGGAAGGAGGGCAGGCGGTACCGAAGGAAGGAAGAAGTAGAAAGGAAAGGAAAGGCAGGAAAGAGGTAAAGAAGGAAGGAAGGAGAGCAGAAAGGAAGGAGAGAAGAAAGGAGGGAGGGAAAAGGGAAGAAATAAAAGAGGGAAAGGGGGAGGAAGGAAAGAGAGAAGGAGGGAGGGAAAGAAGGAAGGAGGGAAGGAAGGAAAGAAAGAGGTACCGAAGGAAGGAAGAAGAAGAAAGAAAAGAAAAGGGAAAGGAAAGGCAGGAAAGAGGTAAAGAAGGAAGGAAGGAGAAAAGGAAATAAAAAGTGAACGAAGGAAACAGGGAAGGAAGGAGACAAAGGAAGAAGTAGAGCAAGGGGGAGCGAAGGAAGGAAACAGGGAAGGAGGGAGGGAAAGAAAGAGGGAAGGAAGGAAGGAAGGAAAGAGGTAGCAAAGGAAGGAAGGAGAAAAGGAAATAAAAAGTGAAAGAAGGAAGGAAACAGGGAGGGAAGAAAGGAGACAAAGGAAGAAGTAGACAAAAGGGAAGGGAAGGAAGGAAAGAAAGAAGGATGAAACCAAAGAATGAAAGAAGGAATAAAAGAAAGAGGCAGAGAAGGAAGAAAGGAGAGAAAGGGGAACAGGAAGAAAAGGGGGGGGAGGAAGAGGTAGGTAACTCTCTTTCATAATAGTCCAGATATCTACCTCTACTTCGAAAAGTCTTAATATAGGCCACAGCAACGCGTGGCAGGGCACAGCTAGTATTTATATATGTTTGTTTGAATGACAAAGGGTTTAAATGGGCGGGGGTTTGATAGAGGATGATGGGATTTGGAGTCCACCTGAGAGTTGTGCGATTTCTACCAACAACTGAAGGAGCTGCTCTCCTCCTAACTGATCAGCCTACTTCCCAGACATTTCCCAGCATCCTTACTCCTTCACTCGGCAGGCTTGGGATGATGAGACTTGCAGCCTAACAAGAGGCTGAGCTTAGGAGGGATCTCTGCTCTCCATCTAGGTTCAAACTGGGATGCAATATCAGCACCACATGTGGATCTGTTACCTGTGCCATAGGAAAGCTAGAGAAATCTCCTTCCTTCTGGAAGTCTTCGGGAAAGCGGAGCCGTAAAAGTGCGTCCCGGGCAAGGATGGAGATGGCGCGGAGCATATAGGACAGGAAAAGGTTCATGTGGATGTAGTTGCGGATACACCGAAGTTTTCTGGGAAGAATGGAGAAAACAAGCTATGACAAAACTTGTGTAACTACTAGGCCTGGGCAATCATGGTTCTAAATGGTTCTAAAGTACTTACAAAACTAAAGTTCTGGTGGTGAACACTAGGTGGTGCTGGTGCTTTGCTTCTACAGTGTTGCTAAAGTTCTGGTGGTGAACACTAGGTGGCGCTGGTGCTTTGCTTCTACAGTGTTGCTAAAGTTCTGCTGGTGAACACTAGGTGGCGCTGGTGCTTTGCTTCTACAGTGTTGCTAAAGTTCTGGTGGTGAACATTTCAGAACTATAACAAAATTTCAAAATTTTGTTATAAATGGCAGTTCCTAATTGGTTCTGTCTTAAAAAATCGCCAATAATTAAATAATAATGAAGTTTTGAAAGTTTTGTTAGAGTTCTGAAATGTTCACCCCCAGAACTTTAGCAACACTGTAGAAGCAAAGCACCAGCGCCACCTAGTGTTCACCACCAGAACTTTAGCAACACGGTAGAAGCAAAGCACCAGCGCCTAGTGTTCACCACCAGAACTTTAGCAACACTGTAGAAGCAAAGCACCAGCGCCACCTAGTGTTCACCAACAGAACTTTAGCAACACTGTAGAAGGAAAGCACCAGCGCCACCTAGTGTTCACCACCAGAACTTTAGCAACACTGTAGAAGCAAAGCAACAGCGCCTCCTAGTGTTCACCACCAGAACTTTAGCAACACTGTAGAAGCAAAGCACCAGCGCCACCTAGTGTTCACCCCCAGAACTTTAGCAACACTGTAGAAGCAAAGCACCAGCGCCACCTAGTGTTCACCACCAGAACGTTAGCAACACTGTAGAAGCAAAGCACCAGTGCCACCTAGTGTTCACCACCAGAACTTTAGCAACACTGTAGAAGCAAAGCACCAGCGCCACCTAGTGTTCACCACCAGAACTTTAGCAACACTGTAGAAGCAAAGCATAGCACCAGCGCCACCTAGTGTTCACCACCAGAACTTTAGCAACACTGTAGAAGCAAAGCACCAGCGCCACCTAATGTTCACCACCAGAACTTTAGCAACACTGTAGAAGCAAAGCACCAGCGCCACCTAGTGTTCACCACCAGAACTTTAGCAACACTGTAGAAGCAAAGCACCAGCGCCACCTAATGTTCACCACCAGAACTTTAGCAACACTGTAGAAGCAAAGCACCAGCGCCACCTAGTGTTCACCACCAGAACTTTAGCAACACTGTAGAAGCAAAGCACCAGCGCCACCTAGTGTTCACCACCAGAACTTTAGCAACACTGTAGAAGAAAAGCACCAGCGCCACCTAGTGTTCACCACCAGAACTTTAGCAACACTGTAGAAGCAAAGCACCAGCGCCACCTAGTGTTCACCCCCAGAACTTTAGCAACACTGTAGAAGCAAAGCACCAGTGCCACCTAGTGTTCACCACCAGAACTTTAGCAACACTGTAGAAGGAAAGCACCAGCGCCACCTAGTGTTCACCACCAGAACTTTAGCAACACTGTAGAAGCAAAGCACCAGCGCCACCTAGTGTTCACCACCAGAACGTTAGCAACACTGTAGAAGCAAAGCACCAGCGCCACCTAGTGTTCACCAGCAGAACTTTAGCAACACTGTAGAAGCAAAGCACCAGCGCCACCTAATGTTCACCACCAGAACTTTAGCAACACTGTAGAAGCAAAGCACCAGCGCCACCTAGTGTTCACCACCAGAACTTTAGCAACACTGTAGAAGCAAAGCACCAGCGCCACCTAGTGTTGACCACCAGAACTTTAGCAACACTGTAGAAGCAAAGCACCAGCGCCACCTAGTGTTCACCACCATAACTTTAGCAACACTGTAGAAGCGCCCACCTAGTGTTCACCACCAGAACTTTAGCAACACTGTAGAGCACCAGCGCCACCTAGTGTTCACCACCAGAACTTTACCAACACTGTACACTGTAGCCACCTAGTGTTCACCACCAGAACTTTAGCAACACTGTAGAAGAAAAAGCACCAGCGCCACCTAGTGTTCACCACCAGAACAGAACACTGTTAGCAACACTGTTCACCCCAGAACTTTAGCAACACTGTAGAAGCAAAGCACCAGTGCCACCTAGTGTTCACCCCCAGAACTTTAGCAACACTGTAGAAGCAAAGCATCAGCTGTTAGGAATGGTGGGAATTGAAGACCAAACCACCTGGAGGGCCAAAGTTTGCCCATGCCTGGTCTAGGATGTATTGTTTGAATTAGCTCTGTTGCTGGGAATGCCCTCGTTTAAACGTACAGCCTTAGTTGAAGTCTCAGTTGTGGTAAATATTTTAATTTATTTGGGTCTTCTCAATGTACCTGAAGGTAGACAGCAGGGCCAGGGCCACCAGCAAAGCCATCAGAGAAACGGAGTAGCCCATGGTGTACATCAGCCGGAACCGCTCTAGAATCCACAAGCGTTTCTGGAAGAAAATCAAAGTAGAAATGCTTTGAGTAATTGTCGCAACACAGAGCCTTAGAGAGCCAGGCCTCTTCTGAAATGTTTTGGAGCGGAAGTGTTATATGGTACCTGTACTTGCATATATGTATTTAATGAGATATCTTGGAGATGGGATCCAAGTCTAAGAATTTACACTTGACTTTTTTTCTACAGTTCTACAAGTCCTGGCAGCCTCTAACCAGCATAATTAATGTTGAAGGATGCCGGGAGTTGTAATCCTGCAAGATCTGGAGGGTTGCATGATTGTCAGCCCTGCTTTAACCCAATGCATTTATTTACCTGGAAGGAAAGGTCTTCGGGGAGGTCCTCACATTGGGAGTGATCGCGCCAAGGATGACCTGTCTCGTCTTGCACCCATTGCCCGTCTGCCCCACATTTCTGGAACACGAAGCCATGTTGCACTGCAAAGAACGCAGGATAGAGAGGAAACAGGGCTAAGTTGCTTGTTTACATTTTTAAAGTGAACCCTCTGGGATTTGCTTCCAGGATGCCCCATCAACACTAAGAGCTGTGAATGCTCCAGTCCTGTTGTTGTTGTTGTTGTTGTTATAAAGGTAAAGGTTTCCCCTGACATGAAGTCTAGTTGGGTCTGACTCTGAGGGGTAGTGCTCATCTCCATTTCTAAGCCAAAGAGCTGGCATTGTCCGTAGACACCTTCTAGGTCAGGGGTAGGGAACCTACGGCTCGGGAGCCAGATGTGGCTCTTTTCATGATTGCATCTGGCTCTCCCTCTCCCTTCCTTCCTCCCCCTCACCCTTTCCTTCTCTCCTTCCTTTTCCCTCCCTCTCTCCCCTTTCTTCTTTCCTCCATTCTCCCTCTTCCTTCCTTTCTCCCCCTTCACCCTTTCCTTCTCCTTCTCTCCTTCCTTTTCCCTCCCTCTCTCCCCTTCCTTCTTTCCTCCATTCTCCCTCTTCCTTCCTTTCTCCCCCTTCACCCTTTCCTTCTTCTTCTCTCCTTCCTTTTCCCTCCCTCTCTCCCCTTTCTTCTTTCCTCCATTCTCCCTCTTCCTTCCTTTCTCCCCCTTCACCCTTTCCTTCTCCTTCTCTCCTTCCTTTTCCCTCCCTCTCTCCCCTTCCTTCTTTCCTCCATTCTCCCTCTTCCTTCCTTTCTCCCCCTTCACCCTTTCCTTCTCCTTCTCTCCTTCCTTTTCCCTCCCTCTCCTTCCTTCTTTTTCCTCCATTCTCCCTCTTCCTTCCTTTCTCCCCCTTCACCCTTTCCTTCTCCTTCTCTCCTTCCTTTTCCCTCCCTCTCTCCCCTTCCTTCTTTCCTCCATTCTCCCTCTTTCCTTCCTCTCTCCCCCTTCACCCTTTCCTTCTCCTTCTCTCCTTCCTTCTTTCCTCCATTCTCCCTTTCCTTCTTTTCTCCATTCTCCCTCTTCCTTCCTTCCTCTTCCTCCCCTTCACCCTTTCCTTCCTCTTCCTTCTCTTCACCCATTCCTTCTCCTTCTCTCCTTCCTTCTTTCCTCCATTCTCCCTCCCTCTTCCTTCCTTCCTTCCTTCCTTCCTCTTCTATTCTTTTTCTCCAAGTCTTCCTTTCCTTCTCCTTCCTTTCTTTTCACTTCCCTCTCTCTCCCCTTCTTACTTTTCTTCTTTCCCCTTCATTATTTTACTTTTTCCTCTCTTCCTTTCCTTTCTTTTCCCCACCCTTTCCTTTCCTCCCTTCCCATTTCCTTCTTTCTTTTCCCCTCTTTGTCTCTCTCCCGCTTTTCTTTTCTTCCTTTTCCAAAGTCCATTCTTCTTTTCTTTCTTCCTCTCCCCCCCTCTTTTATTTCCTCTTTCTTTATTTCCTCTGTCTTCCTTCCTTTCTTTCCCCCTTCCTTCCTTCCGCTTTCTCTTCCTTCCCAGAGTCCTGAGCGTGCCTTTTGCAGAGCCAGGTCTGAAGTGTCCCCTCATTCTGCCAAAGGGGGAATCCTTTTCTCATCGTATGGACGTATAGACACACATTTAGTTGAATTCAGTCTTATAATAGATTATATATTACCGTACATGGCTCTCACTGAAATAAATTTCCGAATATTTTGCTTTTAAGGCTCTCTGAGTCAAAAAGGTTCCTGACCCCTGTTCTAAAAGCCATGTGGCCAGCATGACTGCATGGAGCGGCGTTACCTTTAACGTTAGCTGCTAGGTTGGCAGAAGCTGGGGCTAACAATGGGAGCTCACCCCACTCCCCGGATTCGAACCACCAACCTTTTAGTCAGCAAGTTTAGCAGCTCAGCAGTTTAACCCACCAGGGAGCCCATTATTTTGAGGAGACTCAAAGCGGCATCGCATAAAAACATCAGCATGCATATATATATATATATATATATATATATATATATATATATATATATATATATATATTCTCGTAGGCAATCTCAACATGCAGCAAAATGGCCCCCAAATATTTTTTAGCCATTGTTAGTAGAACTGATTTCTGAACACAGTATGACTTCTGTATCTGCAGTGGACACATTAGTAAGCCCTATTGAACAAATGATGTTTTGGCAGAAACATTGCGTCTAGTTATGTCGGAGGATCTAGGAAAGACATATTTTGTGAATAAATGAAACTGTGGGTACCATCTTGTATATATAGGGGTCATACTCCACCTCTCTAGCATTTCTGGCCAATGTTTAGCAGAAGCACGCCATAGAATCAGGCTGAAGGAGCAGAAAGTGGCTAGCGAAATCATATTTTGACAGAGGATGCTGTTAAGCATCAGTTCCACAGTCCCATATCTGTGGGACTGTGGTGCAGCTGGATGGGTGTCAGCTGCATTAAGATCACTACTGACCGAAAGGTCATGAGTTCAAAGCCAGCCTGGGTCGGAGTGAGCTTCCGACCAATTGTGTAGCTTGTTGTCAACCTTTGCAACCCAAAAGACATTATACAAAGGGCAATTAACAGATAGTCTATTAAATCTTTTCCCTGACCCACAAATACAACGTTGCTGGGCATAAGGGATCCCTCTATAATATCTTCCCACTAGCCAGCCTGATGGCATTGTTCGGAAGCGCAGGGCTGTAAATGTTTTTCTAAAGGCTACAGACGTTAAGACTTGAAGATATTGTTGACAATATTGGTCAACTATTGCTATATCATAATCATCGCTGGGACTGTGGTGCAGCTGGCTGGGTGTCAGCTGCATTAAAGATCACTACTGACCGAAAGGTCATGAGTTCAAAGCCAGCCCAGGCAGAGTAAGCTTCCGGCCAATTATGTAGCTTGTTGTCGACCTTTGCAACCCGAAAGACAGTTGCATCAGTCAAGTAGGAAATTTAGGTACCACCAGGCATGTACCCGGGGGAGGGGGGGGGTGCGCTTCGGGCTGGAGGGCCCCCCCCCGGAAATTCTCAGGGTAGTCCGCGAGAAGGCCTTACGGGTACATTATTTAAACTGTTATGTGTATTCATATCATGATCTGATCACCATGCTCAATAAATCCCATATACATGGAGGTATTGGGATAACAATACAAAAGGTTTGCTAGGGTAGACCCTCTCTCACCCAGACTCAGCCCCTACCGAATCAAACTCACCCCCCCCCCCTTGAATCAAAGTCCTGGGTATGGCCCTGGGTATCACCTATGTGTGGAGAGGCTAACTTAACGAATTTACAAGGCCACAAAAAATCTCCAGCGAAAGGGGAATGCGGAAAGTACTTCATCAGTGTCGCAGATGGACGGTGAAGTGACAGCTACCCTGGTGGTCAGAAAAAGTAAAATAGCCTCTGACTGTCTGTCTATATGTGTTGTGTGTCTATGGCATTGAATGTTTGCCATGTATGTGTACATTGTAATCCGCCCTGAGTCCCCTGCAGGGTGAGAAGGGCAGAATATAAATACTGTAAATAAATAAATAAATACTAGTGGACGCAACATTTGTGGACACAGAGGGCTGGCTGTATATGAAATGGATGCCTCTTTTTAAAAAAATAGATCCCTGGAGTCAGGGAGCTGGCGATCTGAATGTGGCACAGCTGGCTAAGTGTCAGCTGCATAAGATCTCTCTGACCAGTAGGTCATGAGTTCGAGGCCAGCCCCGGGTCGGGGTGGGTGCTCGACCTTTAAGTGTAGCCTGCTGTCGACCTTTGCAGCCCAAGAGACAGTTGCATCTGTCAAGTAGGAGATAAAGGTACCACATTAAGTGGGGAGGCAAATTTTGACTGAATTATGAGGCCATAAAAGGAACTCCAGGAATGCGGACAACGAGAGACGCTGGGAACGCTGAGAGATGAGGAGTGTGTCAGCTCCCCCTGGTGGCCAGATTTGCCTCTGTTCATTTATATGTGTGTAATATGTCAAAGTGTATGTACTGTACTGTGATAAATGACAGGGGTTGTCTGCTTGTATGTGTACCTGTAATCCGCCCTGAGTCCCCTTTAGGGTGAGAAGGGCGGAATATAAATAAAGTAAATATAAATAAATAAATAAATAAATAAATAAGATCCCAAAATGGGATCGCCTTCATGGGTTGTCAAGACAAACTCACCTTGCGGATACCAAGGAAGATACCAAGGACAGGAAACCCTGGCCGTGCTGTTGGGAAGGGCATCGTCCCAGCAGGCATACATGTCGAAGGTACGGTTGCACACCAGGCCTGGAGACATGCCAAAAGAAATGAAGGGATTATTTGCAAACTGAGTTCTAGCATAGCTGACGGTTTGAACAGGAGATGGAGATTGTTTTCCATGGCCATCAGAGAGACCCCAAGACTGTTGCTGCCTGAGATCGAGTGGGAAATGAACTCTCCTTTCCCATCAAGGTGGATAGTATTCAGTTTTTATATTGGTTTAAAGAAGTCTGGGATCTCACTATACGGCTGCCTCCATATTCTCCAACTGTCTCAATTTGGCAGGGACAGTCCTGATTAATTATCCTACTACATCCTACTACTACATGGTCGCCTTAGTGCAGTGTTTCTCAACCTGGGGGTCGGGACCCCTGGGGGGGGGGTCGTGAGGGGGTGCTGAGGGGTCGCCAGAGACAATGAGGAAACACAGTATTTTCGGTTGGTTATGGGGGTTCTGTGTGGAAAATTTGGCCCAATTCTATCGTTGATGGTATTCAGAATGCTCTGATTGTAGATGAACTATAAATCCCAGCAACTACAACTCCCAAATATCTAGATCTATTTTCCCCAAACACCACCAGTGTTCACATTTGAGCAAACTGCGTATTTGTGCTAAGTTTGGTCCAGATCCATCATTGTTTGAGTACCTCTGGATATAGGTGAACTACAACTCCAAAACTCAAGGACAATGCCCATCAAACCTTTCCAGTATTTTCAGTTGGTCATGGGAGTTATGTGTGCTAAGTTTGGTTCGATTCCATTGTCGGTGGAGTTCAGAATGCTCTTTGATTGCAGGTGAACTATAAATCCCAGCAACTACAACTCCCAAATGACAAAATCAATCCCCTCCCCGCAACCCCACCAGTATTCAAATTTGGGCACATTGGGTATTTGTACCAAATTTGGTCCAGTGAATGAAAATACATCCTGAATATCAGATATTTATATTATGATCCATAACAGGAGAAAAATTACAGTTATGAAGTAGCAACAAAAATAATATTATGGGTGGGGGTCACCACAACACAAGGAACTGTATTAAGGGGTCGCGGCATTAGGAAGGTTGAGAAGCACTGTCTTAGTGGATGATCTCCGCAGAGCACTCGACAGGGGGAGTGTGTCCCTGTTGATTCTCCTGGACCTCTCAGCAGCCTTCGATACCGTAGACCACGGTATCCTTCTGGGTCGCCTCGCGGGGATGGGTCTTGGAGGGACTGTTCTGCAGTGGCCCCAGTCCTTCCTGGAGGGTCGTACCCAGAGGACTCCTGCTCGGCCCCACAGCCATTGTCCTGTGGGGTCCCGCAGGGCTCAATATTGTCCCCCATGTTGTTTAACATCTACATGAAGCCGTTGGGTGAGATCATCAGGAGTTTTGGAGTCCAATGCCATCTGTACGCAGATGACGTCCAACTCTATCACTCATTTCCACCTGTCACTAAGGAGGCTGTGCAGATCTTGAACCGGTGCTTGGCTGATGTGTCAGCCTGGATGAGGGCGAACAGATTGAACAGAGGGCGAATCCAGACAAGACAGATGTACTCCTGGTCAGTCGAAAGGCCCAACAGGGGATAGGGTTACAGCCTGTGTTAGACGGGGTTACACTCCCCCTGAAGACACAGGTTCGCAGTTTGGGAGTGATCCTGGACTCATCGCTGAGCCTGGAACCCCCAGGTTGGACTACTGCAACACTCTCTATGTGGGGCTGCCTTTGAAAACTACTTGGAAGCTTCAACTAATTTAACGGTCGGCAGCCAGGTTGCTAATGGGAGCAGCGTACAGGGAGTGAACCACTCTTCACTGGCTACCGATTAGCTTCCGGGCACAATTCAAAGTGCTGGTGTTAACCTTTAAAGCCCTAAACCAGGGGTGCTCACACTTTTTCAGCATGGGAGCTACTGATTAAAAAACCAAGTCCCAAAGATCACCTGCCCAGAAATGTAAAATGTATAACTATTTTCTTATTTATTTATATTTATTATTCATTTTTATGTACCGCTCCCAGCAGGCTCAGGGCAGTTTACATAAAATGAAGTTATAAAACAACAACATTTCAATTTAATAACAATATAAAACAAAGCATAAAATACATACAACCACCCCATTTCTCCCACACTGCCATATTACCACACATATTATCAGCCAGAAAGTAAGAAGAGAGGCTGTTGAACTGCAAGGCCATTTAATATGCGGCAAGGTAAACAAAGGGGCATGCAAAAATACATCCAACCACCCCATTTCTCCCACATTTCCATATTCCCCAACATATATTTCTCAAGGAACAAAGCAAGCAGAAAGGCTTTGGAGCTAAAAGGCCATTTTTAAACATTAAAAATAAACAAAGAGACATGCCACAGAACAATCAAGCACCCACCCCAAAGTAAAAAGACCGACCTTTGAGATGCGGTAAGGAAATGACCCCAAAGCATCCCTCTTCTTCTCCTCTGTCGTTGCTCCTATTTCCACGCCGCCAGCATGCGTGCCGCCTCCAAGAGCTCACGAGAAGTCTGAGAGGCAGAATGGGCGCTTCTGCGCATGTGCACGGGGCCAGCCATGCATCGCGTCTTCCAGGCCTGCCCCCTTTGGTCTCCTACGACTCTGAGTGGCTGGAGAAGGACGGAGGGAGGAGAAGGAATCCAAAAGAGGGGGCCCATTCTGCCTCTTGGACTCTGGAGCTTTTGGAGGTGGTGCGCGAGCAGGGAGGAGCCACGACAGAGGACTTCTTTGCAGCGTGCAGGGGCGCGTGAAGAGGACCAACAGCAAAAAACCTGGTCAGGGGTCTGAAGATCACCAGGATGAGGCCTGAAGATCACCCTGGTGATCGAGATCACCATTCTGAGCACCCCTGCCCTAAACGGTTCTAGCCCAGTCTACTTGTCTGAACATATCTACTGCTATGGACCATCACGTAGCTTAAGATCTTCAGGAGAGGCCCTGCTCTCGATCCCGCCACTCTCGCAAACGCGGTTGGTGGGGATAAGAGACAGAGCCTTCTCAGCAGTGGCCCCCCATCTGTGGAACTCGCTCCCTAAGGATATTAGGCTGGCCACCTCCCTCCTGTCCTTCGGGAGACTACTAAAGACCTGGCTGTGGGCCCAGGCGTTCGACTAAAGATATTTATGTTACCGCGTCCATTATTATTATTATTATTATTATTTCCTGCTTTCCTCTCTTAAAACAAAACTCAAAACAATTTACGGTACGTATTCCGCTTCTTTCGATATGTCCAGTTTCCTTCTCCCAATTTCACATATTATTGCTGCAAACCGAAAAGCATCGCAACAAATGCCACAACGTTTTGACCAAATCTGCGTAATTTTCATTGTATCTGTTATTGCGCTTTAACTTTGTATCCATGATACAAATATTTATTTGTTTTTGCATTTGCCCTGTTTTTAATTAGGTTATATGATGTTAGTGTCACCACCTGGACTCCTTAGAATCTAGAAAGGCGGGATCGAAACGAAATAAGTACATAAATAAATTACATTTGGAGGAGCCCAAAGTTAGGCAAGTTATTTTGGAAAGGAAGGAAGGAAGGAAGTGTTTTCTCAGGTTATTTTAGCAGTGGGAAAATTGCAAAACAGAGTAACATTGGGCAAAACATGGTTGGAAACTTGGGAAGACATTCTCTCACCGGTGGGCTGCGGATCCTCAGACATCTTACGGATACAGTCCGTCTGATACTGCTGCCACACTTCAAACATATCTTTGGCTGAATTTCCAGGTGAGCTAGTCTGTAACAGAGAAGGGGGAAGGAAAACAATGTACCATTTTATATAAGGAACACCGTTTGACTGTTGTGCGATTTCCGTGACCACAAGGAACGTGGGTTCGGAAGCCCGGCGTGCCTAGCTTTCCAGAAGGCCAAATCAGACTGGCTGTTAGGAAGTGTGAACGTTGAAGTCCAAAACACTAGCAGGGCTGAAGTTTGCCCATGTCTGGCAAAGTAAACAGAGCAAGGGTTGCGTTTAACGCTGTAGCGAGGTTAGGCTCCTGTTTATCCCTATTCTGGTATGTATATTAATATTCTTATCTATCTGGGTTTTTACATTGGCCTTTCAAGTTAGTTTATAATGTACATTCCTCGCAGATAAGGACGACGGTATCACCATGGAGGCCTTGATAAAGCTCCACCCGGGAGCGAAATGTTGGCTAAGCGGCCCGAACATTTTTGCCATCGCCACCCCGTTGGCCTCGTCCTAATCTTCTCATTTCGGAGTATACACCAGTCTCCTTCTGGTCCTTACCTTTATTTGGGACTAGCTTGGGTACCCGGCGTTGCCCGGCTTTTTTGAGAAACGTATTAGTTGGTGTGTAGTAGTTATTTATGTGGCTCACAGTGGTGTCAGGAAGTTAGTGAAGGCACTGTGAGTCCCATCGTCCAGGGTGTAACCTCCTCCAAACAGTACCAGGATGTAGAGTGGGTCATGGAGGCTCTGTCTGCCAAGTGTGGCCTTGATCCCTCATTATTGGGAGTTGCAGTGGTATCATGAAATTAGTTTAGGTACTGCAAGTCCCATCATCCATGGTCCACCCTTCTCCGAACGGCACCAGGATGTAGAGTGGGTAGTGGGAGCTGTGTGTGCCAAGTGTGGTCTGTATTGGTCCTTTTTGTTGAGCTCAGTGGTCTGTGGGAACCAAAGTGTTTGAAAGTACTACAAATCCCATAATCTGTGCATCATGTCCCCCGAAACCCACCAGGATGTAAAGGGGGTTAGGGGGGTTATGTGTACCAAGGTTGGTGCAGGTCCATCACCCGCGCTGGTCGCTGTGGCTTGTGAAAGTGGCTGCCAATCAGAACACTGCCACATATCCGCCCTTCCGCCCTCCGCACACATACAAACATTCCGCTTTATTAAGGTATACAGATTACTTGCCTATCTCATGGACTAGAGACTTTATTTTGGAACTTATTTTGGACACGTATGCACACCTTATGGAAAAGGATATTTAATCCAAAGTATCCACTATTGGGACATTGCGTCTTTTGTGTTCCATGTCGTGTGCTTTCCTGTATCCAGCAATGGGTATCGTATGCGTCTAATCCAGGGGTGGGCAAGTATTTTTTCCAAGGGGCCACAAGAGAGCCAAACAATATTATGGAGGGCCGCACCTAAAGGCGGAACTACATGCTAATCTACATTATTCATTTATTTATTCACTTACTATATTTACTATATATTACACATCATTAATATTAACATATTAATATATCAAGAAATATTCATATATTATTCGTATTAATATCATAATTATTATATTATAGTGTATATATATAGACATTATAATGTATTGAAATTATAATATAATATAACATTAGGAGGGCCGGATAGAATCGTCCAAAGGGCCGCATCCAGCCCCAGGGCCGTAGTTTGCCCACCCCTGGTCTAATCTCTCCTATGATACTCTAGTTCTGTGCAATATATATATTTTTATATGGAATATTGCCTTGCTTGTGTAATACTTTGGCTTAGAAGCAAAACCAGGGGTTTATTCTCAATGGCCAAAAAGCATTTCAGCTGAGAAAGCACTCCAAAGTACTGACATAACACAATTGAAAATAAAGAGCATTTTTATTTCATTTGATAGCCATTCAAGAAACCTGCACCAGCTCTTCTGCTCTCACTGAAAGGTTTCGACCTCAGATCAGGCTGGCACAGTTATCTGTGATACGGTCAGCCTAAAAAGGAGAAAACCTTTAAGAACCATCACCTGAGAGCTGCTCTAATAAAAATATGGGAGACATACAAAGAGCGATTCTACTTCAGCACCCCCCCCCCCCTTTGGGTATCACCTGTGGAAGCAAATCAAAAAAACTATACTGGGTTGGAAAGAATGGCCTACCTATGAGGAAATAACAACTAAAAAGGAGGGGATAAGAAGCTTGAAGTCCAAAGAACAAATCCAAACTAAATATAGATCCCTAACATGGCTCCAATTCCTCCACATCAAAGCATGTTTCAAGAAAGATGAACAGTTGGGTTTCGCCGAGAAGGACGGATTCTGGAAGGCCTTTCTTCGAAGTGAAAAGAAACAAGTAACAAAAGCATATTTGAAACTGTTGGAATGGTCCACAGAGACTGAGGTGGTGACAGGGGCGGTCCTACAAGATAGGCCAAGTAGGCGGCCGCCTAGGGTGCCATCTGGGAAGGGGGCGCCATCCTGGCCGCATGGGGAGCCATCCTGGCCCTGCCGATGTTCCTCAGACAGTGCTGCAGCTGCCTGCTTTTTGACCTCGGCCTTGTGCTCTCCGACGCCGCTTCTGGGCACGCTCTGAAGTTTTCACGCAGGCGCAGTTGCTCTGGAGCTGAAGTTGAGCGCAGGAGCAACTGCACATGCGCAAAAACCTCCGCGCATGCCTAGTAGCTCCCTTGCGCAGAAGCCTGTAAGCAAAGCACTCCCTATCGGGCAGGCAGGGAGTGCTTCCCCTCTCCCTTTGTCTCTGCCGTGTGCGCATTTGCAGGGAAGGAGAAAAGAATCAGTGAAGGAAGTGTAAGTGAAGGAATGAATGAAGGGCTTTCCTCCTCCTCCTCTGTGACCTCTTCTCTCCCTCCTTCCTTTCTTCGGCTCTATTTCTGTCTAGACCTGAGGGGCCTGAGGCTATGAGGAGTTGTGGGAGTTGGAGGCCAAAACATTAGGAGGGAGGGAGGGCCCAAGTTTGCCCAGGCCGCGCTGCCTGTATTCGACCTCATTTGAACATTTGGCTGTTTTTCTATTTAAATGTACATTGGGATCCTAATTTTGGACTTATGGGAGACTCCTATGAATTATGAGGCGGGTGGTAGGTAATATATTCTGATTTTGATGCACTGACATTGCATTTCTTGTTGATTATTATACAGTTCTGCTTAATATTGTCATACAATATAATACAAATACAATATAACAATAGAATAATGATATATTTTATATTACATGTAATATTACAAACAATATTGCAGTATAGTGGTATTGTACAAAATAGTAATATATAATATTTTATTTTACTTTATTTTGGGTTATTTGAGTTTTATAGGAGTCATGAAAATATTTAGTAAAGGATAATTTTATTTAAATAAATAATTTTATTATTTTATAATAATAATATAATAGAATGTTACATTATATTATAATGTCAAGATATTATAATATAATTATATTGTAAGTAGTATAATATAATTATGATATAGTATAGTATGAGTATGGTATAATATATTGTATATACATTGATACGATATAATACTACTAATGGTATTGTGATATTATAATTGTATATTTGTTTTACATGGGAGGCGGCAAAATAATGTTTTTTTTGGGGGGGGGACCAAAATAATGTTCGCCTACCATTTAAAATTACCTTAGACCGCCCCTGGGTGGTGAAGGACTGTATAGTCAAGTGGGCCAAGAGTGTTGGCCGACCAATTATGATGCAGGAGTGGGAAAAAATCTGGAAAAAGAAATTAAAATTTACCTATGCAATGGACCTGAAGGAAAATTGGTATAAAATGTTCTTCCGTTGGTACATGACGCCGCAGAAACTGGGTCATATGTACAAAGATGTTCAGAATAAGTGCTGGAAATGCGGCAGCCAAACAGGGACGTTTTTCCACATGTGGTGGACATGCAGTGAGGCAGTGAAATTCCGGAAGTCAATACACAACAATACACAGAAAATGCTTTGCTCCACCATAGAACTGAAACCGGAATCCTACCTACTTGGCCTGACAACCAAGCAGGAATTTCCGGATGAAAACATAGAAAAACTATTCATGTTCATTTCCACAGCGGCAAGGATTGTATTTGCCAGAAAATGGAAAGGTGAAGGGACACCAAGTACCGAAGAATGGCTGAGCAAAATCCGAGACGTCATGGACATGGACAAACTTACCTTTTTCCTATCCGAGGCAGCGGGCAAGGATCTGAAGAGAACTGATTGGTCACTAGTCAGAGACTATATAGAATCGGGATGAAACCCTCAAGTAACAACTGAACTCTTATACGACTAAAACTAAGAGAGGCACAAGCCGAGACCAGGATAAATCTATACCTGGAAGGACAGAATCTAACCTCCGGCCGTGTCGAATACCAAATGATGAAGAAAGAAGACGGAAGCCTACAACCCCCCCCCTCTCTACCCCCCTTTTCCAACACCCATCTTCCCTTTTACCCCCACCCAGATACCCTCTCTATCCTACACCCTCCCTCAGCCCCTTCCCTACCCCCCTCTTACCCTTCCCAAAGTCCCTGGAATACCCCTCCCCCATCCCCGCATCTTTTATAACCCCCCAGTTTTGCTGTAGTTGAAAACCTTAATAAAAATTATTGAACAAAAAAAAGAAAAGAAAGAAAGAAACCTGCACCAGCTCTTGAGTGGTCTAACAACCACATCTGAAAACATGTTTTTTTTTTTAAAAAAAAAAACAAAAACAGGCCTTTGATAATGTTTAGATCCTGAGCTGGTATTTTTTTGAGGACCTAGTGATTTCTGTCACCCTAGCACAGGGGTGCCCACACTTTTTCAGCATGGGAGCTACTGATTAAAAAACCAAGTCCCAAAGATCACCTGCCCAGAAATGTAAAACGTATAACTATTTTCTTATTTATTTATTTATTTATATTTATTATTCATTTTTATCTGCCGCTCCTTCCAGCAGGCTCGGGGCAGTTTACATAAAATGAAGTTATAAAACATCAACATTTCAATTTAATGACAACAATATAAAACAGAGCATTAAAATACATCCAACCACCCCATTTCTCCCACACCGCCATATTACCACACATATTATCAGCCAGAAAGTAAGAAGAGAGGCTTTTGAACTGCAAGGCCATTTAATAGTCAGCAAGGTAAACAAAGGGGCATGCATAAATACATCCAACCACCCCATTTCTCCCACATTTCCATATTCCCCAACGTATATTTCTCAAGGAACAAAGCAAGCAGAGAGGCTTTGGAGCTAAAAGGCCATTTTTAAACATTAAATATAAACAAAGAGACATGCCACAGAACAATCAAGCACCCACCCCAAAGTAAAAAGACCAACCTTTGAGATGCGGTAAGGAAATGACCCCAAAGCGTCCCCCTTCTTCTCCTCCATGGTTGCTCCTATTTCCACACCGCCAACATGCGTGCCGCCTCCAAGAGCTCACAAGAAGTCCGAGAGGCAGAATGGGCGCTTCTGCGCGTGTCTGCGAGGCCAGCCATGCATTGCGTCATCCAGGCCCGCCCCTTTAGTCTCGTATGACTCTGAGTGTCTGGAGAAGGACGGAGGGAGGAGGAGGAATCCAAAAGAGGGGCCCCATTCTGCCTCTTGGACTCTGGAGCTTTTGGAGGTGGCGCGGGAGCAGGGAGCGGGGAGGAGCAACGATGAAGGACTTCTTTGCAGCGTGCAGGGGCGCGTGAAGAGGACCAACAGCAAAAAAAAACCTGGTCAGGACCCCGAAGATCACCAGGATGAGGCCCAAAGATCACCCTGGTGATCGCGATCACCATTCTGAGCACCCCTGCCCTAGCACCATACGGGATTGATGTTAACAGTGCTCCATGCAGTCATGCTGGCCACATGACCTTGGAGGTGTCTATGGACAACGCTGACTCTTTGGCTTATTAATTAATTAATTATTTAAAAACTTTTTTGTGACCACACTCTTAGTCACATCCCGAATAGATTACTGCAACACACTCTATGTGGGGCTGCCTTTGAAGACAGTTCGGAAATTACAATTAGTCCAACGGGCGGCAGCCAGATTACTAACTGGAGCTACTACATACAGGGAGCATACCACCCCCCTGTTGTGTCAGCTCCACTGGCTGCCTCTCCATTTCCGAGCTCAATTCAAAGTGCAGGTTTTGACCTTTAAAGCTCTGTACCAGTGGTTCTCAACCTTCCTAATGCGGTGACCCCTTAATACTGTTCCTCATGTTGTGGTGACCCCCAAGCATAAAATTATTTTCATTGCTACTTCATAACTACATTTTGCCACTGTTATGAGCAGTAATGTAAATATCTGATATGCCAAATGTATTTTCACTCACTGGATCAAATTTGGCACAAATACCCGATGTGCCCACATTTGAATATTGGTGGTGGTGGTGGTGTGTGTGTGTGTGGGAGGGGGGGGGGTGTTGATTATGTTCTTTGGAAGTTGTAGTTACTGGGATTTATAGTTCACCTACAATCAAAGAGCATTTTGAACTTCACCAATGATGGAATTGAACCAAATTTGGCACACAGAACTCCTATGACCAATAGAAAATGCTGGAAGGGTTTGGCGGGCATTGACCTTGAATTTTCGAGTTGTAGTTCTCCTAAATCCTGAGAGCACTGTGAACTCAAACAATGATGGATTTAGACCAAACTTGGCAATATGCCCAAATATGAACACTGGTACAGTTTGGAAAAAGAGACTTGATATTTGGGAGTTGGAGTTGCTGGGATTTATAGTTCACCTACAATCAAAGAGCATTCTGAACCCCACCAATGATAAAATTGGGCCAAATTTCTCACACAGAACCCCCATGAACAACAGAAAATACTGTCTTTTCTGATGGTCTTTGGCGACCCCTCTGGCATCCCCTCACGACCCCCCACAGGGGTCCCGACCCCCAGGTTGAGAAACACTGCTTTATACGGTTCTGGCCCAGCTTACTTGTCCGAATGCATCAGCCTCTACATCCCACTTCGTAATTTAAGATCATCCGGGGAGGCCTTGCTCTTGCGCCCGCCAACTTCTCAAACGCGGTTGATGGGGACGAGAGAGAGGGCCTTCTCGGTGGTGGCTCCCCGTCTGTGGAACGTGCTTCCAAGCGACATACAATCAACACCTTTGCTCCTGGCATTCAGGAAAAAAGTGAAATCGTGGCTGTGGGACCAGGCGTTTGCACATTAGCACAATGCAGCACTTTGGACTGGATTTGTAACAGCAAGTTGATGGAGATGGCTCAATGCTCCTGTTATGGACGAAATACTGTTTTTAACTTAAGAGAATGTGCATGATGTGTTAATGTTAATTGTATTTTAATGTGTTTTAATGCTGTATGTTTTTGGTTTCATATTGTATTTATTATGTTGGCATTGAATTGTGCCTTTTGTTAGGCCGCTCTGTAGAGAAGAGAGGGGTAGAAATGTTGGAAATAAATACATAAATTTTATATCCCGATCTTCTCAACCTCCGTAGAGGGACTCAGACCGTCTCACAGCAAGGATTCAATGCAATAATACAATGTAAAAACATCATACAACAACAAAATATCAAAATACATATAGAATAAAATTACAAATAAGCCAAATCGCCAAGATAAAACCATGTTCAACTCAGTCCGTATGTGTGGTCAATAACTTTGTTCTGTAGCCGGCCTCAGCCATTATTCTGGGAATGCTTCATTCCATAGCCAGGATTTCACTAGCCTCCTAAAGGACAGGAAGGAGGGGGGAGATCTAATCTCAATGGGAAGAGAGTTCCATAGCTGACGGGCCACCACAGAGAAGGCCCTGTCTCTCGTTCCCACCAGACGCGATTGCGAAAGTGGCAGGACTGAGAGCAGCCCCCGGAAGATCTTAATAGGTTGATGGTTCATAGGTGATAATACGTTCGGACAGGTAAACTGGGCCAGAACCGTATAGGGTTTTGTAGGTTAAAACCAGCACTCGGAAGCTAATTGGCAGCCAGCGGAGCTGGCACAACAGGGGAGATGTGCACTCTCTGTACCCCGCTCCCGTTAGTAACCTGGCTGCCGAGCGTTGGACTAATTGCAGCTTCCGGGCAGTCTTCAGAGGCAACCCCACGTAGAGAGCATTGCAGTAGTCTATACAGGATGCAACCAGAGCGTGGACCACTGTGGCCAAGGCTTGGAAATGGAGATGAGCACCAACCCCCAGAGTAGGACACAACTGGACTCAATGTCAGGGGGAACCCTTTACTTTACTACAGTTTATTCTTTCTACCCATACCTACTGCTGCATTTTGGGGGGTTATATGATGTTTTAAGTAATTTTGCTTATGCAAAATGTCTTATTATCTTATGTTCTTGCTGTATGATATGATTGAGTGCATTGTGAGCTGCCCTGAGTCCCTTTGAGGAGATGGTAGCAGGAAATAAATAAAGTTTCTTTCATTCATTCATTCATAAATATGGTCTGGCTAGGATCTCTGCCCTGAGTGGCTCAGGATTCAGTTGGACATCACAGTGCGAAATGCAATGAACTGTCACTGGAGCACTGGTACATTTAATGATCCACCCCTGAGAGGGACACGATCCAAGAGGAATGTGGTGTGGCATTAAGCAAAGTGTCTTTAATGAGTTTAATGGGCATATGTCAGCGGAGACAATAGGGTTAGTTTAACACACACAAGGGGTGCTTAGAGATGATGACTATTCCAAGGGGTGAGGCTGGCTTGGGCCACGGGTGATGGATCTTCCCACAGAGAGCCCTGATGTTATCAATGAGAACAGGAAACAGAGTTCTGACGCAAATTCGTTGAGTGATTTCCCCCCCACGTCTCCCAGTTCGTCGTGAGGGATTATGGAAATTAGAGGAAAGGGTTTTGGATGCGACTGGATAGCATTCCAAAGACAATTCAGACAAAAGGTTAATGTAAGACAGGGCTGTCCAACTGCCGGCCCTGCAGGTGTTTTGGACTTCAAATCCCAGAAATCCTAACAGCTGGTAAACTGGCTAGGATTTCTGGGAGTTGAAGTCCAAAACACCTGCAGGGCCGGCAGTTGGACAGCCCTGATGTAAGACAAAGGGCGCATGCTTGGTAGGTCTTTGTGGGGTGTGAAAATGGCAGGCATCCGTTCTGAGAGATGAAAATACGGGACGTCCCGTATAATACGGGACAGGTGGCAACCCTACTTGGTATATTAGACCAGCTAAATCCATTCTTTCTCCGGGCAGCAGACCTTGTGGAAATTGCTCTGTTTGTTCTAATATATGCACAGATAAATCTATTTTCAGTCCAGGCAAAAAACGTAATTTTCCTGTAAAATCATTTGCTACCTGCGCCTCCTCCGGGATAATTTATGCCATCACGTGCAGCTGCCCAAAAACCTACGTGGGTATGTCGATTAGAAAATTAAAACAAAGATTTATTGAGCATCGGAGCAAGATAAATAATAAAAGTACAGAAATCCCCTTCTATCAACATTGCATGGAAAAACAGCATTCCCCTGCATCTTTAAAACTCATGGTGCTGGAAAAACCCTTCGTTCCTCCACATGGAAACCTCTCCCAGGTGTTCCGTCGGCTTGAAGTTTTATGGACAATTAAAATTAAATGTGAATTACCTTTTGGCCTTAATGAGCCGGTCAGCCTACACTCCCTTTTAATTTAATTTAAATAGGTACGTTCACAGGTAAAATTACCTTTATGGTCACCTCGCCGGATCGAGACGAGGTTATGCTAGGATCTCCTATACTATGGTATGCTTTAAATTGTGATTTCGCCTTTAAATGTTACAATGTGGGTTATGTTTCTATTGCTACTGTACTATGATTCCTTATATGTATATATAATTGTTTCAGGACATGAACCTAAATATGGACATCTAGCCTTGACAAAGATTATCAAAACGGAATCTGTGGCCCTGATGTGTTTTCTATGACTTTCCGTCGGCTTGCCTTATTGGACTACCAGGAGCCAGAATTGGCGGCTCCGGTTCATTTCGTCCTGCGGTACTGGATTACCTTGGCCTAGCGCCTGCCCTCTAACTGTTTATCTCCATTTCGAACATTTATGTTTGTTTGGAACTCACACCCTTATTTGCTATATTGGGGAATGGACTAAAAGCGTCGTCCTGGCTGCGCCCCGGATACGGTAGAGTGGAATACAGCTATATAGCTTTGTATATGTTATACAGTGATTTTGAATATTTGTGGTATAAACTGAATGATATTATTTGAAAACTAGCGTTTTGAATGTTCTTTGAACCCTACTTGGTATCCACGGAGGCTCCGGAAACCAAACCCCAGTGGATACTAAATAGATGAAACCTCCTTGCTCCTCACTTTCTTACCTCTGCTCTCTTCTGGAGCAAGACACAAAGCAGAAGGAGTCCCAGGGATTTCGGCATTCTTTTGGTCCAAGAGAGGCACGAGGACAGGCCGAGGCATCCATCTCAGGGCTCCGTCTCTAGCAGGCTTTGGGACTCTCCGTTCACATCCATTTCAAGTTAGAAGGAAGTTTTCTGGAGAGATTTAAAAAACCCATCAAATGAAATTGTCAGGTCAGCAGTCCTTAGTCTTCCTTGGCTGTTTTATAATGTCAATGCACACGACATAATGGGTTTTCCCCATCCCTGGTAGACCCCAGGCCATCAACCATCCCCTCTAACATTTCACAGAAGTGATATCGAGCAACATTTGGGGGTCTTTCCGTGAAGGCAAACTACTCAGACACACCAAAGAGGATCTGATATAGCCCTGGCGAGAGAGGAAGAAGCCAATCCAATTTTCCCTGAATTTCCCAAATAAAGATGTCACCAAGTTGAAGAAACACCAATAGTGAAAGGACCGAGTCAGTGACATCTCCATCCCATCCCCTGTTCAGATATCAGCCAGCACGCCAATGCCTTAAATCAAGAAATAGTTTTCTAAGATCTACCAGGCCCGGATTACCCATAAGGTCAACCTAGGCCATAGCCTAGGGACGCAAGCCGAGGGGGGCGCAGAATCACGGACCAAAAAAAAAGTTGAAACAAATAAAAACGCCATGGCCAGCCCCAACTCAGCGGAACTTGCCCCCCAGGGACGCCCCCGGCCGCTCTGCGCGTGCCTGTTTCCCTCCCTCCCCATGGTACTTCCCATCCGCAGGAGCAGACGAGGAGCCTGCCTTCCAAGTGAGCGAGAGAGTGAGCGAGCGCGAGACCCGTGTGCGCCCCCCGCTCCCTCACGCGTTCTTCCCCACGCTTCCACCTCTCTCCCCCTTTCATTGCGAAGCAAGAAATAGCCTTTTTTCTGCCCCAAAACGGGCAGGTGGGTGGGTGAGTGGGCTACCTTCCTAGCCATTCGGGAGGGTCCCGAATTCGGTTGCCTCAGTTTCCCCGGCGGCGCTGGGGGGGGGGGGGAGTGCGGTAGAGGTTGGCTTAAAGGGGGCGTAATTCCAAAGTGTGGCCTAGGGCGCAAAAAGGTGTCAATCTGGGCCTGCGGATGGCTCTGATGTAAGGAGGGAGGGCGTTCCAAAGTGATGGAGCGATCACCGAGAAAGCTCTCCGCCGGGCTGATGTTAGATGGGCTTCCTTAGGGCCTAGGGCCTGTATTAGATTCTGATAGTCTGCGCGAGGTGATCTCCAGGGTTGACATGGAGAGAGGCATTCCCGTAGGTATGCAGGCCCTTGGCCATACAAGGCCTTAAAGGTTAGAACCAGCACCTTGTGAGTAATACGAAATTCGACCGGAAGCCAGTGCAGTCGGTATAGGACAGGTGTTATATCGTTCCTCACGGGGGTTCCTGTGAGGAGTCTGGCAGCCGCATTCTGTACCAGTCGAAGTCTTCGGGTCACCAACAAGGGAAGGCCAACATAAAGGGCATTACAGTAGTCAAGTCTCGAAGTTACTGTGGCATGAACTACTGTGGCCAGATCATCCCTGGACGAGTAGGGTGCCAGCCGCTTGGCCTGCCGAAGATAGAAGGCCGACTTACTGACAGCGGAGACTTGTGCCTCCATTGTCAATAACGGGTCAAAAATGACACCAAGGCTTTCGACGGTGGTAGCTGGAGAGAGAGGTTCACCATCTATAGTGGGCAGCCGTGCCTCGTCCAATCCAGGACGACCCAGCCACAAGGTGTCCGTCTTTGCCGGATTCACCCTCAGTCTACTGGAGCGCAGCCAACCTGTTACGGCCTCAGGGCAAGATGCGAAGTTATCGGGAACCGAGTTTGGTCGGCCGTCCATCCGTACAAGGAGCTGGGTGTCATCAGCATACTGATAGCACTCCAGCCCATGACTCTGGACTAGCTGAGCGAGTGGTTGCATGTAGATGTTAAATAATAATAAATACATTACAACTGTACCCTTGGTTTGCTTCTGACATGATAAAATTATTATTATTATATTGATGTACTACGAGTTAAATTCCTTCTTCCCCAGAGCATTAGAAAGCCACCCTTTGGACTAAAACCCACAGGATCCTGGGCGACGCAAAGGGTAGCCGTCCAACTTGGATGCTTTTCTCCCATTCTGGACCTTTGCAATAGATGTCCCTGCTCTCTGCTTACTTAGCCCCTGCTTGCTTGGGCACGGCCGCTCGCTCTAAAAACACAATGCCACACATAACCCATTAGTACCTTTCTTCCGCAAAAGCTGATGTTTACTTTGCTAAAAGCTGTCAGGAGAAAGTAAAAATTGAAAAATGATAGTTACTATCTCAGCACTGCTGCACACAAACAACCGAGGGCGGGTTGCACATCCGTTGGGCCAGATAGCAAGGGAAACAGCCAGGGGAGGGAGACTCAGGGGACTCAGGGCGGATTACAATGTACACATCCATGGTCAACATCCAATGCCATAGACGCACAACACATATAAACAGACAGTCAGAGGCTATTTAACTTTTTCTGGCCACCAGGGGAGCTGTGGCCTCACCGTCCATCTGCGACACTGATGAACTACTTTCCGCATTTCCCGCATGCTTTTTGCTGGAGATTTTTTTATGGCCTTGTAAATTTTGTTAAATTAGTCTCCCCACACATAGGTGGTACCTACATTTCCTACTTGACAGATGCAACTGTCTTTCAGGTTGCAAGGTCGACAACAAGCTACACAATTGGCCAGAAGCTCACTCCGGCCCGGGCTGGCTTGGAACTCATGACCTTTCAGTCAGTAGTGATCTTAATGCAGCTGAGACCCAGCCAGCTGTGCCACAGTCCCGGTGTGTAGTACAGTCGAGTCTCGCTTATCCAACATATATGGGGCGGCAGAATGTTGGATAAGCGAAAATGTTGGATAATAAGGAGGGATTAAGGAAAAGCCTATTAAACGTCACATTACATTATGATTTTACAAATTAAGCTCTAAAACAGGGGTGCTCAGAATGGTGATCGGGGTCACCAGGGTGATCTTTGGGCCTCAACCTAGTGATCTTCAGGCCCCTGACTAGGTTTTTTGCTGTTGGTCCTCTGCACGCGCCCCTGCACGCTGCAAAGAAGTCCTCCGTCGTTGCTCCTCCCCGCTCCCTGCTCGCGCGCCGCCTCCAAAAGCTGCAGAGTCTAAGGGGCAGAATGGGCCCCCTCTTTTGGATTCCTCCTCCTCCCTCCATCCTTCTCCAGCCACTCAGAGTCGTATTAGACCAAAGGGGGCGGGTCTGGATGACGCGATGCATGGCTGGCCCCGCGCGCATGCGCAGAAGCGGCCATTCTGCCTCTCGGACTTCTCGTGAGCTCTTGGAGGTGGCACGCATGCTGGCGGCGTGGAAATAGGAGCAATGACGGAGGAGGAGGAGGACGCTTTGGGATCATTTCCTTACCGCATCTCAAAGGTCGGTCTTTTTACTTTGGGGTGGGTGCTTGATTGTTCTGTGGCATGTCTCTTTGTTTATTTTTAATGTTTAAAAATGGCCTTTTAGCTCCAAAGCCTCTCTGCTTGCTTTGTTCCTTGAGAAATATATGTTGGGGAATATGGAAATGTCGGAGAAATGGGGTGGTTGGATGTATTTTTGCATTCCCCTTTGTTTACCTTGCTGAGTATTAAATGGCCTCGCAGTTCAAAAGCCTCTCTTTTTACTTTCTGGCTGATAATATGTGTGGTAATATGGCAGTGTGGGAGAAATGGGGTGGTTGGATGTATTTTTGCATGCCCCTTTGTTTACCTTGCTGAGTATTAAATGGCCTTGCAGTTCAAAAGCCTCTGTTCTTACTTTCTGGCTGATAATATGTGTGGTAATATGGCAGTGTGGGAGAAATGGGGTGGTTGGATGTATTTTTATGCTCTGTTTTATATTGTTGTTATTAAATTGAAATGTTGATGTTTTATAACTTCATTTTATGTAAACTGCCCCGAGCCTGCTGGAAGGAGCGGTACATAAAAATGAATAATTAATATAAATAAATAAATAAATAAGAAAATAGTTATACGTTTTACATTTCTGGGTAGGTGATCTTTGGGACTTGGTTTTTTAATCAGTAGCTCCCATGCTGAAAAAGTGTGAGCACCCCTGCTCTAAAACATCATATTTTACGACAATTCGACAAAAAAAGCAGTTCAATACACAGTAACGTGTAGTAATTACTGTTTTTACGAATTTAGCACCAAAACATCGCAACGTATTGAAACATCTATGGATCTGGGTGGGAGGCAGGCTGTGTTGGATAATGCAGAACGCTGGATGAGCGAAGGTTGGATAAGCGAGACTCTCTTGTATTTCTGTTCCTATCTAACACCAGCATCCTTCTGCAATGGTCTCACTTCCTCCACTCTTATTTATTTATTTACTTAATTTCTATTCCGCCCTTCTCACCCCGCAGGGGACTCAGGGCGGATTACAATGTACACATTACTTTTAGACACACAAACACACAAGACAGGCAGAGGCAATTTAACATCTGGCCACCAGGGGGAGCTTTCACACTCCTTCATTCCTCAGCGTGTTTCCTGGAGATTTTTTTATGGCCTCGTAAATCAGTTAAATTTAGCCTCCCCGCTAAGTGGTATCTTAATTTCCTACTTGACAGATGCAACTGTCTTTCGGGTTGCAAAGGTCGACAACAGGCTACGCAATAGTTCGAGAGCCCACCTCGACCCGGGCAGATCTCGAACTCATGACCTTCTGTTCAGTAGAGATCTTATACAGCTGACACTCAGCCAGCTGCGCCACATTCCCGGCACTCTTTCCAGATCTCCTTTCGTCTGCTCTTCTCCGTCTCTGGCTGGTGAAGCAGACAGACATATTCTGTCTGCTTCTCATGTCTAAACTAAATAAAAGCCTCTTGATTGGATTAAAAGAGCCACAATGGTTGGGAAGGCCTTTCTATCAGTCCCAGCTCTGCCTTGTTTGTATTCTTTAATCAGTTGCAAGGACTGGGCTAATAACAGAGGCACATCCTGCCCTATTACGTCTGCCGCAGTCCTTTACTCACAGCCAAGTTTTATAATTTGACATGAGAGCTAGCATGGTGTAATAGTTTGTGCATTGGACAATGGCTTTGGAGACCAGGGTTCAGTTAGGAAATAGGCCCTTGAAACCCTCTTGGATGGCTTTGGGCAGGTCACACTCTCTCAGCCTATTATAGGGTTGCCTAAGGCAGTGTTTCTCAACCTTATTTGTTTGTTTGTTTGTTTACAGCATTTATATCCCACCCTTCTCACCCCGCAGGGGACTCAGGGTGGATTACAATGTACATATACACAGGGGTGGACTTATCTATTCCGGGGGTAAGTGAAAAATGTTTTCCGCCCCCAGTGGCTCCCGAGCGCGAGTCACGCTCTGGAGCCCAGTGCGCATGCGCCAATCTCCGCGCATGCGCACTGGCTCCCGAGCGCGCCTCCCACTCGGAGCCCAGTGCGCATGCGCCAATCTTCGCACATGCGCACTACTGCACACATGCGCACTGGCTCCAAAGTGGGAGGCGCGCTCTGGAGCCAGTACACATACTCTGAGATTTTCGTGCATGCGCAGTAGCTCCTACAGGCACCGTAGCGGCTGTAGAAGCTTCTGCGCATCCGCAAAAATTTCCACGCATGCGGAGGCGCGGCCAGAGCGCCCCCGAGCGGCGAGGCCGGCTAGGAAAAGCCCAGCTGGTGCGGTGGTGCGGCGCGGCCGCGGGGCCAGCTGTGGAGGCCCAGTCGACACGGCGGTGGGGCGGGGCCGGTGCGGCGGCGGCCCTCCCAGGTGGCGACGCTCCTCCCAGGTGACGACGCCCTACGCGACTGCATAGTTGGCGTAATGGATAAACCGGCCCTGCATATACATGGCAAACATTCACTGCCATAGACACACAACAGATATAGACAGACACTCAGGCTATTTAACATTCCAGTTTCTGGCCACCAGGGGAGCTGTTGCTTCCTCATTCTTTGCATACTTCCTGGAGATTTTTATGGCCTCATAAATCAGTTAAATTAGCCTCCCCATAAAGTGGTACCTAAATTTCCTACTTGACAGATGCAACTGTCTTTCGGGCTGCAAAGGTCGACAACACGCTACACAACTTTGGTCGGGAGCTCAACTCCGACCCGGGCTGGCTTCGAACTCATGACCTTTCAGTCAGTAGTGATCTTAATGCAGCTGACTCCCAGCCAGCTGCGCCACGGTCCTGGTGAAAACTTCCAAATGCCTTTAATGTAGTTCCTCGTGTTGTAGTGACCCCCAATCATAAAATTATTTTCGTTGCTAGTTCATAACGGTAATTTTGCTCCTGTTATGAATTGTAATGTAAATATCTGATATGCAGGATGTATTTTCATTCACTGGACCAAATTTGGCACAAATACCCAATACACCCAAATTTGAATACTAGTGGGGTTGGGAGGGGTATTGATTAGTAGTTGCTGGGATTTATAGTTCACCTATAATCAACGGGCATTCTGAACTCCACCAACGATGGAATTGAACCAAACTTGGCACACAGAACTCCCATGACCAACAGAAAATATTGGAAGGGTTTGGTGGGCATTGACCTTGAGTTTGGGAGTTGTAGTTCACCTACATTCAGAGAGTACTGGATTCAAACAATGGTAAATCTGGACGAAACGCTGCATGAATATTCAACATGCCTAAATGTGAACACTGGTGGAGTTTTGGGGGAAATAGACCTTGACATTTGAGAGTTGTAGTTGCTGGGATTTATAGTTCACCTATAGTCAAATAGCATTCTGAACCCCACCAACGATAGTATTGGGCCACACTTCTCACACAGAACCCCCATGACCAACAGAAAATACTGTGTTTTTTATGGTCTTTGGCGACCCTTCTGACAATCCCTCACAACCCCCCTCCAGTGTTCCCGACCCCCAAGTTGAGAAATGCTGAATTAGCTAGAGAAAAGCTGTCCTGATCCCTACTGCTTGGGGGTTCCTTTGTTGGGAGGTGTTAGCTGGCTCTGATTGATTTTTGTCCGGAATTCCCCTGATTTTTTTTAATGCTGCTCTTTATTTATTTATTTATTTATTTACTTACTTACAGTATTTATATTCCGCCCTTCTCACCCCATAGGGGACTCGGGGCAGATTACAATGTACACATACATGGCAAACATTCATTGCCATATACACACAACACATATAGACAGACAGTCAGAGGCTATTTAACATTCCAACTTCTGGCCACCAGGGAAGCTGCCGCTTCACCGTCCATCTGTGACACTGGTGAAGTACTTTCCGCATTCCCTGCATGATTTTTATGGCCTCGTAAATTTTGTTAAATTAGCCTCCCCACACATAAATTGTACCTAAATTTCCTACTTGACAGATGCAACTGTCTTCTGGGTTGCAAAGGTTGACAACAAGTTACACAAATTGGTTGAGAGCTCACCCCGACCCAGGCAGGCCTCGAACTCATGACCTTCTGGTCAGTAGAGATCTTATGCAGCTGACACCCAGCCAGCTGCACCACATTCCCCGTATTCTTGGATTGCAACTCCCAGCAGTCTTCCTGATTGATCTACAATCCGAGCTGCAAAGGTCGACAACAAGCTACGCAACTGGCCGGAAGCTCACTCCGACCTGGGCTGGCTTCGAATTCATGACCTTTCTGTCAGTAGTGATCTTTAATGCAGCTGACACCCAGTCAGCTGCACGACAGTCCTGGTGCACATGTATTTTTTGCACATGTATTTTCATACACATATTATTTTATTTCTCCTTTTCTCAGTCTTAACTTTTTCAGTAGGGCTACAGCCCTTTACTGACTGGATTTTATAGTTTTGTAATACTGGTTTTTAAAAAATACTGGTAGCCAGATTTTGTTCAGGTCTATCAGCTAAAACCTCCCAGCAAAGGATCCCCCAGGCAGGAAGCAGCCAGGCTTTGAAGCTACAAGGTAATTCAATACTCATCAAGGTGGGCAATTGCAATTTTCACACTTGCCCAAAGCAGGCAAGAGTTCTTTCTCTCATCCTGGACATTATTCCACAGATATATACTGTAAACCTCACTTGCATCAATTTCCAACAGACCTCACAACTTCTGAGATGCCTGTCACAGATGCAGGCAAAACGTCAGGAGAGAATGCTTCTGGAACATGGCCAGACAGGGCGGAAAACTCCAGGCAACCCAATGATTCTGGCCATGAAAGCCTTCGTCAAGACATTGTGCTCAAATTGCAATTGAATCAATGGTATCCCAAAAGGTGAACGCATGGAGAAACAGAAGAAAAACCACATAAAAGACTGGATAGAGCTAAAAGACAAACATCTGCTCAACTCGGAAGGATGGGATAACAGGTTTGGCTGGCACGGGTACCTCCTCTATGACAAATTAAAACAAGACAAAAACTTCAACACCCATATAATAGAGCACATTTGTTAAAAGTCTGGGAAAAGCATAAAATAAATATCATAAACAAACATCCAATTTGGTCTTCTCCTCTAGAAGCATTTCAAATTGCCCCACTTAATAAAGAACCGTGGCCAACATACAAGGACCTCCTAATAAAAAAGCAAGCCACCTGGCAGCTGAGACCCCTAGATGATTTTGGAAAGTTTAAATTAAACTGGTTCCAATATAATCAACTGAGAGAGAAATACCTATCAGATAAAAAAAGAGGTTGGCAGGAGACTCTAACGACCGGAGAAAAAATTATACTACAAGCAGAAAAGAAGGGTGTAAGTAAATTATACAAGCACATATTAATAAACCAACACCAAAATAAACCAATAAAAGACTTCATGACAAAATGGCATGACAACATAGGCCATAATATAACATTAGAAAACTGGGAGAAATTATGGAAGTATACTTCTAAACATACATATGCCTCCTCTCTAAGGGAAAACTACTTCAAGATGCTATATAGGTGGTATATCACCCCGTCACAATTAAGTAAAATGTACAAGAATGGAAATAATCTTTGCTGGAAGTGTCAAAAAGACAAGGGGACTTTCTTCCACCAGTGGTGGACATGTGGGAGGGTAAAGCTATATTGGAGTAAAGTGCACAAACTCCTCCAAGCAATGTTAAAAAAAAAATCGAATTGAAACCTGAACTTTTTCTTCTGAACATTATAGATAACAACACCCTGAATAAATGCTCGGAAAAACTGTTATGTTATGTGACCACGGCGGCTAGGATAGTTTGGGCCAGGTATTGGAAAAAGAAAGAGACCCCAGAGGAAGAAGAACTTCTGGTCAAACTACTAGAGATAGCCGAAATGGACAAATTAACCATCATGCTAAGAGGAAACGAAGACTCTAAATTTAAGGAGGTGTGGAATCCATTCATTACTTTTATAAAAAATAACAAGAAAATAGAGCTAAAGGGTTATTGGCTACGAGGGTAAAGAGTGATGTTAACACCAATGCCTAAAACTACCAAGTCTGTACCACCGGGTGAAGTCAACCTGTTTTGTTTTAAATGTAATCCTGTTCGACAGTGTTGTTGTGTCAACCCCCCCCCCATCCCGAGTGTTCGCACCCTCCCCCCATCCCTCTGACCTTATGTTGGGGCTAAACTATAGGCCTCTATGTTACATGTTTGTATTGTTATACTTTTAACCAATAAAAACCTTTAAAAAAAACCACCCCAAAGTCCAAGTCTGTTTGCGAGAATGAAAAGCCACCTGGCTGTCTTACCTGCACAGGTGAGGATGGATGTGCTGGATGCTTGCTCCCTTCTCCCTTTGCCATCCTTGCTTGGTCTAGCCGGAGTTTAAAGGCAGCCTCACCCCCAACTTGGAAGGAGGAGGGAGGGAGTGGGATAATGATGATGATGACGATGGGAGGAAGAGGGATGATGGCTTCTCCCACTGGGTCTGTGGCGCGTGCCGGGTGGGTGTCCCTCTGGGGCCTTGCAGCCCGGCATCTTCCAAGATGCTCTTTGGCAGCTGGAGGCCTCATCTCGCCCGGCCCACACTCTCTGCCATTAGTGGTGGAAAGGCAGGCGGCGGGTGTTTACTTTTCAAAGGGCAGAGGGAAGGCTGTCGCAAAAAATGACAAATAGAAGGAAATGAGACCCCAAAAGAGATCATGCTCCCAGGACAGAAGTTGCACTCTGTGGGTGATGAGTTGAGTCTTTGGAGACAAGGAAGAGAGAGAGAGAAAAGGGAAAGAAGGGGGAGGGAGGGGGAAAAGTAAGGAAGGAAGGAAGGAAGAGAGAGAGTAAAAGAAAAAGAAAGAAAGAAAGAAAACAGAGGAAAGAAGTAAGGAAAATAAAGAAAAAAGAAAGAAAGGAAGAGGAAAGTAGGAAGGAAAAGAAAGAAAGGCAGAAGGAAGGAAAGAGAAGAAGAAGAAAGGAAAAGAAAGAGAAAGAAAGAGAGAGGGAGAAAAGAGGAAAGAAGTAAAGAAAATAAAGGAAAAAGGAAGGAAGGAAGAGGAAGGAAGGAAGGAAGGAAAAGAAAGGCAGAAGGAAGGAAAGAGAAGAAAAAAGGAAAAGAAAGAGAGAGAGAAAAGAGGAAAGAAGTAAAGAAAATAAAGAAAAAAGAAAGGAAGGAAGAGGAAAGTAGGAAGGAAAATAAAGAAAGGCAGAAGGAAGGAAAGAGAAGAAGAAAGGAAAAGAAAGAGAAAGAAAGAGAGAGGGAGAAAAGAGGAAAGAAGTAAAGAAAATAAAGAAGGAAGGAAGGAAGAGGAAGGAAGGAAGGAAAAGAAAGAAAGGCAGAGGGAAGGAAAGAGAAGAAGAAAGGAAAAGAGAGAGAGAGAGAGAAAAGAGGAAAGAAGTAAAGAAAATAAAGAAAAAAGAAAGGAAGGAAGAGGAAAGTAGGAAGGAAAAGAAAGAAGGGCAGAAGGAAGGAAAGAGAAGAAGAAAGGAAAAGAAAGAGAAAGAAAGAGAGAGAGAGAGAAAAGAGGAAAGAAGTAAATAAAATAAAGAAAAAGAAAGGAAGAAGGAAGGAAAAGAAAGGCAGAAGGAAGGAAGGAAAGGAGAGGAAGGAAAGAAAGAAAAGAAAAGAAAGAGAGAGAGAGAGAGAGAAAGAAAGAAAGAAAAAAGAGGAAAGAAGGAAAAGAAATAAAAAGAAATAAAAAGAAGGAAGGAAGGAAAAGAAAGAAAGAGGTAGAAGAAAGGAAGGAAAGAGAGGGAGGAAGGAAAAGAGAGAAAGAAAGAGAGAAAGAAAAAAGGAAAGAAGGAAAAGAAAGAAAAAGAAAAAGGAAGGAAGGAAGGAGGAAAGAAAAGAAAGATGAAGAAAGGAAGGAAAGAAAGGAAGTGGAAGGGAGGAAGGAAGGAAAAGAAAGATAAAAAACGAGAGAGAGAAAGAAAAAAGAGGAAAAAAGTAAGCAAAAGAAAAACAAAGAGGAAGGAAGGAAAGGAAGTGGAAGGAAGGAAAGAGAAGAAGAAAGGAAAAGAAAGAGAAAGAAAGAAAGAAAAAAGAGGAAAGAATTAAGAAAAGAAAGAAGAAAAGAAAGAAAACATGGAAGGAAGGGGAAAAAAGAAAGAGGAAGGAAAGAAGGAAGAAAAAGAAAGAAATGAAACGACAAGGAGGAAGGAATGAAAGAAAAGAACAAAAAAGAAAGAAAAAAGAAAGAAGGAAGGAAAGAAAAGAAAGAAAAACAAAGGAAGAAAGAGGAAGGAAGGAAGTAAAAGAATGAAAAGGAGGGAGGGAAAGAGAAAGGAATGAATGAACAAAGGAAAATAAAGGAAAAGCAAGGAAGGAAAAGAAAGAAAGAAAGGGGAAGGAAGGAAGGAAAAGAAGGGGGAAAAGAACGAGAGGAAGGAAGGAAAAGAAATGGAAAAAAAGAAAGAAAAAGGAGGGAAAGAAGGGAATGAAAGGAAGGAAGGAATGAAAAGAGAAAGGAACAGAGGAAGGAAGGAAAATAAAGGAAGAGGAACAAAGAAAAAGAAGGAAGGAAGGAAGGAAGGAAGGGAAGGAAGGAAGGAAGGAAGGAAGGAAGGAAGGAAGGAAACATATTTAAATACAGATATTAAAACAATGTAACATTTCAAAATACACTTTAAAACCCAAATGCAAATGATAGCATTGGAAGTGGTTTCCTCAACATAGGTTGGGAGCCAGCGTGGTGTAATGGCACTATGGCGCCTTCTACACTGCCATATACAATCCAATTTATCTGCTTTGAACTGGATTATATGGCACTGTAGACTCGCATAATCCAATTGAAGACAGATTATGTGAATTATCTGATTTGATAATCTGGATTATATACGGCAATGTAGAAGGGGCCTAGGCCACACTCTCTCGGCCTCAGTGGAAGGCAATAAATCTTGCTGAGAAATCTCCGTCATAGAGTCGCCTTAAGAACAAATTAAAGGTACACCATAATAACAAAATTTTTTTTAATTAGGTTGCCAACTTACCAGAACAAAAGGGCTCCTCTTTTCCAACAGTGTTATCTTGGTTGCCAACTTACCAGAACAAAAGGGCTCCTCTTTTCCAACAGTGTTATCTTGGTTGCCAACTTACCAGAACAAAAGGGCTCCTCTTTTCCAACAGTGTTATCTTGGTTGCCAACTTACCAGGAAAAAGGGGCTCCTCTTTTCCAACAGTGTTATCTTGGTTGCCAACTTACCAGAACAAAAGGGCTCCTCTTTTCCAACAGTGTTATCTTGGTTGCCAACTTACCAGAACAAAAGGACTCTTCTTTTCCAACAGTGTTATCTTGGTTGCCAACTTACCAGAACAAAAGGGCTCCTCTTTTCTAACAGTGTTATCTTGGTTGCCAACTTACCAGGAAAAGGGGGCTCCTCCTTTCCAACAGTGTTATCTTGGTTGCCAACTTACCAGAACAAAAGGGCTCCTCCTTTCCAACAGTGTTATCTTGGTTGCCAACTTACCAGAACAAAAGGGCTCCTCTTTTCCAACAGTGTTATCTTGGTTGCCAACTTACCAGAAAAAAGGGGCTCCTCTTTTCCAACAGTGTTATCTTGGTTGCCAACTTACCAGAACAAAAGGGCTCCTCTTTTCCAACAGTGTTATCTTGGTTGCCAACTTACCAGAACAAAAGGGCTCCTCCTTTCCAACAGTGTTATCTTGGTTGCCAACTTATCAGAACAAAAGGGCTCCTCTTTTCCAACAGTGTTATCTTGGTTGCCAACTTATCAGAACAAAAGGCTCCTCCTTTCCAACAGTGTTATCTTGGTTGCCAACTTACCAGAAAAAAGGGGCTCCTCTTTTCCACAGGGTTATCTTGGTTGCCAACTTACCAGAACAAAAGGGCTCCTCCTTTCCAACACTGTTATCTTGGTTGCCAACTTATCAGAACAAAAGGGCTCCTCCTTTCCAACAGTGTTATCTTGGTTGCCAACTTACCAGAACAAAAGGGCTCCTCTTTTAAAACAGTGTTATCTTGGTTGCCAACTTACCAGAAAAAGGGGCTCCTCTTTTCCAACAGTGTTATCTTGGTTGCCAACTTACCAGAACAAAAGGGCTCCTCCTTTCCAACAGTGTTATCTTGGTTGCCAACTTACCAGAACAAAAGGGCTCCTCTTTTCCACAGGGTTATCTTGGTTGCCAACTTACCAGAACAAAAGGGCTCCTCTTTTCCAATAGTGTTATCTTGGTTGCCAACTTACCAGAACAAAAGGGCTCTTTTCCAACAGTGTTATCTTTGTTGCCAACTTACCAGAACAAAAGGGCTCCTCTTTTACAACAGTGTTATCTTGGTTGCCAACTTACCAGAACAAAAGGGCTCCTCTTTTCCAACAGTGTTATCTTGGTTGCCAACTTACCAGAACAAAAGGGCTCCTCTTTTCCAACAGTGTTATCTTGGTTGCCAACTTACCAGGAAAAATTATCTTGGTTGCCAACCAAAGGGGCTCCTCTTTTCCAACAGTGTTATCTTGGTTGCCAACTTACCAGAACAAAAGGGCTCCTCTTTTCCAACAGTGTTATCTTGGTTGCCAACTTACCAGAACAAAAGGGCTCCTCTTTTCCAACAGTGTTATCTTGGTTGCCAACTTACCAGGAAAAGGGGGCTCCTCTTTTCCAACAGTGTTATCTTGGTTGCCAACTTACCAGAACAAAAGGGCTCCTCTTTTCCTACAGTATTATCTTGGTTGCTAACCTACCAGGAAAATAAAATAGCCTCCTCTGTTCCTTTAAAATTAAACCAGCACAAATATTTTTAGAAATCTGAAGGTCGCTCTTTGAAGCGGATCAGAACACTTGGCTCATTTCTTCCATTTCGAACTGCTCCAACCAGGTAGCAACCTGATCTGGAAAGCAGCAGCTTTAGCTTTCCAAAACAGGGGAAAGGGACTGATCCTTGGATCAAATTAAGCCCTGCTTGCTGCCATTAATTTTATCTTTTTAATCAGAGCTTATATTATCCTCCATAGTAACCAGGCTGCTCTAACTGGGCCATTAGAAATTGCAAAAAAATAAAATCCCGTTTTCCAGGAACTCCTAACCTTCCATATGCTGCAATTATTCTTTGCTACTAACATGGACATCCTGCTTGTATCTTCATTAGGAGCCATGTAGTCCGTGTGCTTCGGACAGTGTTTTTCAACCTTTTTTGAGCCACGGCACATTTTTTACATTTACAAAATCCTGGGGCACACCACCAACCAAAATGACACTCTAACACAGTAATACATATAGTTAATATGTTTTTTAATGTATTTATACACTCAGTGTGAAACCTGGGCCTGTTTCGATGAACACAACATCGATATCCTGGCAGGAATGGCAGAAAGGCACAAACTTCCCACACAGAACTCCCATAACCAAGAGAAAATACTACCGTATAAGAGTTTGGTGGGCATTGACCTTGAGTTTTGGAGTTGTAGTTCACCTATATCCAGAGGGCACTGTGGACTGAAACAATGTTGGATCAGGACCAAACTTGGCATGAATACTCAATATGCCCAAATGTGAACACAGGTGGAGTTTGGGGGAAATAGACCTTGACATTTGGGAGTTACCGTTTCTGGGATTTATAGTGAACACACAATCAAAGAGCATCCTGAACTCTTGCAACAATGGAATTGAACCAAACTTGGCATAGTGAACTCTCATTACCACACAGAAAGTACTGAAAGGTTTTGCTTGGGAATTGACCTTGAGTTTGGAAGTTGGAGTTCACCTACACCCAGAGAGCACTGTGGACTCAAACGATGTTATGTTATGTTGTTGTTTGTTTTCTATCCAGAATCACAATGTTGGAAGGAGGCTCACCACTTTAGGTTCTCTAAAACAGGCATGGGAAAACTTCGGCCCTCTGGGTGCTTTGGACTTCAACTCCCACCATTCCTAACAGCCTGAGGCCCTTTCCTGCTTAAGTGGCTGAGGGGGAAAAGGGCCTGAGGCTGCTAGGAATGTGGGAGTTGGAGTCCAAAACACCTGGAAGGTCCAAGTTTGCCCATGCCAGCTTTCGACAGAGACCTCTTCCTCCCCCTTCGCGCCCTTCCTTCCCCCTCCTGCCTAACACTTACTTTTTCTTGCCGCTTCTACTGCCTTTTTGATCTGAGGGGGCAGCGTGAGCGTGTTCAGAAGGGGAGGGGGAGGGAGGAAAATGTGGGGCGAGTGTGCGCAGTAGCGTGAGCAAAGCAAGGCAAAGCGAGCAGAGCGAGGCTGGGAAGAAGGGAGCCCGAGTGGAGAAGAAAAAGTATTCAGCAGGAGGGGGAAGAAAGGGTATTGGAGGTCCCCATTTCCCACGGCACACCTGATGATCGCTCACGACACACTGGTGTGCCACGGCACACTGGTTGGGAAACACTGATCTGGATTATATGGCAGTGTAGATACAGGCTGACCTTTCCGTGTAGACTCAGGCAAAAGCACACTACTACAGCTTTTCCTAGCTTGCCCATTTTTCATTATTATTATTATTATTATTACTATTATTAGCTGTACCCACCATGCATTGCTGTGGCCAACCTTCCGTCCCTCTTTCTCTCCTTCCTCCCCTTTTCTTTCCCTTCCAATTTCCCCTCTTTCTTCCTTCTCCACCTATTCTTTATTTATTATTTATTTTTACGTCATTTATATTCCGCCCTTCTCGACCTGCAGGGGACTCAGGGCGGATCACAATGCACATATACAGGCAAACATTCAATGCCATAGACATACAACATATATAGACAGACACTCAGAGGCAATTTAACATTCCAGAAATCAGTTAAATGTAGCCTCCCCACAAAGTACCTAAACTTCCCACTTGACAGACTTCGCTTTTTGGATCATCCCACAAAGGACGTCGCAGAGGGCATCCCTGTGTTTGTTTTGGCTTCTCCTGCTGTGCTTTTTTTGGGACTTCCCTCGGGTTATTGTGGGTTTTTGCCAGTTTGGCTAGGTTTTTGTTGGTCCCATTCCCATTCCTTGTAAAATAAACCTTTTTGTTACCCCCTTTTACTTCTGGGCTTGGCTCTATTGGTGTCTGAGTTACAACAGTATATATGTGTGTTTATGTATATATGTGGTTTTGCACATGCGTTGCAATACATTTTTAGGGCTCTTTTGGCCTTTTAAGTCCCTTCTGCTGTGTTTTTCAGTGCTTTATGAGTGATGGTCACTCGATGGCCTGATAGGTGTATTGTGTCCAAATTTGGTGTCAATTCGTCCAGTGGCTTTTGCGTTATGTTAATCCCACAAACTGAGAAAATTGGCTGTCTCCAAGGATGTCGCCCGGGGGCCCGAATGTTTTGATCTTTTTCCATCCTTGTGGGAGGCTTCTCTCGTGTCCCCGGACAGGGAGCTGGAGCAGGCCTGGATTACCCATGAGGCCACCCTAAGCCATGGCCTAGGGGCGCAAGGCGAGGGGGGCGCAGTTCACAGACCAAAAAAAGTTGAAACAAAACCGCAACACGCGGCATGGAGATGGCTCTCTCTCTCTCTCTCTCTCTCAGGGGAGGGCGGGGGAAGAGCGTTGCAAGTTGGTGGGGAAGGAGGGAATGGCACCCCCCCTCGCCATCGCCCCCTTGTCAAGGAAGGAGGGCGTGAGGAGAAGGAGGCAGAGGGAAGCCCCCGGGGCCGCTGCCGGGCATGCGCGGCACCCAGAAATATGGCAGAGGAGGCAGAGGCGCTCATTCCTTGACAAGGGTGCTGCGCATGCCCGGCAGCGGCCCAGGGGTGGGGCTTCCCTCTGCCTCCTCCTCCTCACGCCCTCCTTCCTTGACAAGGGGGCGGGGCGATGGCGAGGGGGGCCACCATTCCCTCCTCCCCCACCACCTCGTAGCGCTCTTCCCCCGGGGCTTCCCTCCTGACTCAAGGAGGAGGAGGGAAGCTCTGCCCCCGGGGCCGCTGCCGGGCATGCGCAGCACCCAGGAACATGGCGGAGGAGGCAGAGGCGGCTTGAATCCCGGCGCAGTTGCCGCCCCGCAGCAGCCTTCACGCCAAAAGGTCACGTGAGAGCGAGAAGAAGGGTTCGACGCCTGCGGGGAAAAAGAAGCAGAAGCAGGGTTGGAATTAGGCCAGGGTTCTCCTTGCTCCTTTTTCCTTTTTGGAAAGAAGGAATGTGGGGGGGGGGGGTGGATGCAGTAGAGGTTGGTTTGGGGGCGTAATTCCAAAGTGTGGCCTAGGGCGTCAAAAGGTGTTAATCCGGGCCTGAGCTGGAGCTGACAGAGGGAGCTCGTCCGTGCTCTCCCAGGATTCGAACCTCCGACCTGTTCATTTTCAGCCCTGCTGGCAAAAGGGTTTAACTAATTGAGCCACCGGGGGCTCCTATTATTATTGTTAATAATGATAATAATAACAACAACAATAACCTTTACCATATTGACCAAGTTTTGACGTTCCACATGCGCCCCACTTCTCAGCCTGTCTTCATAGAACAAAATTATTGAAATGATTAGTGGTGTCTTCACGATCAATGAGTCGAGCCTAATCACGAAAACACTCTCCCAATTTATTGTGGGGTTAGAGGTCTCTCATTGAGGAGTCAGAAAATAAACTCCATGCTAGGAGCAGATGTCACGCCACGGTAAGCAGCATCCTGGGGAGAGAGGATGAGAAAAAAGGCTCATAAACACATTAATACAATGGCTGGTTTTTAAAGAAAATGACAAAATTGCCAAGGCTTTTGCATCTATCTATTTACGGACCCGGGTTTGGAAATGTCAGCTTGTTGTGGAGTCACAAAGAGGATCCCAAGAGGAGGGGAAATGGATTCAGCGTGAATACACAATGCCCTTTAGCGTAATGTCTCATCACGAAAAATCTGAAGCAACTTGGGCACAGATTTGAAATCCTAAAGTTTAGGATATTAAAAAAGAAGAAGGGGGGGAGAACAAAGAAGGAACATGGCAGCATCTTTAAGACTAATTGAGCCACAAATAAATTATTATTACGAGGGCGGGTCAATAAGTCTGTGACTTTTTGACTTTCCCGCCTCTTAACTGAAAGGGCGACACTGCTCCTGTCAAGAGGCATCTGTCAGTTGGCTCCTGTCAAAATTTGAACAAGCTGCGTCATTTAGTTTGTGTTTGACAGCCATTGATAGCAGACTACCGCGTGATTTGAGGAGAAAATGGGAAAAAGTGAATTTCGTGTGCTCATTAAGTATTATTTTTTGCGGGGAAAAACCATCACTCAAACCAAGGCTAAGCTTGATCAATACGATGGGGACTCTGCACCATCAATTTCAATGGTAAAAAAGTGGTTTACTGAATTTTGTTGTGGCCGTACAAGCACGGAAGATGGCGAACGATCTGGGCACCCAGTTGAGGTATCTACACCTGAAACAATTGAAAAAATTCACGATATGGTGTTGGCCGATCGGAGATTGAAAGTGCGAGAGATTGTGGAAGCCGTAGGCATCTCACGTGGCTCAGTGGTTTAAATTTTAAATAATCACTTGGGTCTGAGAAAGCTTTCCACAAGATGGGTGCTGCGTTTGCTCACAATCGACCACAAATGCAATCGTGTGTCAATTTCGCAGGAGTGTTTGGTGTTGTTCAACCGCAATATGGATGAGTTTTTGCGCCATTTCGTAACCGTGGACGAAACGTGGATCCACCACAACACACCAGAGACCAAACAGCAGTCAAAAGAGTGGGTTTCTCGGGGTGAATCGGCACCAAAGAAGGCCAAGGTGGGTTTGTCAGCCAATAAAGTCATGGCGGCCGTTTTGTGGGATGCACGTGGTATAATCCACATTGATTACATTCAAAAGGGTAAAACAATCAACGGTGAATATTATGCCAACTTATTGGGTCAATTTAATGAGGATTTGGGGGGAGGGGGAAACGACTGCATTTGGCCAAGAAAAATGTTCTTTTGCACCAGGACAATGCAAGGGTGCACACATGTGCAGTTGCCATGGCAACAATTCATGAATACAAATTGCTCCCTCATCCGCCCTATTCTCTGGATTTAGCTCCAAATGACTATTTCTTGTTTCCAAACCTGAAGAAATGGCTCAGTGGAAAGAGATTTGACTCCAACAATGAAAGCATCTCACAAACAAATACCTAATTTGATGACCTCGACAAATCTTATTTTTGGAAGGGCTAAAAAAATGGAGAAATGTTGGACAAAGTGTATAGAGCTCAAAGGAGACTACGTTGAAAAATAAAATGATTTTTTAAATTCAAAAACCTGTGTTTCATTCAAAGAGTCACGGACTTATTGACCCGCCCTCGTATTATTATAGTATAAGACAAATTCTTTGGATGCTCCATACTGGATCTGAAGAACTAGTGTCTTTCACTGCCAGGGTTGAATTAGGATTGACAGGTAAATAATAATAATAATAATAAGTGGGCGTGTAATGCTTTTTCCCTTGATGTCTCCTGAAGAGTTTAATCAGTTGGCTTCTGTAGATATAGATCCTGCCAGATAAAAGCCCCAGTTCCTGTCTGATCTTGTGAAGCTAAGCAGGGTCAGTCCTGGTTAGTACTTGGATGGGAGATGGACAATGAATCTCAAACAGTGTAGTTTATATTTCAGAGGTGGCTAAACCACCTCTGAATATTTCTTACCTAAGACAATCCTACACAATTCATGGGGTTTTGCCATAAGTTGAACAGGCGACCTACTCACACACACACACACACACACACACACACACACACACACACACACACACACAGGTCCTATCATTCTAGCTATACAATAAAAGTGAAAATATGTATGTATGTATGTATATGGGTGGTTTCTGCTTCAAGAGAGCACTGTAACTCCCACCAATGACTGATCTGAAACACACTTCGCACACAGTCCCAACTATAAATACTTGTGGCATTTATTTATTTATTTACTTATTATTTCAATTTGTATACCACCCTTCCCAGTAGGCTCAGGGTGGTTTACAGCATATAAAACAGTACATAATAAAATAGCAATAAAAGCATAACGGTAAGGTAGCAAGAACAGTAACACATATAGCAACAGGTGGTATGTGTGGCTAAGGGTTGAAAGCTTGCTGGAAGAGAGTTGTTTTACAGGTCTTCTGAAAGGCAGGTAACTCTCCAATTGAGCGGACTTTGGCCGGCAATGAATTCCACATATTCGGGGCCACAACCAAAAAGGCTCTTTGCCTGGTGGATGACAGATGGTAGTGTCGAAGAGAGGGAACTTCTAGCAGGTTTTGGTCCTCCAACCGAAGTGATCTCTGGGGCACATATGGGAGAAGATGGGCCCTCAAGTACACCGGCTCCAGACCATACAAGGCCTTAACGGTCAAAACCAGCACTTTGAAAGCAATCCGGTACTCGATTGGAAGCCAGTGCAATTGCTGCAGAATCGGGGTGATGTGACTTCGATTCAACACTCCCGTCAGAAGTCAAGCTGCAGCATTTTGCACTAGTTTAAGTTTCCGGATTACCGCCAAAGGAAGGCCAATGTAAAGGGCGTTACAGTAGTCCAGTGTCAAGATGACCGTTGCCTGGATAACCGTAGCTAAGTCGCCCTTGGCGAGGTAGGGCGCCACCGCCTAGTCTATCGCAGATGGTAGAATGTAGATCTGTTCAGGGTGGAGATCTGGGCCTCCATCATTAGCAGTAGGTCCAATTGGACCCCCAGGCTTTTTACTAACGATGACCGGCGTAATGCCTCGCCGTCCAGGGTAGGCAGCTGGAGCTCACCCCCACCTGGGTGACCCAGCCATAGGATCTCCGTCTTCGATGGGTTCGACCCTCAGCTGGCTGGCACAAAGCCAACCAGTCAAGGCGCAGTTTGAAATTATCGGGTACAGATAATTTGAGAGCAATGAGAATAATGGGAATTGTAGTTCATGCACATGGAGAGAGCCCATTAACGATGGATCTGGACCAAACTTGGCACACAGGCCCATTTCCATCATTGTTGTCAAACAGAACACCCCTCACTCCAATGAATTCTAGTTCTCTAAGGACACCAGGATAATTATCGTTCCCTTCTCAGCAAAACCTCTGCGACTCCAGCAAAGAACAAGGCCGGCAGACACAACCCTCCCTTAAAAGTTCATTTTTATTTTTTATGTAAGATCTGTAAATACAGGATCTGCAGCAGTGAATCTCATCCAAAGACTTTATCATTTCTCAATGCTTTAATAAAATTGTATTTTTTCTTGTAACTTTTAAAATCTGTCTTGTATCCTTTACTCTCTGCTCTACTCTTATATTTATCAAAAAATATACTAAATGTATGATTTCTGCCCAAGCAAGCCGCAGGGGTCTTCACCTCTTTGCAGACTCTGCTGTGGAATTTTCTGAACATCTGGGCTGAGCAATCCCGCTGGACAAAGGTGACAACGGAGGCCATTGTGTACACATGTAGATCGGTTGGCGGTTTCCGATTCTGATCCGATAGCGCCGGCAGTCAAATGCATAAAAGCTCATGTCTCTGTATTTCATGTCTACCCTGTACACTTTGGCACCAGCCATACTTGCATCCTTTCTGGCCGGATCGAAAATTAAACCTCTGTGGCTTGTCTTCACCTGGTAGGGTTCCCATATGTCCCTTATTCTAAGGGACGTCCCTTATTTTGGTCCTAAAATTTGTGTCCCTTATTTTCAGGCCCTGTCTCTTATTTTTGACTAGCAGGACAGGTCTGGGTGGGGTTGGCCAGAGGAAGGTGCGCACTGTGGTTTCCATGGCAATGCCTGCCCGGGGATTCCAACTTGCAGGGCAGCCTGCATCTCCATTGGAAGGAAGAGGCGATACAGGACTTTTTCAAAGTACAGTAGACTAATTAACCATTACCCAAGGGGAATGTTGGATCATGTTGGATAAAGATAGTTTCTGGTTGCTTGAGAGTTACCCTTAAAATAAGCCTAGCTGTGCATCCCAATACTATACAATGCTGTGTATCCCATACTATACTATACCATTAACTATTGACATAATAATCATGAAGATGTACTGTCTTATAAAATTTATTTTATTTTAATGTTTAGACAGTGCACTTTTTAAGTCAGCAAAGTCAAGTACTAAATACAGATGGAGAAAATTAGGTAGTTCTAATAATGTTTTTTCTGCATGACAAAACATGCAGAAACATACCATGTACTGTTAAGAGGGTGTAAGCCAGTTTCTGTTGTGAGTTTCAATCATTATCTTAGTCTGTTAATAAAACTATTTCTACCTAATGTTTGAGTTTCAAGTTTTTAATGAAGTGTCCCTTATTTTTGTGAAAAATCCCGTAAATGTCCCTTTATATCAAAAAATGGCAACCCTATCACTGAACTGAACTGACTTTATTATTTCTGAGTCGCCCTCCACGTTAGTGCTCCGGGCGACTTACATATAGCAATTCAACAATTAAAAATATTAAAAATATTAAAAATTAGATTAAAATATTTAGGGGTTAAATGCAAGGGCCAGGCTCAGGTAGTTGAGTTCCTGGTTCTGCATTAGCCATGGGCTTTCCTAAATAGCCAGGTCTTTAGAGCGGTCAGGAACTGGGGCAGGTCGAGGGAGGCTCTCTGGTCCGGTGGCATCGAGTTCCAGAGAACGGGGGCCACAATGGAGAACGATCTCCGTCTCGTGGCCTCCAGGTGGGCCTCTTTCACGCCCGGGACGCAAAGGAGGTTCTTGTTTGCCGGCCGCGGTGTCCTTGAGTAGGCAGGCATCAGCAAGCGGTCCTTTAAGTATGTTGGGCCCCGGCCCCGTAGGGCTTTGAAAGCCAAGGTCAAGGTCTTATGTAAGGCTCTATACTCAACGGGCAGCCAGTGCAGGCGCTGCAGGGATGGTGTAATGTGGCATCTCATCGATGTTCCTGTGAGAAGCCTGGCGGCCGCGTTCTGCACGATCTGGATCCTGCGGGTTAGTGACCGGGGCAGACCCACATATAAGGCGTTACAGTAATCCAGCCGTGATGTAACCGTGGCATGGATTACTGTAGCTAGCGCTTCCGTCGGGAGGTAGGGCGCCAGTTGTCTCGCTTGGCGCAGGTGGAAGAAGGCCCTTTTGCTCGTGGAGGCAACCTGGGCCTCCATCGACAATTTGGAGTCCAGGATAACACCAAGGCTCTTTACTGAGGGGGACGGAATCAATGGTTCCCCTTCGAAGGGGGGCAGTGGGAAAGGTGGTTCTGGGCGGCCCGGCCATAAGATCTCCGTCTTTGATGGATTTATTTTGAGTTTGTGGGCACGGAGCCATTTTGTTACTGCTTCCAGACCTCGAGTGAAGTTTTCGGGCACCGAAGTTGCGCCAGGCTCCAGCTTCAGCAGGAGCTGAGTGTCATCGGCATATTGGTAGCACCCTAGGCCGAAGCTCCGGGCTATACCAGCCAAAGGCCGGACATAGATGTTGAACAACGTTGGTGATAATATGGCGCCCTGGGGTACTCCGCACTCGAGGAAAGATTTCCTAGAAGTTTGGCCTAGCCATTCAACTCGCTGGCTACGTCCGCGCAGGAAGGAGCTAATCCTGGTGAGTATGTTCTTCAATCGGAAACTTCTGGCTTAGTGTAAACGATCGCCGGGCACTAACTCTTTGTATCCACGGTCCTAGTCTAAATTTGAATCCTAGAGTTGGAAGAGACCTCATAGGTCATCCAGTCCAACCCCATTCTGCCAAGAAGCAGGAAAATTGCATTCAAAGCACCCTGACAGATGGCCATCCAGCCTCTGTTTAAAAGCCTCCAAAGAAGGAGTCTCACCACACTCTGGGGCAGAGAGTTCCACTGCTGAACAGCTCTCACAGTCCTCATGAGAGAAAGGATCCCAAGATGGAATGGCCCAATGGACCCAGCCCAGATGGATACAAGGAATAATCACCCCCCCCCCCCCAAAGGCCAAGAGGAAGAGGGCACCCGGTTACTGACTTATACCCACCTCTGGCTCCGGTTCTCCCTTGGAGTTTCCATTCTGAAACAAAAAGAATCTGGATTAGGAAGGCAGGGGGAAAAGCAGAGGAAGGCATACTCAAGCTCTTTGGGAAACCCCACAAGTTCCTGGGAAAAGCTGGCTGCGTTTTCTCGTGGGGAGGGATCCGTGGCCTTTTGGATGCAAGGAATAATCAACCAAGGCGAGGGAGGAAGAGGCAGCGGGGCTTACATTGTGCTGGAAATGGGGGAGCAGCACCCGAAGTCCAGAGGCGAGAGAGCAAGGGAGGGAGCCTGCCTGGTGGAGGGTTTCCTTGGGAAGGAGGCTAAGGCAGTCCTGCTCCACCACCTCCTGGCTCCAGCGGGCGAGGATTGGGCTGGGAGAACTAATTCTCAGGCAGCCGCGGAGAGGGATTCCGCCATGTCAGTCACAGGCGGCATCGAGCAGGAGACCCTCAGGGAGGCGGGGCTTCCTGTGGAAGTTCTTCCAGAGCCGCAGCGAGGGACAGGAGGAGGCACTCTGCTCCCTCCCTCCCTTCCTTTTTGCCCATATGGACACAAAGCATCACGTTGCTTTGTAGCCGCCCCAGTGGGAGTTCGCCTCCCTCTCTTCGGGAAGGAAGCCGCGGGCCGGATGGCATCACCTGACGGGCCACATTTGCCCAGCGGGCCGTAAGATGGCCAGGTCTGCTTTAGAGGAACTTAGGGTCTCAGTCCTCCAGGGCAAGGCCACCCTAAATGCATGTTCCACTTCATAACCAAGGCAGAATAGAGGGGGAGCATGACTTCCCTGGATCTAGGCACTAGACTCCTATTGATGCAGCCCAAAATCCCATTGGCTTTTTTTTTTGCCGCCGCCGCCGCCGCCGCCGCCGCATCACATTATTGGCTCATGTTTAACTTATTGTCCATGAGGACTCCAAGATCTTTTTCACACGTATTGCTCTCGAGCCACGCCTCCCTCATTCTGTATCTTTGCATATCATTTTTTTCTGCCTAAGTGGAGTATTTTGCATTTGTCACTTATCATGACCAACTTTAAATACTCATGGTGTTTGAGGGCAACGACAGAGGCTGAAGGGAGTTGTATTTTACCCACATCATTATGCATTTATAATATTTATCCTTACTGAAGGCTTAACCTGAGCATCACTGGGTACTTAAGCTAGTTTAAATTTTTTGAAAAACACACATTTAGTATTAAAGTTGTATTCACATTCTTTCTTTTTTCTCTTCTTTTCCACCTTTTTATGCTGCATGTTCAAATCAGAAATATCGTCTTTATTCCCCCCCACCACCACCAACCATCTCCTAGAAACAGGGCTTTTCATGATGAGTTTTTGTTTTACTAGAAGCGAAAGTCCATCACTCATCCCAAGACCATGTTTTCCCAACCCAAGCTGAACATTTTGTGTTCATTCTTCCAAGAAATTAAGTGGCTAGACCATATTGCAATCTGTAGTTCAATAAAGGGCACATTTTTGGTGACTTTCTCCATGTGCTATTGGCTGCTTCTGTTTAGTACGAATAAATAAAATTAAAGATTCACTCAAATATAGTTTACATTCTTCTAGTCTCCTTGTAGGAACATATTAGTCCCTGTTAATGATGGAAAGAAGAGAAGGGAAAACTCCCAGGAATCAGAGAGGCCCAATATTGGGGCTAAGAACAGAAATATTATAATCAAAACTGTCCTTAATGAAGTTCAACATACATTTATTCCACTCCAAAATGCTTCAATCATATATGACTATTAAGGACAGCTTGAAACTGTTGTCAAAAATAAAATATATAGTTGTTCCCTGCTCAATTCATAGGGAAATGTGGGCAAGAAAGTGTTGTCGTTGTCATTATTTTGTTATTATGTTTATGATTATGATTATTTTATTTCATTGTTAATATTATTAACATTGTTATCCTCTCCCCTTTATTGTTTAACATCTATATGCGTCCGCTGGCCCAGCTGGTTCGTGAGTTTGGTCTGGAGTGTCATCAGTACGCTGATGAAACCCAGCTGGTGCTGAGAATGGATGGCAGGCCGGATACTGTACTCCAGTGTTTCCCAACCTTTTTTGAGCCGCAGCACACTTTTAACATTAAAAAAATCCGGGGGCACACCACCAACCAAAATGACACAAAATGACACTCTAACACAGTAAAGAACGGCTGGGGGTTGGTGGCCTGCTGGGAACAGCTGCTGGGAGTGCCGAAGCTGGGGAGGGGGCGGAGCCAGGCTGCGCCATGCCCGGCCCCTACCTCCAGCTTCACCTCTCCCAGCAGCTGCTCCAGCCTTGAGGGGGCAATGCCAAGCCAGCGGTGCCAGAGCCAGCACAATGCTGGCTTGGCACTATCCCCTCAAGGATGGAGCAGCTGCTGGGAGTGCCGAAGCCGGGGGAGGGGGCAGAGCCAGGCCGCGCCATGCCCTGCCCCTCCCCCCAGCTTCAGTTCTCCTACAGAGGAGGAGCATGAGCGGTGGACAGGCATCAGTGGGCGGGGCTTCTGCTCCACGTGGCTTCAGCGAGTGAGGGGCAAGAGTCATGGTGGGAGTCATGGCAGATTGGAGGCTGGCTGGGGAAACGGCCGAAGAAGGCAGCGCCCCGGTCCCTTCTTCTTTTTCTTCGCCACTGCCCGGCCCTTCCTCCTCCCCCAAGCAGCAGGAGTTCGGCAGGAGGGGGGAGGAAGGGGGGCAGAGAGCTTTTCTCGCGGCACAGCAGGAGGTTCGTCACGGCACACTAGTGTGCCACGGCACACTGGTTGAGAAAGACTGCTGTACTCGATTGTTTCCATCAATGCCTTGAAGCCGTGACTGGATGGCTGCGTTCCAGCCGGCTGAAGGTGAATCCATCTAAGATGGAGATCCCGTGGTTCGGTCGCCCTGGGGTGGGTGAGTGCCAGTTGCCTACTCTGGATGGCGAGCAATTAAGCCCGTCACCCTTGGTAAAAAGCCTAGGAGTCCAGTTGGATACACTGCTATCCATGGAAACCCAGGTCTCCACAGTTAGCAGGATAGCATTCCACCACCTTCGACAGGCTAGGCAACCGGCTCCTTACCTATCCAGGGATGACCTGGCCACGGTTATCTATGCGACGGTCATCTCGAGGCTAGATTACTGTAACGCCCTCTACATTGGCCTTCCCTTGTCTACAATCCGGAATGTCAAGCTAGTGCAAAATGCTGCCGCTCAATTGCTGGTGGGAGCATCGTCGAGAGAGCATATCACTCCTATCCTGCAGCAATTGCACTGGCTGCCAATAGAGTACCAGACTGTACTCAAGGTGCTGGTATTGACCTTTAAGGCCTTGTATGGTCTAGGGCCAGCATACCTGAGGGACCGTCTCACCCCGTATGTTCCCTCGAGACCACTACGTTCAGAAGAGCAAAACCTCCTGACAGTTCCATCAGTCCGCTCCTGCCATCTTTCTGTGACTAGACAGCGAGCCTTCTCCGTGGTGGCCCCGACGCTATGGAACGCGTTGCCAGATGACGTTTGCGCCATCACTGAGCTAGCTCCCTTCCGGAGGGCATGCAAAACGACTCTGTTTAAGCTTGCCTTTAACTAATCCCTCCTGTTCTGACCACGCCCTATCTGACAAATGTTTTAATTGATTATATGTATTTTATGTATTTTATGTGTTTTACATGTATCTCAACTGATTGTTGATCGAGCCTGCAGGGAGGAGCGGTATACAAAATTGAATAAATAAATAAATTATTATTATTTATTTATACCCCACCACCCGAAGGGACTTGGAGTGGCTAACATGAGGCCAAGCCTAAATAATTACAATAAAGCAAAGTAAAGTACATACAAAACAGATAATAACATCAAATAAAGATGCTTAACAATAACATAGTTATGCAAAGTAATAATAATGACAATAACATAATAAAAACAAAGTATAAAATGCTAAAAGAATGAAACAAGGACAAGCTGGGCCAAATGCAAAGTCCAAATATTGTAAAAACCTGTAGGTGAGATAGCTAGATAAGATACTGTGTCTAGTGGGATTACTGTTATTATTAGTAGTATATTATTATTAGTAGTAGTAATATTCCATTATTAGTATTAGCATTATTGTATTATTGTTAGTAGTAGACTTAGTATTTAATTATTAGTATTAATATTTCATTATTGTTAGTATTCTTATTATTGTATTATTACTACTACCATTATTATTAGGATTATAATGCCTTTTCCCCTTGATACACCCTGATTATTATTATTACATTATTATTATTATTTACTTTTTGTTTTCTTCTCTCAGGAAGCATCTTTTTCGTCGCAAAGAGCTTCCTGTTTACCTAAAAATAAACAAAGCCAAAAGGGAAAAATTAATAAATATGGCAGAAGTAATTTTAGTTAATGTACACAAATAGTTCTCTGAGCCAATCACAAAAGTACAATAAAATACATCTCATATATATATATATATATATATATATATATATATATATATATAATATAATGGGCTTGTGCGAAAGAACAATCCAGCAGAGAGTTATGTAAAACTAAATACATAATGCAACTAAAAAAATACACGAAATAAAAAAGCAGATTTTAAGATCACAGATTGCAAAGATCCTCATAAAGAGCATCTCCAGGGAAGTTGTTTTCCAGCCATTATGGAAAAAGCTTCCAAGTCATTTACTAAACAGCAGATTTCTCTGGAAAGAGACGATAAAACAGTCTAAATATATATCTAAAAATAAGACTTTTATAAATGTTTCTAATAAAAATGGGGAAAGTGTTACTTGTAATAGGTGCTAAGCAGAAGTGTACATACTGAATTTTGTCTTTCCGAATACATGAAATGTTTCCTTCATTCCTCAAATTTTATGCATTGCTATAAGGGTGCGTCTACACTGTGGAATTAATGAAGTTCGATACCGCTTTAACTGCCATGGCTTAATGCTACAGAATCATAAGAGATGTGGTTTGGCGAGGCACCAGCCATCTTTGAGAGTAAAGCTTAAAGATGGAAAACTTCAACTTCCAGGAGCCATGGCTGTTAAAGTGGTGTCAAACTGCATTAATTCTGCAGTGTAGATGTACCTATAGGGCAGGGGTCAGGAACCTTTTTGACTCAGAGAGCCATAAAGGCAAAATATTTGGAAATTTATTGCAGTGAGAGCCATATAATATATAATATATATTTTAAGACTGAATTCAACTAAATGTGAGTCTATACGTGCATACGATGAGAAAAGGATTCCCCCGCAGAATGACGGGACACTTCAGACCTGGCTCTGCAAAAGGCACGCTCAGGACTCTGGGAAGGAAGAGAAGACGGAAGGAAGGGGGAAAGAAAGAAAGAAGAAATAAAGGAAGGAGGGGGATTGGAAGAAAGAAAAGAAGAATGAACTAGGGGAAAGGAAGAAAAGAAAAGCAGGAGAGAGACAAGGAGGGGAAAAGAAAGAAGAAAATGGGAAGGAAGGAAAGGAAAGGGTGGGGAAAAGAAAGGAAAGAAGGAAAAAGTAAAACAATGACGGGAAAAGAAGAAAAGAAAGAAGGGGGAGAGAAGGAAGTGAAAAGAAAGGAAGGAGAAGGAAAGGAAGACTTGGGGGAAAAGAATAGAAGAGGGAGAGAGAGGGAGGGAGAATGGAGGAAAGAAGGAAGGAGAGAAGGAAAGGTTGAAGGGGAGAAAGAAAGGAAGGAAGAGGAAGGAAGAAGGAGAATGGGAAAGAAGGAAGGGGAGAGAGGGAGGGAAAAGGAAGGAGAGAAGGAAAGGGTGAAGTAGGGTTCCCATATGTCCTGTATTATACGGGACATCCCGTATTTTGGCCCTTTTTTGGATGTCCCGTATTTACAGCTACTGCCCCTTATTTTTCGCTCCTCCTGAGTGTGAGAGAGAGCTGAGAGAGAGAGAGAGAACGCAGGACGGGGATGTCACTTCTGGCACGCTGCATACTCTGCTTATTGGCGGAGCGGAGTCCCTGCAGGCGTCCCTCCTTCCGGACACGCCCACGCTGGAGGAGGTGGTGCTGGAGGGGCTGGACGGCATCAGCCCAGGAGCCCTCTGGGAGTGCTTGGCCGCCCGCGTGCCGACCTTCCCGGTCGCGCCCCTCGGACCCCAGACTCAGGCGCTGGCTGCCAACGCCAAGGTGGCGTTGCCAATGCCAAGCTCCACTTTGCCCTCCTCCCCAAGCCGCGTCCCCCGCTGCACCTCTACGACCGGTGAGCCTTGGGGCCACAGCCTCGCGCTCTAGGCCACGCATGGGCCAACTCGGGTCCTTCCAGGTGTTATGGATTCCAACTCCCACCGTTTCTAACAGCCCCAGGTCCTTTCCTTTTTCCCCTCATCCCTTTTCCCTAGAGCAGGGGTGCTCATTAGGTAGCTCGGGAGCTACTACCGTGTTTCCCCGAAAGTAAGACAGCGTCTTACTTTCTTTTTACCCCCAAAAGCCCCACTACGTCCTACTTTCGGGGTACGTCTTATATTGGACATACCCCGAAAGAATTCTTGGACGAAAGGGAGGGGGAAGAGAGCAAGAGGCGTGGCGAAGCGGTGGCGAAGCTCTCTTCCCCCTCCCTTCCTTGGACGAAGGAAGGGATGGGGAAAGGAGCAAGAGGCATGGCGAAGCGGCGGCGCGTCAGAGGCCTGGCAGGAAGGTGCGCCGCGGAGGTGTGCCGCGGCCGATGGGCTGGTTGCTGCGGCGGCGGCGCAGCGGCGTGGCGACGAGGTACGGCTTACTTTCAGGGTACGGCTTATATTAGCCGACCCCCCCTGACACCCCCGATACGTCTTACAATCGGGGGTGTCTTACTATCGGGGAAACACGGTAGTAGATCTTCGGCCCTCTTCCAGGTGATCTTCGGGCCTCACCAGCCGGATGGGGCACTCCTGCCATGCACGCGCACACCCTGTGCACACACGCGGTCCTGCTGCTAGCTTCCACTCTCGCAGTGCTTTTTTTGCCTGCGGGGCGTTGCAGGAAGAAGGAAGTAAAGGAAAAATTGACACCTTAGCAGGAGAAATGTCAGAGGGGAGTGATGCATAAGGATAGAACAGAAGCAGCAGAGTACAGAAATAGCTTGCCAGAAATAATGACGAGAATAATACATTCTGATTGGTGTACCAGCACAGGCTGTGATTAGCCAGGGAACATCATGTGCCTTTAGGTAAGAATACGGTCCTGATTGGCCCAGCAGTTCCCATGTGCGTTTGTTTACAAGATAAGTGATTGGTTAGGAGGCGCGCATGGCAAATGAAGCTTTCACTTGGCAGGCCACCAAGTTAAAGCCCGGTAGAAATGTAACAATTTGAGAACACTTTGCTCATAAAGCAATAACATAGAACAATGATGGAAATTCACACTGCGCCATAGTTATTAGCAAATAGGAATAAGCTGCTAGAATGCTTTGTTTAATTGGATAAGATAAAATGGGTTCATGAATGCTAGCCAGTAATGTGCATGAAGAAGGGAGGGACTAAATGTTGACTCCATTGACGGTATAAAACCTGTATGCTAGAAATGTTTGGGGTTCTGTTCGCCAAGCGGCCCCGTTTCCGCACAGGGTGGACGGACCCATCAGCTGATGTGATACAATAAAGCTGGTTTCCTGGATCGCAGTAAAGATTGTCGCGTCATCTCTTCCTTGCGCTCGCAAGGAGGAACCCTCGGGAACCATTAGATATTTCCCCCATGCAAACTAGAAGCAAGTCCTGAGAGACCCCAATATCAAGCTCAAAGACAAGAGAAGCACTAGAATTGCCAATTCGGCAAGTACCTCTGTTAGATGACAACAACAGAGTGGTACAAGCTTTCCAAATTGTTCCCTTTAATTCTAGTGACATTTTTAATTGGCGGAATACTACGCCACCTTATTCGGAGCAACCAAAAGCGATGGCAGATTTATTAGAGGTAATAATTACCACACATGATCCTACGTGGTGGGATTGTAAGCAGCTTATAAACGCAATGTTTACTACAGCAGAGAGAAGGAACATCATTAATCAGGCCAGGTTAATGGCCCAAGAAGGACATGGAGAAGCAGACCCAGTAATTTATGGGAATGCCAGATTCCCCATAGAAACAGATCCCCAGTGGGACCCAAATGAGGAAGGTCATCGTGAACGCATAAGATATTTCCAGCAAATACTCCTAAAAGCAATAAGAAAAGGCCCACCCCGACCTTCTAGTATACAAAAGATACAGGGAGTCCAACAGGAGAAAACAGAAACGCCCGCCGCATTTTTGGAAAGATTAGAAGAAGCCTACAGAAAGTAC